>OZ012736.1:355434713-356634713 GCA_963859935.3 Lathyrus sativus | reverse complement strand
TAGTAAAATATTTTCATATATACAAAAGAAAAATATAATACCAAAAGTATTTACAAAAAAATAGAACCAAAAAGAAAATGGAAATAGGGGGGTTTCAACAGTCCAGCAGGGGGGATAGCGTTCAGAAATTCACACGGTTGGGCTTAAGGTGAAGGCCCACAACAAAACACAACAGCAACCAGAGGGAGGCGCATAATGGAAAGGGGGGGGTACGGTTTAGAAAATGAATGGGCCGAAGGCCCACTAACCCATTTGGATTCCCGTGAGTCACCTTCTTCTTCATTCACTTTGGTCAGAAAACAAACCCTAGACTTTCGTACTCCGCCGCTGCCAGCTTCACTCGATCTCTCTCCGTCTGTTCCTCCGCTTCGTCCTGCAAAACTTTTTTTCCAACCAAAACAAAACCTCTCTCCCTCTCAGCTTAGTTTCATTTTGTTCAAACATCACCACCTCCGATGCGTAACCTACAAAACCCAGACGAGATAACAAATCCACCAAATCAAAATAAACCAAATGCCTTTCCTCAAATCCTGGAGGTTAGATCTGGTGCATTAACGAATGAAGAAAATCGCGAGTGGTAGCTCATTCGTGTTCTTGAGGCGAGTTGAAGATTGAATCTAAGGTTGAAGGACTTGTTGTTGTTGTTTGTTCGTGAAAACCTGGAGATTCATGACGAAGATCTTGGGATGTAGTTTGGATCCAGATCATGAAGAAGTTTGGTTCAAGATCACTTGAAGGTTTGTGACAAACATATGAAGATCTGGAAGATCTTCATAAAGAAAATGAAGATATATGATGCATTGTTGAAATCCTGGAAAGCGTGATGAAGGTGATGAAGTTCACACGAAGGTGATGAAGAAAATCTGGGAAAACGAGTATGAACATGATGAACACAAATGAAGCTCTGGAAAAACAGTTATGAACATGACGAACACAAATGAAGATTTGGAAAAAACGGTTATGAACATGACGAACACAGATGAAAATCTGGAAAAAAACGGGAAAATACGTATGAATGCGATGAAAATCGTTTGAAGATTATGGTGGAGATCTGGAAAATCGTATGAACATGAATGAACATATGATTTTTCCGGCGGGTTGGTGAAGTTTCCATTGAGGGGAACGATGGTGTTTGATTTTGTTGACGAAGCGTTTTAGGGTTTGTGGGGCAACGTGGCGCCACCTCTCTAGGACGCGTGCCAGCCACTTGGGGAAACGTGTCAGCATTAATTATGAGAGAGAGAATGTGCAGGCTATTTATAGCCTGACACATGGCCTACAAAAATATGACTAAGCTTGATTAGTTGGACTGATTAGTGGACTTAATGACATATTAGTTAATGTAAACTAGATATTAATTAAATGTTGAATTGATTAAACCTAATAAAGACAAAAGTTGGTTTTATAAAAACTAATATCACGTTTAATCAAACTAAACAATCCTAATCCATTAAAATTCTAATATCCTAATTAAAATTAACATTAAAATTCTAACCAAATTCACTCTAGATTAATAAAATCTAATCCAAAAGAATTAGTTCTAAAAATAAAAACCTAATATTCTAAAAACAGTTAATTTCTAGAAAACTCTAAAAATAGAAAAAACTATTTAAAATCTATGAAAAATATTCTAAAATAGAAATTAAATCTGAAAAATCTTTCTAAAAATCTAATTTCTACACGAAAATTAACGAAATAAATTCTAGAAAATCAAGATAATTCCAATGAATAAAAATGCGAGAACCTAACTAAATACTCGGTAAAAGGGCAGACACCGAAATATCCTCAAAAACAACAGCACAAACTGAATCACTGGGAAGAGCACAAATTCCACAATAAACCTCTTTATTCGAACTAGCTTGAATCTCCTGAAACGTGAGGACAAAAGCTGTAATCCCGATAAAATCAATCCGGATGAAAAATGCACAGTATGTGATATGCAGATGCAAGTGCAAATGAAACGAAACATAAGCCAAATCAAGGGAAACGGTTGGTCAAATTTTGGGGTACAACAGCTGCCCCTATTCAAACGACTTGGACTTGAAGGGTTGAAAAGCGAACGACTTTCAAACATTCAAAGGTAAAAGACAGTTGAATACCAAAGAACCCGGAAATTTGCCAACCGCAGAAATAAACTGCAAACTCTGATGGGACAAAAATCTCCAAATAACTGCACTGATAGTTCCAATGACGCGTAGTCGGAAGGAACACCTGACCTCACCGTCAAGTATCACCATCAACACATAGTGTAACACCCCACTTCCCAAATTAAATAAAATATAAACATTATAAATAAACATCAGAGTTTTCACCAAAATAGTGAGATATCACATCACCAAATTTTTATAAAAATACTTTATTAATTATTCTCAAAAATAATACATCGGAAAACATTATTCCAACATTCTCGGCCATCCGCCAAATTTCGTAAAATATTTATTATTATAATTCACAAAAAAAGTGATACGTCACAGGATTACAACGAGTTTGACATAAAACAATTAAAACACCCATATCCCGTGTTACGTATCAGAGCATCCTAGACTCGACTGGCACACCACCATCCAAGCTATCTAAGTACCTGGATTATCTGTACTTTCGGAGAAGCACAGACACAACAACAACCAAGGGGTGAGAAAACATGATCAAAAATATATTGGTAATGTAATACATGTAAACAAGGTAGTAAAACACACCAACACACCAATATTCACCCCAACAACTCCATATAATGAACCTACTGTTCAAATTACAACATAACATATTATAATGCAAATATGCAACTCAACACCATGCATGCGGTACCGACTCATTGGTTCATTCAATCGAACCTGAATAGATCACTTACGCTCCTCCTGAGACATGATCTATCCCCCACCATTCTCCACAAAGGAGTATGGATGAATCACTTACGCTCCTCCTGAGACATGATTCATCCCACCAAAACACCATGATATGCACACACCAATGCATAACTATCATATTTAGGCACACTAAGTGCACACGATCCTCCTGATCATATCATCATACATCAATGCATATATGTGTAGATATATTACACCAACACCATATAAATCAATCAGATAGTAAATAAATTCATACTATAACACCATATATAACCACATCCCAACACCCGGGTGTCGCTAATGCGAAAATCGGCGCCGACTGAACAGAAGAGTCGCCACCGTGCGTTATATATCCCACGGGAGGGAAAGGAAACGCTCAGAGTAAACCTACCGCAAAGACGGGAAAGGAATGGTCACCGCAACTAAAACCTGGATTCGGGAGTCGGTTACGCAAGGGGAAGGTATTAGCACCCCTCACGTCCGTCGTACTCGACGGGATCCACGCTTGTTTTCGGGTATGAATTGTTATTCTATCTACTCTATAGGTCAGGGTTAAAATAAAAGAAAATGACTCGGCAAAGTATCGCACTTTATGCCTACGTATTCCCGTCTGGAACGAGAAATCAGAGTCAACATGTTCGCCTACCTACGGGAAAGGAGGGGAAGGTTGCTCGCTAGGATATCGCATCCTATGCCTACGTACTTTCATACAGCATGAAAGATCAGAGCAAACGTAGTTCGGGCCACGTACGACACAAATTTGTCTTGATTGTTTTTATTCCTTCTAAAAAAGGTTTTCTGATTAACAGTCCAAGCGGACAAAATGACGTCTTGATGGGTTCACATTCTTTTACGGAAGAAGTGTCTTTTATTGTGTTTGAAATCTTTATTTGTGTTTTTCTGTTTGTTTTGAGGAAGAAGAGACAGAACTCTAACCTGCGGTTGCAAAGGGAATCAAGCTAACCTAATGTTATCATGCATGGGTTAAGACCTAGTGTCTATCATGCTCCTCTCCTGCACAGAGAGAAACAGAGATCCTAAGGGAATAGACGGAAACAGAAACAATAGCAGATATTTACAGCAAAGCAGTAAAATGCATGGATGCAGCAATACAAGCAAGGCAAGGGAGCCCCACTCAACCTCGAACCTAGAAAACAATAGGCAAAAGTGAACAGGATTCACTTTCAACCCAACAGGTTAAACAACAAACAATATAGTCAAGGAAAACCAATCAATACATCAGAAATGAATAACAGCTAAAAATAAACAGCCACAGCAGCTCTGCATCAACATCTGACTTCAAGCCATCTCCAAACAGCTACAAGCTTCAGCAAGCATCAATCTCCATCTCCACAGCCTTCAAGCAAGGTCTTGATTATCAGTCCTCTATCTGCAATGGCTTTTCTTCAAGTCTCAATCTCCAGGATGAACATCAGTCAACAAGATGAAGTGAATGAATGTTAGACAGTCAATTACCTACCAAGGGTGGTTCATTAACTGTTAACATTATACAGATAATTTTCCCTCAAAAGTTCTATCTTTCAAATACATTCACTGATCCTTCCAAAGGAAGGAGGTGGATATTTGAAAGAGACTTTGAATCATAGAGAAAGAATGGATGCAAACAAGGCATTCCATATTTGTGGATCAAGCTACTAATCTAGAGCTCTGCCTAGCTCCTATCCCTATACTCCTCAACAGCTGCTAGCAAGAATCTCCTCATCAACTCTGGAAGTTAGTCTTCAATCTCTTCATCTCCAATGGCTTCATCATCACAAGTCTTCAGCTCTCCCAATCCCCAAGCAATCCCAATACCCACACAGACAAATGAAATAATCCCCAGAGAGGGCACACCACACCAGTCAAGCAAATATAGACAGTACTAATAGCAGTAGGGGAATCCTAACATTTTCTAAGGGATCTAATAACTACCCATAATCCCTATAGTCCCATACCCCAAAGATTCAATCTCTAACTCCTAAGGGAAGTGAACTAATTCTCCTATGTTATCACCTAAACCCTAATTTTATTCATGTTATTCACACCTAATCAAATCACCTAAAACTAATTCCTAAAAATATGAACTAAATTTTATATACAAGCCAACATTATCTACTAATCAACCTAAAAAGAATGGATTAAAAATAGTAAAGCATTTATTCAAACTAAAATTAACAAATTCATGCATCAAATAAAACTACTTAAAATTCTATTTAAAAGAAAAATATGCTAAAAATATGAAAATAAAATGAAGTATTAGTTTTTTTATGTGATATTTTTCTTGACAAAATTATGAGTAATATGCAAAAAGAACCAATGAAAAATAAGCATTTTCCAATTTTTTATGATTTTTTGAAAGAATTAATATTTTTGAAAGAAAATAAAATGAGAATTAATTGAAATGGGGTGCAGAAAGTAGATGAAATCAGTTAAAATAACAAACTGGGCCCAGACTGGGGGGCGCGCATAGCAAGCGCGTCTGGGCCCAATCAAACAGAAAATGACAACAAAAAATAAAAAAGAGCAAAACGGTGCAGTTAGCAATTATTTTAGTTGAAATGGAAATGGGCCTTGGTTCGTGGGGTGTCATTAGCAACCATTGTCTGAGCCCAGTCTGAAGCCATTAGTGAAACGGTGCGTTGCACCATTTAAATCTCCCTCCGAATTTCTTTTAATCGTGGTCGTTGGATGAGAAGCCAAGTCAAGGGTCAATGCCTGATCGTGTGGCCAGAAGGTTGTCTTCAACCTTAGAAACCCTAGGGTTTCTGAAACTTCATCACCATGCGCGAATTTCCAGCTCTCTGTTCTCCATCAATTGTCCATGAAATCACACGCTTCCAAGACCAAAAATGATCTACCTCTTCCCCTCTACACAGCCATATCAATAACATCCCCTAAAACTCAAGCAACAAGTAAACCCGATAGGCATAACAGTTTGAATCCACCATGTGAAGGAAAATTGCGATCTAAACGCAGCGGAAAACAAAAATTTTCCTTTAGTGATCCTTACGAATGAGCATGGTCAGTGATAGAATCGTTACCTCTTTGTGGCGATTCAGATCTTTGATGCAGCGATCACAAGCGTTGATGAAGTGCAACGCCTCTACTCAGTCCACACGAACAGCTTCCGGTCACAGTGCTAGCTGCTTACGAACGGAATTATTTGAGTGAGAAAAGAGAATCAAAAACGAAAATGCATCAAGTGAAAGCTTCATCACAAGGGTTCCTTTTATAGACTCTCTTGTGGGCTGCGGGCTAAAACCCAATTCACATGATCCATAATAATATTATATATTATTATAATAACTATTATTATAATAAATATATTTATTTTATTATTATTTTATAACCATTATAAAATAACAATAATTATTATTATATTATCCGAATTTCTATTTTTCACTTAAGTGCACCGTACCTTACGGTGTTCCTTTTTGATTTCTCTATCTCTCATCAAACTGTCCTTATGTGTGTGACCCTGTAGGATTTCGTAACGTTGGTAATTATATTAAATTATATATTTAACATAATAAACAGTAAGCGGTATCTAGCAACACATCACTGCTACCCAAGTCACGAAAATGTCATGTGATCTGACAAAACCTTTTTCGTGATAATATATGTTTGTACAATTACCCTTTTGCCCCTATGTCTATATTGAACACAAGGCATACACTGTGTCATCCTTGTCCAGTTCAATATTGGGCCCTTAGACATTTCTCCTGTTATGCAGGATTGGAAAATTCCATCTAGGACACTCATGTCCCTCAGCATGCTTCGTGGAGTGCCCATCAACTGTCTTTATGATCATCCAGTTACGGATAATGTTTGATCAGCAATAAAGCACCCGACTCTACATCTAGGGTCCATAGTGGTTTCAGGTCGAAGGGCGGTAATACACCATTATCACCATGAGAATAACTTATGACACTTTGCATAACATACTATGTAGTATTCTCATAGCGGGTCAATCCGGTATAAATATTACTCCTAATATTTATACCTATGTCAAGACTTAATAACTCTTTATCCATGATCCATGAGATGTGATCATCAGTCTATCTTCATAATAGTCTCAATGCTTTTAATGTTATCCCACTTTGCAATAAAGCTTGACTACGGATATTTTAAGAATAATGTCTTTATGTTTAATGGGATCTCATGATTAAGTCACACTTAACATTTCATTAAACAGACTAACTATTCTAGGGACTTTATTATTCTGAAAGACAAACATAATAAAGAAATACCTTTTATTATTAAACGAATAATCCGATACAAGTACCAAAAAGTATTGGCCTCTAGGGCTTACACCAACACCATGATCACCTGATATCAAATCTCCCAATTCTTTCTAATTCTTGCCCTAAAATAATCCACATCTTATGCTGATCATTACAAGCTATTAACCTCAGATTATCATGCAATATTTTAAGAGTTACAAGCTTCAACAGTTTGTGCACACCATGGTCAATCTTCATGAAACCTCTCCAAACTCACCAAAATTAGTCATCTAACCTATCTTAACATTCTTATACTAACAAATCTCCATAATTCTAACCAAATCATGCAATTCGAATGAAGATACCAACCTGGTGTGATGATGAAAACAGGTGCTGAATCCTCTTGATACAATGCTTGAAATGAGTGGAAATTGATCAGGGAACTTGTTCTTGAATTCTGTATGCAACAAATCTTGCTCCAATGCTTTGAATCTCACAATTCCAATTTTCTTGCTTCTTGGATGATGGAAGTGTATGGCACGAATTCTCCTCAATTCTAACCAATCTTGATGTAAATTCTGATCTATGGAAAATGGTGATGATGATCAAATCAACAAATGTGAAAATTGATGAGAGTTTGATGAAGTTTGAGAAGCTTTTGCAAATTGGAAGAATTGTGTGAAACTTGGTGTTATGAGCAATGTGATTCACCAACCATGGCATGAAGCTCTTCATATCAATATATACATGAGCTTAGAAAGTCCTAGAAGTTTGGAGAAGCTTCCCATGCACTCTTTCCTTACATTTTGGATTATGTAACTTTCATTGTAAGTAACCATGCATAACTCTCAAATCTTGAACCAAACTCAAAATTCTACTTTTTCCAATGTTCTCAAAATTATTTTTCCAATCAAAATTACCTATAATTTCACTTCATTTGGCCAAAATATGAAAAATCTCATTTTTAGGTCATTTTTCATTCATTAAATTCACCAATTTTGAAACCTTGAGCTATGAGTCTTCCCAATCTTTCATGTTCACTTTTCTAGACTCAAAATGCCATTTGGAGCAAGTTTGATGTTGTGAAGTTTTCCATTTGAAGCTTCCTTGTATGAGTTTTGGGCATAGGCTTGAAATGACCTGTAATTCTCAGATGACCAAAATACCCTTTGCTTACCAAGACCATAAGTAGAGTTCCACAAATTATATGAAGGCATACCATACCATTCTAGAAAGCTAAGAAAATAAGGAAAACTCTTATGTTGACCAGAAATTCATTTGAAATCTCCTTGAGGGGTAAAAATTGCTTGGAAGTCAAGTCATTTTCACAGACAAAATTTCAGATACCTCAGATGACCTGTAACTTGCAAGGACCATAACTTGAGTTCTATAAATCTCCTTGATGTCTTCCACCACTAAAATTAAAGGTATTGAGATCCTCTACAAGTTTCATGTTGGCCAAGGATCCATTTGAAGCTTTCATTTTGACTTATCTTGCTTGGAAATTTGACCTAAACTAGGGGATTTTACACAGAAACCCTAATTTAGAAACTCCTCTTCTCCTTGATTTCTCTTGATTTCTTTTTAGCACAACACCATATCCTTCTCTATATGTCAAATGATGAACCCCACATCTCTCCAATAGCCCTCAATGCCTTTCAATCAGCCAATTGACCTAGAGTTGACCTAGAGTTGACCCCAGATGAAACCCTAGTTGACTGTCTTCAACTGTAATTCTTGTGATCACACCAATGACTTGCCTCCTTCTCCAAATGACTTTCTAAGTCTTCCATGATGCCCACATACTCTCCATGCTCAGCCCACAGCTCACAATTTCTTTGATAATCCTCAGATACCCTCAGATAGGAGATGGATGCACTGCTTGATCCATTGACTTCCCAGCTTTCAAATTCTTTCTGATGACTTGAATAAGATTGACTTTGAATAATAACCTTTTGATAGACTCATAGAGATGAGAATAATGCTTGGTCCCTGTTGGATGATTTGCTATGCTATGCTATGCAAATGATTAGGCTATGTGCATGACTCTATATGCAAATGCTAATGATATTGAAACATAAACCAATTGGAAAAGGTTGAGAAAATTTCAGGGTGCAACAGCTGCCCCTATTCAAGCGACTTGGACCCGATTGGATGAAGAGCGAACGACCTTCAAACATTCGAGGTACGAGACGGTTGAATACTAAGAACCCGAAAATTTGCCAACCGCAGAGATAAACTGCGCCACTGCTTGGGGATTATTTCATTAGCCTGAAAAGCTTCTATCATTGCAAGAATAAAACTTTGCTTGTCCACGTTAGGACTCTGTGTCGTCAACACAAAGAAATCTCAACCAAACTTGCCCACGTTAGGAAAAATCTTGACAACTTCACTAGGGATGGCTCGTCTGCCTTCTCGTCAGAAATAAATCGTCCACGTTAGGAATAAACTCTTCCACGTTAGGAATAACACCGTCCACGTAAGGAATCATCTGTTCTGCATCTGTCCACGTCAGGACTGAACTCTTCCACGTAAGGACCACATCTTTTTTTTCATCTTGTGAATAACATCTTTCCACGTAAGGAAACCAACTTCTTTCTACGTAAGGAAACCCATCTTTCCACGTCAGGAATGCTATCTTTCCACGTAAGGAATCACATTTTGATTTGTCCACGTAAGGACTCCAACTTGTTCCACGTAAGGAATCACATCTTTCCACGTAAGGGACTAACTCTCTTCTTGCTTTGTCCACGTAAGGACTCCACCTTTCCACGTAAGGAACACCTCTTTATCTGTCCACGTAAGGAGACACTTTTCATCTTGATTTGTCCATGTAAGGACTCCATCTTTCCACGTAAGGAACACCTCTTGACCTGCTGAGGATAAAAACTTGTCCACGTCAGGACTTGCGTATCTTCGACTTGCTGGGGAAATCAAATTCGTCCACGTCAGAACTCACACTTCGCCCACCACACGAAGAAGGATAAATTTGTCCACGTCAGGACTCTCGTATCTTGTCATCACAAAGGACTATAAACTTTGTCCACGTCAGGACACACCTTTCACCATTACGAATAGAGATATTTGCTGGAAATAAATGGTCCACGTCAGGACACCAACACGAAGAGTAATCAACTTTGTCCACGCCAGGACTCCTCATTCAATCAATACCGAGAACTTGAATCTGTCCACGTTAGGACTAACACGTATCGTCACCTGGAAGAAATGTCCACGTCAGGACTCCACATTCCAACAATTCTGAGAAATCAAACCTGTCCACGCTAGGGCTAGCGCCTCTCATCAACCATGGGGAAATAAATCTGTCCACGTTAGGACCCCCACTTTTCTAGCACAAAGAAATCCAGTCAATATGGGAATAAATTGTCCACGTCAGGACTCATTGCTCCATTGATCCCAACCCACAAACTTCTTAGCACCGACGTGACAACGACTTTGAAGAGGACTCTACTGGGGATACTTGGAAGCCAAACTACTGGACGCTTGTTCTGATAACCGGCGGTAGCCTCTGAAATTCTGATTCCTGAAACCCGTTGACGATAAATAACTCTGCTTGGGAATGAGGAGCTATTCATCCTGGTAACTCTGGAGGGGAATAATGCCAAAACTGACACTTCATTGAATGTCTCACGCCGAGACCTCGAATGTTTATTGATTTATTGGAGCAAGCACTCCTTCTACCTGCAAGAGAGCAATACTTGAAACAAACGGTTAGCCATCCTGGTTTATGCTCCCAAAATGTGTATGTTTGATAATGACGCAATGCTCCACTCGACATGGAAATGCTACGCGTTTATTTGGGTGGATGCAAGTATGACACTATATGCTGATGCCAATGCAGACTCGAACTGCTGAGATACAGGAACTGCCCCAGCAAAATAAATGCTGAAGATAACGCCAACTCCGCTGGGGATATTCAGATGCTATAGAATTATTCCAGCAATATAAATGCTGGAAGGGTGACGTCGACTCAGTTGGGAAATTAAGGAACTTAAACCAAGCACCTCATCGAAGTAACCTGCTGGGGAATATGACTCTGCTGGAGAATAGCAGATGCGCCTGATATGATTGGGATTCTGCTAGAGAGTGAACAGGTATCACACGGTATTCTGACAAAATAAATGTCAATGCGCCACACCAACTCTGTCGGGGAGAGCCATAATCTTCGAGTTCCACTGGGAGGAAAGAAAATACTTGCTGAAAAGAGAACTCCACCGGGGATGGAACGATTCTCTTGGGGAAAATCAACTGACTCTGTTGGGAGAGTAAATGATCCTGCGGGGAAAGGTAAACTGTCTGAATAAAGCTCACAAATATTAATCTCCGGAGGCTACATCAACCCTGCTTGAGATGCACTGTCTGAATACAACTTTCTAACTAGAAATCGTCGCTTCTGCTAAGGATAAACGACTTGGCTGGAGAATGTCCTTAAGCTACGACTAGCTGGGGGATTTGATCCTTCTTCCTTGAGGAACATTGCTATCTTGGAAGCAAGACCTGCGTGGGGATCGAGTCTTTTGCTACGAGCTTCTGATTCATACTGCAATCTTTTGATCGTCCACTTCATACGGCTATGCACCCTGCAACAACATAAACAAGACAAGACAAGTCTATACAACCAAATCTATTCAGGTTAGCGTTAGTGACATCATTTTCAGTTAATTCAAAGTTTTAGCAATTATTGGCAAGGGCCAGTGACGTTATGCACATGCTAGTTTCATCAAACTTAGGCGTTTATCATGCACAAAACGGTAAAGAACCAACATCAAATACTGAATAACATATTTTATTGATTGGGCCCCTGAATGGGCGGAGTTTTTTTGTACACGGGATGTAACTCTTGAAAATAGGAAGCTACGCAAAGCAAATATACAAGTATGCACAAGAAGCATAAATATATTGACAAATTAAATTTGTACACATGTCGGCAACGGGATGCAGATGAACATCACGAACTGATCCTCCTATGACGCGTCTGACTCTAATGCTTTCCCGGTATCCACACTTCCGAAGAGATTGTATCCGATAATCGACCCCTCAGATATTCTCCAGCACCAATGCTCAATGCAGTATCAAATTCGGACCACAGTCATTTGCTTTTCGAATCCCTAACTTTTGCGTGAACCGCCCCTTACGGGTTTTCAGTTCACCGGGATACCCTTTTTTGCCGAAGCCGCCCAGTGTAGGTTTTCAACTTCGCGGGTGTACATTTTTTCATTTTATCCCTAACTTTTGCCCGAACCTTTCATTCTGTTTTTGGTTCGCCAGGATGCCCCATTTTTTCCTGGACTATCTTTTTTCTGTCCAGCGGGTCAATTTTAAGCAAAGTATTTTTTAACTGCGTCCGAATTCACAGGCGACGTAAAGTCTTCACCGTCCATGGTGGACAACAACAACGCTCCTCCTGAAAAGACTTTCCTGACAACGTATGTCCCTTCGTAGTTGGGGGTCCACTTGCCCCTGTGATCTGCCTGCGGCGGGAGAATCCTTTTCAGCACAAGGTCGCCCGTCTGAAAGCTCCGAGGATGTATCTTCTTATCATATGCTTTCTTCATTCGGCTCTGGTACAAACGACCGTATGCTAGAGAAGCTAGCCTCTTCTCATCCATTAAACTCAATTGGTTTAACCTGTCTTTCACCCATTCTGCCTCATCTAGCTGAACATCTCGCAATACCCTTAGAGAAGGGATCTCAACTTCCAATGGTAGTACTGCTTCCATTCCGTATACCAACGAGAACGGGGTTGCCCCGGTTGATGTGCGTACCGTCGTACGATAACCGTGCAAAGCGAAAGGTAGCATCTCGTGCCAGTCCTTGTAGGTCACCACCATTTTTTGAACGATCTTCTTGATATTCTTATTGGCCGCTTCGACAGCGCCATTCATCTTGGGTCGGTAAGGGGAGGAGTTGTGATGCTCGATCTTGAAATTCTGACAGAGCTCCTTCATCATTTTGTTGTTCAGGTTTGAACCGTTGTCAGTGATTATCCGCTCGGGGATCCCATATCTACAAATGATATCTCTCTTGATGAACCTGGCCACCACCTGCCTAGTCACATTCGCGTAAGACGCCGCTTCCACCCACTTGGTGAAATAATCGATTGCTACTAGAATGAACCGGTGACCGTTAGAAGCTGTCGGCTCGATCTTTCCAATCATATCAATTCCCCACATCGAGAACGGCCATGGCGATGACATCACATTCAGAGGACTCAGAGGCACATGGATCTTATCAGCATAGATTTGGCACTTGTGGCACTTCCTCGCAAACTTGAAACAATCAGTTTCCATAGTCATCCAAAAATAACCTGCCCGCAGCAGCTTCCTCGTCATAGCATGCCCACCAGCATGCGTACCGAAGGTACCTTCATGTATTTCCTCCATGAGCAACTTTGCCTCTTTTTCATCTACGCAACGCAGCAGCACCAAGTCGTGGTTTCTTCTGTACAAGACACCATCCGGATTCAAATAGAAATTACTCGCCAATCTCCTGAGAGTCTTCTGGTCTTGACTGGATGCCCCAGCCGGATACTCTTTGTTCTTCAGGAAATTAAGGATATCAAAATACCATGGTTTATCATCGGATGCCTCGTCAATGGCAAACACGAAGGCAGGTCTGTCAAGTCGAGAGATAATGATTCTGGGAGCCTCGTTCCAGAAGTTGACTTTGTACATGGAAGACAAAGTGGCCAAGGCGTCAGCCATTTGGTTCTCTGCCCGCGGTACATGATGCAATTCAACCTTGTCAAAGAAAGGCAACAATCTCCTTGCATAGTTCATGTAATGTATCAAATTGGGCTGACGTGTCTCCCATTCCCCTTTGATTTGATTCACCACCAGAGCTGAGTCTCCGTATACGTCTAGATTCTTGATTCGCAAATCAATGGCTTCTTCAAGCCCCATTATACAAGCTTCGTATTCGTCCTCATTATTGGTAACCGCAAAGGTCAATCGAGCAGTAAACGGGATGTGCGACCCGTGTGGAGTGGTGATAATTGCCCCTATTCCGCTACCGTAAGCATTCACAGCTCCGTCAAATATCATCTTCCATTTGGAACCCAACTCTGGTCCTTCGTCTGGCAACGGCTCTTCGCAATCTTTCATCTTTAGGTACATGATATCCTCGTCAGGAAAATCAAACCTCATCGATTGGTAATCTTCAATAGGCTGCTCCGCCAAGTACTCAGACAGTACACTCCCTTTTATAGCCTTTTGCGAGACGTATTGGATGTCATATTCAGTCAGAACCATCTGCCAACGGGCAATTATCCCTGATAACGCATGCTTTTCGAATACATATTTGATAGGATCCATCTTTGAGATGAGCATGGTTGTATGATTCAGGATGTATTGCCTCAAACGCTTGGCGGCCCAGGCTAGCGCGCAACAAGTTTTCTCAAGCATTGAATATCGAGATTCACAATCTGTAAATTTCTTACTCAAGTAGTAGATCGCATGCTCTTTTCTTCCTGTCTCGTCGTGTTGACCGAGAACACAACCCATGTTTCCCTCAAGAACTGTCAAATACATAATCAAAGGTCTCCCTGCCACTGGGGGTATCAAAATAGGAGGCTCCTGCAAATACTGCTTTATTTTGTCGAACGCCTTTTGACAATTTTCGTTCCATGTTACAGCTTGATCTTTCTTCAACAGCTTGAATAATGGTTCACACGTAGCAGTTAGGTGAGATATGAACCGAGCGATATAGTTCAACCTCCCTAAAAACCCGCGCACCTCTTTCTCTGTTGTAGGCGTCGGCATTTCTTGAATCGCTTTTATTTTAGCAGGATCAACCTCTATTCCTTTTTCACTTACGATAAACCCCAGCAGTTTACCCGATCTCACCCCGAAGGTGCACTTGTTAGGGTTCAGTCTCATCCTGAACTTCCTAAGCCTTTTAAATAACTTCAGCAGATTCACCAGATGCTCTTCCTCCGTCTGGGATTTGGCAATCATATCGTCAACATAAACTTCGATCTCTTTATGCATCATGTCATGGAAAAGAGTCGTCATTGCACGCTGATACGTTGCTCCAACATTCTTTAATCCAAAGGGCATCACTTTATAGCAAAATGTTCCCCAAGGCGTTATGAAAGTAGTCTTCTCCATGTCCTTTGGTGCCATTTTGATCTGGTTATAGCCCGAGAAGCCATCCATGAAGGAGAATACGGAGTATTGAGCAGTGTTATCAACTAGCACATCGATATGAGGAAGTGGAAAATCGTCCTTTGGGCTCGCTTTGTTCAGATCTCGATAGTCCACGCACATCCGCACCTTACCATCTTTCTTTGGCACTGGTACTATGTTAGCGACCCATGAGGGATATTTTGTCACAGCCAGGAAACCAGCATCCCACTGCTTTTGAACTTCCTCTTTAATCTTCACTGCCATATCGGGTCTGGTTCTGCGAAGCTTTTGCTTGACCGGCGGGCACTCTTCTTTCAACGGCAGACGATGCACAACCATATCTGTATCGAGCCCCGGCATATCTTCATACGACCAAGCGAACACATCACTATACTCTCGGAGCATTTCAACCAGTCTTCGCTTGATATCGCTCTGCAGCGCGGCTCCGATACGAATATTCTTCTCAACTCCTTCCGACCCCAAGTTGATAATTTCGATGACCTCTTCGTGAGGCAGAATGACACGCTCTTCTTGTTTCACCAACCAAGACAATTCTTCAGGAACGTCACTATCTTCGACAACCTCTTCTTCGGCCTGAAATACCGGGTGCTCGAAGTCGGAACGAGTCATAGGTGGTTCAAGGATGTCATCTGAAAATGTTATCCTGCAAAAAGAATGGTTAAATGCTTCAAAATGCGTATAAAGCGAATAACCACGTTGCCACTTTATTGAAAAATACAAAACAGGAAAACAGAGATCGAAATATTTGCACATGAAAAACGCCTTTTATTTAATGATAAACATGCAATGTTCATAACAGCACAGCCCTAAGAAAATCCTGATGCCCCGGGCGAGACACTATATTGTTCAACAATTAATAAAACAAAGCATTACTGTTTAAGAGTCACAGGAACAAGCTCCTGAATAGACCAGTTGCACAATCCCTGTCCTGGCGTGCTTGGCTGAATCCAGGCATCCATATCACAGTCGCTGTCTCCTTCGTCAGACTCTGAAGTAGCGTTGATGGTTTCATGGCATACTCCACTGGCAGAGATGGTTATTGGCCCTCTGAAACGGGGTGCCCCCACAGCGGGTGCTGACGACGATGGCTGGTATCCAAGCCTGAACCGGTCCATCTTCACAGGAATATCCAGCACTTTGCCCCAGCCCTTCGTTTCACCAGCCACTACAAGAGCTTGAGCTTCTTTATATGACGAGACGGCTATCTCCAGCGCTTTGCTCGGCCCGGGACCTTTGTCCTTGATGCGCAACCCTTCAAATGCCTGGCAGGGTGTTTCGTGAATCTCTCCATCGACCTCCACATATTTAAATGATGACAGATGGCTGACCAGGATGTCTTCTTCTCCACATACAGTGACCACGCTGTCTCCGACCATATATTTCAATTTCTGATGCAGGGTAGACGTGACTGCCCCAGCCCCATGAATCCAAGGTCTTCCGAGCAGGCAGCTATATGCAGGCTGGATGTCCATGATATAAAATTCAGTTGCAAACACCTCCGGTCCTATCTGTAGAGGCAATGTTATCGATCCAAAGACTGTTCTTCGCGTCCCATCAAATGCCCTGACTACCAAGTCACTGGGCGTGCACAGGATTCCTCTGACATCTAGCTTCATCATTGCTTTCTTGGGCAGCACATTCAAAGATGATCCAGTGTCAACCAATACATGCGACATGACGGATCCTCTACACTCGACAGATACGTGCAGCGCCATATTATGATCTCTCCCCTTAGGGGTCAAATCGAAATCGGTAAAGCCCAAACTGTGGTCTGCATTCACATGTGCTAACACTCCCTCCAGCTGATTTACGGAAACATCTTGGGGTACGAAGGAAGTATCCAGGACTTTCAACAGAGCATTTCTGTGAGCTTCAGAACACAATAGCAACGACAGAATAGAGATCTTGGACGGCGTCTGTTGCAGATGCTCCACAATCTTATAATCACTTTTTCGAATCAAGCGCATGAACTCTTCCACATCCTTCGATGCCGATGCTTTTTCGCTTGCCTGCACTGGGACGTTTTCAACCATCTTTCCTTTCCCCTTCGCCAGTCTTTCGGCCTCTACCTCAGGCGATATGAAGATCCTACCACTCCTTGTCATACCTCCGGTACCAACGACACTATCTATAGTCTCGGCTGGCTGCTTATTAACATCAATCTTTATTCCGTCACAATACACTTCCAACCCATATGACCATGGGACTGCCTTTGTGCTCTCGTACGGGATTGGCCCGGCTCTAGTTATAGTGATTGGCGGTCGCTGAACCGGTGCTGTTATAGTGATTGTCTTCCGAGGAATCGTTACAGTGGCCACATCACTCTGATTGTCTGCCAATGCCCCTGCAGGCTCTTTAATTGTTGCTCGGTCAAACTGCAACATGCCATCCTCAATTAAAGCCTGAACACCTTTCTTCAAATCATCACACCCCCCATCTAGGGTCCAACATTCTAAGCAATACTCGTCACATCCTGGATACACACCACCTTGCAACAGTCGGCTTTTTATTTCGCCCAACGGCGTCTTTAAATCCTCGACATTCATAATCAGATTCAACCCTTCCTCAGTTAGAATGGCGTTTGCCCCATGATTAGGCATGGGCTTCTGCACTATATTCGGACCTGCCGTTCCGAAATTGATAGCCTTGTTGTCTAATAAATCCTGCACAACATGCTTAAACGCATGGCAACCCTCTACATCGTGGCCCGGGGCCCCAGAATGGAACTCACAGTGCCTGCTTGCATCATAGCCATACGGAGGAGTTCCCGTTATCGGTGCCAGAGTTCTCTTCTCTACCAGGTTCAAACCCAACAATGTCTGTAACAAATCAGCATACGTTGGGGGAGGCTTCTCAAATACTCTCCTTGGTTTACCACCCTGGAATCTTCGCTGAGCCTGCTGTGCCCCCTGTTGTGGCTGTTGTTGCTGCTGCTGTTGTTGCATTTGTTGTTGTTGTTGAAATGGTTGTTGTTGGAACGGAATAGTAACACTCGCCACCTGCTGCGGCTGATTATACTGGTTTCGCCCTCTGCCTCGGCCTCTGCCTCGGCCTCCAAACACTGCGCTAGCATCGCCCTGACGGCGCCCCCCAAAAGCCTTCCTGCTACTGCCAGATGCAGTTGATTCCTCAGCCTGGAATCGGCCCTGCTTAATGTTGTTTTTAATCTTTTCTCCCATCAGAATTAAGTCTGAGAAACTGGCCAAAGATGTATGAAACAATTTGTCATAAAACATGCCTGTGAATGTTCCGATGAACATGTCATTCATTTCCTTGTCTTCTAAAGTAGGACGGACCCTAGCAGCCATGTCGCGCCATCTTTGCGCGTACTCTTTAAAGCTCTCACCCTTCTTCTGGGATAGCCCTGTCAATTGGACCCGATTGGGCGCCAAGTCGCTGTTATACTTGTAGTGAGCTACAAATGCCTCTGCCAGTTGTTTCCATGTCTTTATATTAGTTGGCTCCAACCCCATATACCACTCGAGGGAAGGGCCTGACAGGCTATCTTGAAAGAAATGCATTAGCATTCTCTCATCAGTTGAGTACGCAGACATCTTTCTGTAATAAGCCCGCACGTGCACTTTCGGACAGGTGTCCCCTTTATACTTATCAAACGTAGGAGCTTTGAATTTGATTGGTACCCTCAAGCCAGGTACCAGACCCATTGTTTACATGTCTAAGCCCACAACACTTTGGTTCAGGACCCCCCTCATCTGCTCTTCTAGCATTCTGATCTTCTGGGAGTCATCCATCGGTCCCTCGAAACCTCCACCGGAGAAGGCGTCCTCCTGCTGATCCTCTTGCCACATACCATTCCCAGCTCCATACCCATCGTATCCATTATTACGGCCAGCTCTGATCTAATTCATCACCAGGCCTCGCCCTCTGTTGCCGTATCCCGGAGCAATTCCAGCAGGTCCAACAGTCATTAACCCAACGCCGTTTCCATTTCCGAAACCTCTGTAACCCTGATTGGTCACACCAAAACCGTCCTGCCCAAAGCCTTGAGCATTGAAACCATATTTCCCAGCATTATCGAATCCCTGATCGTTGAACCCGAATCCAGCATTACCGAAGCCGTTGCCTCCCATATTATCACCCAAGTTGACATCACCAAGCCCAACGTTATGGATAGCAGTCTCGTTCCCAACTCCGACGTTACCGTTCCCAGCAGCGGTAGCGTTGTTGGCATTAACAGCAGGTATATTGACTACAGGTGGAGCCACTGGCGTGGGAGTGCCATCCCCATGAACAGTGTCGACTCGCACAGACTGATGATCCTCATTACCGTGACCAGCGTTTCTGACCAACAGCGGCTGCACCATAGCTTGCAAATTCTCCTGACTTTTTGCAATAGTCTCCATGGTCTGCATGAAGAGCGCTAGCTTCTCGCGCATATCTTGCATCTCGTTCTACATTTGATCCATGATTCTTCGACAATTGGTGCGAGTGGAGTAGCGGTGCGGGTGCTGATCTGCAATCCTGAAAATACCTGGTACAAATGAGGAAATAAGATACCATCCAATGATTACCTGTAATGCAATATGAATATGAATGCAATGCAACATGTGTCTATGCATTAGGGAAAAGCATTCCCCAATTCTAGTGCGAAGGTGCCAGTGCAGTGACAGAGCTAGACATACAAAGATCGGAGCTGAATCATAGAAAGCCTCATATATTGCAGAGAAATCCAATAAGCCAAGAATACAATATCACTGAGTACAATAAGAAGGCATGACCTCAACCAATAATCCTGGTGATGGTCAGCACTATGCAAATAAAGCATCTAGATAATACATGAAATGATCAGGTACTCCCAAAAGCCCGGTACTCTTCTATCAACTTCTTGGTCTCTGGATGACCTGGTCGGGTAAGCAGCCCTTCAACAAGTTGGTTTCTTTTCTTAAGAACCCGTCGCACGTCACCAGCAGTTTCCTCCCATGCCCCTTCTCCGAAGCGATCTTCTAACTTTCGCTTCTGAGACATGGCTTCGTCCCTGCCTTTGATGGCCTTGTTCAATGCATTCTGGAGACTATACCGGGTCATCACTTTTTCTTCATACTTCTTGATGCTATCTTTCAACTGCTCTTCGAGGTCGGAAATTTGCTGCTTCAACTTATCTTCCCTCTTCTTATTGTTTGTGAGCGTAGCATTCCAAGTCTTATTGCAAGAAGAGATCTCTCGGTGTGCTGCGTCGAGTGCTTTCTTCTTGGATTCCAGTATGTCATGGGAGCTTCTGAACTCTTGCCCCAGACGTTCGCGCTTCTTTTTCTCCTCAGTCAACTCAGCTCCTAATCTGTTTACCAGTTCGATCTGCTGTTGGAAAGCATGCACGGCCTTGTTTTTCTCACTGCGTATCTGGGCTAGCTCTTGCTCTAACCCTTCATTGATCTTCATCAAGGCTTCTTTCTCTTTCACCACTTGCTCGTAGGCCTCCCTAGAAACAGTAGTTGGCTCTTCTACCGGAGTATGAACAGGGACTGGTGCTGCTGGAAATGGCATCAGTAATTGCCTTGCTCTCTCCTGGATCCAAACTCTGTAGGGTGCATAAGCCTGACAGTCGTTCTTCCCTAACAGTGGCTTCTCCCTTCTGTTAATACGCGTCCAGGCATGTTGCAGCTTGGCTAATAACTCTCCCTTTAAATCACCGGTGAAGTACAGAGATTCCTGTACTTCTTCCTCCTTTGGTGGGTTCTTCAGCGCATATCCGAACTGACGGACAAACAGAGATGGGTTGTAATTGATACACCCTTTTCTTCCTATCAGCGGGACATTAGGATATCCAGAACAACTGAAGATAAGCTCAGACCCCAGCAGATCTCGATCAAACCACTCAATGTCTTCGGAAGATAGCCTCATCAGGCGCTCTGACCAGCTAGCTGAAGTTGCACTGTCCATAAATGGTCCCTTCATGGGAAGATGACTCTTGAACCACATGCTCAATAGAGGCGTACAGCAGTAAACAACCTTTCCCCTTCTGTTCTCATTCTTGTAGTGCAATGAGTGGTAGAAGTCTCCGATCAACGTGGGCACTGGGTTGCCAGCAGCAAACAGATGGAAAGCGTCTAAGTCCACGAAGTTGGGCAAGTTAGGAAACAGCACAATTCCATAAATGCATAGAGCCAAGATAGCATTGAAAACCACCCAACATCCGCTCTTGGCATACTCCTGAGCCTTGCCAACCAGAAAGTCAAGAGAGAAACCTGAAACCCCAAGCCAAGAAGTCACTAACAGTTCTGCAGCGTTCATGTGCAAGGCTTTAGCTAAGTCCTCCACCTTGGGCTCAGCAGCAGAGTGAATAAAGGGAACCTTGTTCTGCACCGGTAGCTCAGTAAACTCCACATACTCTTCAATGGTAGGCCCCAGAATAAAGTCAGCAAACGTGAAACATCTCAATGCGGGGTCATAGAACTGCATCAAGGTGTACAACCCGTTCATCTCATCAGCAGTGGGCTTGCAGACTAATCTCAGCAAACTTCCATGACTCATTCTGAAGCTTCTCCTAACCTCCTCATCAGCAAGAGATATCAGACCAAGCAAAGGAGTAATATCAGGTGTAGGCAGCTTATACGCAACTGTCTTCCTCAAACCAGCCATGATCAACACTCAGGAGTCTGGGCACTAGAACCGGGGGATATGCAAATGAACCTGCAACACAGACACACGTTAATGGGATGCAATGATAATGGGTATGCAAACAATGCAATGCAAGTAACATGCAACAGGGACCAAATGTCGTAGCTGAATAGCCTGAACCATATCAAGAAGTCTCAGATAGACCCTTCAGAGGTCCTCAAACCCTGGTCTCAGATAGACCTAAAACAAAGCTCCAACACTGGTCTCTGACAGACCTCATAACAACTCTGACTGGTCTCTGGCAGACCTCATATCATATCCCCAACTAGTCTCTGACAGACCTCAGAACTCTCCAACTGGTCTCTGACAGACCTCAGAACTCTCCAACTGGTCTCTGACAGACCTTAGAACTCTCCAACTGGTCTCTGAAAGACCTCAGAACTCTCCATAAATACCCAAGATCTCTGATCGAGAAATAACCGGTATCTGAAGGTCTAGTTACCTGCATAACCCCAAACCCTCTCACAGGTGGTTGTCCTAGTAACTGACAAAGGTATGGCATCCTATGCGGTCGTCGGCGTCACAGACTTTCAGGGTTGATGATACGATTCCCAGAAGGAGTGGCATCATCAAATCCTGAAGAGGCCTCACTTAGCCAACTTCCAAATGATCGGTTCCCGGAGTCGACAATTCAGCTGACCAACAACCCCTTCGACCCAAAGGGTAGAAAAAGAAGCCAACCAGAAGAACCTCGTCCGAGTGTAGATTTCATGAGACACTAATGCAAGCAAAGCCGGCACGCGCCAACTACTTTCTACTCTAATTCTAGGTGCACTCAAGCCCAGGTCCGGCTTATCTCTCCATCATAGAACACCCGTCACACCCCAATACAACAATAATAATCAATATATATAATGCTGAAAATAAAGGTCAGAAATATAAATCCATACAAAATCCTCGACGGGAAAACAAGCGTTAGGATTGACTCTCTTAAGGGACGTTGGATCCCAAATGCATAAGAACTATCGCAGTCCTCAGCAGCCAGGGGACGTTGGATCCCCAGCAGAGTCGCCAGCTGTCGCTACTGCGAAAATCGGCGCCGGCTGAACAGAAGAGTCGCCACCGTGCGTTATTTATCCCACGGGAGGGAAAGGAAACGCTCAGAGTAAACCTACCGCAAAGACGGGAAAGGAATGGTCATCGCAACCAAAACCTGGATTCGGGAGTCGGTTACGCAAGGGGAAGGTATTAGCACCCCTCACGTCCGTCGTACTCGACGGGATCCACGCTTGTTTTCGGGTATGGATTGTTATTCTATCTACTCTACAGGTCAGGGTTAAAAGAAAAGAAAATGACTTGGCAAAGTATCGCACTTTATGCCTACGTATTCCCGTCTGGAACGAGAAATCAGAGTCAACGTAGTTCGCCTACCTACGGGAAAGGAGGGGAAGGTTGCTCGCTAGGATATCGCATCCTATGCCTACGTACTTTCATACAGCATGAAAGATCAGAGCAAACGTAGTTCGGGCCACGTACGACACAAATTTGTCTTGATTGTTTTTATTCCTTCTAAAAAAGGTTTTCTGATTAACAGTCCAAGCGGACAAAATAACGTCTTGATGGGTTCACATTCTTTTATGGAAGAAGTGTCTTTTATTGTGTTTGAAATCTTTATTTGTGTTTTTCTGTTTGTTTTGAGGAAGAAGAGACGGAACTCTAACCTGCGGTTGCGAAGGGAATCAAGCTAACCTAATGTTATCATGCATGGGTTAAGACCTAGTGTCTATCATGCTCCTCTCCTGCACAGAGAGAAACAGAGATCCTAAGGGAATAGACGGAAACAGAAACAATAGCAGATATATACAGCAAAGCAGTAAAATGCATGGATGCAGCAATACAAGCGAGGCAAGGGAGCCCCACTCAACCTCGAGCCTAGAAAACAATAGGCAAAAGTGAACAGGATTCACTTTCAACCCAACAGGTTAAACAGCAAACAATACAGTCAAGGAAAACCAATCAATACATCAGAAATGAATAACAGCTAAAAATAAACAGCCACAGCAGCTCTGCATCAACATCTGACTTCAAGCCATCTCCAAATAGCTACAAGCTTCAGCAAGCATCAATCTCCATCTCCACAACCTTCAAGCAAGGTCTTGATTATCAGTCCTCTATCTGCAATGGCTTTTCTTCAAGTCTCAATCTCCAGGATGAACATCAGTCAACAAGATGAAGTGAATAAATGTTAGACAGTCAATTACCTACCAAGGGTGGTTCATTAACTGTTAACATTATACAGATAATTTTCCCTCAAAAGTTCTATCTTTCAAATACATTCACTGATCCTTCCAAAGGAAGGAGGTGGATATTTGAAAGAGACTTTGAATCATAGAGAAAGAATGGATGCATACAAGGCATTCCATATTTGTGGATCAAGCTACTAATCTAGAGCTCTGCCTAGCTCCTATCCCTATACTCCTCAACAGCTGCTAGCAAGAATCTCCTCATCAACTCTGGAAGTTGGTCTTCAATCTCTTGATCTCCAATGGCTTCATCATCACAAGTCTTCAGCTCTCCCAATCCCCAAGCAATCCCAATACCCACACAGACAAATGAAATAATCCCCAGAGAGGGCACACCACACCAGTCAAGCAAATATAGACAGTACTAATAGCAGTAGGGGAATCCTAACATTTTCTAAGGGATCTAATAACTACCCATAATCCCTATAGTCCCATACCCCAAAGATTCAATCTCTAACTCCTAAGGGAAGTGAACTAATTCTCCTATGTTATCACCTAAACCCTAATTTTGTTCATGTTATTCACACCTAATCAAATCACCTAAAAACTAATTCCTAAAAATATGAACTAAATTTTATATACAAGCCAACATTATCTACTAATCAACCTAAAAATAATGGATTAAAAATAGTAAAGCATCTATTCAAACTAAAATTAACAAATTCATGCATCAAATAAAACTACTTAAAATGCTATTTAAAAGAAAAATATGCTAAAAATATGAAAATAAAATGAAGTATTAGTTTTTTTATGTGATATTTTTCTTGACAAAATTATGAGTAATATGCAAAAAGAACCAATGAAAAATAAGCATTTTCCAATTTTTTATGATTTTTTGAAAGAATTAATATTTTTGAAAGAAAATAAAATGAGAATTAATTGAAATGGGGTGCCGAAAGTAGATGAAATCAGTTAAAATAACAAACTGGGCCCAGACTGGGGGGCGCGCATAGCAAGCGCGTCTGGGCCCAATCAAACAGAAAATGACAACAAAAAATAAAAAAGAGCAAAACGGTGCAGTTAGCAATTATTTTAGTTGAAATGGAAATGGGCCTTGGTTCGTGGGGTGTCATTAGCAACCATTGTCTGAGCCCAGTCTGAAGCCATTAGTGAAACGGTGCGTTGCACCATTTAAATCTCCCTCCGAATTTCTTTTAATCGTGGCCGTTGGATGAGAAGCCAAGTCAAGGGTCAATGCCTGATCGTGTGGCCAGAAGGTTGTCTTCAACCTTAGAAACCCTAGGGTTTCTGAAACTTCATCACCATGCGCGAATTTCCAGCTCTCTGTTCTCCATCAATTGTCCATGAAATCACACGCTTCCAAGACCAAAAATGATCTACCTCTTCCCCTCTACACAGCCATATCAATAACATCCCCTAAAACTCAAGCAACAAGCAAACCCGATAGGCATAACAGTTTGAATCCACCATGATCACCTGATATCAAATCTCCCAATTCTTTCTAATTCTTGCCCTAAAATAATCCACATCTTATGCTGATCATTACAAGCTATTAACCTCAGATTATCATGCAATATTCTAAGAGTTACAAGCTTCAACAGTTTGTGCACACCATGGTCAATCTTCATGAAACCTCTCCAAACTCACCAAAATCAGTCATCTAACCTATCTTAACATTCTTATGCTAACAAATCTCCATAATTCTAACCAAATCATGTAATTCGAATGAAGATACCAACCTGGTGTGATGATGAAAACAGGTGCTGAATCCTCTTGATACAATGCTTGAAATGAGTGGAAATTGATCAGGGAACTTGTTCTTGAATTCTGTATGCAACAAATCTTGCTCCAATGCTTTGAATCTCACAATTCCAATTTTCTTGCTTCTTGGATGATGGAAGTGTATGGCACGAATTCTCCTCAATTCTAACCAATCTTGATGTGAATTCTGATCTATGGAAAATGGTGATGATGATCAAATCAACAAATGTGAAAATTGATGAGAGTTTGATGAAGTTTGAGAAGCTTTTGCAAATTGGAAGAATTGTGTGAAACTTGGTGTTATGAGCAATGTGATTCACCAACCATGGCATGAAGCTCTTCATATCAATATATACATGAGCTTAGAAAGTCCTAGAAGTTTGAAGAAGCTTCCCATGCACTCTTTCCTTACATTTTGGATTATGTAACTTTCATTGTAAGTAACCATGCATAACTCTCAAATCTTGAACCAAACTCAAAATTCTAATTTTGCCAATGTTCTCAAAATGATTTTTCCAATCAAAATTACCTATAATTTCACTTCATTTGGCCAAAATATGAAAAATCTCATTTTTAGGTCATTTTTCATTCATTAAATTCACCAATTTTGAAACCTTGAGCTATGAGTCTTCCCAATCTTTCATGGTCACTTTTATAGACTCAAAATGCCATTTGGAGCAAGTTTGATGTTGTGAAGTTTTCCATTTGAAGCTTTCTTGTATGAGTTTTGGGCATAGGCTTGAAATGACCTGTAATTCTCAGATGACCAAAATACCCTTTGCTTGCCAAGACCATAAGTAGAGTTCCACAAATTATATGAAGGAATACCATACCATTATAGAAAGATAAGACAATAAGGAACAACTCTTATGTTGACCAGAAATTCATTTGAAATCTCCTTGAGGGGTAAAAATTGCTTGGAAGTCAAGTCATTTTCACAGACAAAATTTCAGATACCTCAGATGACCTGTAACTTGCAAGGACCATAACTTGAGTTCTATAAATCTCCTTGATGTCTTCCACCACTCAAATTAAAGGTCTTGAGATCCTCTACAAGTTTCATGTTAGCCAAGGATCCATTTGAAGCTTTCATTTTGACTTATCTTGCTTGGAAATTTGACCTAAACTAGGGGATTTTACACAGAAACCCTAATTTAGAAACTCCTCTTCTTCTTGATTTCTCTTGATTTCTTTTTAGCACAACACCATATCCTTCTCTATATGTCAAATGATGAACCCCACATCTCTCCAATAGCCCTCAATGCCTTTCAATCAGCCAATTGACCTAGAGTTGACCTAGAGTTGACCCCAGATGAAACCCTAGTTGACTGTCTTCAACTGCAATTCTTGTGATCAGACCAATGACTTGCCTCCTTCTCCAAATGACTTTCTAAGTCTTCCATGATGCCCACATACTCTCCATGCTCAGCCCACAGCTCACAATTTCTTTGATAATCCTCATATACCCTCGGATAGGAGATGGATGCACTGCTTGATCCATTGACTTCCCAGCTTTCAAATTCTTTCTGATGACTTGAATGAGATTGACTTTGAATAATAACCTTTTGATAGACTCATAGAGATGAGAATAATGCTTGGTCCCTGTTGGATGATTTGCTATGCTATGCTATGCAAATGATTAGGCTATGTGCATGACTCTATATGCAAATGCTAATGATATTGAAACATAAACCAATTGGAAAAGGTTGAGCAAATTTTAGGGTGCAACACCGGGAACACACGATCCTACTGATCACTACATACATATACGTTAATTAATTGTCCACCAACAATATTAAGGGAAATGAGTACTATCACCCAGTACACAGGTTAGATCCCACACTCATCATCCTTACAATGCATCAAGGCCAGAAAGATCACCCCAGACCAATGCTCAAGGCCAAACATCACCAAAGTCACATTTTGTTTCTGCTACACTCGCTGGCATTCGCTAGGCGAAGCTTCGCCAACACTCGCCAGGCGAAGCCCAGCGAATGCTGCGATTCACCAACTTCCCCACAGTTCTGCAGTACTATTCTAGGCCAAATCAAACTTATCATCTCGACTCAAATTCTCAGCCTACTCTAGTACCAACCTTGTACATTACCGTAATTAAATAGGTTCCTAAATCTTATTCCCAAAGTCATCGCTTAAACATTCTACCGATGCCTTAAAAGGTCACACAAAATCTCCCTAAAAACCTTAAACCCAGCCTATACGCCAAATTAACTAAAAACAACAATTCATCAACATTGACCTATACTCCATCGCTATCAATTACTAGTTATCATCAAACACAAACACACCATTATACTTACCAATTATCATATACTTCCTACTCTAGAACCAACATTACGGTACATTACCTACACTTCAGAGTTACTCTGAAGCTCACCAAGGTCCTTACCAGAGTCACTAACAATATCACAGGGAACAATACATAATTTTCCCAAATTTATAATCATGGTCATTACCAACGCTACAATAACAACACAAAATCTCACCAAAACTCTATTCATAGTTACTATCAACACTGCAGTAACAACATATAATCTCACTAATATCACCATAATATATATATACCAAATTCACCAATACCAATCAACAATTCATCAATATCAAGCATCAATTTATCATTAGCAACAACAATAACAAGCATGCCAATATAAAACTTCATAGATCGACATTTTCCTACGGGGTTAAGGAATTCCCTCTACCCTATACATGTATATATACCATCCCAATCAAGTTTCTCCCCCCTTACCTTGTTAATTGATTTGATCGGTGAAGAAATCCTTCAAGGTTGGCCAACTTTGACCCTCTGCCTTCTTCTCCGTTTTTCGCTCTCTTCCTTCGCTCTTCTCACTTCTCTCGTATTTTCTCTCTTCTCCCCTTTCTATCGTATCCTCCTCATCCCTTCGCTTCCCATTTTCTTAATATTATTCATCCCAACTAATAATAAAATAATATAATATAATAATACTAATATTAATAATAACACTTATTATTATTATTATTATTAATAATAATAATAATAATAATAATAATAATATTATTATTATTATTATTATTATTATTATTATTATTATCACACCAATATCCCACGATCTATGGTAATCCCTTTTCTCTCCATTCCAACTTTTCTAATATCTCCTTGCTACCCCTTCATATTTCCTTCCTCACGGTTTCTATTGTGACTTTTCATATTTCCATTCTAACTTCCCAATAACCCTTCCACCTCTTATTTTACTTATTCCAACCACTAATATTCCCAATAATAATTCTAATAATAATAATTATAATAATAATAATAATAATAATAATAATAATAATAATAATATAATACTATTGTAATATTATAGTAATATTCAACATAATAATAATAATAGTAATACACCCAACAATAATTATAATTATAATAATAATAATACTAATTATAATAATAACAATTATATTAATACTAATAATAAAATAATATTAATAATAATAATCTTAATATTAATAATACTAATATAATATTACTAATATTAATAATACTAATCATAATAATACTATTAATAATAATAATAATAATAATAATAATAATAATAATAATAATATTATCTCACCAAAATAATAATAATAATAATAATAATATTATTATCTCACCAAAATAATAATAATATTAATAATACTAATAAATATAATAATATATAATAATAATAATAATACCCCCACCAATATTACTATTATTCATTATATTATCATATTCACACCAAAAATCATAATAATATAATAACTATATTAATAATAATATTATATTCTCCATATTAATAATATTACTACAAATATTAATAATAATCATAAATATAATAATAATAATAATAATAATAATAATAATAATAATAATAATAATAATAATAATAATAATAATAATAATAATAATACCACCAATATTACTATTATTTCTTATATTATTATAAACTCACCAAATTACCACCAATGATCCTCCCATCTCAGGGACACCCACCAAACATCATCAAATACACCCTACCAAAGGGCATATCAACATATAATATTTAAATTAACACCAAAGTGACTAAATAAATAAAATGGGTGTTACAACTCTCCCCCACTTTAATTATTTTCGTCCTCAAAAATTGCCTGATGGAACAATTCCGGATACGCTTCCCGCATCCTTCATCCCAATTCCCAAGTCACATTGCCTTTGCAGTACTTCCCCAAACCATTTCCACCGAAGATGTCTCCTCCCCTCGGAGTTGACTTTCGTTCGTCAAAACGAACCAGCAATGCCTCAACACTCAAATTATTTTCCACTAGTACATCATCCACTTGATTCATTGTACTTTCTCAACAAGACACATGAAACACGTCATGCCAATTCACGACGGCAACGGAAAAACAGTCTAACATGTTACTCCTCCCATGCCCCCGCTGCGCCACTCTGATACAAACCACAGAACACGGTGCAAACTTCTAAGACTTCGAAGTTCGACCAACATCAGTCACCGGCGTGACTCTCAAAACACATTTTTCCTTGGATCCTCTTGATCTTCTCAGTCATCTCCAACATAATTTTCAGGTCTGAGCACAACACTCTCACTCGACCCATTCCAACACAATAGATTCCTATACCCCCTACCTCACCAAGCCACATATAGTGTCATTCCGACACTAGGATGGTAACCATTATTATAGGTAACTCAATCAACGGTAATTAATCATCCCACGATCCACCTTGATCCAACACCTAAGCTCTCACCAAATCTCTACAGACTCAATAGTCCTCTCTGACTGACCATCAGTTTGCGGATGGTAAGTCGAACTCAACTTCAACTTAGTACCCGAAGCTTCCTGTAAGCCCCTCCAAAATCTCAATATAAACCTCAAATTTCCATCTGACACAATATTCGTCAGTATCTCATCCAACTTCACCATTTTCTCAATATGCATCTCGTATATCCTCAACACGGAATAGTTAATCCGCTCCTAACAATCCAAATTAAAATTATGTCTTTACAAATTCTTTGGAAATCTCAACACCAATTTCGTGAAAATACTACTTGATTTCCACTCTGGAATATTTAACGACTGCATCAGACTCAACAGTCTCTGACGTTCACTCTTCGAATTCCGACAATTCTAACTAGCATATTCCACCTCAACTACTCCTCTCCTTATCCATGGTCTCCAAAACAATCTACTCAAATTCGGTTACTTTTTCATAGCACCGGGATGGATACTCCATCTACCTCAATGTATTTCTTCACGAGTACTCCTACTCCCTGCAACAACATCTGGTACACATACTCTATCATAACATATCATGGTACTATTTCCACAAACCCGACAATCCACTCTTCGACTCTAATTTATCAATTTCAACTAATTCACTACTCAACCCAGGTTTCTGACTTTCTCGATTCTGCTCAAGGATATCACTAGTCAGATCTTAATAATAAAAGCTTAACTCCATAAGAAGTCTCCTTACTCACAAAACTCCTATTATGAAATTGCTCAATTAGTTCTAACTCTTTTCACCATCATCTTCGGTATATGCAAATATTTCTAACTCACTGCATCATCTACCATGTCCGCTTTACCCGAATGGTAATTCAACTCGAAGTCGTACTCTTTTCGAAGTCCCAATTATTTCCTATGCCTCATATTCGTCTTATTCAAATTAAACAAACACCTTAAACTCTTAAGATCACCAAACATCTCCAATCTCAGTCTGAACTTTTGAAGACTCCGACTCCAGTACAATCACAATAGTAACCAACTCTAAATCACTGGTCGGATGATTTCTCTTATACACTTCAAGTTGCCTTTTGCATAATTGAAACTCGCTGAAGTTGTCTTTAGCAAATCCCCTAATTATATCAACAAGCATCACAAACACCACAATTAGTTCTATCGGATTCGGCAGAACTTTCCTTACGGAAGTATATCACCGCTCTTTTTCCAACACTGATAACTCCAGTTCCTTATGCTCAACATTATCCTCTATACGCTTCGAATACCTTAAAATATCATTTATTAACACAACCATTGCCTTATATAAATAATTAAAGAAGATCCCATGCCAAGTGGACAAACAAGTTGTGAGTTATAGCGGGAACACATACCATACCGCCCGTCCTTACCGCAACATTCAAACACACCTCATCAATAAATAGCTTAAATCTATTTCAATACTTCACCATCTCATAGATAATTTGAATAGCTTTCCAACGCTTCGAACCGCGCGTCATTCCGAGTTACGGTTCTCCCGTTACGGCAAAAACACCAGAATAACATTTTCTGCCCAGGACCCCTTCGCCAGGCGAACACCGCAGCGAATATGGACGTTCGCCAGTATGCTCGCCAGGCGAACATGACAGTCCCAAAATCCTCTTTTCGACCGTTACCCGACTTCTGAGTGTCCGATTTCGATTCCGTAAAAAGCTGCGATCTCGGAATTTAACGTACAACAACAATTTTATACTTAGGAAGCCATCCAACACATTTTAAATCTATGAATAATTTAAAACTCAATTACTTCCAATCTCAACAACAGATCTTTGAGCCTCCTAATACGATAGAACTTTTGACCTTCGTCCCATCCACCACAAGAACTCTACTCGAGATCACATGACCAAGGGACTCACATCCCTCGATCAATTGTTCCATCAAATCATTAACTCTTGGAAGCGAACACCTATCCTTGATAGTCACCCTGTTCACTTATCTATAGTTCACCCAAAGCTTCACAAAACCTTCTATCTGTCTAACCAACAAAATTGGTGCACATTACGGTAGCACACTCAAACAAAAGAACCTCTCTCCTAGAAGGTCTTCAAGTTGACTCTTCAACTTCTCCAATCCCAACGAAAACACACCATATGGAGTCTCTAATATCGGACTCGTTCCAACAACAAAGTCAACGTGTGAGCTTTACTTCACACTCCGATAGTAAATCACCTACCTCATCCGGAAACCTCCGGCAATCGCAAATAATTGACAAATCCCAATTTTTCTCACTTTCCTTCTCATTCTAAGTTTCAGTCAAAATAGACACTTCAACACCGTCTTACGCCAAATTCCTCAAAATAATCCCTTAAGCACTTAGCTTAACTCAAGACTATACACTGCTCACGCCACCCAAGCTTGCAAGACGCGTCTATCCCATCCAACACAATCTCGTCCAGTATTAACAAGAGATTAAGGGTGATCAGTTCCTCAATTTGTTAATAAACAGCCGAAATCATGATGGGGTACAAACCATCTTTACCAACTATTATATCATTCCTCAACACCATAAGCCACCAAATTGTAGCTTTCCGGAGAAATACAACTTCTCCCCCACTGGAATCATTCCACTTCTACCGACAAACTTAACCAACAACATGTATCGACAGTGTTTTTACGCACATATCGCATATCAGGGAACAACAACACTAGACAACATTGGCCGGACGGACCGACCTGCTCTGATACCAATTGTAACACCCCACTTCCCAAATTAAATAAAATATAAACATTATAAATGAACATCAGAGTTTTCACCAAAATAGTGGGATATCACATCACCAAATTTTTATAAAAATACTTTATTAATTATTCTCAAAAATAATACAGCGGAAAACATTATTCCAACATTCTCGGCCATCCGCCAAATTTCGTAAAATCTTTATTATTATAATTCACAAAAAAAGTGATACGTCACAGGATTACAACGAGTTTGACATAAAACAATTAAAACACCCATATCCCGTGTTACGTATCAGAGCATCCTAGACTCGACTGGCACACCACCATCCAAGCTATCTAAGTACCTGGATTATCTGTACTTCCGGAGAAGCACAGACACAACAACAACCAAGGGGTGAGAAAACATGATCAAAAATATATTGGTAATGTAATACATGTAAACAAGGTAGTAAAACACACCAACACACCAATATTCACCCCAACAACTCCATATAACGAACCTACTGTTCAAATTACAACATAACATATTATAATGCAAATATGCAACTCAACACCATGCATGTGGTACCGACTCATTGGTTCATTCAATCGAACCTGAATAGATCACTTACGCTCCTCCTGAGACATGATCTATCCCCCACCATTCTCCACAAAGGAGTATGGATGAATCACTTACGCTTCTCCTGAGACATGATTCATCCCACCAAAACACCATGATATGCACACACCAATGCATAACTATCATATTTAGGCACACTAAGTGCACACGATCCTCCTGATCATATCATCATACATCAATGCATATATGTGTAGATATATTACACCAACACCGTATAAATCAATCAGATAGTAAATAAATTCATACTATAACACCATATATAACCACATCCCAACACCCGGGAACACACGATCCTACTGATCACTACATACATATACGTTAACTAATTGTCCACCAACAATATTAAGGGAAATGAGTACTATCACCCAGTACACAGGTTAGATCCCACACTCATCATCCTTACAATGCATAAAGGCCAGAAAGATCACCCCAGACCAATGCTCAAGGCCAAACATCACCAAAGTCACATTCTGGTTCTGCTACACTCGCTGGCATTCGCTAGGCGAAGCTTCGCCAACACTCGCCAGGCGAAGCCCAGCGAATGCTGCGATTCACCAACTTCCCCACAGTTCTGCAGTACTATTCTAGGCCAAATCAAACTTATCATCTCGACTCAAATTCTCAGCCTACTCTAGTACCAACCTTGTACATTACCGTAACTAAATCGGTTCCTAAATCTTATTCCCAAAGTCATCGCTTAAACATTCTACCGATGCCTTAAAAGGTCACACAAAATCTCCCTAAAAACCTTAAACCCAACCTATACGCCAAATTAACCTAAAGCAACAATTCATCAACATTGACCTATACTCCATCGCTATCAATTACTAGTTATCATCAAACACAAACACACCATTATACTTACCAATTATCATATACTTCCTACTCTAGAACCAACATTACGGTACATTACCTACACTTCAGAGTTACTCTGAAGCTCACCAAGGTCCTAACCAGAGTCACTAACAACATCACAGGGAACAATACATAATTTTCCCAAATTTATAATCATGGTCATTACCAACGCTACAATAACAACACAAAATCTCACCAAAACTCTATTCATAGTTACTATCAACACTGCAGTAACAACATATAATCTCACTAATATCACCATAATATATATATATATACCAAATTCTCCAATACCAATCAACAATTCATCAATATCAAGCATCAATTTATCATTAGCAACAACAATAACAAGCATGCCAATATAAAACTTCATAGATCGACATTTTCCTACGGGGTTAAGGAATCCCCTCTACCCTATACATGTATATATACCATCCCAATCAAGTTTCTCCCCCCTTACCTTGTTAATTGATTTGATCGGTGAAGAAATCCTTTAAGGTTGGCCAACTTTGACCCTCTGCCTTCTTCTCCGTTTTTCGCTCTCTTCCTTCCCTCTTCTCACTTCTCTCGTATTTTCTCTCTTCTCCCCTTTCTATCGTATCCTCCTCATCCATTCGCTTCCCATTTTCTTAATATTATTCATCCCAACTAATAATAAAATAATATAATATAATAATACTAATATTAATAATAACACTTAATAATAATAATAATAATAATAATAATAATAATAATAATAATAATAATAATAATATTATTATTATCACACCAATATCCCACGATCTATGGTAATCCATTTTCTCTCCATTCCAACTTTTCTAATATCTCCTTGCTACCCCTTCATATTTCCTTCCTCACGGTTTCTATTGTGACTTTTCATATTTCCATTCTAACTTCCCAATAACCCTTCCACCTCATATTTTACTTATTCCAACCACTAATATTCCCAATAATAATTCTAATAATAATTATTATAATAATCATTATAATAATAATAATAATAATAATAATAATAATATAATATAATACTATTGTAATATTATAGTAATATTCAACATAATAATAATAGTAGTAATACACCCAACAATAATTATAATTATAATAATAATAATAATACTAATGATAATAATAACAATTATATTAATACTAATAATAAAATAATATTAATAATAATAATCTTAATATTAATAATACTAATATAATATTACTAATATTAATAATACTAATCATAATAATACTATTAATAATAATAATAATAATAATAATAATAATAATAATAATAATAATAATAATATCTCACCAAAATAATAATAATAATAATAATAGTAATAATATTATTATCTCACCAAAATAATAATAATATTAATAATACTAATAAATATAATAATATATAATAATAATAATAATATCCCCACCAATATTACTATTATTCATTATATTATCATATTCACACCAAAAATCATAATAATATAATAAATATATTAATAATAATATTATATTCTCCATATTAATAATATTACTACAAATATTAATAATAATCATAAATATAATAATAATAATAATAATAATAATAATAATAATAATAATAATAATAATAATAATAATAATAATAATAATAATAATAATAATAATAATAATAATACCACCACCAATATTACTATTATTTCTTATATTATTATAAACTCACCAAATTACCACCAATGATCCTCCCATCTCAGGGACACCCACCAAACATCATCAAATACACCCTACAAAAGGGCACATCAACATATAATATTTAAATTAACACCAAAGTGATTAAATAAATAAAATAGGTGTTACACATAGCATCTGACCTCGCCGTCAGGCATCTGTTTGGTTGATAAAGACATCTGACATTGCCGCCAGGCCTCTGCAGGGGATAAAAATTTCTGACATCGCCGCCAAACAACCACAAAGTTGATAAACATCTGACATCGCCGCCAGACAACCACAAAGCTGATAAATATATGACATTACCGCCATACAAACACAAAGCTGATAAACATCTGACATCGCTGTCAGCCACTCGCTAAATAAAAGCGATCTTCAAACCCAAAAGGTAAAGTCATCTGACATCGCCGCCAAACATTCGTTAAATAAAAGTGATCTTCGAACCCAAAAGGTAAATACATCTGACATCGTCGCCAGACATTCGCTAAATAGAAGCGAGCACATCACATCGTCTAATGGTAGACAGCAAGAAACATATCCAACATTCACATCGTCTAAGGGTAGACAAAAAGAAAACCATAACCAAAACTCACATCGTCTAATGGTAGATGGTAAGAAATATCCATATCCAAAATATCACATCGTCTAAAGGTAGACGGAAAGAAAACCATAATCAAAAATCACATCGTCTAATGGTAGACGGTAATAAATATCCAAATCCAAAATATCACATCGTCTAAAGGTAGACGGAAATAAACACCATTCGAAGAAACACATCGTCTAAAGGTAGACGGGAAGAAAATATATATCCGAAGTCACCTCGTTTAAGTGTAGACGGGAAGCAAACATTCGAAGAACCACCTCGTCTAAGAGTAGAGGAAAGAAATATCCATAAAGCCACATTGTCTAATGGTAGACGGGAAGAAATATATCCGACATTCACATCGGCGAGCTTTAGAACTCTTTCGTCAATAGGAATCGACGACAAGAAATACCAAATCCACAGATCACGTCAAAGAACTTCAGGATCCTTTCGTCAATAGGAATCGACAGAAAGAAATACCAAATCCAAGCTCCATATCATCAATAGGAATTGACGAAATGAAAACCATCTTCAAAGAGCCACATCGCCAATAGGAATTGATAGAAAGAAAACCCTATCAAAGAAACACATCGTCAATAGGAATTGGCAGAAAGAGGACATATTCAAAGCTCACATCATCTAAGGATAGACGGAGAGAAAACCATCCGGAGATCATATTGTCAATAGGAATTGACAGTCGGAAAACCATACAGAATATCACCTTGTTGTCGCTACGCGAAAAATGGCACAGAGTCACCACCAGATTTTATTTATCCCAAGGAGGGAAAGGGAAATAGTGATAAAACCTTTAGGGAAAGGAGCATGGTCATCGCAACCAAGTCTTAGGGTTCGGGAGTCAGTTATATGAGGGGAAGTTATTAGCACCCCTCACATCCATCGTATTGGATGGGAACCTTCTAGGTTGTTTCGCTTGAGTGGGTGTTTTAATCTAAAAGTTTGCTTGCGTAAAAGAAAGAGGGGTTGGTTTTTTATTAGAGTGCTCGCCAAGGATTGGGGCCCTTGTGACTACATATATCCACTTGCAAGAAGTGAAGAATCAGAGCGTTTGTAGTTTACGGGACTACGATGAAAGATGGGAAGTTTGGGTGGACGATGATATCGTGCACATTCTAGCAGTTAGGTGTTTTGCGGCTCGTTCGTGGAGTCTTATGCATTACCTGTTTGCAGTAGAAAGGACGTAACATGTCCTTTTCGGGGGAAGAAACTAGACTAAAGGTGGTAAAAGAAAGAAGAGTGCTCGCTAGGATCATCGCAATCCTATGCCTACGTATTCTCAAGGGGTATGAGAAATCAGAGCAGTCGTAGTTCGGCCACTTAAGAAATGGTTGTTTGTTGGTTGTTTTTATACCTTGAAAAAGGTTTTTCGGATTGATGCCCTAAGGCGAAAAGAAGTTTGATGAGTTGATGTTATTTTTTGAGAAAAGATTGTTTTTTATTAGGATTACACAAAAGACTTTGGATAAAGATGAATGTTTCGAATAACCAAGTCGAGCGCCTTTGTCGCTACATCGAAAATAAGGTGTCGGCAAAGACATGAGAGTCGCCACCTTTCGTTATTTATCCCACAGGAAGGGAAAGGAAGCGATCGGAACAAACCTAACGAAAAGGAAAAGACAAGGTCATCGCAACCAAGTCTCTGGGTTCGGGAATCGATTACGCGAGGGGAAGGTATTAGCACCCCTCACGTCCGTTATACTCAACGGGATCTATAACGCCCATTTTAATTATTTTTATTTTTGGTGTTATTTTTATTCGCGGATGTGGTTGTGTGGGATTATTTGAGGATCAAAAGAAATCATAATATTAATATATAATGATAAAATGTGATAATTAGTAGTAATGTAAATATTGCTATTAATTATTATTATTATTACTAATATTAAAATATATGAGTAAAATATAATTATTGGATTTTTGGAAATTAAAAGAAAATGAGAATTTATTCATTTGGAATATAAGTGATTTTTGGGGTATTAAGGGTAGTATTGGCATTTGTGAAAATAGAAAGTGAAGGGAAGAAAGAACACACACGGTTGGGAGAGCAGAAGAGAAGAACACAGTTGATAGAACAAGAGCGATCAAGAACAGAAGCCTGAGCAAGAAGGATTTTCGTGTGGATTGTGAAGCTTCATCATCATCAGAGTGCATTCGAGGTAAGGGGGGGATTGATCGGTCGAATTGGTATTTGCATGAATAATTGGTAGAAGGGGGAAATTCCCTAATCCCCATAGTTTGATGATGAATGATGTTGATCGCATGTTTATATCGCTGTTATTATTGTGTTGTACTATGTTAAATTCGTTGCATGTGGCTGTAAGCAGTTGTATGAGTGTTTGGGGTTTTCCGGGTAGTTCGATGTTATACCAGAACTAAGTGTTTGTGTAGAGCTAGCAATTAATCGGGTTAAATCGGGGATAAATGATATTATGTTGTAGAACAATGATCTGGTATGATGGGCTTTGGACTAGAGTAGAATCGGTTAAGTTCAGAGCATGTGGCCGACTCTGAGTTGAAGATTTATTTTTTTGAGTACGCAGGTATTCGTTGGGCGAATGAGGGGGGGCGAACCTTCGCCAGGCGAACTGGGTAGCGAATGCTGCCAGTAGCCTTTGTTTGGTTTTGCTAGGAGTTTCGTCGGGTGAGTTCCAGCAAATGTTCACTGCGGGGCTTCGCCAGGCGAATGGTCAGCGAGTGTTTGATGCGGGACTTCGCCAGGCGAATGCGCCAGCGAGCCAGACAGCAGTTTATGTTTTGGTTGCTGTTCTGTGTTGATTTCCTTGTGGATTTGGAATCTTGTTGACTATGTTTTGATGATGAGCTTATTAGAGGGTTGTGGTAAATGTATGTAAGGTGTCGGGACGTGATTCCGTGATATCTGTATGACTATGATATTGCATTGGTGTATGCTACGATGTGTGATATGTTGTGTTGTGATGAATGGATCCGTAGGATCGATACGCTTGATATGAGTTGTGTTTGTATGCTGTTGTGATGAGTGGATCCGTAGGATCGATACGCTTGATATGCATTGTGTTTGTATGTTATTGTGATGAGTGGATCCGTAGGATCGATACGCCTTAAGTGCGTTGTGTTTGTGTGTTGTTTGTTGGATTAGATCAGTAGGATCGATGTACTTTGTGTGCTTGTGTGTATATGCATTATATGATGCGATGGATCAGTAGGATCGTGTGCATTGTGTGTGTTGTGTGGTTATACATAGTGTCTTGCATAGCATGTGGACGTGGTGAATCATGGCTCGGTGGAGTGTATATGATTCACACACGTGCTCTGAGTGGGGAGCGTGGATGTGAGGTATGATTTACTCACGTACTCCAAGTGGGGAGCGTGGACGTGAGGTATGATTTACTCACGTGCTCCAAGTGGGGAGCATGGACGTGAGGTATGATTTACTCACGTGCTCCAAGTGGGGAGCGTGGACGTGAGGTATGATTTACTCACGTGCTCCAAGTGGGGAGCATGGACGTAAGGTATGATTTACTCACGTGCTCCAAGTGGGGAGCGTGGACGTGGTGTGTGATACACTCACATGCTCCAAGTGGGGAGCGTGGACGGGATTTGGATCGTTGCTCGAATGGAGTGTATACGACCACCCGTGTTCCAAGTGGGGGACATTGGTAAGGATAGATCGTTTCTCGGATGGAGTGTATGCGATCTATTCTGAGATTTAATTATGGACTCAGGAGGAGCGTGGTAGGGATAGATCGTTGCTCGAATGGAGTGTATGCGATCTCTCCTGAGTTGAGTTGGTACCGCATATTGTCGAGTCGAGTGCATGTGTTGCATTGTTGTTTGTGCATGTTGTGATTGTTGATGATGGGACAGTAGGTCCAGATAAGTTGTATGTGAAATAATGATTTATTGTTTTCTGCCTTTTATTTCATGTACATTTATACCGCTAATATTTGATCGTGATTTCTCACCCCTTTGTTGTTGTTGTGGTCTGTGCTTCTTCGGAAGTACAGACAATCCAGATGTTTAGCTAGCTTGAATTGTGGCGTCGTCGTAGGATTTCTCTGATACGTAACAACGGGGCTTTTTTGGAGTTTTATTGTTTCTTGTTGATTATGTGTGCCCCGTGGCGTATCTGATTTTTGTGGAATATGTGATGACATTATGTATATTTTGGGCAGATGGTCGATTGTTGTATATGACGATGTTGATGACATAGGTGATGTATATATATGATATGTGTTATGACAGACTACATCTTTTTCCGCTGCAATTTTGTTGAATATTATTTTGAAAAATGATTTGTGGAATTTCGTTGGAAATTGTGACATCCCGTTGTGGGAGAAACTCTGATATGTGTTTATTTTAATAGTTTTATTTTATTTTGGAGAACGGGGTGTTACAAGTTGGTATCAGAGCAGGTCCGTCCGTCCGGCCAGTGTAGTGTTTTGAGTCTGTCTGTAGGATAAAGTTGGTTGTTTTCTGTTAACCTGGATTATTGTTGTTGAGCAGTATGGCTGGGAGGAATGAAGCGGTGTTGGCTGCGGCTATGCAGGCTATGGCACAAGTGGTGGCCAATCAGAATCTGGCTACGGGTGCTCAGTTCAGAGACTTGACGCAATTCCAGAGCAACAAGCCACCAAAGTTTGAAGGTGGGCTTTTGGATCAGTTAGCTGCACAGAAGTGGCTGAAGGCAATAGAGAAGATCTTCAGAACCATGGGGTGCAGCGATGAGCAGAAAGTGAGATTTGGTACTCACATGTTTGAGGGAGAGGCCGAGGCTTGGTGGGACAATTGCCGTCAGAGGATGGAGGCTTCAGGGACTCCGTTTACTTGGGAGGTAGTTCGATCTGGATTTCTGGAGAAGTATTTTCCAAAAGATATCAGAAGTGCTAAAGAAGTGGAATTTTTAGAGTTGAAGCAGGGCAGTATGTCGGTAGCCGAGTATGTGGCCAAGTTTGAGGAGCTGGCTCAGTATTGTCCCCATTACAATACTGAGGAGGCTATGACTTCTAAGTGCTTGAAATTTGAGAATGGGATAAAGCCGGAGATCAAGATGGGGATCGCATGTCAGAAAATCAGGAGCTATCCTGAGTTGGTGAGTAGAAGTCAGATTTATGACAATGATAACCATGCGAGGATCGCACATTACAAGGCGGTGAATGATCGTAAGGGTAAGCAGAGGTTCGGTGGTACACCTTACAGTGTGCCGACCAATAAGGGAAAGCAAAAGGCTATGGTTGATAAGAGGTTCTGAGAGAGGAAGGCATTGGCGGACTTAAAATGTTATCGGTGCGGTGTCGCGGGGCATCGTGCTAGTGATTGTCCTCAAGAGGCGAATAAGTGCTTCATGTGTGGGAAGTCGGGGCATGTGATGGCGGAGTGTAGGACTAATATGCCTACTTGCTATAACTGCAGCGATAAAGGCCATATTAGCACTCATTGTGAGAAGCCAAGGAGGCCTCAGGCGCCTCAAGTTGCTGGTAAAGTGTTTGTGGTAGTGGGAACTCAAGTGGCGGGCGAGGAGCGTTCGATCAAAGGTACTTGTTTTATCAATAACATTCCTTTGACTGCTATGATTGACATGAGTGCGACCCACTCGTTTATCTTTGTTGATTGTGTGAAGAGGTTAGGTTTGGTGCCGACTACTCTTGAGCGGCGGATGACTATTGAAACTCCCTCGATTGGTTCAATGACTACTTTGTTAGTGTGTTTGAAGTGTCCACTGACTATCTTTGACCAAGGCTTCAGTGTGGATTTGATTTGTTTGCCACTTGGTGGTTTGGATGTTATACTTGGTATGAACTGGTTGGAGTTCAACCGAGTGTACATCGATTGTTTCCGGAAAGTGTTATTATTTTTTACTCCAGAAGATGAAGCTTTGGCAGATTCCTTGTCTAATAAGGAATTGAGAACCTTGTTGGAAGATGAAGCTCAGGTGTTTGCTTTATTTGCATCACTGTCTGTTGACAACAAGGCGTTGTTGGATGAGTTAGCTGTTGTGAATGAGTTTTCGGAGGTGTTCCCGGATGATATTACGGAGTTGCCTCCGAAGAGAGAAGTTGAGTTTAGCATTGATCTTATTTCTGGTACGAGGCCTATTTCTATGGCGCCGTACAGGATGTCGGCAGTGGAGTTGGCCGAGTTGAAATCTCAGATTGGAGAGTTGCTGGATAGAAAGTTTATTAGACCAAGTGTGTCGCCGTAGGGAGCTCCAGTGTTGTTAGTGAAGAAGAAGGACGGTATCATGCGGTTGTGCATTGATTACCATCAGTTGAACAAAGTGACCATCAAGAACAAATATCCTCTTCCCAGGATTGATGATTTGACGGATCAGTTGGTGGGAGCTCATGTGTTCAGTAAGATTGACTTGAGATCGGGTTATCATCAGATAAGAGTGAAGGAAGGTGATATTCAGAAGACGGCGTTTAGGACTCGGTATGGACATTACGAGTATGCAGTAATGCTCTTCAGAGTGTCTAATGTGCCGGGTGTGTTTATGGAATATATGAACCGTATCTTCCATTCTTATTTGGATCAGTTTATTGTCGTGTTCATTGATGATATACTGATTTATTCTAAGTCTGAGGAAGAGCATGCGGAGCATTTGAGGATTACTTTGCAAGTGTTGAAGGATAACAAGTTGTTTGCTAAGTTATCAAAGTGTGAGTTCTGGTTGAAGACAGTGAGTTTTCTGGGACATGTTATTTCTGGTGATGGTGTTTCAGTAGACCCTTCAAAAGTTAGTGCAGTTTTACAGTGGGAACCACTGAAAACGGTAACAGAGGTTAGAAGCGTCTTGGGTTTAGCTGGTTATTATCGAAGATTTATTGAAGGCTTTTCCAGTTTGGCGTTGCCATTGACTCAATTGACGAGCAAAGATCAAGTGTTTGTGTGGGATGTTGCTTGTGAAGAAAGCTTTGAGGATCTGAAAAAGAGATTGACTTCAGCGCCGGTGCTAGTGTTACCGAATCCGAGTGAGCCTTTTGTGGTATATTGTGATGCGTCTAAGATGGGATTAGGCAGAGTTCTAATGCAGAATGGAAAAGTGGTAGCTTATGCTTCACGGCAATTGAGGGTGCATGAACGGAATTATCCTACTCATGACCTTGAGTTGGTTGCGGTGGTTTTTGTTTTAAAGATTTGGAGACACTATTTGCATGGCTCGTGATTTGAGGTGTTCAGTGATCACAAGAGTTTGAAGTATCTGTTTGATCAGAAAGAGTTGAATATGAGGCAGAGAAGATGGTTGGAATTCTGGAAAGATTATGATTTCAGTTTGAGTTATCACCCAGGAAAAGCGAATGTTGTTGCAGATGCCTTGAGTAGGAAAGCAATTCATATGTTGGCTTTGATGGTGAGAGAAGTGGAGCTTATTGAGCAATTCCGAGATTTAAGTATGGTTTGTGAGTTTACTACAGATGGTGTGATGTTGGGTAAATTGCAAGTGAAGAATGATTTCTTGGATATGGTAAGGGAACATCAGAAGTTGGACGTAAAACTTGTGGATTTGATGCAAGAAGCCAGAAGTGACTCCGGTAGTGATTTCAAGTTGGATGATGCGGGTGTGTTGAGGTTTCGGGGCAGAATTTGTGTGCCGGATAATGATGATTTGAAGAGGTCAATTTTGGACGAAGGACACCGTAGTAGCCTGAGTATTCATCCAGGAGCTACGAAGATGTATCAGGATTTGAAAATGGTTGTTTTTGTGGTCGGGCATGAAGAGAGATTTTGCTCGTTATGCTTATGCTTGTTTGGTATGTCAGAAATCAAAGGTGGAGCATTAGAGACCTTCTGGGATGATGCAACCGTTAGAGATTCCAGTTTGGAAGTGGGCCTGTATCGCTATGGATTTTGTTACAGGTTTGCTGAATACGGCGAGAGGATTTGATGCGATTTGGGTGATTGTGGATCGGCTTACGAAGTCTGCACATTTTGTGCCGATTAGTATCAGTTTTCCGCAGACGGATGGACAGTCAGAGAGGACTATTCAGACTTTAGAGGATTTGTTACGGGCTTGTGTGTTGGAAAAAGGTGGTACGTGGGATACTCTTTTTCCTTTGGTAGAGTTCACGTACAACAACAGTTACCATTCCAGTATCGGGATGGCACTGTTTGAAGCTCTTTATGGTAGGAGGTGTAGAACTCCTCTGTGTTGGTATGAGTCAGGTGAGAGTGTTGTGTTGGGACCAGAGTTGGTACATCAGACTACTAAGACAGTTCAGATGATCCGTAAGAAGATGAAAGCATCTCAGGATCAGCAGAAGAGTTATTATGACAACCACATGAAAGAGTTGGAATTCAGTGAAGGTGACCACGTATTTTTGAGAGTTAACCCAGTGACTGGTGTCGGACGTGCATTGAAGTCCAAGAAGTTGGATCCGAAGTTTATCGGGCCGTATCAGATTTTGCAGAGGATTTGTGTTGTGGCGTATAGGGTGGCATTGCCACCGGAGCTTTCGAACTTGCATGACGTGTTTCATGTGTCGCAACTTCGGAAGTATGTACCCAATCCGTCTCATGTGATTTAGAGGGATGAAGTCCAAGTTAGAGAGAATCTAACTGTGGAGACGTTGCCATTAAGGATCGAGGATCGCAAGATGAAGCGACTCAGAGGGAAAGAGATACCTTTGGTGAGAGTGGGGTGGGGAGGTGCTGCAGGAGGCAGTGTGACCTGGGAATTGGAAAGCAGGATGCGGGAAGCGTATCCAGAACTGTTTCCATCAGGTATTTTCAAAGACGAAAATAATTAAAGTGGGGGAGAGTTGTAACGCCCATTTTAATTATTTTTATTTTCTGTGTTATTTTTATTTGCGGATGTGGTTGTGTGGGATTATTTGAGGATCAAAAGAAATCATAATATTAATATATAGTGATAAAATGTGATAATTAGTAGTAATGTTAATATTGTTATTCATTATTATTATTATTATTACTACTAATATTAATATATATGAGTAAAATATAATTATTGGATTTTTGGAAATTAAAAGAAAATGAGAATTTATTCATTTGGAATATAAGTGATTTTTGGGGTATTAACGGTAGTATTGGCATTTGTGAAAATAGAAAGTGAAGGGAAGAAAGAACACGCACGATTGGGAGAGCAGAAGATAAGAACGCGGTTGATAGAACAAGAGCGATCAAGAACAGAAGCCTGAGCAAGAAGGATTTTCGTGTGGATTGTGAAGCTTCATCATCACCAGAGCACATTCGTGGTAAGGGGGGGGGGGGGGGGAATTGATCGGTCAAATTGGTATTTGCATGAATAATTGGTAGAAGGGGGAAATTCCCTAATCCCCATAGTTTGATGATGAATGATGTTGATCGCATGTTTATATCGCTGTTATTATTGTGTTGTACTATGTTAAATTCGTTGCATGTGGCTGTAAGCAGTTGTATGAGTGTTTGGGGTTTTCCGGGTAGTTCGAAGTTATACCGGAACTAAGTGTTTGTGTAGAGCTAGAAATTAATCAGGTTAAATCGGGGATAAATGATATTATGTTGTGGAACAATGATCTGGTATGATAGGTGTAATACCCTAATTTTTACCCCTAAGATCCCACATTTCATTTGCATATCATTCCACAAACAAGACCATACTTTTTGATTTTTCTTAGGTCCCTTGTTGTTTCATACTTGCTTTATGTTTACTAATCTCTAACCAAAATACTAAAAATATTTTTCAATTTGTTTGTTTCTTCTTCTTCTCTGTGTGTTTAGGATTTTGCAAGGAGATTAACGGCAAAGACATTCATTCAAGTTTAAATCAGATGGACGTTTGACCTCATCTTGGTCAAACTATCAAGAGTTTGCTTCAACTATAAGTTACCTGTGGTGGTGGGTTATTTTCTCAGGAAATGAGATTGTTCAAGGTCAAATTGTCTTGTATTGAAATCCAGTGGTTTATCAAGCAGTGTTCTATGAGAAGTTTGGTCCATGACTATTATGATCAAGGTTCATCATTCCAGTTTGTGTTCATCTATGGATTTATTTTCCCAGAGATTAATTCAGATAAATTCAAAGAGATTCAGTTTTAACCAAAGATTCAAAAGTTTGTCTGTGCAAGTCAAATTTGATATTCATTCAAGTGTGCCATTTCCAAGTAAATTCAAAGCACAAGGAAGTCTGTCTACACAAAGATAGTCCACTGGGAGAGACAATTCTTGAATGCTACAACTGTGGGTGCCGTAATGTGTTTCTCCTTGGGTTCATATCTGCAAAGACAGAAAGTGTAGTTATTCTTCTTTGTCGTGAACCTTGTTTGAGTGTCAATGCTTTGAAGGATATGAATTGGGACCTTAGTCAATGGTGTCCCTTGATTGATGATAGGTGTTTCTTGCAGTGGCTTGTCAAGATCCCATCTGAGCAGGAGCAGTTAAAGAGCACACCAAATAAGTGCACAGCAAATAAATAAGGTGGAAGAATTGTGGAAGACAAACCCTGATGCTTCGTTTGAGGACCTTGAGTGCCTAGTTATTTAGATAACCTTCCAGGACACCATTCTTTCATAGATCTTCCAAAGGAGTTTTTTCAGATGCTTTCTTGTACTGGACCTTTTCTCTATCAAGATACTATGCTGCTCCAGAAGGTTTCTAGGGTTTTGAGAGGTTATTACCTTTCTGCTCTTGAGCTTGTAAGTCATAGCGATAATGCCTTGAGTTCTCAATTTCACGGTATTGGAAATCCTCACCTGCATTTGAAGGAAGCAAAGCTAAGAGTCAAGGATGCTTTGGGAGCTTGTCTACTACCTTCTCTACAGTTGGTTCCTGCTAATCCAGCTGTTGGCCAGGAAAATTGGAAACTAATGAGTCTTCTTCCTTATGAGGCACGCTATCGATTATACGGTGAATGGGAAAAGGATGATGATCGCTATCCTATGCTGTTGGCTGTCAGACAAACTGCCAAGTTAGACACTAGACGTATTTTGAAGCGGCTGGCAAAGGAAAATTTAAAGCAGCTTGGTTGGATGGTTGCAAAATTAGCTCATGACAACCCTATGACTGTCCTTCGAACAATTGTTCACCAGATTGAGGCATACAGAGACATGATTACTCCTGTGGTGGACGCGTTTAAGTATTTGACTCAGCTTGAATATGATATATTGGAATACGTTGTTATTGAGCGATTGGCACTTGGTGGGCGTGATAAGTTGAAGGATGATGGGCTTAATTTGTCAGATTGGCTTCAATCTCTAGCTTCATTTTGGGGCCACCTAATTTAGATATATCCGGAAATGGAGTGCCTTGTATCAAATTCCCGGTTGCAGTTCAACCTTAGCAAAAGCAGGATTACTGGGCAAAACAGCATTTTGTATTCCTGACTGGCAGTTCAGATAAATTCAAACAACTTGGCTTGCCAGTTGGTGGGCATGCGCCGGCGGCTGTTCAAGGCGCAGTAATATCAGTTGGAAGCCATTTGTTTTGTATGCACGATATTTGTGATTCTCAATGATCTATGTTGAAAGTCATCTAGTGGAGATAAAATAATGGAGTGGTTTTAATGTGAAGAATTATTTGCATTGTATACATGATACCCGCTGTTCTCAACGACTTTTGGTCATTTCTAATGTCAATAATGAAATGGCAGTTTAATGGGGCACTTAAGTTCGGGAGGAAGTTCAGATTGCGTATAGGAGGAGGATTAAGTTATTGAAGAAAGCTGATTTTGGCGATGAGAATTCTGCTATAACTGAGTCTGATATTGAAGAGACTTTTAAGAGGCTTGTGACTGAGCTAGAAGAGTCCTCAAGAAGTTTTGATGCTTTGAAGAATCAGACTGTGGATTTGGTCTTGACTGCTCATCCTACGCAGTCGGTTCGTCGATCTTTGCTTCAAAAGCATGGAAGGATAAGGAATAATTTAACACAGTTATATGCTAAAGATATAACACCAGATGATAAGCAAGAACTTGATGAGGCTTTACAAAGAGAGATTCCATCATGTAGAGAAGAGTCAACAATCATCAAATCATAAAGACAACCTGACTGGCAATAAGAGACAAATGGGAGATCAAAAAATGGAGCGTGGTAATTTAGCACTCAAGAACTGTTCAGAGCAATGTGTGCCAGTAAGGGTGATTCGAGGTCATAACTCACGTGACAGTTATACACGTAAAGTTTATACATATGATGGATTGTACAAGGTTGTCAATTATTGGGCAGAGAAGGGAATATCTGGCTTCACAGTCTACAAGTATCGGCTTAGGAGGGTTGAGGGTCAGCCTACATTAACCACTAATCAGGTTTATTTCACAAGTGGACGTGTACCTCAGTCTGTTGCAGAAATACGAGGGCTGGTATGTGCGGATATCACTGGAGGTCAGGAAGCTATTCCTATTCCAGCTACAAATTTGGTTGATGACCCTCCTGTTCCACCCACAGGTTTCAAATATTTTAAGTCTCTGAAGGTTGCAACAAGTGTTACGCTTCCTGCCAATGCCTCTGGGTGCAAATGCAAAGGCAATTGTACTGATCATACAACCTGTGAATGTGCAAAGCGCAATGGCTCTGAATTTCCCTATGTATCTAGGGATGGTGGCAGATTAGTTGAAGCTAAAGATGTTGTGTTTGAATGCGGCCCCAATTGTGGTTGTGATCCTAGTTGTGTGAATCGAATTTCTCAAAAAAGGACCTCGATATCGTTTGGAGGTTTTTCGCACAGCAAAAAAAGGGAGAGGCGGTCGCAAAATGTACCATATGCTGCCAAGCTTTTGGACAAATATGATGACCAAAGTCCTGATAGTGCACCAGAGTTTTGTATTGACGCAGGATCTACTGGAAATATTGCTAGGTTTATAAACCATTGTTGTGAGCCTAATTTGTTTGTACAATGTGTTTTGAGCACACACCATGATTTGCGTCTGGCTCGAGTAATGCTGTTTGCTGCTGACAACATACCCCCTTTGCAGGAAACTTCCTGGTGCTGTTGTTCAGAAGTTTGAATGTGAGAAAGTTCTGCTGGACATTGAATGGCCTTCTGTTAGTTTATCAGACAATGAAAAGGAGAGGGTTGTTAAACTAATGGAAACAGCAGTTGAATATATAAACGCACGTACCTTCACAATGGATAGTGAAGTTGATCTCAAGTATGCCCAACATTTTGCTCTCAATCATCTCAGATGCATGGTTGCTATTGATAGCTTAGAATGCTCAAAGATTTTATTTGATAAATATGTTCAGCTATACCCTTTCTGCATAGAATTGGTCTTGGTATCAGCTCAAATACAGAAACAAGATTTTGGTGTTGGTAATTTCGTGGTATTTGAGGACGCAATTAATAGATGGCCAAAAATAGTTCCTGGAATCCAGTGCATTTGGAATCAATACATTGCAAATGCCATCCATAATCAAAGAATTGACCTTGCAAAAAATTTCAGTCCGATGGTTCCACTCTGTATGGCAAGTGCAGGATCCCCCGTACAGCACGATGAATGTCACTGATGATGGCAATTCTTCTGGCTTATTGGAATCAGGGTCAAAAAATGTTGCTGACACATCAATTTCTGATCAAAAACAGATGGATATGATGTTTGGATATCTTAATCTTTCTGTTTATTATTTTTTCCAGAATGATAAAACAGAAGCAAGCATGGCTGTTAATAAGCTTAAAGGAGGATGGTCCGAAGAGTGCTATCAAGAAGATGCTTGAAGTATATATGGATGGTTCCTCCCAGATGTTGCTAGCCCCTAGGGTCCTAACAAGAAAATTTCTTGACAACATCAAAAAGCCTAGATTACAGAATCTCATTGGCAATATATTATAGTCAGTTTCATCTGACTGTTCTCCGCTAAATTTGATGCTTCAATCATGGTTTGATTCATTTCTTTTACCTCAAACAGTAAGTGATCCAAAACATCTGGTAGATTTTGCTGAAGGCATTATGGAGGTAGTTCCTTACAACTTCCAATTGGCTATTGATGTTTGCAAGCTATTGAGCAAAGATTGCAGTTCTTCTGATCTAAATTCAACCGGTCTCTGGTTTTGGGCCTGTTCAACTCTGGTTAATGCAATAATGGATTGCATACCAATACCACCAGAATATGTCTGGGTGGAAGCTGCAGAGTTTCTGCAAAATGCTATGGGCTTTGAGGCAATATTAGAGAGGTTTTATAAGAAAGCTCTGTCAGTGTATCCATTTTCAATTATGTTGTGGAAATGTTACTATAATTTGTTTCTGTCTATAGGAGATGCAAAGAAAAATTGTTGAAGAAGCAGAGCGAAAACGGCTCGAAATTGAGTTTGAGCTGAAGAAACAATTCATCACTTATCCAAGCCATATTGCAAGCCATATCTCAGCCATGTAGCTGACCCCACAAGCTATCCATGTCACTTAAATGAGCTACAAAGAGAAAAATTGCAAAACGACATGTAAAATACCAGCAAAAAAAAATATCACGCACAACACACCTACTTCAAAACGGCAAAAAAATCTCACAACGGCAAATCATTTTTCACCCATTCTCATCTATAAATAGAATTCATCCCTCACTCTATTCTGGAAGCTTTTCAAGCCAAAAAACCTCTGCTGATTTTCTTCCCCAAATTCCTCACTACCAGAAAAACCTTCGTTCATTCTCTTCTCATACTTCATTCCACCAAATTAACTTCAAATCAACCTCAAACACAGATCAATTCAACCAGAGATTCGTTCAGAAGAAGAAGAGAAGCAAGAAGAAGTTTGGATTGATTTCTTACCTGAGTTTGAAGGTAGATTGAGCTTCACCGTCATTTTCGATCCGATATCTTTTGTTGTGATTCTTTAAACTGTTGGTACTGTTGTGAAGAACTTTTGATTTCGATCTGTTCGGTGTGATTTTCGCATCCCGTCGCTTTGATCTAAGCAAGCTTTGAGCTCAAAAAAATATGGTGCGAAGAAGTTACCGTGAAGAAGAAAGGAGAAGATGAAGTTTCTGTTCTCTTTCTCCTTTTAAATTGTTTTTTCATTTATTTATTCTTTTTCTTATCTTTTCTTTTTTTTTTATATTGTTATTAGTTTATTTTTTATAAACTAATAATAATATTCTTGAAAAAAAGAAAGCATTAAAAAATTATTTGAAAATATTTTGATTAATTGTTGGTGGTTTTGGATCTTGAATTTTGATAAGATTTCATCAATATCAATGGACTTTGGGTGTTGATTTTTATCCACCAAGAGAGGTGATTGATATTGATGATAATTTAATCGATTTAAGATTCAAATTGTGATTTCTTTTCATTTTTATTTTCTTTCTTCTTCTTTTTATTTTTGATCGATGAAATCTATGGATCATAGATTGTTGATTATCAAGGTTGTTTAATCTTCATTATTTCAAATCTATGGACGAATAATCATTGAGATAATTCTCCTTACTTTGGAATAGTGATAGATTACCTTTGATTAATTAATTAAAAATCTTGATTATGATGAGATCACTACCTCTTTTCTTTTTGTGTGGCATGTTTTAGGAGAGTGATTTATATATCATTTCTCTAACATGTATTAACACTAACATTTTATTGACCGGCCTCAGATAGTCGTGGTTTCTACATAAACCCGATTACGATTGCTTAACATAGCGCTAAAGTGTCCCTTAATCGGAAAATGATCATTCGTGGCTCAAACTTACGTTTAAAAGTCCAAGTATGATTAGTTACTTGTCTTAACTCCAATACCTATGAAAATCATTGTTAGGAGGCTTTGATTCTATCAATCCTCTAATGAATTTTCATTAATCTTGGTCTAAGTGCAAGAATTAATCATCATTGATCATATGTCCTAACCACTAACCACTAATTCACTAACAATATCCTTGTTTAATTTTGTTTATATTCTCTTCTTACTCTTTATTTTTTTTACTTTTATGCTTCCATTTTATCATTACATACCATATCTTTGTTTATGTTTATGTCATTTTTCTTTTGTCCACTTGGACCATACTTTGTTCAAAACACTAATAAAGGATAAAACATCTAAAAATTTGGTGCTATTAATTTTGTGGTTATACTCTTGGACCATTCTTAGACCTTGGACTTTATGGACCTTTGGACTTAGAATTAGGGTTCTCATTCCTATGCTTGGAGTATTGTGGATCTTAGCCTTTATTTGGCCCGCTCATTAGCTTATGCTTTAAATCGGATGGAATTCTTTTTTGCTTGCTATGGAGTGTGCTACAAGTCGGTTAGATCTTTCTTATCTCTAGCTCTTATTTTGTTTTTTAGGATAGTCACTTCATCTCCTCCCCTTCTTAAATTTTCAAAACTTTCTCCCTCTTTCAAAACCTTCTTGGTTTCAAACTTCAAAACCGCTTTCGCAATAAAACCTTGACTTTTGTCAAGTGATTTTTAAACTTTGTTTTTCTTAATAAAAGTCAATCAATGTTAATCATGTTTTGACTAATTTCAAAAGACATAAAAAAATACAAAAACTCATCAACTCTTTTTGTGCCTTTATGCACTTTTCACTTTAAAACTTTTCATAAAATTTAGACATGATTCATTTCTATAGTTGAGATGTAAATCTCCTATTCCCCATATTATTAAGACTTTGACATTTTCCACGTTGATGTTGAGTGATAGTCTTGTTGATAATCCAAGCAAATCCTCCATCTTTATGTGACGCAAATGTTGTCTTAATACTCGTGGGTGGATAGTCGCAGTTTTCTCCTTGAAATGAAGACTTGTCTGAACATCTAAAATCAATCAAAACCAACAAAATTTTGTCATTTGTACCACGAACTACGGGGTTTTGATTCCATATTGCACTTTATGGGTACGTAGGCATGAGACGATAAGTCTCTCCAAACACACAAATATAAAAAAATAATTCTCTTCTCATCTCCCCAATCTCTTTTCAAACAAACCATTTTCAAACCAAAAAGCGTAAATATTTCAAAGGGCTCCTATAGAGTACTATAGACGTTTTGGGTGCTAACACCTTCCCATTGCGTAACCAACCCCCTACCCCGATCTCTGTCTCGTGTTCTTATTTTAGAACTCTTTGGTTTTGTTCGCTCTTTTTCCTTTCCTTTATTTGGATAAAATAAAAGTGCGGTGGCGACTCTTGTTTTCTTTGAGTTAAGTTAATCAATAACTTACACTCACGATTTTTACCGCTACAGAAAAGTGGCGACTCTGCTGGGGACTCCAACGGTTCCTAGTGGGTTTCGCCTACTTTGATTTATTTATCGCTTTCTGTTTGACTTGTTTGTTATTGATTGTTCTGTTTTGGTGCTTGGTAATTTGTGTGGTGAGATAAGTCCTAACCCGGACTCGAGTGCACTTATGATAGGAGGGTGGTATAGTCTTGTTGGCTTACGTGGAGTAGTCCTTACTAAGCTGACTTGAGATCCCCCGCTCGGTGGAGGCCCCTTTGGAAATTACTGATGTCTTACGAGTAGTCGTAATTGATATTACTTTTTCCGACTGGGAGCCTGAGAAGCTGAGGACCTTAGAACCCTTTAACCCATCTTGGCCTTATTAGGACGTGGTGCGGTGGCTGTTCAGGTGTAGACTTGAATTGGTCGTTACGCGATACCACACTCAGATGAGTTTCTCTTGAGAATATTGTTGGCCGACGAGTAGTCGTTTAAGCCGATAATATCCAAAAGATGGAATTATGATTTTGGGAACTTTTTAGAACCTTATTCTACAGGTGATGATATAACCATAGTACATACCATTGTGGGTTGGTTGATTCTTACCTTTGGCTCCATGCTCGTGCCGAACCTTTGAACCTGTGTGCTTTGTATGTCTTGTTTGTGGGTGTTGCATCTTGCACTCATGCATTCATGAGCATTGTGTTTCAGCTGGTTTTTAAGGATCTCAGAGATTTTCTTTTGCAAACATCGCAGATATTGTTGATTATGGATATTGGAAGGAGAAATACTCAGAAGTACAGTTTTCGGGCTCCTGATCTTACAGAGTTGAGAAAGCTAGTGTCCTTGGTAGATGATCGTTCAGGCTTCTTATCTCGTTATGGGAGACTTTTATTTGTTCTTTCTACCAATATTGAAGACGTAATTCTGAATACCCTTATGCAGTTCTATGATCCTATGTACCGATGCTTCACATTTCCCGATTATCAGCTCATGCCGACCTTGGAAGAATATGCTTATTTGTTGGGTGTACCGGTTTCCGATAAAGTTCCGTATACTGGTTTGAAGGAAGCTCTTAAGCCTCAAGATATTGCTGAAGCTACCCATTTGACGAAGTCGGATATTGATGCAAATCTAAAGACTAAGGGAGGCCTCAAGGGTTTAACTGCTAAGTTCTTGATTGAGAAGGCTACTTTATTTGCTGACATTGGTCGCACATTGGCGTTTGAGGCTATATTGGCTTTACTCATCTATGGACTAGTCTTGTTTCCTAATATTGATAATTTTGTGGACATTAATGCTATTAGGATTTTCTCGATTGGGAACCCTGTTCCAACTTTGCTTGGTGATACTTATTTTTCCATCCATAGTAGGACTTCTAAGGGAAACGGTACCATTGTTTGCTGTATACCTCTGCTGTATAATTGGTTCGTTTCACACTTACCTCAGACATCTGCTTTTAGGAAAAACAAGGATTGCTTAAGGTGGTCTCAAAGGATTATGTCTCTTACGCATACTGATATCACTTGGTCTTCTTCGGTTTACGATAATGTCCGGATTATTGATAGTTGTGGAGAATTCGCCAATGTTCCTCTTCTTGGAATACAAGGCGGAATTAACTACAACCCGAGTTTAGCTCGCCGTCAGCTGGGTTATATGCTGAAGGATAGGCCTAAGAATATTTTATTAGAGGGTTTATTCTTTCAAGGAGGGGATGATTCTCTTGGTTTGAGAAGAAGAATGGCTCATGCCTGGACTAAGATTCACAGGTTGGGTAGAGGGGAGCTTGGAAGACAAGTTTGCATTGCTTTGGAACCTTACACGCTTTGGGTGAAGAAGAGGGCTATGGAGCTTAAGATGCCTTACCCTATTGAGAAACCTCTGACTACTGTGATCTCTACGCCACTCCCTACGGCAATCCCTGTTTCTTCTGATGATGTGAAGACACTTCAAGACGCTTTGGTTAAGATGAAGGAAGAGAAAGAGATGTGGGAAAGTAAGTTTCAAGCTTCTGACAAAGAGAAGATGGAATTGCAAAAACAGATGAAGGAGAAAGATGACTTGATAGAGTTACTTGAGCGGCGCGCTGTGAAGAGGCATGCAGAGGATTTATTTTCCTCTACTACTCCACCAGCACATCCTCCTACTTCTGGTGCTTGGAAGGGTATTGTGGATCAGCTTGTGCTAGAGAAGATCACCATGAAGCACAACTATGAGAAAGAGATTAAGAGACTCCGAAAGAAGTATCAGCTTGGATCGTCATCAGATGTTCCTTAGGACCTAGCTTTTTCTTATTTTGATATTATTGTATTTTGTACTTCCAAGTGTAACTCTTTCCAATATTCAATGAAATGAGATGTTTATCAGTATTTCAAGAAGTGTTATTTTTCTTTATGATGTTTGTAATTGCTTTATATCTTAAAGATCCTTGAAGAATGGTTGAAACACCTGCATTTTGCATTTGCATTCGCATCATCGTGCATTGTGTGTTGCCTTTTCTAGTTGTCTTATTTGTTTCTTTTGGCCTTCCTTCAGTCAAGCTGTCGCATCACTACAACACCCGGGCTAACTCTAAGAAAAAGATGGATCAGTTGCAACAAGAGAACCGCGAGCTCCGTGAAGAGGTATCAACTCTGAAGGATGGTTTGGAGAGACTGACTGCCGCGATGGAAGCTCTGGTGGCTGCTCAGAATCAGCCACCACTACCTCCTCCTTCTCCTGTCCAAGGAACTGTGATTTCTGAAATCGGATCAACGCCCATTTCTGTGGCCCCGATTAATGCTTCTCAATATCAAATGCCTGTTGGTTTCCCTTGGGGCATGCCTAACAATTATGTGCCAGAGGGATATCGACCTCCTGTTCCCGAAGGTTCTAGACTCCCTGCTGTCATGGCTGTACCACCTCCTGTGGTTAATGTTGTTCCTAATGCTGAAGTTCCGGTTGTTCCTACTGTCATACCTGTGCCACCGCCTGTAACTCACGCTATGCCTTATACTGAAGAACAAATTTTCCATACTGCTCCGAGCGAGAGTTTGGATGTTATGGATCGAATAGATGACTTTCAAGATCAGTTTGCTGAAATGCAAAGAGAAATCAGGGCTTTAAGGGGAAAGGAGTTATTTGGAAAGAATGCTCATGAGCTTTGCCTTGTTCCAAATGTGAAGATTCCCGCCAAATTTAAAGTTCCGGATTTTGAAAAATACAAAGGGAACACTTGTCCGCAAAGTCATTTGATTATGTATGCTAGAAAGATGTCTACCTATACTGACAACCATCAGTTGTTGATCCACTATTTTCAAGATAGTCTTACTGGTGCTGCGCTAAAATGGTATATGGGACTCGATAGTACACAAATCAAGACATTCAATGATCTTTGTGAAGCTTTTGTTCGTCAGTATAAGTATAATCTCGATATGGCGCCAGACCGTGATCAGCTTCGTGCAATGTCTCAAAAAGAGAAAGAAACTTTTAAAGAATATGCGCAAAGATGGCGTGAGATTGCAGCTCAGATAAGCCCTCCGCTTGAAGAGAAAGAAATGACCAAGATTTTTCTGAAGACTCTGGATTCATTTTACTATGAAAGGATGGTTGCGAGCGCTCCTAGTGATTTCACAGAAATGGTTAATATGGGGATGAGATTAGAGGAAGCTGTCCGTGAGGGACGTCTGATAAAAGAAGGAAATTCTGGAAGTACAAAAAAGCCTGGTGTTGCGTTCCCTAGGAAAAAAGAGGGAGAAACTAATGCTATATCTCAGGAAAGGTCTAGGAGACGCAGAGTTGTGAACAACAATGGTAGTCGTCGTCAGCAACAAGTAGCATCTGTTACGCCTGTTGTCAGTAACACCCCTACCGCTCAAGCTACTGCAAGTTATCAACCACGTTTCCAAGAGAAGACAACTCAACAAGGTCGTACACAGAGGAAAACACAATTTGATCCCATTCCAATGACGTATACTGAGCTCTTTCCGGCTTTAATAAAGAATAATTTGGTTCAACCTCGTGATCCGCCGGCTGTTCCAACTGAAATTCCATGGTGGTATAAGCCAGATGCTCATTGCGCATTTCATTAAGGTGCCCCGGGACACGATATCGAAAATTGCTATCCTCTGAAGCATGAAGTTGCAAAGCTCGTAAAAAGCGGTATCCTGTCTTTTGAAGATACCAACCCTAATGTGCAATCAAATCCGTTTCCTAAACATGGTAATGCAACTGTTAATATGGTATATGGTTGTCCTGGTACATACCGAATTTTCGACATTCGCTGGATTCGAAGATCGCTTGTTGAAATGCATGCTACTTTGAGTGAGTTCCATGATATTGAGCATGATTATGCCGCCTGTTGTATTTGTTCTGTGAACCCTCGAGGGTGTGTGATTGTGAAAAGGGACTTACAAAAGATGATGGATGAGAATTTGATTCAGGTTACTGCAAACAGAAATGAAGTGGAGAACGAGGTGAATGTCATAGTCCCACGTTTCAATATTCCTGAGCGGGTTGTAATTTCTTACAACAGTCAGAAATCTGCTGTGACGCCTTTGGTTATCCGTTTGCCTGGCCCGACGCCGTATGAATCCGATAAAGCTGTTCCCTACAAATACAATGCTACTATGTTGGAGGATGGAAAAGAGGTTCCCATTCCTTATCTTCCCTCAGTTGTGACTATTGCTGATGTCGGACGTGTAACCAGAAGTGGTCGAGTATTTGATAATGTGCCTTCAAAGACAAGTGAAGATACTGGGAGTAAGCAAATTCAGTTGAGGACTACTGTGGAGTCTGGTCAATCAAGTGATGTAAATCAGAAGTCAGATAATGATGAGGTATTGAAATTGATCAAGAAGAGTGAATATAATGTGGTGGATCAATTGTTACATACACCGTCAAAAATATCTGTTTTATCTCTGTTAATGAGCTCTGAGGCTCATCGTGAATCGTTGCAGAAAGTATTGGAACAAGCTTATGTAGATCATGATGTGACTGTTAACCAGTTTGATAGCATTGTTGCCAATATCACTGCGTGTAATAATCTGAGTTTTTGTGATGAAGAGTTGACCGATCATGGAAGAAATCATAATTTGGCTCTCCATATTTCCATGAATTGCCAGGAAGACGCTCTATCCAATGTGCTGGTTGATACTGGGTCATCGTTGAATGTGATGCCAAAATCTACTTTGTCCAGATTATCTTATCAAGGTACTCCTATGAGGTTCAGTGGGGTCATTGTGAAAGCCTTTGATGGATCGAGGAAAACCGTGATTGGAGAGGTTGATCTCCCTATCAAGATTGGTCCGTGTTTTTTCCAGATCACTTTTCAAGTCATGGATATTCGTCCTGCTTATAGTTGTCTTCTAGGACGCCCATGGATCCATGAAGCTGGAGCTGTTACTTCGACACTGCATCAAAAGTTAAAATTCGTGCAGAATGGTAAACTTGTCGTTGTTGGTGGAGAACAAGCTATGTTGGTAAGCAGTTTGTCGTCTTTTTCTTATATTGATGCGGAAGAGGATATTGGAACTCCGTTTCAGGCTCTTTCTGTGGTTGATAAAGCTGTTAAGAAGGATGGGGTGTCCATGTCTTCTTTAAAAGATGCACAACATGCAGTGGATAATGGCCAAGCTGATGGATGGGGCCAAATCATTGAAGTTGCTGAGAAAAAAGATAGAGCTGGTTTGGGTTTTACATCTGGTTCAACCCAAAAAGAGCTGAAGAGTATTCATGAAGTCTTTCGAAGTGCTGGGTTCATCCATTGCAAAGATCATTCTACAGCTGCAATTCTCGAAGATGACCAAGAGGAAGAAATGCCCAACTTTGTGACACGTGGATTGATATGCCAGAATTGGATCGCTGTTGATGTTCCTACTGTTGTTCATGTTTCAAAGTAATTTGTTTTTGTTTCTTTCAAAAATCCTTTCACTCTGCCCAAGGTGAAAGTGAATTTGTGAGGGCTTTGTTTCAACTTTTATCATCATCAATAAAATGTTTTTCTGTTTATCCATATGTTGTTTTCTTTTTTTTGCTTTACTTCTGAAAAATGGTAACATAAAAAACCGAAAAAAGTATAATAATGTTATAATCACTCTTATATGCATAATATTTTCATTTTTTTGTTCATATTCTAAAATCAAACATAAAATCATTGTGCAGATTGATTGTTAAACCCATTGGAAACAATGACCATATGCCCTCTCCCAACTTTGAGTTCCCTGTGTTTGAAGCGGAAGAGGAGGATATTGAAGAAATTCCTGATGAGATTTCTCGATTGCTTGAGCACGAGGAGAAGGCCATTCAGCCTCATGAAGAGTCGGTGGAATTGGTTAATTTAGGTTCTGATGATGATAAAAAAGAAGTCAAGATTGGGGCACTGCTTCAGTCAGATGTTAAGAAGAGGATGGTAGAGCTTCTTAGAGAATATGTTGACGTGTTTGCTTGGTCCTATCAAGACATGCCTGGTCTTGATACCGGTATTGTGGAGCACCATTTGCCATTAAAGCCTGAATGTTCACCCGTGAAGCAGAAATTGAGAAGAACTCATCCTGACATGGCAGTAAAGATTAAAGAAGAGGTTCAAAAGCAGATTGATGCTGGTTTTCTTGTGACCGTCGAATATCCTCAATGGGTGGCCAATATCGTGCCTGTTCCAAAGAAAGACGGAAAAGTCCGAATGTGTGTTGACTATAGAGATTTGAATAAAGCAAGTCCAAAAGATGATTTTCCACTACCACACATTGATTTGTTGGTAGATAATACTGCTAAGTTCAATATCTTTTCGTTTATGGATGGATTTTCCGGTTATAATCAAATAAAGATGGCACCTGAGGATATGGAAAAAACAACATTCATTACACCCTGGGGAACATTCTGTTACAGAGTGATGCCCTTCGGTTTAAAAAATGCTGGTGCAACGTACCAGAGAGCTATGACCACTCTGTTCCATGATATGATGCATAAAGAAATTGAGGTCTATGTGGATGATATGATTTGTAAGTCGAAGACTGAAGAAGATCATATTAAAAATTTATTGAAGTTGTTTCAACGTTTGAGAAAGTTTAAGCTCCGTCTGAATCCTAATAAATGCACTTTTGGTGTTCGTTCTGGAAAATTGTTAGGCTTTATTGTCAGTCAGAAAGGCATTGAAGTTGATCCTGGTAAAGTTAAAGCTATCCAGGAGATGCCCGCACCCAGAACAGAAAAACAAGTAAGAGGATTCTTGGGACGTTTGAACTATATCTCTCGATTTATATCCAATATGACTGCCACATGTGCACCGATTTTCAAACTTCTCCGCAAAGACCAGGGTTGTGTCTGGACAGAAGATTGTCAGAAAGCTTTCGAAAGAATTAAAGAGTATCTGCTTGAACCTCCTATTTTGTCTCCTCCTGTAGAAGGAAGACCTTTGATCATGTATTTGACCATGCTAGAAGAGTCTATGGGTTGTGTTCTGGGTCAACAAGATGAATCCGGGAGAAAAGAATTTGCCATTTATTATTTAAGCAAAAATTTCACTGATTGTGAGTCTCGGTACACGATGCTTGAAAAGACATGTTGTGCTCTAGCTTGGGCTGCCAAGCGCCTCCGTCAGTATATGTTGAATTGTACAACTTGGTTGATATCTAAAATGGATCCAATCAAGTATATCTTTGAAAAGCCTGCTTTAACTGGGAGGATTGCTCGTTGGCAAATGTTGTTATCAGAATATGATATCGAATATCGAACTCAAAAGGCGATAAAAGGAAGTGTTTTGGCTGATCATTTGGCACACCAGCCAATTGATGATTATCAACCTATTCAGTTTGACTTTCCTGATGAGGATGTGATGTATCTAAAGGTTAAAGATTGTGAGGAACCATTACATGAAGAAGGACCTGAGCCTGGATCCCGTTGGGGTTTGATCTTTGATGGGGCGGTTAATGAATATGGCAGAGGTATTGGTGCAATTATTGTTACTCCTCATGGTTCTCATATTCCTTTCACTGCAAGGTTGGTTTTCAATTGCACAAATAACGCGGCTGAGTATGAAGCGTGTATTATGGGCTTGGAAGAAGCTATCGATTTAAGAATCAAGATTCTTGATGTGTATGGAGATTCAGCTTTAGTGATTAATCAAATTAAAGGGAAGTGGGAGACACGTCAACCTGATTTGATTCCTTATCGTGATTATGCAAGAAGGTTGTCAACTTTCTTCAATAAAGTTGAGTTTCACCATATACCAAGAGCAGAGAATCAAATGGCAGATGCTTTAGCGACTTTATCCTCCATGATTGTGGTAAATCATTAGAATGATGTGCCAAAGATTAGTGTGATGCGTCTTGATAGACCAGCTCATGTGTTTGTAGTTGAAGAGGTGGTTGATGATAAACCTTGGTATTATGATATTAAATGCTTTCTTCAGAATCAAGAGTATCCACTTGGGGCATCCAAGAAGGATAGGAAAACTTTGAGAAGATTGGCTGGTAGTTTCTTCTTGAATGATGATGTGATGTATAAGAGAAATTATGACATGATCTTGCTCAGATGCGTGGATAGACACGAAGCAGATATGTTGATGAAAGAAATCCATGAAGGATCCTTTGGCACCCATGCCAATGGACATGCGATGGCTAAGAAGATGTTAAGGGCAGGTTACTATTGGCTGACAATGGAATCTGACTGTTGTAAATACGTGAAAAAGTGCCATAAATGTCAGATTTATGCTGACAAGATTCATGTGCCTCCAACTCCTCTCAATGTTATCTCTTCTCCATGGCCTTTTTCAATGTGGGGCATTGATATGATTGGAATGATTGAGCCTAAAGCGTCGAACGGACACCGTTTCATATTGGTGGCTATTGACTATTTTACCAAATGGGTTGAAGCGGCATCATATGCAAATGTGACTAAGCAAGTAGTGGTCCGGTTTATCAAGAATCAAATCATCTGTCGATATGGTGTTCCGAGCAAGATCATCACTGATAATGGGTCGAATTTAAATAACAAGATGATGAAGGAATTATGTGATGAGTTTAAGATTGAGCATCATAATTCTTCTCCTTATAGACCCAAGATGAATGGGGCTGTTGAAGCTGCTAATAAGAATATTAAGAAGATTATTCAAAAGATGGTTGTTACATACAAAGATTGGCATGATATGCTTCCTTTCGCTCTGCATGGGTATCGTACATCCGTTCGCACTTCGACAGGGGCAACCCCTTTTTCTCTTGTTTATGGCATGGAAGCAGTGCTCCCAATAGAGGTTGAAATCCCTTCCATGAGAGTTTTGATGGAAACTGAATTGGCTGAGGCTGAATGGTGTCAAAGTAGATACGACCAGTTAAATCTGATTGAAGAGAAAAGAATGACGGCTTTGTGTCATGGCCAATTATATCAACAAAGAATGAAGAAAGCATTTGATAAGAAGGTTCGACCCCGTGTGTTCAGAGAAGGTGACCTCGTGCTCAAAAAGATCTCGACTTTTACTACTGATTCTAGGGGCAAGTGGACTCCTAATTATGAAGGCCCATATGTTGTTAAGAGAGCCTTCTCTGGAGGTGCATTAATTCTTACAACTATGGATGGAGAAGAGTTCACTCGTCCTGTGAATGCCGATGCAGTCAAGAAATACTTCGCCTAAAAAATAAAAGAACAGCTCGCTAAGTTGAAAACCTGAAAGGGCGACTTAGGCAAGAATGAGCGTCTCGGTGGATTGAAAACCCGAAAGGGCGGTCCAGGCAAAAATTAGAGACAAAAATAGAAATAATTATCCCGGTAGATTGAAAACCCGAGAGGGCAATCTAGGCAAAAGTTAGGGATCATGGCAAGTAACTGCATCTGGCCAGTCTTGATCGTTTGAAGCAACATTTCCTATCAAAGGTTTTACTTCAGATATTCTCTGCTGAAGTCTCAAGCACAGTTGGAATTCAAAGTTGTTAGGGAGAATAATGGTCATTGTATTTCAATGTAGAACTTTCCATTGTACTTACCATTTTTCAAACTTTGTAATGATCCATGGAGTTACGCCATTTGCGGACTACCATTCTATCAATAGAATTTGGGCCTTTGTCCCTTTGTTTGCAATTCTTATTTTGTTTCTGTTTACAGAATTTTATTTTATTTTTGATAATGATTTTTGAAACAAATATGAATAATTGATTTAAATTTTGAAAATTATAAAAACATTTTTCTTTGATTTGTGAAAATAAAAGAAAGAATATCAACAGTAATCCCAAGAATGGTAGAATCTTGAAGCGAAAAGCGTAAGTGTTCTCTTCAGCAGGGTTCTTTCTTGCCTCTCTGGTAGAATTTATTGGCAGCTCCCCAGTAGAGTTGTGTTGATGTTTCCCCATTTGAGCTATATTGAGGTCTCTTCAGTAAAGTTTGCTGATATTCCCTTAGCAGAGTTTTGTTTCTTTGGATAAACCAGACGAGTGTTGAACGGTTTTCCACAGCAAAGTCTTGATTCAAATGATAGGACAGTTGAGAAATTTGAAGACCACTTCTCCTTGATGTTTTTGCCCAGGCGGAGATTTGTCTTTGATGATTCCTAGCGGAGGTTATGCATTTGCTTTGGATTATTCCCCAAGTAGAGAACAAGGTTGAGAAGTGTTGACATAGCAGTCACCTGTCGGGTTTTCTCTCACCTTGTGATTGGGTGTTGATTTAAAATCCCCCATAGTTTGACTTTTTGCTATGATGTTAACTTCTTATTCCCCTGGCAAGGTTGGAAGATTTGTGTTGCTACGTTTTTCTCCAACAGTTTTTTTTCTCAAAGCGGAGTTCATATTGTTGTTCCCTTTTGTTGAATTATTGATGGTTGAAGATTTTCCGTTGCTGATCCCCAGCACGATCTCCAATGATATCTCTAACTCGCAGAGATTAGCCGAGTATTTCAGTAGTGTTGTGGTGTTTTGTTCACCCTCTGTTTGCCCTTTTTGTCTGATTTATCAGCATATTCATACTCATTGCATGCGCATTCATTTTGGTTGAGCATAGCATGTCTTTGTTGCATTGTGCATCCTGCATTTTTTGTTGGTATTTCCCTTTTCCCGATGTTGTTATCTCGCAGAATGCGTGTGTCCTCTCTTCATTAGAGTGTCGACCCCTAAGCAGAAAATACCTATCATTTTTAATTCCCCACTGAGTTTATGCCTCGTGGAAGATGTTTTGTTTAGCTTTCATCCCCGGCTTTTATCTGGATGGAATTGTTCCCCAGTTGAGTTATTTCCTCATTGGGTCGAGTCTTGTTTAACCGTTTCTTTCCAGTTTGTTCCTGGATTGAACTTTGGTCTCTTGCAGCAGTTACTTTGGTTTTCCCTGGGCTGTGAAACCGGGATGACGAGAAGGTATTTTCGAGGATTTATTTTCCTCAGCAGGAATCTGTTATTGATCCCCAATAGAAGGTGAAGATTTGATTTCCCCAGTAGTGTTTTGATAACAATCTCTTGGTAATTACTTATGCAACTTCATGTGGAAGTCTCTTTATTTGAGCAGCTTGTGTAATCTCAAGAATTTTACCTTCTCAATAAATAACATTTCTCTGGCTCATCCTTAACAGAGAAGTTTATTGTGAAGTGATGGATCCTTATCTGATCAGCTTTTCTGTCAATTGGAATTTCTGTGGAATAACTCCCGATGAGAATTCTATTGCATGGTTCAACCTGCTCGTATCTCTTTTAAAGATCCCCGACAGAGTTGTTAATATCTTTTTCCAACAAATGGTTGTCTCTTTATTTGAGAAGTTTGTTGTGTGTTTGGAGCTGCTCAGTAACAAGTAGCTGATGATATATCTCTTTCTCCTACCCAGTGACAGGTAGTCGAGTATGTTTGTCCTACCCAGTGTCAGGTAGTTGACCTTTTATCTTTTTCTCCTACCCAGTGACAGGTAGTCGAGTCCGTCCTACCCAGTAACAGGTAGTTGACATGTTGTTTACCCTATCCAGTAACCGATAGATGGTAACCCCTTTCATTCAAGTTTATTAATCTCGCTAAACTACTCAGTAACCAGTAGTTGGCGTTGCTTCTTTTCCTACCCAGTAACAGGTAGTTGATTATATTTCAACAAGTGGATTACTTTTTACCCAGTAACTGGTAATAGGTAATACATTTCTTTGTTTTCTACCCAGTAACTGGTAGATAACAATTCTCTTGTGTTTTTGCACTTATTTTCTACTCAGTAACCAGTAGAAAGTATTTTACCTATTCTCTTCGGTTCGAATATCTTCGCCCAGTAACTGGCAGTTGGTATCTCTTTCCCCACTGAGTCGTTTCCTTTCCCTTATCGGAATAGGATCTTGCTCTTTTGTTTTCTCATGTGGAGTCTCTCTTTTTTTTATCCCGAGCTTTTGTTTGTCTCATGTGGCATTATTTTCCCACAGAAGTCTTATGTTCGCATATCATTAGCATAATCATATCATTTTGTGGTCTCTTAGGGCTAAAAATTGGGTTAATTGTTATATTTAAGTCTCTTCTATCTAGTCGAGACAAAGATGTCAATCTTCATATCTCCGGATAGAAGAATCTTAAATAGGGGCAGCTGTAATACCCTAATTTTTACCCCTAAGATCCCACATTTCATTTGCATATCATTCCACAAACAAGACCATACTTTTTGATTTTTCTTAGGTCCCTTGTTGTTTCATACTTGCTTTATGTTTACTAATCTCTAACCAAAATACTAAAAATATTTTTCAATTTGTTTGTTTCTTCTTCTTCTCTGTGTGTTTAGGATTTTGCAAGGAGATTAACGGCAAAGACATTCATTCAAGTTTAAATCAGATGGACGTTTGCCCTCATCTTGGTCAAACTATCAAGAGTTTGCTTCAACTATAAGTTACCTGTGGTGGTGGGTTATTTTCTCAGGAAATGAGATTGTTCAAGGTCAAATTGTCTTGTATTAAAATCCAGTGGTTTATCAAGCAGTGTTCTATGAGAAGTTTGGTCCATGACTATTATGATCAAGGTTCATCATTCCAGTTTGTGTTCATCTATGGATTTATTTTCCCAGAGATTAATTCAGATAAATTCAAAGAGATTCAGTTTTAACCAAAGATTCAAAAGTTTGTCTGTGCAAGTCAAATTTGATATTCATTCAAGTGTGCCATTTCCAAGTAAATTCAAAGCACAAGGAAGTCTGTCTACACAAAGATAGTCCACTGGGAGAGACAATTCTTGAATGCTACAACTGTGGGTGCCGTAATGTGTTTCTCCTTGGGTTCATATCTGCAAAGACAGAAAGTGTAGTTATTCTTCTTTGTCGTGAACCTTGTTTGAGTGTCAATGCTTTGAAGGATATGAATTGGGACCTTAGTCAATGGTGTCCCTTGATTGATGATAGGTGTTTCTTGCAGTGGCTTGTCAAGATCCCATCTGAGCAGGAGCAGTTAAAGAGCACACCAAATGAGTGCACAGCAAATAAATAAGGTGGAAGAATTGTGGAAGACAAACCCTGATGCTTCGTTTGAGGACCTTGAGTGCCTAGTTATTTAGATAACCTTCCAGGACACCATTCTTTCATAGATCTTCCAAAGGAGTTTTTTCAGATGCTTTCTTGTACTGGACCTTTTCTCTATCAAGATACTATGCTGCTCCAGAAGGTTTCTAGGGTTTTGAGAGGTTATTACCTTTCTGCTCTTGAGCTTGTAAGTCATAGCGATAATGCCTTGAGTTCTCAATTTCACGGTATTGGAAATCCTCACCTGCATTTGAAGGAAGCAAAGCTAAGAGTCAAGGATGCTTTGGGAGCTTGTCTACTACCTTCTCTACAGTTGGTTCCTGCTAATCCAGCTGTTGGCCAGGAAATTTGGAAACTAATGAGTCTTCTTCCTTATGAGGCACGCTATCGATTATATGGTGAATGGGAAAAGGATGATGATCGCTATCCTATGCTGTTGGCTGTCAGACAAACTGCCAAGTTAGACACTAGACGTATTTTGAAGCGGCTGGCAAAGGAAAATTTAAAGCAGCTTGGTCGGATGGTTGCAAAATTAGCTCATGACAACCCTATGACTGTCCTTCGAACAATTGTTCACCAGATTGAGGCATACAGAGACATGATTACTCCTGTGGTGGACGCGTTTAAGTATTTGACTCAGCTTGAATATGATATATTGGAATACGTTGTTATTGAGCGATTGGCACTTGGTGGGCGTGATAAGTTGAAGGATGATGGGCTTAATTTGTCAGATTGGCTTCAATCTCTAGCTTCATTTTGGGGCCACCTAATTTAGATATATCCGGAAATGGAGTGCCTTGTATCAAATTCCCGGTTGCAGTTCAACCTTAGCAAAAGCAGGATTACTGGGCAAAGCAGCATTTTGTATTCCTGACTGGCAGTTCAGATAAATTCAAACAACTTGGCTTGCCAGTTGGTGGGCATGCGCCGGCGGCTGTTCAAGGCGCAGTAATATCAGTTGGAAGCCATTTGTTTTGTATGCACGATATTTGTGATTCTCAATGATCTATGTTGAAAGTCATCTAGTGGAGATAAAATAATGGAGTGGTTTTAATGTGAAGAATTATTTGCATTGTATACATGATACCCGCTGTTCTCAACGACTTTTGGTCATTTCTAATGTCAATAATGAAATGGCAGTTTAATGGGGCACTTAAGTTCGGGAGGAAGTTCAGATTGCGTATAGGAGGAGGATTAAGTTATTGAAGAAAGCTGATTTTGGCGATGAGAATTCTGCTATAACTGAGTCTGATATTGAAGAGACTTTTAAGAGGCTTGTGACTGAGCTAGAAGAGTCCCCAAGAAGTTTTGATGCTTTGAAGAATCAGACTGTGGATTTGGTCTTGACTGCTCATCCTACGCAGTCGGTTCGTCGATCTTTGCTTCAAAAGCATGGAAGGATAAGGAATAATTTAACACAGTTATATGCTAAAGATATAACACCAGATGATAAGCAAGAACTTGATGAGGCTTTACAAAGAGAGATTCCATCATGTAGAGAAGAGTCAACAATCATCAAATCATAAAGACAACCTGACTGGCAATAAGAGACAAATGGGAGATCAAAAAATGGAGCGTGGTAATTTAGCACTCAAGAACTGTTCAGAGCAATGTGTGCCAGTAAGGGTGATTCGAGGTCATAACTCACGTGACAGTTATACACGTAAAGTTTATACATATGATGGATTATACAAGGTTGTCAATTATTGGGCAGAGAAGGGAATATCTGGCTTCACAGTCTACAAGTATCGGCTTAGGAGGGTTGAGGGTCAGCCTACATTAACCACTAATCAGGTTTATTTCACAAGTGGACGTGTACCTCAGTCTGTTGCAGAAATACGAGGGCTGGTATGTGAGGATATCACTGGAGGTCAGGAAGCTATTCCTATTCCAGCTACAAATTTGGTTGATGACCCTCCTGTTCCACCCACAGGTTTCAAATATTTTAAGTCTCTGAAGGTTGCAACAAGTGTTACGCTTCCTGCCAATGCCTCTGGGTGCAAATGCAAAGGCAATTGTACTGATCATACAACCTGTGAATGTGCAAAGCGCAATGGCTCTGAATTTCCCTATGTATCTAGGGATGGTGGCAGATTAGTTGAAGCTAAAGATGTTGTGTTTGAATGCGGCCCCAATTGTGGTTGTGATCCTAGTTGTGTGAATCGAATTTCTCAAAAAAGGACCTCGATATCGTTTGGAGGTTTTTCGCACAGCAAAAAAAGGGAGAGGCGGTCGCAAAATGTACCATATGCTGCCAAGCTTTTGGACAAATATGATGACCAAAGTCCTGATAGTGCACCAGAGTTTTGTATTGACGCAGGATCTACTGGAAATATTGCTAGGTTTATAAACCATTGTTGTGAGCCTAATTTGTTTGTACAATGTGTTTTGAGCACACACCATGATTTGCGTCTGGCTCGAGTAATGCTGTTTGCTGCTGACAACATACCCCCTTTGCAGGAAACTGCCTGGTGCTGTTGTTCAGAAGTTTGAATGTGAGAAAGTTCTGCTGGACATTGAATGGCCTTCTGTTAGTTTATCAGACAATGAAAAGGAGAGGGTTGTTAAACTAATGGAAACAGCAGTTGAATATATAAACGCACGTACCTTCACAATGGATAGTGAAGTTGCTCTCAAGTATGCCCAACATTTTGCTCTCAATCATCTCAGATGCATGGTTGCTATTGATAGCTTAGAATGCTCAAAGATTTTATTTGATAAATATGTTCAGCTATACCCTTTCTGCATAGAATTGGTCTTGGTATCAGCTCAAATACAGAAACAAGATTTTGGTGTTGGTAATTTCGTGGTATTTGAGGACGCAATTAATAGATGGCCAAAAATAGTTCCTGGAATCCAGTGCATTTGGAATCAATACATTGCAAATGCCATCCATAATCAAAGAATTGACCTTGCAAAAAATTTCAGTCCGATGGTTCCACTCTGTATGGCAAGTGCAGGATCCCCCGTACAGCACGATGAATGTCACTGATGATGGCAATTCTTCTGGCTTATTGGAATCAGGGTCAAAAAATGTTGCTGACACATCAATTTCTGATCAAAAACAGATGGATATGATGTTTGGATATCTTAATCTTTCTGTTTATTATTTTTTCCAGAATGATAAAACAGAAGCAAGCATGGCTGTTAATAAGCTTAAAGGAGGATGGTCCGAAGAGTGCTATCAAGAAGATGCTTGAAGTATATATGGATGGTTCCTCCCAGATGTTGCTAGCCCCTAGGGTCCTAACAAGAAAATTTCTTGACAACATCAAAAAGCCTAGATTACAAAATCTCATTGGCAATATATTATAGTCAGTTTCATCTGACTGTTCTCCGCTAAATTTGATGCTTCAATCATGGTTTGATTCATTTCTTTTACCTCAAACAGTAAGTGATCCAAAACATCTGGTAGATTTTGCTGAAGGCATTATGGAGGTAGTTCCTTACAACTTCCAATTGGCTATTGATGTTTGCAAGCTATTGAGCAAAGATTGCAGTTCTTCTGATCTAAATTCAACCGGTCTCTGGTTTTGGGCCTGTTCAACTCTGGTTAATGCAATAATGGATTGCATACCAATACCACCAGAATATGTCTGGGTGGAAGCTGCAGAGTTTCTGCAAAATGTTATGGGCTTTGAGGCAATATTAGAGAGGTTTTATAAGAAAGCTCTGTCAGTGTATCCATTTTCAATTATGTTGTGGAAATGTTACTATAAGTTGTTTCTGTCTATAGGAGATGCAAAGAAAAATTGTTGAAGAAGCAGAGCGAAAACGGCTCGAAATTGAGTTTGAGCTGAAGAAACAATTCATCACTTATCCAAGCCATATTGCAAGCCATATCTCAGCCATGTAGCTGACCCCACAAGCTATCCATGTCACTTAAATGAGCTACAAAGAGAAAAATTGCAAAACGACATGTAAAATACCAGCAAAAAAAAAATATCACGCACAACACACCTACTTCAAAACGACAAAAAAATCTCACAACGGCAAATCATTTTTCACCCATTCTCATCTATAAATAGAATTCATCCCTCACTCTATTCTGGAAGCTTTTCAAGCCAAAAAACCTCTGCTGATTTTCTTCCCCAAATTCCTCACTACCAGAAAAACCTTCGTTCATTCTCTTCTCATACTTCATTCCACCAAATTAACTTCAAATCAACCTCAAACACAGATCAATTCAACCAGAGATTCGTTCAGAAGAAGAAGAGAAGCAAGAAGAAGTTTGGATTGATTTCTTACCTGAGTTTGAAGGTAGATTGAGCTTCACCGTCATTTTCGATCCGATATCTTTTGTTGTGATTCTTTAAACTGTTGGTACTGTTGTGAAGAACTTTTGATTTCGATCTGTTCGGTGTGATTTTCGCATCCCGTCGCTTTGATCTAAGCAAGCTTTGAGCTCAAAAAAAAATGGTGCGAAGAAGTTACCGTGAAGAAGAAAGGAGAAGATGAAGTTTCTGTTCTCTTTCTCCTTTTAAATTGTTTTTTCATTTATTTATTCTTTTTCTTATCTTTTCTTTTTTTTTATATTGTTATTAGTTTATTTTTTATAAACTAATAATAATATTCTTGAAAAAAAGAAAGCATTAAAAAATTATTTGAAAATATTTTGATTAATTGTTGGTGGTTTTGGATCTTGAATTTTGATAAGATTTCATCAATATCAATGGACTTTGGGTGTTGATTTTTATCCACCAAGAGAGGTGATTGATATTGATGATAATTTAATCGATTGAAGATTCAAATTGTGATTTCTTTTCATTTTTATTTTCTTTCTTCTTCTTTTTATTTTTGATCGATGAAATCTATGGATCATAGATTGTTGATTATCAAGGTTGTTTAATCTTCATTATTTCAAATCTATGGACGAATAATCATTGAGATAATTCTCCTTACTTTGGAATAGTGATAGATTATTTCAAGCTTAGAAACCCTAGCCTAGGAACTCCTCACACTCTTGATTCATGATGTGATAGTGTTGGAATCATCTCCTGAGTGTCTCAACACATCATTCCATGGTCACATGGCCTTGAAATTAGGTCTCAACCTTCTTCAAACCATCTATTGACCTAGGGTTGACCAGATGAAACCCTAATTGCACCAATCTTGGTTGTAGCCTCTTATACTTTGCATAATGACTCATCCAAACCCCATAATGGCTTTAAAGACATCACATAAGCTCTCTCAATGCTCTAGGTCCATGTCCATGGATTCAAAATCATCTGAATAGCTCCCTTACCTATCAAGTTAGGAGTCATGCTCATATAACTGTCTGGCCACTTCTCTTAGGATCTTTGACTTCCTTGATGAGGATATCAACCCTTGAATACTTGAATGAAGACTCTTAGATAGCTTCATAACCTTGGTAGCCTTTTGTTCATAGTCATACCTCTTGATCTCCTACACACATGTCAATGCAATGCAAAAGATAATGCTAAAATGAATGGAATGAAACACAAGCTAGGTGAAGAAAAAGGTTAGGCAAATTCTGGGGTGCAACAGCTGCCTCTATTCAAACGGCTTGGACCTGACTGGGTGAGAAGAGAACGGCTCTCAAACAATCAAGGTAAAAGACGATTGAATACCAATAAACCCAGAAATTTGCCAACCGCACAAGTAAACGATACTCTGATTGGTAGGAAAATCTTCGGACACTGAAATGATAGTTGCACGGCAACAAGCTGTTGAATGATTAATCTCAAATCTCCATCAGACAGATCATCTTATTTTGCTACAGAACTTCGTCCTCAAGTCATCAAGGAATCACTAGTTACTCGATAACTGGTAACACATAGCTGATTTTTCCGTCAGGCATTCTGCGTCACAGCAGAAGAATCACCTCCGGACTCATCAGGTCATTAGACGTTTGACACTCTCTGTCAAACTGAATCATCAAGTCAATAAGGGATCACTGATTACATGGTAACTGGTGAAGGATAGTTGATTATGCCGTCGGGCATTCTGCATCACAGTAGAAGAATTCCATAACATCACCTCTGGACTCGTCAGGTTACTGGACGTTTGAAAATCAAGTCAATTATGTCTTCGGGCATTCACGGAAATTCTCTGGCATCAGCCGGACTTCGTTATTCAGTCGGAAATAGAATCCTTAGTCAATCATGAACCACTAAAGACATCTAATCTTTTGCTGTCAGGCACTCCGCGTCAGCTAGAGGAACTCTTCGACATCGCAGTCGGACTTCATCAGTAAGTCAGGAAATAGAACCCTTAGTCAATCATGAACCAATAAGGATATCTAATATTTTACCGTCAGGCACTCCGTGTCAGCTAGATGAATTCTTCGACATCACAGTCGGACTTCGTCAATAAGTCATGGGATAGAATCCTTAGTCAATCATGAACCAATAGGGATATCTAATCTTCTGTCGTCAGGCACTCCGTGTCAGCTGGGAGAACTCCTCGACATCACAGTCGGACTTCATCAGTAAGTCATGGGATAGAATCCTTAGTCAATCATGAACCAATAGGGATATCTAATCTTCTGCCGTAAGGCACTCCGCGTCCGCTAGGGGAACTCTTCGACATCACAGTCAGACTTCATCAGTAAGTCATGAAATAGAACCCTTAGTCAATCATGAACCTATAAGGATATCAAATCTTTTGCCGTCAGGAACTCCGTGTCAGCTAGGAGAACTCCTCGACATCACAGTCAGACTTCATCAGTAAGTCATGGGGATTTTAGCACTGCTGCCGGATTTGGATCATCAGGTCTACAAGGGAAATTTCAACTTCTATGTTTGAAACATGCTGGGGATGACACATCTCCGTTGGGGATTCTGGGGAACTATCAAGTAACTCTGCTCTGGGGATTCAGGAATCATCCTGGACGAATGAACTCTGCTGAGGGATTCAAGAATCATCCTGAACAAACAACTCCGCTGAGGAACACCTGCACACAAGAACAGTAACGACCTAGCTCATGTTTCACATGCATATGTTTGGAAATGGCGTAATGCTCCATACGATGGAAATGCTACGCGTTTAGGGTAGATGCTATACAATCATGCAAAATGCTATGGAACCAAATCAGCAAAATAAATGCTGAAGGGAAAATCCTCCTGCCAAGGAGAAAGAACCATCCTGATGGGGAGAAGGAATCATCCTGCTGAGGAGAAGGGATTACACCAATCTCAATTGGACTTAACCTAGGGAAACGAACCTCAAACGACTTTCCACTGGGAAACAAAGTTCTACGAGAACCTGTACTTGCTCAACTGAGTATACGACCCACAAACTGCTGAGGAAACGATGCCAATCGCAAAAATAAACTGCACGGCCTTCGCAGATAGAATCTTCCTGGAGACACGGACTCCGATGGGGAAGTATAGCAACAACTATTCAATACTCTCTCCTGCTGGAGAAGACAAACAATGGCCTGAACAACCTTCCAGGATTCGGCTCTCTTGGGGGACTGCAAACTCGGTCGAGGATAGACAACCAGATGTTGGAATAACTCCTTCCTGCCAGGGAGGACACAACTCTGTGGGGAGTTCAACTCTATTGGAGACTTCAGTCTGAACTATCGAGAGCTGAACACTTGTGGATAGTCTTCTACGAGAAAACTGCGTGTTGACCCACTGCTGGGAAAGAGTACACACCTCTGTGCATGACTCAGCTGGGGATATGATGCCAACTCCAATTGCTGGGGAACGGACTCTGGTTGGGGGGAATCTATCTCCGTTCGGGGAGACACATCAATGCTCACAACCCCATGTTCAGACTCTATGGGGAAACACAACTGAACCTGCTGAGGACTTTACTCTTGCTTGGAAAAACATGCCATGAAAAGAACTCGAGATGGCTTGCCCCAGAATCTTAACAACTTCTGACAAACTCTGCCGATATGGAAAGGAACGATTCCTTCGCTTTCTACTTTTTCCCCAGCCTGTGGGATCTTCGTCACATCCTTTCGAAAGGAAACCTGAGATCTCTGTACTCTAGCGGTTTGACATGAACGGCCTCATCACCTTGAAACTCACAGAGGTGCTTCAAGTTAATCGCCTTCAGGATAAGGATAGCTTCGACGCTCTCGGGGTACCCTTCCCCAGCCTTGTCATGACTTTGCCCCTCATGGGCAGATTTGGGGGGAGCAGTACCCTTGGCTATGAGAGATTCATCAAATCTCGACCTGATTGCTCCGGATTAACTGACTTCTGGAATGGATGACTCCCATGCTGTGATCATTTGGTATAGCTCGCCCCGGTTCACCAGAATTTTCAGGCGATCTTCCTTCTGTCCTGATCAAATCTTTCCATCGTGGAAACTCTCTCGCTGTCAAGCGCTTACTCGCTAGTAAAACAAGTTGTTCTGCATAAAAGACATACCAAATGCAATGCATATGGAAGTTTTGAAAATCCATTCCTGTTCACTGGAAAAATTTTGTGACATAAAATGTATGAATCATTCATCAACATGTCAACATTAATACAACGCTGTATAGGGAATCCTTTCTAGGAGTCAGTTTCGATGCGATCTTTACCGACGTATGCTTTCGAAAAAACCTATTTCAATTAGGACTTTTAAAGGTTATAACGTGGTCAGGTTCACGGTTTAAGAAGGAAAGGATACAGGCTCAAAATTCATTTTAACCCACCCATTCTCCTTGATGTTTTCCGATCCTACGTTCAGCTAATTCGACCTTAGCGCTCATCTTTCAAAGGTTGAGTGGAGGTTTAAGAAATCACACTTTTTCGAAGTGACAATCACTCTCTTTTCGTCTTTCCTTGGGCACTGGTAGCCACACGATTTCGTTCTTGTTTGAGGATTTTCTTTCGTAATCCTTTTTTCGCTTTTCGTTTTTTGTTTTCTCGTTTTCCCCTAACTTTTTCCCGAACTAACTCTTCAGAGTTTCTTCAATTTTGAAGTCCAGCAGGGTACCCTAATTTTTGCCTAAGTCACTTGTTCGCAAGATTCGACTTAGCGGGCTTTTTCTTTTGATTCTTTTCTTTCTTCTTTTTTTTTGAACAAATCGCATGACAACGGCTCGTATGACAGTTTCACTCCTGATCGACCAGGTTTAACCATCATGGTTTTCTAGGTACGACCTACAGCGGTGTGATTGATCCTCGACCGGACACTCCTTTTGTAATTTGAACACTTGGTCAAATTAACTGACACCTAACCTGCTGTTGCACCCCAAAATTTGACCCCTTAGATCCTCATCATCAGTTTGGGATCATATTCATTTGATTAACTAACCTTAACCCATTTCAAGTTTATCTTTGTCAAGATGCAGATGAATCAGGGTTCCGTACCGTCAAAAATCGAGGCTTCGATGGTTTGATCAATCAATGTTTTGGATTAATTCAACTATAAACAAGATCAAGGATACTACATTGGGTAAAGTATGAATCCAATTTGAGGTTGTCACCCAAAGGTTGAAGACAGTGCAATTCAGGATCCCCGATTATGGTTTTCGAGCGGGAAAAGTCAACTGCAGTTTGACTTTTGATTTAAAAGGTGTTCTAATGATGAAATCTTGGTCCATAAGGTTTATATGGCTTAGTGAAGTCCACTCAAGAAGTTTCAAAGTCTTGGAAGACCCGGAACATGAACAGTCGGCTCGATAGTCATCGATCGATCGTACGGTTGACCGAAAAGTCAACTCTTCAACCATAAGGAATTTGACCTCATGATATGAATCAAAAATGTTCCTTATGTCATATTACACCTGCCCATAAAATTTCATGACCATTGGATCAAGGGTTGAGGAGTAATCGCAAAAGTCGGGAATTAGAGTTTTGAAAGGGGCAAGACCATAACTCCTTAACCAGACATCCAATTGAGTTGGTTCAAAGCTCATTGGAAAGCCCTTGACAATTACTAAAAAAGTCCCAAAGTGGTCCATGAGCATAAAATTCATAGATTTGGAGTTATGACCAAATTCATTTCAAGAAGGGAAATAACTTCGAAAAAATTCTAAGTTATTTGGCCTTTTAGGCATGTTTTTCAGCAACTTTGAGAGGTCTTTTGACCTAATTTCAGTGGGAATTTGAAAATATCAAAAACATGAAAGTTTTAGAGCTACATGAGGACTTTCCAAAAAGTACTAGAAATCTTCAATAGCATTTGTGAGCTGAGAGTTATGGATCATGGAAGTTGGGGCTGCCACACTTGAAGTCACCATTCCAACTTTTTCTCAAATTCAATTTTCAATAACTTGGACCATCCTCAACCATTGTATCATGTTTCATTCTGATAATTTAAGGCTTATATGTATGGAAAACCATAAGAAAGAAGGGATTGATGGATTTTTGCATCTTGCAAGCAAATTGACAATTTAATATTCAATTAAGGGAGGAAGAAAGAGAAACTTTATGGAAGAAGGATGCAGCTGCAGTTCCCTACTCTCATAGCCTCACTTCAGCCACTTCATCCCCCTCATTTCACTTGATATTTTGCCTTGCATGGAGCCCAAGAACTGAGAAGAAAACCTGCCAAATGATCTTGGCAAGATTTTCTTCAAAATCTCCCTCCAAAAGTGGAAAAACCAAATTTGTCCCGAGCTTCTCATGGCCTATAAATAGAGATTTCTCCACACTCTCCAAACCACACCAGAGCTATCAAGAACACTAGAAAACTCATAGCTCTCTCATCTCCTTCCTTACTTGAAAGTGCATTTTCTCAAAATCACCAAAATCCACCATTTTACACTTTTCATGTCATTCCTTATTCCAAACACCAAAACACTTCAAAGACCACATACACACCCTTAAAATAACCATTTGAAACTGTTCCCATCATTACTTTCCTCATAAAACTCATCAATCTAAAAGTCAACCTTCATACCTCCACATTTTGACTTTTATGCATTTTGAGAGCCAAATCACTACTTGAGGCCTTTCCTACCACTTCAATACCCCCAACACCTCAAATCATCTTGTTTTAACTGTCCAAAAGCTCAAAAACCAACTGGAAGTTTGTTTACTCAAACTATCCTAAAAGTTGCTTATTGCTTCAAGAGGAAGAAAGCTTCAAAACTGGTACCAATAGAGGATCTCTGGGTTTCTTTGCTGTTAAGCTTGCTCAAGAAGGTCTAGAAGAGGTATGTAATGCTAAGCCTCCTCATTATACATCACATGTCATGTTTTGTAGCTGTTGGGATTGATTGAGTTCTGTTTTGAAAATAATGTTTATGATGTCCGAAAATTGATCTTTGTCAAGAGTTTGTCTTTGTTGCAACATCCTTGCTTTTGTTAAAGTATGATGCTCATAAAGTGATGTGTTGATGATATTCTATCAAGATTATGCTTTATATATTGTTACAACTGTTTTTTGAGAAAACTGTCCACAAGAGTAGCCTTAGGAGTTTTAACATGAACTTGGATTTGTTGATTTGTAGTTGTTTTGTTTTTCTGCCTAGAATTGCTCATTTCGGTTTGTCAACTTTTTGAGATTGTCACTAGGATAATACAGTTTTGTTGTTTCTGTTAGATCGATAAGGTGTATGAGCATTGACATGTTTTGTATGCATCATTGATTAAAAGTTTGCTATGTCTAGCTTATTTTGTGTTTCATCCAATCCCTGTCAAGGTGTTGTGCTGTTTGCTATGTTTAAGGTAGAACTGACTGACTCTTGGTTTGAAAACCACTGTTTGAAATCCCTATAGTCACTATGATGCAGATTTTAACTTATTTGTTGTTGTTATGTGCCTGCCTGTTTTGCATTAGCTTGCTTAACCTACGTCTGTTGACTTGAACAAATAATATCCATGCTATCATTGTGAACATTTCATATCAAATCTGCCAGTATGAGTTTTATGTAACAGTTGTGAAATGTGTTAGTTTGTCTTGGTAGGCATTGTATCAGAGTGTGTGGCATTGTATTACCATGTTGCTTATGTTGTTTATATTGAATATAAAATCCTGTCATGTATGTATGCCATACTCAAAAAACTGTTTGGAGTTCTACTGCATTTCTTGTTCAAATACACTGGCCAACAGCATGCCAAATTTTGTTTTGAGATGTTGTAATCTGATCTATGGGACTGGGACCTGTAGTTAGTATGTTTTAGATTTGCGTGTGACGGTTTAAGTCTGCCAAGTATGTCATGACCTCCCTGCTGCATCAGTAGTTGATTTCTGGTTTCAATAGCATTGCATTTTCAGTCATTTTGCAACAGCATGTCCATTTCCTATTTTAATGTGTTTATGATTGAACTTTGATTCTAAGACCAATAGTTAACATATTTAGGACTTGTGTGTGATGCATAACTGCTTTATTCTGCCATGACCTTCCATGATACATCTCCAATTTCATTTTTTGCATTTCATAGTTGCAACATACCAATTTTTGTTTGAACATTGTTTTGATGATCCATGAGTCCTAGGGCCAGTTAGCTAACATCATTTGAAGCTTGTATGTCATGAACTGAACCTTCCATTTGCATCTTTGACAGCCTGCTCACATGAATACCATACTTGCAACCATTGAACCAATTTTTGTTGTGTTTGTTTTATGATCAATCTTGAGTTGTAGAATCATCTGTGGACACATTTGAAACTTGTGTGTAGCAATTATGTGATCTGAACTTATTTAATCCATGCCATGAAGTTCATTATGAATTTCAATTACCATGCTTGCCATAACCAAATCACTTTCCTGTTTTATTTCTTTTATTATCAATCTTGGATTGTAGAATCATCGGTCAACTTGTTTATAACTTGTGTGTGGTGATTATGTGATCTGAAACTGTTCAATTCATGCCTTGACTTCCATTATGCATTTCAAAATGCCAAACTGCACTTGTCATCTTGTTTTTAACTATGAGAATTATTTCACAAATTGATTGATACCATCACATTCCTTGTTTAATTCTAAGTAATTTAGACTATTGGTTTGTAAAAATTGAAGTCTTTTTGAGAAAGTTTGAGTTCAATCCGCCTCCTTTGTTTTTGCCCCAAACCTGGCCCAGAAATATTACAAAAGAACCCTCATATATTATTTGGGGTGGTTAAATACTTGGATGTATCGCCAACCCAGTGGTTGTCTCATGCGCCCCTTACGCCTTTCTTCCCTTGTGTCCTGAGCTCGATCCCTATATGGGACATTTTTTGCTTATTTGTTTCTTTTTCTTCATGAAAATTCAATAATTCATAACTTGCTCATTTTTCACTATTTTTAATCCATTCTTTTTGCAAAATGTTCATAATATTGTCTATTTTTATTTAATGAAAAAATATTTCAAATTGTTCATATTCACATTGCCTTTTGCCTACTTGAAAGTTGGTTCATTTTTAGGGTCGTTACCTTGCATCTTGTTGAACTTCTTTTGAACTATGCTTAGTTTATCTTGTAAGATTTTATTGTGGTTGATTCCCTTGTGTTGGTTAACATGTTAAGGCTTTGTTTCTCATTGGTTGTTACCATAAACTTATTGTTTCCTTCCTAAAATTTTGAACTTAAACTGTTATGACATTTCTTACATGCTTGCTTATCATCAATGCTTAATGTTGTTACATTTGATACACCTTGAACTTATAGCATGCTTATCTTAAGTTGTGACTTACTTGCATGATTGCTGCTTCCATATTTGTTAATATGTATCCCTTGAGTTGTTGCCTTTATCTTTGTAAAGATGTCTCATTATTGGTTGTAACCATTTGTGTTAATCTAATCCTTGCTTATTGTGATATTCTTCCTTGTTTGGTTGTAACCATACCCTTTGTGTTCATCATGCTTGATTGTTTATTGCTTTGTTAAGTATCCTTTCCCTAAGTGATGTAACTCTTTAGTTCTCATCCAAGTTACCTCCCCTCTCTTCTTCCAAAGGAAAAGTCTCTCCATTGACCCTTGTGTCATGGATAGCTCATTACCCACTCCCTTGACTTTGTGAAGTCATCTTGAACCTTAGTTTATGTATAAGCCATTAGACTTTGCTCTAAGTCTGAAAGACCCACCTTTGCTAGGAGTGCTCTTCAACTAGAACCCTAGGATAGAGTTTGTTAACTCTATATAAGAATCATAGTAATGATTACTTACTCCCCTCTTTTGAGTGTTTAACATAGATCTAGAGAGTTTTGTGAAACTCTATACAAACATTGTTATGTTTGTTCCCCCTTGAACCTTGATCATAATCAAGTTTTCTTCAAACCTTGTGAGGTGAACTACGATTGCTCTGATTCTATCCTAGTTAGGATACATAGGCAGAGGACGCGATGTATTTGTGAGCAAACTTAGAGTATATATCTTTAGGTTTTAACCTACACCTTTTATCCAACCCATAGCAAACACTTAACAAACTTACCATACAAACAAACAAAAGGTTCCTGCAGAGTACTACAGATGTTTAGGGTGTGAAATACCTACCCTAGGCATAACCAACCCCCGATCCCCGATCTCTTAGCTTTGTTGTTACATCGCGCAAAAGGTCTTTCTTTCTTTAACCGTTCCTTTGGATAAATTAAAGTCTGGTTGTGAATTTAAGAATTAAGATTCAAGTTAATCAATAGCTTGGTATCACGATTCTCACTGGAACAGAAATGGCGACTTCACTGGGGAAGATATAACTTGAGGGTTTAGCCTATTTTGTTTAATTGCATGCTATATTTGTGAATATTTGCTTAACATGTATATTTGTCAATATATTTGTTTGTCGGATATTGGGTACTTTGAGTGGTGAGACGGTCCTATACCCGGACTTGAGTGCAATTATAATAGGATGGTGGTATATTCAAGAAAGCTTATAGGGAGTTGATTCCCGACCAAGCTAACTTGAGAAACCACCGCTCAGTATAGGCCCTCTTGAGAGTTTAGTATTGTTGATCGAGCATTCGTGAAAACAATGCTACTTTCAGCGAAGGAGCCCATGACACTGTGGACTTTTAGATTACATTCTACCCCACTTTGGCCTTATTAGGATGTAGTGCGATGGCTATAAGGAAGTATTTCCGAAATAGTTGAAACGCGATACTGTCGCTACTGCGAAAATCGGCGCCGGGTGACAGAAGAGTCGCCACCTTTCGTTATTTATCCCTCAGAGCGGGAAAGGAAACAATCGGAAAAACCTGACGAAAAAGGGTAAGACAAGGTCATCGCAACCATTGTCTGGGTTCGGGAGTCGGTTACGCAAGGGGAAGGTATTAGCACCCCTCACGTCCATCGTACTCGATGGGATCCACGCTTGCTTGGTTTGTACGGATTACACTTCTATCTAAACTAACGGATGAGGTCTGAAAAGAAAAGAAAACCTGACTCGGCAAAGCATCGCGCTTTATGCCTACGTATTCCCGTCTGGAACGAGAAATCAGAATCAACGTAGTTCGCCTAACTACGGGGGAAGATGGGTGAAGGTTGCTCGCTAAGACATCGCGTCTTATGCCTACGTACTTCCACACAGCATGGAAGATCAGAGCAAACGTAGTTCGGGCTACGCACGACACAAGCTGTTCAAGTGTCTTTTATGAAAAATCTCACCTTAAACAAGGGTTTTCTTATTGCAAAAAGGTTGATGTTTGTTCAAATCTTTTGACGGAAGAAATGAATTGATTTCTGTTATAACCTTTATTAATGTTTTTTCGTTGTTTTGAGGAAAGAAGAGATGACACTCTAAAATCCTAGGGTTGAAAAAGGGAATAAAATCTACCCTAATGTTATCATGCATGGGTGAAGACCTAATGTCTATCATGCTCCTCTCTTGCGCAGAGAGAAACAGAGATCCTAAGGGATAAACGGAAACAGAAACAATAGCCAAATATACAATAAAACAGTAAAATGCATGGATGCAGCAATACAAGCGAGGCAAGGGAGTCCCACTCAACCTCGAACCTAGAAAACAATAGGCAAAAGTGAACAGAATTCACTTTCAACCTAACAGGTTAAACAGCAAACAATACAGTCTGGGAAATTCACACAATACATCAAAAATCAAAACAACTAAAACTAAACAGCAAAGCAATCTTCATCAGCATCTGCAGCCATCTTCAAGTCAACATCATCTATCCACAAGCTTCAAGCAAGCCTCAGATTTTATCTTCACAGCTTCAATGGCTTTTCTTCAAGTCCTAATCTCCAAGCTGAGGAATCAATCACAAGAGTGAACTGGGTGTTAAGCAACTAGTTGACCACCAAAAGTGGCAAACAGATTGCTAACAACACAAAGAATGTTTCTCTCAAGAGTTCTATCTCTTAGACACTATCACCAAGCCTTACAAAGGAAGGGGGTGAGTGTCTTAGAGAGACTCTGCATCACAGAGAGGAATGGAGGCAATCAAGACCTTCCATGTTTGAGAATCAAGTTTGCTACTCTAGAGCTCTGCCTAACTCCTAGATCCTAGAAACTTCAACAGCTGCCAGCAAGAGATACTCCTCATCAACCCTGGAAGTTGGTCTTCATTCTCTTATCTCCAATGGCCTTCATCATCAAAGTCTTCAGCTCTCCCAATCCCCAAGCAAACCCAATACCCCACACAGACAAATGAACTAACCCTAGAGAGGGCACACCACACAGTCAAGCAAATACAAGCAATATACTGATAGTAATAGTATAATAGGGGAAACCTGGTAATTTCTAAGGGATCTATTATCTACCCATAATCCCTATAGTCCCATACCCCAAAATCAAATCAAAATTCCTAGAAGAATTAATCTATCTCACCTATGCTCACTTAAAACCCTAATTTTAACCACTCTAATCTCACCTACTCAAATCATCTAAAAATTAATCCTAAAATTACAAATTAAATCCTATATACAAGTTAAAGTCCTAAACTAATCACCCTAAAAAGAATGGATCAAAAATGTTAAAGCATCTAATCAAACTAAAATCAACAAATTCATGCATTAAACTAAACATTATTTACACCTATTTAAAAGAAAAATATACAAAAAATATGAAAATAAAATGAAATACCAATTTTTTTGAATGATAATTTCCTTAACAAAATTATGAACAATATGCAAAAACAACCAATTAAAATCATGCATTTTTCAATTATTTATGGTTTTTCAAAGAATTGAAATGAATTAAGAAAATAATGTGAATTAAATTGAGGTGAGGGGTGCAGCAAGCAATGAATTCTAGTTAAAAGAATAAGATGGGCCCAGACTGGGGGGCGCGCCTAGCAATGCGCGTCTGGGCCCAATGACTCAGAAAACTCAATCAAAAAACAAAAAAAAACTGGAACGGTGCCAATAGTAAAGATTCTAGTTAAAATCATGATTGGGCCTGCATTTGGGGGTGGCATTAGCAAGTGAAACCAAAGCCCAGTCTGATAGAATTAGTGAAACGGTGCATTTAGCACCCAGATTTCCCTCCATATTTCATTTAAACCATGACCCTTGGATTATCATCTGAGTCAAGTCAAACCCTCCATCGTGTGGCTCTCCTTCATCTTCAACCTTGGACAAACCCTAGGGTTTCAGAAATCACCTTCATGCACGCACCTTCAACCATCTTGTTCTCTATCAATTCTCCATGAATTCACACGATTCAAAGACTAAAAACACTCCATTCTCTTCCCTCTACACAGCCATGGCAATGGTTTCTTCTAAAACTCAACCACCAATCAAACCCGATATGTATAACAACTCGGTTCCACCATTTTCACCTGATATCAAACTTGAGAATTCTTGCTAATTTCTATCCTAACATGATCTACACCTCATGCTGATCAACCTGAGCTATTCAATGAAGATTATAGTGCAATATTCTTGATGTTATAAACCCTAACAGATTATGCACTCCAATGGCAAACCTCATGAAACTTCCTCAAACTCACCAAAATTAATCATCTAACCTATCCTAACAGATCTAACCTAACAAATCTCTATGATTCTAACTAAATCAAGTAATTCGAATGAGAAACCAACCTGGTGTAAATGATGAAAACAGGTGCTGAATTCTTCCAATCCAATGCTTGCAATGAGTGGAAATGGATCAGTGAACTTGATTATGAGTTCTGTATGCACAAGTTCTTGTTCAAGCCTCTTGAATCTTGCAATCCCAAAGTTCTTTCTCCTTGGATGATGAAGTTGTATGGCACGATTTCTCTTCAATTCAACCAAATTCTTGTATGAATTGTGATCTATGAAAGATGTTGATGATGATCAGATCAAGAAGTATTGAAATTAATGGAGATTTGATGAAGTTTGAGAGGGTTTTGCAAAATGGAAGATTGAAGTGTAACTTGGTATTATGAGCACAATGAATCACCAACCATGGAATGAAGCTCTTCAATTCAATATATAGATGGAAATAGAAACCTCTAGAACCTTGTAGAAACTTCCCATGCATAATTCCCTTGGATTTGGATTATGTAACTTCTTTTGTAAGTAACCAAGCATAACTTTCAAATCTTGAACCAAACTCAAAAATAAACTTTTTCCAATGTTCTTAAAACATTTTTTCCAATCAAAATGACCTATAATTTCATCCCATTTGACCCAATTATGAAAAATCTCAATTTTAAGTCATTTTTTATTCATTAAATTCACCAAATTTGAAACCTTGAGCTATGAGCCTTTCCAATCTTTCATGGTCACTTTTCTAGACTAAAAATGTCATTTGGAACAAGTTTGATGTTGTGAAGTTTTCCATTTGAAGCTTCCTTGTATGAGTTTTGGGCATAGGCTTGAAATGACCTGTAATTCTCAGATGGCCAAAATACCCTTTGCTTGCCAAGACCATAAGTAGAGTTCCACAAATCATATGAAGGAAGACCATACCTTTCTAGAAAGCTAAGACAATAAGGAACAACTCTCATGTTGTCCAGAAGACCATTTGAAAACTCCTTGAAGGTCAAACGTTTCTTGGAAGACAGATAACTTTCACAGACAAATTTCAGTGCCCTCAGATGACCTGTAACTTGCAAGAGCTATAACTTGAGTTCTATAAATCATATTGATGACTTCCACCACTAAAATTAAAGCTAGGAAGATTCTCTACAAGTTTCATGTAGACCAAGAATTCATATGAAGTTGAATCTTGAGTTACACTGCTTTGAAGTTGGACCAAAATTAGGGGATTTTACACTGAAACCCTAATTTGGTAACTCCTCTTCTCCTTGACTCCTCTTGATTTTTCTTTAGCACAACATCATATCCATATCCATATAGAAAATAATGAATCCCACATTCTTCAAATGATTCTTGATGCCTTTCAAAACACTTCTTTGACCTAGGGTTGACCTAGTGTTGACCCAGATAAAACCCTAGTTGACTGACTTCAACTGAGGCTCTTGCCATCATTCCAATGACTTGGTTCTTCTTCAAAATGATCACCTAGGCTCTTCATAACATCCATACACACCTCATGCTCTTGGCTCATAGCTCACACTTCCTCTGACAATTCCCAAACAACCTCAAGATAGGAGGGAACTCACTAATCAACCTGCCAACTCTCTAAAGCTCAAATTCTTCCCTGATGACCTGAGTAGTCTTGAATATGAATGAAACCCTCTGAATATGCCTCTTGAGATAAGAATAGCACTTGATCCCCTGATTAAGATAGCCTGCTTATGCTATGCAATGCAGATGAATACACTATATACATGATACTAATGCAAATGATTATGCAATTGAAACATAAACCCAGGTTAGAAAAGGTTGGGCAAATTTTGGGGTGCAACAGCTGCCCCTATTCAAGCGGCTTGGACCCAATTGGATGAAGAGCGCGCAACCTTCAGACATTCGAGGCACGAGACGGTTGAATACGAAAGAACCCGGAAATTTGCCAACCGCAAGAATAAATTGCGCATATGACTACTGCTTGGGGAAAACCCTTCAGGGAAATGACTCCTGTTGTCACAGCGACAACTAGCCATCCGTCTGTCAATCTGTTTTTTTGTAAAATAATCTGATATTGTCCGCAGACTACTCCATTCCGAAGAAATGAGCATACACCACACAACGAGAAATTGTTGATATCACTTATCGGCCTCTGTTGATCTCACTTATCAACCTCTGTTGATCTCACTTATCAACCAAGCACACGCTAACCAGCGGGAGAATATTGACCTCACTTGTCATGTTGACTTCACTGATCAACCTTTCGTATCCTGAAGAAACGAGCGAACACTTAACCAAGCGAGATAATGTTCGAAGACATGACCAACCGACTCTGCGGGGAAACGAGAAACTTAACTAAGTAACTCCGAGGGGACAATTCTGACGACTGCCGTCAAACACCTGCTGGGGAAATTGGGAACTTAACCAAGCACCCTTGTTGAAAAATACGAGTAATTTAACCAAACAACTCTTGTGGCGAGCTCCCAACTGGGGACTATGAGAGACTTAACCAAGCAACTCATTGAAGTAACATCCTGCTGGAGCACGTAATTCTGCTGGATGAACTACGGGTAACGACCCGAAAAATCTGTATTACCATCTTCTAATTCTGACTCCACAGCATCCTGAGAAAGACTCAGCTGGGGGAATACAAGTAACCAAGCGACTTGTCAACGAATACCCTGACGGGGACTACGAGGAACTTAACCAAGTATCTCGTTGAAGATCACCCCACTGGGGATTACATCTCTACTGAGGTAACTGCGGGTAACCACCAAAAACTGCATTATGCCATTTCCACAGCACTCTGAGAAAGGACTCGGCTGGGGAGAAAGAGAAGTGCTTGACCAAGCAACTTTGCTAGGGGAACATGCCATAACGAACACGATCACTGCGTGTCTGGCACAACAACCCTCGGTAACAAGATGAACACGATCGCTGCACGTCTTGATGCCACAAACAAAATCACATAATGGGACAAACACGATCACTGCGTGTTGCATTACAACCAAAATCACATCGACCATAAATCCAACCGGATGAAGTAAACACGATCACTGCATGCCAGACGGAATAAATCCACATAGAAGAGGCGAACACGTTCACTGTGTACTTCCACCACCAATATAATAAACACGATCACTGCGTGTGCTGCAATAGGACAAATACGATCACTGCGCATCTCGACCAACAAACCCTAGAATGATGTCAACACAATCACTGCATGTGTCACCAACCCATGTAATAGGACGAATACGATTATTGCGTAAGCCGACCAACAAAACCAACTGATACGATAGCCACGATCACTGCGTGCTCCGCATCACATGTTCCTATGGTACTATCAACACGATCACTGCGCGCTATACGAATACGATCACTGTGTATCTTGAACACGATCACTGCGTGTTTGAACACGACCACTGCGCATTCTGAGCCACGATCCTCTTGACTGGAGAAAACATGATCACTGCGTGCTGTGCGTCTCAACTAACCCACATAACTGGACGAATACGATCACTGCATATCCTAAACATACATAGGGTGAACGCGATCACTGCGCGCTTCATGTCACGACCCTCTTGACTGGAGGAAACACGATCACTGCGTGTTGTGACACAACTTCAAACATGGGACGAATACGATTACTGCGTACTTCGGCCACCAACAACCAGATGAACACGTTCACTGTGCGCCTCACCTTATAACCAACTTGTATAACGGACGAATACGATCACTGCGCCATTCGACCATGGATACACATACCAAAGTCAACACGATCACTGCATGCCCTACCACATGAACCCCGTAGATGGTACAAATACGATCACTGCATACTTGGGCCACAAATCAACATCTCAAAATCCACACGATCACTGTGTGCCTTGCTATATGAACCCCGTATATGGTACCCATACGATCACTGCGTACTTTGACCACACAACCTACGTCTCCCTGAACCACGACTTCTCTTATCGGCAGGGAACAAACATATCTGGAACTGAAGAGGTAACCACCTGGCTTATGTTTCAAAAATGCACGTTTGATAATGACGTAATGCTTCCATATTGCATGGAAATGCTATGTACTAGTGTAAAATGCAAATGCTCATGATGCATGTTTACGCAACGAGTTACTTCAGCAAAATAAATGCTGAAGACACACTGGATCCGCTGGGGATGACCGAAATATTACCGATACACTTCCACCAAAATAAATGTTGGAAAGATGAACTAACTCCGCTGGGGATAACCATCCTGCTAGGAAAGTAGCTCACGAACTCAAAACTCCAAAATCTGCTGAAGACGATCGTCCTGACGAGGAAGGATCGACCTGCTGGGGAAAGAAAGGACAATCCTGCTCGGGAAAACTCCTTTCAGCAGCTCCAACCACATGATCACATTCTGTGGGGAATCTCTCCTGCTATCACTGAGCTGGGGAAATCATCCCGCTGTCACTGAACTGGGGATTGAACTACACATTCTGATTCGCACTGCATAAGAACTCTCGGGGGAGTTAATCACATCCATCTTGACCTTCGCTGGGGAGGACTCTGCTCTGCTTGATAAGCTAATTCTGAACTACTGAAGATACATCAATCTTTTCCTTTTGACGCAATCTCCGCTCTCCTGGGGAGACAACATTCAATTTTGCCTGGGGTGACTTCACTGGGGAAAGCCACAACGTTCAACCTCTGGAAAGGGTACCAGCCTGCCATGGACTCTGGCGGGGAACTTTGCGAGCTTTCGAATACCTGCAAAAGTCAACAAGCAAACACAAGGCAATCTATGCAAAAAGAAACGTCTTAGTAATCACCCACGACAACCATTCAGGTAATTTTTGGTTTTAGCAATCATCGGCCGAGGCCCGCCTGGTTACACGCATGTAAGTTTATTAAAAACATTGGCGTTTTTTACAAACAAAACTGTAAAAATTAAAACCAAAGTCACACACTACACTGAATAAAACACTTTATTGATAACGGCCTGAGAATAGGCAAGATTTGTACATCAGACGCAACTCCTGAAAAGAGGTAGTCACACATAAACAAAATGCAGAAGTATACAAATATACAGAATAAAATTTGTACACATGTCGGCAACGTGTTACAGACGAACACCATGAACCGATCCTCCTATGACTCGTCGGACTCTGATACTTTCCCGATCCTTGTCTTCGGAAGAAATTGCTTTGGATAATTGACCTCCAGATGCTCCCAAATCGCTAATCATCAAACTTGGACCGCGGTCATTTGCTTCTCAAATCCCTAACTTTTGCGTGAATCGCCCTTTGCGGGTTTTCGATTCACCGGGATACCCTTTTTTGCCGAAGCCGCCCAGTGTAGGTTTTCGACTTCGCGGGTGTACATTTTTTCCATTTTATCCCTAACTTTTGCCCGAACCTTTTTATTCTGTTTCTTGGTTCTCCAGGATGCCCCATTTTTGCCTGGACTCTCTTTTTACTGTCCAGCGGGTCAATTTCAAGCAAAGTATTTTTTAACTGCGTCCGAGTTCACAGGGGACGAAAAGTCTTCACCATCCATGGTGGATAACAATAAGGCCCTTCCGGAGAAGACCTTTCTCACGACGTATGGACCTTCGTAATTGGGAGTCCATTTGCCCCTGTGATCCGATTGCGGAGGGAGAATCTTCTTCAGCACAAGATCACCCGTCTGAAAGTTTCGAGGTCGAATCTTCTTGTCGAACGCTTTCTTCATCCGGCTCTGATACAGCCTACCATGTGCAATGGATGCCAGTCTCTTCTCATCTATAAAACTCAGCTGATTCAATCTACTTCTCACCCATTCTGCCTCGTCCAGCTTAACCTCAAGCAAAACCCTCAAAGATGGTATCTCAACCTCCAATGGTAGGACAACCTCCATGCCATATACTAGTGAGAACGGTGTTGCCCCGATTGATGTACGCACTGTAGTACGATAACCGTGCAAAGCGAATGGCAGCATCTCATGCCAATCCTTATACGTTACCACCATCTTCTGAACAATTTTCTTTATGTTCTTGTTGGCCGCTTCAACAGCGCCATTCATCTTGGGTCTGTAGGGAGACGAATTATGATGCTCGATCTTGAAATCCCGACACAAATCTTTCACCATCTTGTTGTTCAAATTCGAACCATTATCAGTAATGATTCGCTCAGGAATATCGTATCTGCAAATTATATCCTTCTTGATAAATCTGGCCACCACCTGCTTCGTCACATTGGCGTAAGATGCTGCTTCCACCCACTTGGTGAAGTAATCGATCGCGACCAGAATGAAGCGATGCCCATTAGAAGCAGTAGGCTCAATCTTGCCGATCATATCAATTCCCCACATGGAGAATGGCCACGGAGAAGCCATAACATTCAGTGGACTGGGTGGCACATGGATCTTATCAGCATAGATCTGGCACTTGTGACACCGCTTGGCAAACATGAAACAGTCAGTTTCCATCGTCAACCAGTAATACCCTGCTCGCAACAACTTTCGAGTCATAGCATGCCCACCTGCATGTGTACCAAAAGTTCCTTCATGAACCTCTTTCATGAGCAAGTTGGCTTCCTTATCGTCTACACATCTGAGGAGTACCAAATCGTGGTTCCTTCTATACAGAACGCTGTCGGGATTCAGATAGAAGTTGTCTGCTAATCTCCTTAGAGTCTTCTGATCACGACTAGATGCCCCAGCCGGATATTCCTTATTGTTCAGGAAATTCTGTATGTCGAAATACCAAGGTTTACCGTCAGATGCTTCATCAATTGCAAACACAAAGGCCGGCCTATCAAGGCGAGAGATGACAATGTTGGGAGCCTCATTCCAGCGGTTGACTTTATACATCGAGGATAACGTTGCAAGGGCGTCCACCATTTGATTCTCCGCCCGAGGTACATGATGGAACTCCACCCTATCAAAGAAAGGTAGCAACCTTCTCGCATAATTCATGTACGGCACCAGATTAGGTTGGCGTGTCTCCCACTCTCCCTTAATCTGATTTACAACCAATGCTGAATCCCCATAGACGTCCAGATTCTTGATCCTCAGATCAATCGCCTCTTCTAACCCCATAATACAAGCTTCATACTCAGCTTCGTTATTCGTGACTGAAAAAGTCAATCTGGCTGTGAACGGGATGTGCGACCCGTGGGGAGTTGTAATGATTGCCCCGATCCCGCTACCGTACGAATTGACAGCCCCATCAAAAATCAATTTCCACTGGGAACTCCGCTCAGGACCTTCACCAGGCAACGGCTCATCACAATCTTTAGCCTTCAAGTACATTATGTCCTCATCAGGAAACTCAAACTTCATAGGCTGATAATCCTCAATTGGCTGTTCGGCGAGATATTCGGACAGAACACTTCCCTTAATGGCCTTCTGGGAAACATACTGGATATCGTATTCTGTCAATACCATCTGCCATCGAGCAATCCTTCTAGAGAGTGCTTGCTTTTCAAACACATATTTGATCGGATCCATCTTCGATATCAGCATGGTTGTATGATTCAGCATGTACTATCTTAGACGTTTAGCAGCCCGCGCCAATGCACAACACGTATTTTCAAGCATAGAGTATCGGGATTCACAGTCCGTGAACTTTTTACTCAAGTAGTAAATTGCATGCTCTTTCCGCCCTGTCTCGTCATGTTGACCGAGAACACAACCCATACTGTTCTCCAGAACCGTCAGATACATAATCAGTGGTCGTCTCGCTACTGGGGGTATCAACACCGGAGGTTCCTGCAAATATTCTTTTATCTTTTCAAATGCCCTTTGGCAATTGTCGTTCCAGAACACCGCTTGATCTTTCTTTAACAATTTGAATAATGGTTCACACGTGGTCGTTAGGTGAGAAATGAACCTAGCAATGTAATTCAACCTCCCTAAGAATCCACAGACTTCTTTTTCGGTTCTTGGTGCTAAAATTTCTTGTATTGCTTTTATTTTTGCAGGATCGACCTCGATTCCTTTCTTGCTCACAATGAACCCCAGTAGCTTCCCGAATCTTACTCCGAAGGTACATTTATTAGGATTCAGCCTCAGCCTAAACTTCCTCAGCCTCTTGAACAACTTCAGCAGATTAACCAGATGTTCTTCCTCTGTTTGAGACTTGGCAATCATGTCATTGACATACACCTCAATCTCTCTGTGCATCATGTCGTGAAAAAGCGTTGTCATGGCCCACTGATACGTTGCCCCAGCATTTTTCAAACCAAAGGGCATCACCTTATAGCAGAAGGTTCCCCACGGGGTGATAAAGGTCGTTTTTTCCATATCCTCCGGAGCCATTTTGATCTGGTTGTACCCCGAAAAGCCATCCATGAAGGAGAATACCGAAAACTGAGCCGTGTTGTCGACTAACACGTCAATATGCGGCAGCGGGAAATCGTCTTTCGGGCTCGCTTTGTTTAGATCCCTGTAATCAACACACATCCGAACCTTGCCGTCTTTCTTTGGCACAGGCACGATATTAGCGACCCAAGTGGGATAAGTGGTAACAGCCAGGAACCCAGCATCCCGTTACTTATGCACTTCCTCCTTTATCTTTACAGCCATGTCAGGACGAGTCCTCCTGAGTTTCTGTTTCACTGGTGGGCAATCTTCCTTCAACGGCAGACGATGAACAACCATATCAGTATCCAAACCCGGCATGTCCTCGTAGGACCAAGCAAATATGTCACTGTATTCACGCAGCATCTCAATAAGCTCTCGCTTGATGTCCACTTGCAATGCGGCCCCTATACGGATATTCCTGACGCATTCTTCAGACCCCAAGTTGACAATATCAATCTCTTCCTGATGAGGCAGAATGACTCTCTCCTCTTGCTTCAATAACTGACTAAGCTCTTCTGGTAAGTCACTATCCTCCACAATCTCCTCCTCAGCTTGGAAGATCGGATGCTCGAAGTCTAAACGAGTCATAAGAAGTTTTCGGTCGGTGTCATCTGAAAATTCATGAATCCTGCGAGGGAAACGGTTAAGTGCTTCAAAAATGATGTACAAGCAAAATGCATAACCACGCTGCCATTTTATTGAAAAATAAAAACAGAAAGACAAGGATCACAACATTTGAATGTAAAAAACGTCGTCATTTATTAATCATGCAAACATACAGGTAAACAGTTAGGCCCTAAGACAAAATCATCGATGCCCCGGGCAAGGCATGTGATCATACAATGATTGAAAAAACAATGCATTACTGTTTGGTGACTTGGATGACGTCCTGGATGGACCAGTTGCATAGGCTTTGCCCCGGCGTGCTGGGTCGAATCCATGAGTCCATGTCGCAATCGCTATCCACTTCCTCCGTATCAGACACGACATTAATCCTTTCGAAGCTAACTCCTCCGGGCGTGAACACGACAGGTCCCTTGAACATAGGCGCACTTTGCGAGTGAGATGGGCGGTACCCCAAACCATACCTATCTTGCTTCATCGGGATGTCCAGAACCTGCCCCCACTTCTGAGTCTCTCCGGCTTGTACCAACGCCTTGGCTTCTTTATATGAGGAGACGGCCACCTCTTGCCCTTCACTCGTCACCGGAGTTTCTTCTTTAACCTTCACCCCTTCGAACGCCTGACACAGCGTTTCATGGATCTCTCCATCTACCTCCACGTACTTGAAGGAAGACAAATGACTGACTAGGATATCCTCTTCGCCACACACCGTCACAATACTCCCCTCAACCATATATTTCAGCTTCTGATGGAGCGTAGAAGTCACTGCCCCAGCGGCATGAATCCAAGGTCTCCCGATCAAACAGCTGTATGCAGGCTGAATGTCCATGATGTAAAACACTGTGTCAAACACCTCCAGACCTACCTGAATGGGTAACGTTATTGACCCGAATACTGACCTCCTGGTTCCGTCAAAGGCCCTTACTACCAAATCACTAGGGGTGCATAACAAACCACGGGTATCTAATTTCAACAGGGCTTTCTTTGGTAACACATTCAACGAGGACCCAGTGTCCACCAGCACATGGGATAGAACAGTGCCCCGGCATTCGATAGAGATGTGCAAGGCACTATTATGATCACGCCCCCGAGGTGTTAAGTCAAAATCCGTGAATCCCAGCCCATGCCCAGCGTTAACATGTGCCATAACTCCCTCCAGCTAATTAACTGAAATCTCTTGCGGCACGAAAGATGTCTCAAGTACCTTCAACAGGGCATTTCTATGCGCTTCAGAACACAACAACAGTGATAATATGGAGATCTTTGACGGGGTTTGCTGTAGGTGATCTACAATCTTGTAATCACTTTTGCGAATTAACCTCATGAATTCTTCCACATCTTTGGTTATCGGCTCTTTCTCTTTACTCCCCGAAGATTCCCCCTCAACCACTTTGTTCTTACCTCTGGCAAGCCTCTCTGCTTCAACCTCAGGTGAAGTGAAAATTCTCCCGCTCCGGGTTATACCACCCGCTCCCACTATGTTATCCACGGATCCCGCTGGCGGATCATTCAAGTCAATCTTTTCCCCATCACAATACACCTCAGCACCATAGCACCACGGGACTGCTCTTGTGCTTTCATACGGGACTGGTTTAGCCTTGGTAATAGTAATGGTCGGCCTTTTCGATGATGCCGAAATCATCACTGATTTGAACGGAATGGTGATCGTGGCAATCTCCCTGCGCTCTTTCTCAGATTCTATTTCAACAGACTTCTCTCGCCCCACAGCCCTGTCAAACTGCAAAATTCCTTCGTCAATCAAACGTTGAACTCCCCTCTTCAACTTCTCACAGCCCTCAGGTTGAATCAAACAGTCATCACACTCTTCGTTGCATCCGGGATGGACACCTCCTTTCAATAAACGCTGCTTTACGTAACTCAAAGGGGTTTTTAGTTCGCTTACTTCTGAAACTAAGTTCAACTCATCATCTAACATGATTGCATTGACCCCGGCCCCACCATGCTTGGGCATTGGCTGCTGCGTGATATTGGGACCTTCCTTCCCGAAGTTAATAGCCGTACTATCAAGCAAGTCCTGTACTTTATGCTTGAAAGCCAGGCAATTTTCAATATTGTGCCCTGGTGCACCCGAATGGAAGTCACAGTGCTCATTAACATCATACCCGACTGGTGGCTGGCCAGTTGGTGGTGCTAAGGTCCTCTTCTCGACTAGCTGCAATTTCAACAAAGTTTGAAGGAGTTCTGCGTATGATACCGGCGGTACTTCGAATACTCTCCTCGGTCGTGGGTTCTGAAGCCTACGCTGATTATTATTAGGCTGCTGCTGAGCCTGCTGCGGCGGTTGTTGTCTCTGCTGCTGAGGAGGCCCTGGAATGGTTACACTTGCAACTTGCGACTGCTGACGCCAGTTCTGACCTTTACTCCTTCGTCGAGCACTGTATACAGCGTTGGTATCAACCTGCCTCTTACCGCCAAACGTCTTCTTATTACCTCCTGCGGAACTGGACTCGCCCGCTTGAATTTTACCAATCTTCACCCCGTTTTCAATGCGCTCCCCCATTAAGATCAATTCAGAGAAAGTACTCATCGAAAAATTGAGCAAACGGTCATAATACATTCCAGAGAAAGTCCCTATGAACATATCCATCATTTCGCGCTCCACCATCGGAGGGTGCACCCTAGCAGCCAGATCTCGCCATCTCTGGGCGTATTCCTTAAAGCTCTCGTTAGACTTTTGAGACATGCTCTGCAACTGGACTCGGTTAGGAGCGAGATCACTATTATATTGATAATGTCGAACAAAAGCCTCTGCCAGCTCTTTCCAACTCCTGATCTGAGTAGGCTCCAAGCTCATGTACCACTCCAGCGATGGCCCTGACAGGCTATCCTGGAAGAAGTGCATTAGCATCTTTTCATCCTCAGAATACGCAGACATACGCCGGTAAAATGCGCGCACATGCACCCTAGGGCATGTATCCCCTTTGTACTTATCAAATGACGGCGCTTTGAATTTCAGCGGGACCCTCAACCCTGGGACTAACCCCATATTTGACATATCCAGCCCAAGAGCATTCTGGCTGGCCAATCCGTTCACTTTCTCTTCTAGCAATCTCATCCGATGGTTGTCATCCATGGCTCTTTCATAACCTTCATTCTGACCAGAGAAAACATCCTCCTGACGATCCTCCCAGCGAGGTACTGCATCGTATCCAACATAATCTGCATCGCGGCCCGGACCCGTTTGGACGTACCTGGGGTCATACCTCAGATTACCCATCTCTTGAGTGTTGTATGCACCAGCTCCATATCCAAGATTACCATAGCCATCAAACCCAGCCTTGGCACCAGCCATGCTGCCATACCCCATATTCACACCATTGAAGCCCTGGTTACCATTAATACCATTCATTCCGACATTCTCTACGCCCCCATTGAAACCCTGATTGACATTGCCCACAAATACCCCAGCAGTATCTGCATTGGCATTCATGTTACCGGTGTTCCCACCTCCACCTACAGGACCAGTTTCTCCAGCATTCAACCCGGTCGTGGGAATAGCATCAGCGCTTTGACAATTCTCAACTCGGGGAGAAGCAGCAATGTTTTCACCATGCGGTGACCCGTTGTTTTCGGCCCGTGCGACTATCGGTTGAACCAGATTCTGCAGCTGCTCTTGTCCTTTGGCGATGGTCTCCATGGTTTGCATGAGCAGGGCCATCCTGTCACGCATCTCTTGCATTTCACTCTGCACGTTGTCCATGATCTTCTTCTGGTTAATCCTTGTGGAGTAACGGTGGACCCGCTTTTCTACAATCCTGAAAATACCTTGATTAAAGATGCAGGAGATAAGATACACTGATCACAACCTGTAATGCAAATATGAGTATGTATGCAAAATGCAATATGTGTCTGTGCATTAGGGATTATCATTCCCCGATTCTAGTGTGAGTGTGCCAGTGCAGTGACAGTGCTAGCAATACAGTGATTGGAGCCGAATCATAGAAAACCTCGTATATTGCAGAGAAATCCAAGAATACAATATCACTGAGTACAAATAAGAAGGCATAACCTCAACCAACAATCCTGGTGATGGTCAGCGCTATGCAAATAAAGCATACAAGTCAATACATGAAATGATCAAGTACTCCCATAAGCTCGGTACTCTTCTATTAACTTCTTGGTCTCTGGATGGCTTGGTCGGGTAAGCAGACCCTCGACAAGCTGGTTTCTTCTCTTGAGAACTCGTCGCACGTCACCAGCAGTTTCCTCCCACGCCCCTTCTCCGAAGCGATCTTCTAGCTTCCGCTTCTGAGACAAAGCTTCGTTCCTGCCTTCGATGGCCTTGTTCAATGCTTTCTGGAGACTATATCTGGCCATTACCTCTTCTTCGCACTTCTCAATGCTAGCCTTTAACTGCTCTTCGAGGTCAGAAATTTGCTGCCTCAACTTATCTTCCCTCTTTTTGTTGTTGGTCAGCGTAGCATTCCATGTCTTGTTACAAGAAGAGATTTCTCGGTGAGCGGCGTCGAGTGCTTTCTTTTTGGACTCCAACATGTCGTGAGAGCTTCTGAACTCTTGCCCCAGACGTTCACGCTTCTTTTTCTCCTCAGTCAACTCAGCACCTAGCCTGTTTACTAGTTCGATCTGCTGTTGGAAAGAACGTACAGCCTTATTCTTCTCACTCCGCATCTGAGCTAGCTCTTTCTCTAACTCTTCATTAATCTTCATCAAGGCTTCCTTTTCTCTCACAACTTGCTCGTAGACCTCCATAGTGACAGTGGTTGGCTCTTCCACCGGAATATGAACAGGGACTGGCGCAGCTGGAAATGGCATCAGTAACTGTCTCGCCCTCTCCTGGATCCAAACTTTGTAGGGCGCATATGCCTGACAATCATTCTTCCCCAACAGTGGTTTCCCCTTTCTGTTAATACGCGTCCAGGCATGCCGCAACTTGGCTAGTAACTCTCCACTTAAATCACCGGTGAAGTACAGAGATTCCTATACTTCTTCCTCCTGAGGCGGGTTCTTCAGCGCATATCCAAACTGGCGGACGAACAGAGAGGGGTTGTAGTTGATGCACCCTTTTCTCCCTATCACAGGAACATTAGGATACCCAGAACAACTGAAAATAAGCTCCGACCCCAACAAGTCTCGGTCAAACCACTCAATGTCTTCAGAAGACAGCCTCATCATACGCTCTGGCCAGTCAGCTGTAGGTGCACTATCCACAAAAGGTCCCTTCAGGGGAAGATGGCTCTTGAACCACATGTACAGCAAAGGCACGCAACGAGAGACGTTCTTGCCTCTCCTGTTCTCATTTCTGTAGTGCATCGAATGGTAAAAGTCCCCGATCAGTGTAGGCACCGGGTTGCCAGCAGCAAATAAATGAAATGCATCCATGTCCACGAAGTTTGGGAAATTGGGAAACAACACTATCCCATAAATGCATAGAGCCAAAATAGCGTTAAAGACCACCCAACACCCATTCTTGGCGTACTCCTGAGCCTTACCAACCAGAAACTGGAGAGAGAAACCGGGAACCCCTCGCCAAGAAGTCATCAACAACTCCGAAGCATTCATGTGCAAGGCCTTAGCTAAATCCTCCAACTTGGGCTCAGCGGCAGAGTGAATAAAAGGAACTGCATTCTGTACCGGCAGCTCAGTAAACTCTACATACTCCTCCATGGTAGGCCCCAAGATAAAATCAGCAAACGTGAAGCATCTCAAAGTCGGGTCATAGAATTGCATCAGCGTGTATAGCCCATTCAATTCATCCTCAGTTGATTTGCGAACCAAACCCAACAGCCGTCCGTAACTCTGCCTGAAGCTTCTACGGACATCCTCATCTGCCAGAGAAATCAGACCCAGGAGTGGAGTAATATCAGGAATAGGTAGCTTGTACGCAACTGTCATCCTCAAACCAGCCATGATCAATACTCAGGAGTCCAGACACTAGAACCAGGGGATATGCAAATGCACCTGCAGCACAGACACACGTTAATGGGATGCAATGATAATGATTATGCAAATAATGCAATGCAAGCAATATGCAACAGGGACCAAGTGCTATAGCTGAGATGCCTGAACCATATCAAAAGTCTCAAATAGACCCTCCGGAATTCCTCAACCCTGGTCTCAGATAGACCCAATACACAGCTCCGACACTGGTCTCTGATAGACCCCAAAACATAACTCTGATTGGTCTCCGATAGACCTCAAACCATAACTCTGACTGGTCTCTGATAGACCTCACAACTATCCATAAATACCCAGGATCTCTGATCAAGAAATAACCGGTATCTGAAGGTCTAGTTACCTGCATAACCCCAAACCCTCTCACAGGTAGGTGTCCTAGTAACTGACAACGGTATGGCATCCTATGCGGTCGTCGGCGTCACAGACTTTCAGGGTTGATGATACGATTCCCAGAAGGAGTGGCATCATCAAATCCTGAAGAGGCCTCACTTAGCCAACTTCCAAATGATCGGTCCCCATAGTCGACAATCCAACTAACCAGCAACCCGAGCCACCTAAAGGGCAGGACATGAGGCCAACCAGAAGAACCTCGTCTGAGTGTAGATTTCGCGGGACACTAGGACATGCAAAGCACGTGCGCGCCCACTAATCTCTACTCTAAGTCTAGGTGCACTCAAGCCCAGGTCCGGCTTATCCCTCAATCATAGAACACCCGTCACACCCCACAATACAGCAATAATAATAATAATAAAGTGCTGAAATGTAAATAACAGAAATATAAATCCATACAAACTCCTCGACGGGAAAACAAGCGCTAGGATTGACTCTCTTAAGGGACGTTGGATCCCTAATGCATAAGGAACTATCGCAGTCCTTAGCAGCCAGGGGACGTTGTCTCCCCAGCAGAGTCCCCAGCAGAGTCGCCAGCTGTCGCTACTGCGAAAATCGGCGCCGGCTGACAGAAGAGTCGCCACCTTTCGTTATTTATCCCTCAGAGCGGGAAAGGAAACGATCGGAAAAACCTGACGAAAAAGGGTAAGACAAGGTCATCGCAACCATTGTCTGGGTTCGGGAGTCAGTTACGCAAGGGGAAGGTAATAGCACCCCTCACGTCCATCGTACTCGATGAGATCCACGCTTGCTTGGTTTGTACGGATTACACTTCTATCTAAACTAAAGGATGAGGTCTGAAAAGAAAAGAAAACCTGACTCGGCAAAGCATCGCGCTTTATGCCTACGTATTCCCGTCTGGAACGAGAAATCAGAGTCAACGTAGTTCGCCTAACTACGGGGGAAGATGGGTGAAGGTTGCTCGCTAAGACATCGCATCTTATGCCTACGTACTTCCACACAGCATGGAAGATCAGAGCAAACGTAGTTCGGGCTACGCACGACACAAGCTGTTCAAGTGTCTTTTATGAAAAATGTCACCTTAAACAAGGGTTTTCGTATTGCAAAAAGGTTGATGTTTGTTCAAATCTTTTGACGGAAGAAATGAATTGATTTCTGTTATAACCTTTATTAATGTTTTTCCGTTGTTTTGAGGAAAGAAGAGATGACACTCTAAAATCCTAGGGTTGAAAAAGGGAATAAAATCTACCCTAATGTTATCATGCATGTGTGAAGACCTAATGTCTATCATGCTCCTCTCTTGCGCAGAGAGAAACAAAGATCCTAAGGGATAAACGGAAACAGAAACAATAGCCAAATATACAATAAAACAGTAAAATGCATGGATGTAGCAATACAAGCGAGGCAATGGAGTCCCACTCAACCTCGAACCTAGAAAACAATAGGCAAAAGTGAACAGAATTCACTTTCAACCTAACAGGTTAAACAGCAAACAATACAGTCTGAGAAATTCACACAATACATCAAAAATAAAAACAGCAAAGCAATCTTCATCAGCATCTGCAGCCATCTTCAAGTCAACATCATCTATCCACAAGCTTCAAGCAAGCCTCAGATTTTATCTTCACAGCTTCAATGGCTTTTCTTCAAGTCCTAATCTCCAAGCTGCGGAATCAATCACAAGAGTGAACTGGGTGTTAAGCAACTAGTTGACCACCAAAGGTGGCAAACAGATTGCTAACAACACAAAGAATGTTTCTCTCAAGAGTTCTATCTCTTAGACACTATCACCAAGCCTTACAAAGGAAAGGGGTGAGTGTCTTAGAGAGACTCTGCATCACAGAGAGGAATGGAGGCAATCAAGACCTTCCATGTTTGAGAATCAAGTTTGCTACTCTAGAGCTCTGCCTAACTCCTAGATCCTAGAAACTTCAACAGCTGCCAGCAAGAGATACTCCTCATCAACCCTGGAAGTTGGTCTTCATTCTCTTATCTCCAATGGCCTTCATCATCAAAGTCTTCAGCTCTCCCAATCCCCAAGCAAATCCAATACCCCACACAGACAAATGAACTAACCCTAGAGAGGGCACACCACACAGTCAAGCAAATACAAGCAATATACTGATAGTAATAGTATAATAGGGGAAACCTGGTAATTTCTAAGGGATCTATTATCTACCCATAATCCCTATAGTCCCATACCCCAAAATCAAATCAAAATTCCTAAAAGAATTAATCTATCTCACCTATGCTCACTTAAAACCCTAATTTTAACCACTCTAATCTCACCTACTCAAATCATCTAAAAATTAATCCTAAAATTACAAATTAAATCCTATATACAAGTTAAAGTCCTAAACTAATCACCCTAAAAAGAATGGATCAAAAATGTTAAAGCATCTAATCAAAATAAAATCAACAAATTCATGCATTAAACTAAACTTTATTTACACCTATTTAAAAGAAAAATATACTAAAAATATGAAAATAAAATGAAATACCAATTTTTTTGAATGATAATTTTCTTAACAAAATTATGAACAATATGCAAAAACAACCAATTAAAATCATGCATTTTTCAATTATTTATGGTTTTTCAAAGAATTGAAATGAATTAAGAAAATAATGTGAATTAAATTGAGGTGAGGGGTGCAGCAAGCAATGAATTCTAGTTAAAAGAATAAGATGGGCCCAGACTGGGGGGCGCACCTAGCAATGCGCGTCTAGGCCCAATGACTCAGAAAACTCAATCAAAAAACAAAAAAAACTGGAACGGTGCCAATAGTAAAGATTCTAGTTAAAATCATGATTGGGCCTGCATTTGGGGGTGGCATTAGCAAGTGAAACCAAAGCCCAGTCTGATAGAATTAGTGAAACGGTGCGTTTAGAACCCAGATTTCCCTCCATATTTCATTTAAACCGTGACCCTTGGATTAACATCTGAGTCAAGTCAAACCCTCCATCGTGTGGCTCTCCTTCATCTTCAACCTTGGACAAACCCTAGGGTTTCAGAAATCACCTCCATGCATGCACCTTCAACCATCCTGTTCTCCCTCAATTCTCCATGAATTCACACGATTCAAAGACTAAAAACACTCCATTCTCTTCCCTCTACACAGCCATGGCAATGGTTTCTTCTAAAACTCAACCACCAATCAAACCCGATATGTATAACAACTCGGTTCCACCATTTTCACCTGATATCAAACTTGAGAATTCTTGCTAATTTCTATCCTAACATGATCTACACCTCATGCTGATCAACCTGAGCTATTCAATGAAGATTATAGTGCAATATTCTTGATGTTATAAACCCTAACAGATTATGCACTCCAATGGCAAACCTCATGAAACTTCCTCAAACTCACCAAAATTAATCATCTAACCTATCCTAACAGATCTAACCTAACAAATCTCTGTGATTCTAACTAAATCAAGCAATTCGAATGAGAAACCAACCTGGTGTAAATGATGAAAATAGGTGCTGAATTCTTCCAATCCAATGCTTGCAATGAGTGGAAATGGATCAGTGAACTTGATTATGAGTTCTGTATGCACAAGTTCTTGTTTAAGCCTCTTGAATCTTGCAATCCCAAAGTTCTTGCTCCTTGGATGATGAAGTTGTATGGCACGATTTCTCTTCAATTCAACCAAATTCTTGTATGAATTGTGATCTATGAAAGATGTTGATGATGATCAGATCAAGAAGTATTGAAATTAATGGAGATTTGATGAAGTTTGAGAGGGTTTTGCAAAATGGAAGATTGAAGTGTAACTTGGTATTATGAGCACAATGAATCACCAACCATGGCATGAAGCTCTTCAATTCAATATATAGATGGAAATAGAAACCTCTAGAACCTTGTAGAAACTTCCCATGCATAATTCCCTTGGATTTGGATTATGTAACTTCTTTTGTAAGTAACCAAGCATAACTTTCAAATCTTGAACCAAACTCAAAAATACACTTTTGCCAATGTTCTTAAAACATTTTTTCCAGTCAAAATGACCTATAATTTCATTCCATTTGACCAAATTATGAAAAATCTCAATTTTAGGTCATTTTTTATTCATTAAATTCACCAAATTTGAAACCTTGAGCTATCAGCCTTTCCAATCTTTCATGGTCACTTTTCTAGACTCAAAATGTCATTTGGAACAAGTTTTATGTTGTGAAGTTTTCCATTTGAAGCTTCCTTGTATGAGTTTTTGGCATAGGCTTGAAATGACCTGTAATTCTCAGATGGCCAAAATACCCTTTGCTTGACAAGACCATAAGTAGAGTTACACAAATCATATGAAGGCATACCATACCTTTTTAGAAAGCTAAGACAATAAGGAACAACTATCATGTTGGCCAGAAGTCCATTTGAAAATTCCTTGAAGGTCAAAAGTTTCTTGGAAGACAGACAACTTTCATAGACAAATTTCAGTGCCCTCAGATGACCTGTAACTTGCAAGAGCTATAACTTGAGTTCTATAAATCATCTTTATTACTTCCACCACTCATATTAAAGCTAGGAAGATGCTCTATAAGTTTCATGTAGACCAAGAATTCATATGAAGCTTGCATCTTGAGTTACACTGCTTTGAAGTTGGACCTAAATCAGGGGATTTTACACTGAAACCCTAATTTGGTAACTCCTCTTCTCCTTGACTCCTCTTGATTTTTCTTTAGCACAACATCATATCCATATCCATATAGCAAATAATGAATCCCACATTCTTCAAATGATTCTTGATGCCTTTCAAAACACTTCTTTGACCTAGGGTTGACCTAGTGTTGACCCAGATAAAACCCTAGTTGACTGACTTCAACTGAGGCTCTTGCCATCATTCCAATGACTTGGTTCTTCTTCAAAATGATCACCTAGGCTCTTCATAACATCCATACACACCTCATGCTCTTGGCTCATAGCTCACACTTCCTCTGACAATTCCCAAACAACCTCAAGATAGGAGAGAACTCACTGATCAACCTGCCAACTCTCCAAAGCTCAAATTCTTCCCTGATGACCTGAGTAGTCTTGAATATGAATGAAACCCTCTGAATATGCCTCTTGAGATAATAATAGCACTTGATCCCCTGATTAAGATAGCCTGCTTATGCTATGCAATGCAGATGAATACACTATATACATGATACTAATGCAAATGATTATGCAATTGAAACATAAACCCAGGTTAGAAAAGGTTGGGCAAATTTTGGGGTGCAACAGATACTACACTTGGATGAGACTCTCTTGAGAATATTATCAATTACCATGTGATTTGGGAAGTTGATAATATCTGAAAGATGGGTTGTCGACTCTGAGAACTGTTTAGAACCCTGCTCTACAGGTTTGGAAATCCATATTACACACCTTTTGGGGATGGGTAGACCTTGGATCCACAAACCTAGGCTTGTGTTTGTGTGCATATGTGTGATCTTTGCATTACCTGTGTTTGTGCATTCTTTGCATTCATAAACATCATATCATAAGGTTTCATGGAACTCAGACTTTTCGTTTGTAAACATCAAGGTCGTTATGGATAGTGAAAGAAAGAAAACTTTGAAGTACACTTACAAGGGTTTTAACCTAGATGACCTAAGGAGGTTGAGCACCTTGGTGACAGATCCAGAGGGATTCCAAAGCAGGTATGGGAAGTTGTTGTTAATATTGAAGATAAAGATGGATATTGGACTTCTTCCTACACTTCTCTAGTTGTATGACCCATTCTACCATTGTTTCACCTTTCCCGATTATCAGCTAGTGCCCACACTAGAAGAATACTCTTATATGGTTGGATTTCCCATTCTTGAAGAGTCTCCTTTTCCGATCATGGAGGAGGACCCTAAGGAGCAAGATATTGCCAAGGCTACACGTTTAGGATTGGTCGATATTCAAAAGAACATGACTACAAAAGGAGGAGTTTTTGGGTTAAATGCAGAATTCTTGGTTGAGAAAGCTCAATATTAAGCAAATCATTTAAGCATGGATGCATTCGAGGCTATCCTTGCCTTGCTCATTGTCTAGCGTTTTGGGTTTTTTTCCCCTTTTTGAAATCGTGTGCACCGCTTCCAGTTTATAGAACTGCTAGTGGAGACATCGGTTGAATGCTGTTTGATCTTGTGATGAATGCTTTCCTTCTTTAGCGTATCTTGTTTAATCGTGTCTGGAGTATGTTTTGAGGACTGTTTTGGAAACAATTCAAATCTCTGTCTATTTGGGATTAATTTGTTCTAAATGTGTTCTGGGTTCGTTTGTGAATCAATGTGATGATGTTTCCTTTCCTGTGTTGACAGAATTCAAAAAAAGAGAACATCCCAAAACCTCAGTTCAACTCCTCATTAACTCGTGAAATAGACAGGTTGGATGATAGTTTTGGAAGGAGATAGATTTTGTTGATAATCAAGGTCAGTTGTATTTTGATTTATGGCTGATAAATGATGCGAATTTGGATTGATTTTGGTTCTGATTGTGGAGATTTTGCTTGTAGGCATTGTTGACTTGTTACTCAAGTGTATAGACCTGGTAACTTTCATTGTTTAAAAGTTGCTTGAATTTATTTGTTTTTCCCATTGGTGCTGAATAGTTCTGATTTCCTAATTTAACTTTGCAGAGGCTGGTACAGTCAGATTTCGAGAGGATAAGCATGACGCCCGTGGCTATCAACTCCTTGTTCAATTTGCATTAACTCTTTCAACCATGACAGAAAGTCAGGGCTTTCAATCCATTCCTTCTGATGATGACAAAAATGTTACTCCAGACGAGTCCCAAAATAGCAGAGAATGAAGTTTCAATGAACAAGAAAAGCCTTCCATTCAATATCTCTCACCAACTCTGTCTAGGTTGCTAGATGTTCTTGTTGTAGTAATATTTTCTCCCATCACCAGCAGCATGCTCTTCCCAATCAGATGCAGAGTTCGGGTTGGTGGTATATCCTTGAAGCAGTCTCAATTTAATTCTCTTTGAATGCTCTGCTTCTGACTTAGCTCGAATCTTACGCAGGGACGAAAAAGTGTTCAATCTTTTATTGTGAATGCAGGCGCGGGGGAGTCTCTTACAACAGGTTGACAGGGCATACCAGACTGTGACTCTCACGGCAAACAAGGGAAACATGACTAATTGAGAGTGGTGGAGTTTGACAAAGAAATCCCGCTAGGAGTTATCGTTGAGGTTTACGTGTACAAACGAGGTAGTACGGTTTTGAATTTCTTTCTGCATTAAGATTTCTCGAAACACATTCTAAACCTGAATGCTAAGTCAACTCCCCTTATTGAAATGCAGGTCGAGAAGATAAGCTCGAGTTGTGTCGGCGGAAGTTTGGAGTTGGCAAAGGAAACAATCTTGTACCAGATGATCGATGTTGTTGCCTGCTTACCATATATGTAGCTTGTGTTGGACTGTGGTTATAACTTCTTGATAACTTTCCTTTCTTTCCTTGCTTGATCAGTATCTATTACTCTCGGTCTCATTTCGAATTACTTTATTAATTTTTGTTTTTCTTATCTTAACGGTTGTTGTTAATTGGACCACTGCTACTGTTACTGCACCGAAGGTTGATGGCGGGGTAGTCGTATGTTCAGGATGTCACCTCCTTCGACCTTGCTGTGAAATATTTGAAGATTACCATAGGCTCTTAATTGTTGACATATTATGACTGCCTTCAATGAGCACTTGATGAGTTCATGATTGCATTTATGACTCCTCTTCTTGGTTTTTCATGTAGGCCATTGTCTTCTAATGGAAGCTGAGAGATGTCGAAGACACAAATGAAGAAGCTTGTAGTTTCTTTGGTGTGAGCTGCCGTTTACGGATGGAAGTCGTTGATATTAATGTCTTCATGAGATAAGAAAATACCCTCATCCATGGGAAACCGGTAAAAACGACAAGGTACCAAGACCCTCTTCGCACACTTTAGATAAATTCACAACCTCTTCTTGAGCTTCTATTGATTGGTGTTATTCCGAATTTTGGCCACTCGGCATAACCGTGGTAATGTTGGGTCTATTATGGATTGCGTCTAAAAAAAACTCTAATTACTAAATTGGAACCTTCAGGTTGAGAGACTGTGACAGTGGGTTCACCGCAGATTTTAACGGTGAAGACGGAAACGATGCAGGTCGAGAATGATGCCTTCGGATTGCTATAAGAACAAGACTCCACAGGTTATGGTTTTAACAGCTCCATACAACGGTTTCAATAGGTAACTGCCAGCTTGCCTAAAGTTTCCATTTTCAATCTTCTTCAAAACATATTTGCATTTGTTTTTGACTCTTTTCCTCACTTTCACCAGTTGTTGCTATGCTTGCAAACATTCGAAGTAGAATCCTTAATTGGCGAATGGAGCTCCGGGCTGATGGCGTGCTTTGTAATCGAATGTGCTTTGTAGTAGACTTTCATGATCCTGATTTTCTTGTTTTGTCATTGTCAACTTGTTTGTTAGATTAAACTTTGAAAATTGTAACTGTGACCTTTTATGTGTGGTTGAACAAATGTGGTGGACTTAGATGACTCAATTCCTTTTATCCATTGATTGGACTGGTATAATGTCGCCATTCTTTGCAACTTAGAGTGCACAATACAACTAGGTAATAATCTTGTGTTGGCCTTGCCGTGAACCGTTGAGACCAAAATGTGGGTATCTTCCAGATTTGGATAACAGGAAACTATCCTTCTTAGAAGGAAGCCTATAATAAGGTCCATGAAATCGAATAGTAGATGTGCACTCAGTTTATGGAAAAGTCTTGAACACTTGACTTTGGGTCTTGAAAATATCTACTGTGAACCCTCTTATATTTTTCATCTTCTAGTCTTTATGGTAAATTCTAAACATTTAAGATAGTCTCTGTTTTCACATTGGTCTCGGAAACTCCAAATGTTTCGGTCTTGGAAGCGTTTCCATGAACTTGCAGCTCGAGCATGTAAACCCAATGAGTTGAAGATGATACGAACATCTTGTAAATAAATCTTGAAATAAATCTTGTAAGTCTCCGACAATGAACTTTCTTGATTCTTGAAATAATAATGAGCTTGAATGTAATTTCTTTTACGTTTGAATCATGTGGAGCATAAAGACTAATACCCCTCGGTCTTCAAGCAAATTTAAATTCCTTATCATCTTCAATTCCTCTCAAAGCTTAGAAATATAAAAAAAAAAATACATAATTTGTATGAACTTTCCTTGATTCTCTATACTTTTCACACATGAAATTTGATTTTTAGAATTTGAATAATATCGCGGGAACGCCCCTTGAAATTTGGATCCCATCTTGATCTTGCATAATGAATCACTTATGGAACTTAAACTCCCTTCGAGACCTTTTTTGCAACTTGACCAATCACATAGAATCTCGTCCTGAGCAAACCTTTGAAAGTGGAGGTACCGTTGGCGATATACCATGCAGCTCCAACCGGTCTTCCAATCGAAGTTCTTGAAAACAAAGTATAGGAAATCTTGGCTCTTCTTAGGGAATCCTCTGAGTAATTTTTGAAGAGAAAGGTTGAACTTGTACTAGCTATATGACCCTAAAGGGTGAAGGCATATCCTCTTTACGTCCACATGAATTCCCTACAACTTGCAAAGGATTTGAAACTCGTCGAGCACACATACCCAGCCTTTGTAACCTGAATTTTCTGTATCAACTCTGTCCTCATAAAACAAAACAGACAAACTGGTTAAAATGGTTAGTTAAAACGAAAAAAAACTTATGCACAAGGAGGTGGGATGTTATGGTCAAAAATTAGGGTGTGACAGATGCCCCTATTTAAGTTACTCCTATCCGGAGATATGGAGATTGAAATCTCCGTCTCGACGCGATAGGAGGGACTTAAATACAAACATTGCACGAATTTTTGGCCCTAAGAGGCCACCGAATGCAAATGATATGCAATGATATGAGAATGCAAGACAGAGGGAGATCCTGTGTGTCGCTACTGTGAAAATCGGCACCGGCTATGACAGAAGAGTCGCCACCGTGCGTTATTTATCCCTAAGGAGGGAAAGGAAACGCTAAGAGTAAACCTAATGCAAAACGGGAAAGGAATGGTCATCGCAACCAAATCCTGGATTCGGGAGTCGATTACGCAAGGGGAAGGTATTAGCACCCCTCACGTCCGCCGTACTCGAAGGGATCCACGCTTGTTTTCTATCTAAGGGTATGTTATCCTATCTACTCTACAGGCCTGGGTTAAAAAGAAAAGAAAATGAAAATGACTCGGCCAAGTATTGCACTTTATGCCTACGTATTCCCGTATGGAACGAGAAATCAGAGTCAACGTAGTTCGCCTACCTACGGGAAAGGAGGGGAAGGTTGCTCGCTAGGATACGACATCCTATGCCTACGTACTTTCATACAGCATGAAAGATCAGAGCAAACGTAGTTCGGGCTATGGAAGACACAAGCTTGTCTGACTGGTTTTTTATTACCTTATGAAAGGGTTTTTCTTGATTAAGAGTCCAAGCGGACAAAAATGACACTTTGATGTTTGTTTTGAATCTTTTACGAAAGAAGTGTTTTTTAGTTTGTGTGCAATCTCTGACGTACTAGAGACTATGATTTGAGAGTGACTACGTCGCGTGTCACCCAAAGGGTGCCACACTAAGCAGCCAGACTACTGGAAAGAAGCTCCCCAGCAACCCTTTCTCAAATAGCTTAAGGCTCGTGACGTACGACATCGATTAACCTTATTACTGTATTTTTGAGTTGTTTTGAGATAAGAAGAGAAAGAAGCTCTAAAAAGCCTAGGGTTGAAAAGGGAATAAAAACTATCCTAATGTTGTCATGCATGGATAAGAATCCTAATGTCTGTCATAATTACCTCCTGCACAGAGGAAATCAGAGATCCTAGGGGATACACAGAAAAGAAAGCAAGCAAATACAGTAAAATGCATGCAGTGCAGTAATACAAGCGAGGCAAGGGAGTCCCACTCAACCTCGAACCTGGGAAAACAACAGGCAAAGTGAATCAACATTCACCTCAAACCTAGGGGGCAAGCTGCACAAGCCAACAAACAATACAGAAAACAAAACCCCAAAGCAGAGGAGACAGCCCAAACAGCAGCACCAAACTCCTACAGTAAACAGCAGTTCTGACAGCAACAGATGATTAACCAGCAAAAAGTTGACAGCAACAACCTTCATCTTCATGAATAACTCCTATCTTCAAGCTTCAATAAACTTTCAATCTTCAACAAGCTCCCAGCTTAAGCAAGCTCAAACCCCAACCAGTAACCAGCTTCAACAAGATCCTGACCTCAACTTCAACAAGCAGCAAAACCCTAGCTTCAACAAGCACAAACTTCATCTTCAACAAGCTTCAACAAGCAACCTCCAAGGGAGAGTCAATTAACAAGATCAAGTTGGAATGTTAAGTAACTTAATGACAACCAAAGGAAGCCACTAATAACTTAACATTATAAGAGAATGGCATCCTCAAAGTTCTACTCTTAATGCATGCCACTCATCTCTCTAAAGGAGAGATGTGGCTTATTTAAGAGGACTTTATGTCATTGGATTGAATAGAGGCAAACAAAGCACTCTATGTTTGAAGAAAGAAGCAAAACTAGTCTAATGCTCTTCCTAAAACCATAGTCTCCCTAAGCTCCTAACAAGCATCCACAAGATGAGAAATTCTTCATGTCCAAGCTTCTTCAAGCTCTCCAAAGCACCTTCAATTTTTCTTCATGATCATCCAAGCTCAAAAGCAACACCACCCTAATCTAAGAGGAACTATTGAATTAAACTAGCCAAGTTAGTTCATCAGAAACACCTAGAAGTTAGTCTTAAAACTAATTCTACTTAAAATACCAAACATGATTGTAAAATCCTACAAAAATTACTAGGGGTTCCTAAACCTCTTAAGAATCTCTCATACAAAAAACAGGGGGTTAACCATTCATTTGGACCTAAAACTATGCCCTAAACCTAAAGGTATCATCTTAAAACCCTAATTCTACAACACCTAAAGTCCAATGTTTAAACTAGCCTAAATTTATCTCACAAAAATATGAGAAAATTACTATGGGTACATTTATATCTAAGCTAACTAGCCCAAAAAGAATCAACTCAAAATTCATCACCAATCAGTCACAATAAAATCAACAAAATCATGTATCAACCATATTGAAAATAAAATCAATAAAAATGAAAAAAAATACAATTAAATTCTAAAATAAATGAATTGTGAATTTCTTAATTTCCTAAAATTCTAGACCATCTAAAGAGTCAGCGGAAAAAAACATGGATTAAAAGGATCAATTTTTATATTTATGGTGAATTAATTCCTAACTACATGAAAAATATGAAAATAAAAGAAAAACAAATGAAAATAACAAAAGCGCGTTGCAAATAGCAAATTAATTCAGTTATTATCCAGGTTGGGCCCAGACTGGAGGTGTGCATAGCAAGGCATGACAAAGCCCAAACCAACATTAAAATCACTCAGAAAATAAAAGGAAAAATGGAAAAACGTGTGTGCTGAATATCAATGAAATCACGTTGTATTTCCCAATTTGGCCCAAGGTGGGGTGTGGTTAGCAAGCAAAGCATTAAGCCCAGACAACTCAATTAAATGAAACAGAGCATTTTGGTCTCCCTCTCAATTCTCTTCAGAAATTCCATTCACTCGTGGCCATTGGATTAGGTCTTCAGTCAAGGTCAAAGGGTGATCTAAGGGTTGTGGTTCATCGTCCCCAAAATATTTGAACTGAGGGGGGAAAACACAGACGGTGGCCTGAGCTTGGCGCCACCGTCTTCTCCGGCGAAGCAAACCCCAAAACTCACCAAACAAGCCAACTAAAAACCCTAATCCACTCCAAATTTCACCCTGGTCACGAATATGACCTCCATTTCCACTAATTCTCACCTTAACTCAAAACCCGATAGAAGTTGCAGAAAATTCATCCAATCTTGATCAACTCAAATCTTAAAATTAAAGATCCTAGCATGAACGACAAGCTTCCCTGATCAATTCTCACCATTCAGCCCCATTAAAACCTCAAGAACAAGGAGATATGAGCTTCAACAGAAAATGGCATTACCCTAATTTGGTCTCTAATTGTCCAATTCTTGGACTAAAATCCATCCTAGCCTCATCCTTAACCTAACCACACATCAATTTTTATGCATCTCCCTATGAATTAAGCTAAAAGAAAGAAGTTGCAGACCTGGTTTGAAATGATGAACAGATGGTGCAAATGCTCGATTCAGCCTCCAATCTTTTGCAGAATCACTCGAGAACACTCTCCCAAGCTTCTACAATGGTCAATTTGCCTTGGAACTCCTCCTATCTCCAAACCCGATTCTGAGATGAAGTTGAGAAAATTCAAATGCTATCTCTTGATTCTCTCCAATGCAAGCCCAAAAAACCATCTGAACACATTGCATTGGTTATATAGAGAGTGTTAGAACACTCTAGAAAGTTCTGTAACAACTTGAATGAGAAATTGAAAATCTCATTTCCTTTGAAAATCTCACATGCCAAAACCATGCCTTGCTCTGTTCTAGCTCACCATCTCATTTGAATTTCTCTCCTCATGATATTTAGAACTAAATTGGGATGGTAATTCCCTTGTATTTGATCTTAAGGCAATGGATGGTTATGTTTCTTCAACCTTAAGTAACAAAGTGAAACCATGTGAAAATGACCTCAAATCCAAAATGTGGTATTTCCATCCTTTCCAAAACATATTTTCTGATCAAATTGGTATGTAACATGGACTTGTTTGGCCATAAAATCAAGAAATCACAATTTTGGCCTTTTAATCACTTTAATTCCTTCATTTCAAAACCATCTTCAACCAGCTTCTCCTATGAGCCAATTCAAAACCTCCTTGATGCATGGTCAAGGTTAAAACCCTATTTTGAGCAACTTTCTAGTTGAACAAGTTTCCATTTGAGGCCTCTAAGTTGGAGATTTGGACCAATGCTTTAGAATGACCTATGATCACCAATACCCAAAATACCCCTGGATTGCCAAGATCATAACTTGAGTTCTACAAATCCCCTTGAGGACTTCTAGTACTCTATGGAAAGCTAAGCTCAAGATATACAACTCTAATGTTGGCCAAGAATCCATTTGAAAACTCCTTGAAGGGAAAAAGTTGCTGAGAAGTCAAGTGACTTTCACAGATAAATTTCAGTGTCCTCTGGTGACCTGTAATTTGCAAAGACCATAACTTGAGTTCTACAAATCTTCTTAAATACTTCTAGTACTCAAATTAAAGGTATTGAGAAGCTATACAAGTTTCATGTTGGCCAAAGATCCATTTGAAACTTGTATTTGACTTATGTGGCTTTGAAGTTAGGCACTAAACAGGGACTGAAACCCTAATTTAGCAACTTCCCACATTCTTGATCTTTCTTTGCTTAACCTTGGCACAACACCACACATGTATCAAAATACCAATCCATGCATCTAATGACCTCAAGGTAGGCTTTGATGCTCTCCAATTACTCAATTGAATTAGGGTTGACCCAGATGAAACCCTAGTTGACTGCACTTCAAATGTGGCTCTCATACTTGAATCAATGACTTGCCTCAGCTTCAATAAGGCCCTCTAGACATCCCATGAGATCCATACACACCTCACATTCACATCCCATGCTTCTCATCCCACTGATGATTCTTAACATTCCTCAAGATAGGAGCAAAACCCACATGTAGGCACTCAAACTTCTCAAGACTTCAAATCACTTCTTGATGGCCTGGATGATTTCTCAAACTTGGGTAATACCTCTTACTAGGCTCTTCTCTTGATAGACACCCTTGATCTCTTGTTGGATGCATTCTATGCTATGCTATGCCAATGATTGAATTATATACATGATGTAACTATGCAAATTAATGCAATGAAACACAAATCAGGAAAGAAAAGGTTGAGCAAATTTTGGGGTACAACAGCTGCCCCTATTCAAACGGCTTGGACCTGGCTAGGTGAAGAGCGAACGACCTTCAAACAATCGAGGTATGAGACGGTTGAATGCCAAAAAACCCGGAAATTTGCCAATCGCAGAAATAAACCGCACTGCTTGGGGAACGATATCCACCAACTGAATCTGGTCGTTACGGCAACAACTAATCCAACGTCTGATGATAATTCTGATTTCAACTTCAACCACCTATGTAACGCCACAGGTACTGAACAATTTTTTTGCAAAACACCTCCGTCCACCACTGGACCAACCTTGTCAACACAGGAAGAGAAAAAAATTCGTCAACACGAATAGAGATTCTGTCGTCACAGGAGTAACCTTGCACACATCTGGACCCCAAATTTCATCAAATCACGAATGCCCAAATCTGTCTACGTCAGGACTCACCTCTCAACAACACAGGAATAGAACTTTGTCCATGTTAGGATGCTTGTTTCGCCAACACGAAGAAATCCTATCATAAACTTGTCCACGTCAGGACTCCACTTGCCGTCAACACGGAAAAATCCTGGCAACTTCGCTGGGGATGACTCGTCTGTATTTCATCAGCACGAGGGGATCCTATCAACATAGGAATGAATTTTCCACGTCAGGAATAAATCGTCCACGTTAGGAATAAACTTTCCATGTTAGGAATAAACTTTCCACGTTAGGAATACACCGTCTGCGTTAGGAATAAACTTTCCACGTTAGGAAAAACATCGTCCACGTTAGGAATAAACTTTCCACGTTAGGAATAAACTTTCCACATTAGGAATACACCGTCCGTGTTAGGAATAAACTTTCCATGTTAGGAATAAACTTTCCACGTTAGGAAAAACATCGTCCACGTTAGGAATAAACTTTCCACGTTAGGAATAAACTTTCCACGTTAGGAATACACCGTCCGTGTTAGGAAAACATTGTCCACGTTAGGACTCACACCTCGTCTTGGTTTGTCCACGTCAGGACTCACATCTCATCAGCACAAGAAAATCCTATCAGCATGGGAGTAGATTGTCCACGTCAGGACACCGTTTCGTCAACCCGAAGAAAGATAAATTCGTCCCTGTCAGGACTCGCGCATCTTCGACCCGCTGAGGAGATAAAACTTGTCCACGTCAGGACTCACGCTTCGCTAATACGAATAAAGATAAATTTGTCCACGTCAGAACTCGCGCATCTTCGACCCGCTGAGGAGATAAAACTTGTCCACGTCAGGACACACATTTTGCCGATACGAAGGAAGATATCTGCTGGGAATAAATGGTCCACGTCAGGACGCCTTTTCCTCAACATGAAGAGTAATCAATTTTGTCCACGTCAGGACTCCCCATTCCGTCAACACGGAGGAATCGACCCTGTCCACGTTAGGACTAGCACATCTCGTCAACCCGAGGAAAATAAACCGGTCCATGTTAGGACACACACTTCGCCAACACGAAGAAATCCCGTCAATACAAGAATAAATTGTCCACGTCTGGACTCATATCTCGTCAACACGAGGAACTCCTATCAACATAGGCAATAAAATTTTGACGATCTCCGGGGAAATACTTCTGTTAACCAATAGGAACATACATTCGTCTGTTCATAAGGGAAGCTACTCTGAATACAGTGTCTCTGCTTATCTCTATGGTAGCTAACTCCATTGGTCCTAACCCACAAACTTTTTAGCACTGACGTGACAACGACTTTGAGGAGGACTCCACGGGGGATATTTGGAAACCAAACTGCCGGACGCCTGTTTCGATAATCGGCGGCAGCTTCTGAAATTCTGATTCATGAAACCCTTTGACGTTGACGTAACAACAAATTTGAAGAAAATAATCCGCTGGCCGGATAAGAGAAACTTCAACAAGCGACTCTGGCGGGGAAAACAAGAGAAATTTAAACAAATAACTCTGCTCGGGGACAAAGAGAAACTTAACCAATTAACTCTGTGGGGAAAATAGTAAGATGAACCGTATCATCACATGTCTCACGGCGAGACCTCGAATGTCTGGTCACAAATCTAAGCTAGAACTCCATACTCCTGCTGAGAAAACACACCTGAAAGCAAAAGGTTAACCAACCTGATTTATGTTTCAAAATGCGTATGTTTGAAAATGGTGTAATGCTCCGTACGACACGGAAATGCTACGCGTTTGAGTAGATGCGAATATGACGATATATGCAAATGCAAATGCAGGCTCAAGCTGTCGGGAAACTCTGGTAGTGTTGTCTCAACAACATGAATGCTGACGGTAACGCCAACTCCGCTGGGGAGAACAAGTATCACAAAATATTATGGCGAAATAAATGCCAGAAATACAACCAACTCTGCCAGGGAGAGATGAAACATCAATTTCCGCTGGGAGGAAAGAACAAACCACCCTGCTGGTGAACCAACTCCTCTAGGGACAGAAGCGACACTTCTAGGAAGAGCACACAATCTGGGCACAGTTTACAAACTCGGAGCCTCGGACTTTGCTGAGGATCAACATCCTGTCAACGACATGACGACCTGTGGGGAGCAAGAACACTTTCCTTTGCGGATATAGACCTTTCGAACCAACAACTCGGATAACTATTGCGGGAATATCCTATGCTGGAGATTGAACATGCACATCTTCGATTCGCTGAGGAGCGCAACCTCTGCAGGGGACATTGATTTCGACTCGCGGGGATTAATCCTATGAACGACTTTCCATGAGGACACTCTCCTGGGGAAAATAACTCCCTCCTTCGGGAAGGGATAGATGTCATTTCAAATCTCGGGGGATAAGCTGCGACTAGCTGAGGAATGACATCAACTGGAATCAGGTCTTACGTCAAGCGACCTTGGCTGGGGGATACAATTCCTGACCATTTGCTCCAAAGGTAAGAATCCTGCAAAACACAAACGAGACAAAACATGCCTATACAACAGAATCTATCCGGGTTATCATCTGTGACATTACTTCAGTCAATTCGAAGTTTTAGCAATTATTGGCAAGGGGCAGCAAGATTATGTAAGGGCAAGTTTATCAAAAACATCGGCGTCTTTCACAAACAAAACAGTAAAGAACAAGCATCAAGTACTGAATAACATGTTTTATTGATAATGGGCCTCTGAATGGGCGAAGTTTTGTACACTGGATGCAACTCCTGAAAAGAGGACGTCACGCACAACCATACATAAATGTATGCACAAGAAGCATAAAGAAAATACAAAACAATATTTGTATACATGTCAGCGACGTGGTACAGACAAACACCATGAGCTGATCCTCCTATGACTCGCCTAACTCTGTGCTTTCCCGGTACTCGATCTTCGGAAGAGATTGTTTTTGAATAGACGGCCCCCAGGTACTCCCAAACCACTAAGCAATGTTGTATCAAATCCGGACCGCAGTCATTTGCTTTTTCAATCCCTAACTTTTGCGTGAACCGCCCTTTGCGGGTTTTCAATTCACCGGGATACCCTTTTTTGCCGAAGTCGCCCTTTTCAGGTTTTCGACTTCGCGGGTGTACATCTTTTCAATTTTATCCCTAACTTTTGCCCGAACCTTTTATTCAATTTTTATGGTTCACCGGGATGCCCCATTTTTGCCTGGACTCTCTTTTTACTGTCCAGCGGGTCACTTTCAAGCAAAGTATTTTTTAACTGCGTCCGAATTCATAGGAGACGTAAAGTCTTCACCATCCATGGTGGATAGTAACAAGGCTCCTCCAGAGAAGACTTTTCTGACAACGTAGGGACCTTCATAATTAGGAGTCCATTTGCCTCTGTGATCTGCTTGTGGTGGGAGAATCTTTTTCAAAACAAGATCGCCCGTCTGAAAGCTTCGAGGGCACACCTTCTTATCGTAAGCTTTCTTCATCCGACTCTGATATAATCGCCCGTATGCCAAAGAAGCAAGTCTCTTCTCATCCATTAAGCTGAGCTGATTCAGTCTATCTTTAACCCATTCTGCCTCGTCGAGTTGGACATCACGTAAAACCCTTAGGGAAGGAATCTCGACCTCCAACGGTAACACTGCCTCCATCCCGTATACCAATGAGAAAGGGGTTGCCCCGATTGACGTGCGTACCGTCGTACGATAACCGTGCAAAGCGAAAGGTAGCATCTCGTGCCAGTCCTTATAAGTCACAACCATCTTCTGAAAAATCTTTTTTATGTTCTTATTGGCTGCTTTGACAGCGCCATTCATCTTGGGCCGGTAAGGAGAAGAGTTGTGATGCTCAATCTTAAAATTCTGACACAGCTCTTTCATCATTTTGTTATTCAAATTTGAACCGTTGTCAGTGATAATCCGCTCAGGGATTCCATATATGCAGATAATATCTCGTTTGATAAATCTGGCTACCACTTGTCTGGTCACGTTGGCATATGACGCTGCTTCCACCCATTTGGTGAAGTAATCGATCGCCACCAAAATGAACCGGTGTCCGTTTGATGTCGTGGGCTCGATCTTGCCAATCATATCAATCCCCCATATCTAGAAAGGCCACGGTGACGACATCACATTCAGAGGACTCGGAGGCACATTGATCTTGTCCGCATAAATCTGGCATTTATGACACCTCTTTGCAAACTTGAAACAATCTGTTTCCATAGTCAGCCAATAATAACCTGCGCGCAGCAGTTTTCTTGTCATAGCATACCCGCCAGCATGTGTACCAAATGTACCCTCATGTATCTCTTCCATGAGCAACTTCGCCTCTTTCTCATCGACAAAACGTAGCAACACCAAGTCGTGGTTTCTTTTGTACAGAACACCGTCAGGATTCAGATAGAAATTGCCAGCCAATCTCCTGAGAGTCTTCTGATCTCAACTGGATGCCCCAGCCGGATACTCCTTCTTCTTCAGGAAATTCTGGATGTCAAAGTACTAGGGTTTACCATCGGGAGCCTCGTCAATGGCGAATATGAAGGCAGGCCTATCGAGCCGAGAGATAACAATCTGGGGAGCCTCGTTCCAAAAGTTAACTTTATACATTGAAGACAATGTCGCCAGGGCGTCAGCCATTTGATTTTCTGCTCGTGGCACGTGATGCAATTTCACCTTGTCAAAGAAAGGCAACAATCTCCTTGGATAATTCATATATGGTATAAAATTGGGCTGACGTGTCTCCCATTCTCCTTTAATCTAGTTCACCACTAGAGCTGAGTCTCCGTATACATCCAGATTCTTAATTCTCAGGTCAATGGCTTCTTCCAGGCCCATGATGAAAGCCTCATATTCAGCTTCATTGTTGGTAACCGGAAAGGTCAATCGGGCAGTGAAGGGGATGTGCGACCCCTGAGGAGTAGTGATAATTGCCCCTATTCCGCTACCATAGGAATTTAGAGCTCCGTCAAATATCAACTGCCATTTGGAACCCAACTCTGGTCCTTCGTCTGGCAACGGTTCTTCACAATCCTTCATTTTCAGGTACATGATATCCTCGTCAGGAAAATCAAACCTCATTGATTGGTAGTCCTCAACTGGATGCTCCGCAAGGTATTCTGCCAGAACGCTACCTTTAATAGCCTTTTGCGAGACATATTGGATATCGTATTCTGTTAACACCATCTGCCATCGGGCAATTCTTTCGGAGAGTGCTTGCTTCTCAAACACGTATTTGATTGGATCCATCTTTGAAATTAGCATGGTTGTATGATTCAGCATGTATTGCCTCAAACGTTTGGCGGCCCAGGCTAGCGCGCAACACGTCTTCTCGAGCATTGAGTATCTGGACTCACAGTCGGTAAACTTCTTACTCAAATAGTAAATCGCATGCTCTTTACGTCCGGTCTCGTCGTGTTGACCGAGAACACAACCCATACTTTCCTCAAGAACCATCAAATACATAATCAAAGGTCTACCGGCCACTGGGGATATCAAAACAGGAGGTTCCTGCAAGTATTCTTTTATCCTGTCGAACGCCTTTTGACAATTTTCATTCCAGGTCAACACCTGATCCTTTTTCAGCAACTTGAATAATGGCTCGCATGTCGCAGTTAGGTGAGATATGAACCGAGCGATGTAGTTCAACCTCCCTAATAACCCACGCACTTCTTTTTCTGTTTTAGGCGTCGGCATTTCTCGTATTGATTTTATCTTTGCAGGATCAACCTCTATTCCCTTTTCACTCACAATAAACCCCAGCAATTTACCCGATCTCACCCCGAAGGTGCACTTGTTAGGGTTCAGTCTCAACCTGAACTTCCTAAGTCTTTTGAACAGTTTTAGCAGATTAACCAAATGTTCTTCCTCCGTCTGGGATTTGGCAATCATATCATCAACATAAACCTCGATCTCTTTGTGCATCATGTCATGAAAGAGAGTCGTCATAGCACGTTGATATGTTGCCCCAGCGTTCTTCAGTCCGAAGGGCATCACTTTGTAGCAAAATTTTCCCCAGGGAGTAATGAAGGTGGTCTTCTCCATGTCTTTCGGCGCCATTTTGATCTGATTATAGCCTGAGAAGCCATCCATGAAGGAGAATACGGAGAACTGAGCAGTGTTATCAACCAGCACATCAATGTGAGGAAGTGGAAAGTCGTCTTTTGGGCTCGCCCTATTCAAATCACGGTAGTCTACACACATTCGAACTTTACCGTCATTCTTCGGCACTGGTACTATATTAGCGACCCATGACAGATAAGTTGTAACGGCTAGGAAACCAGCATCCCACTGTTTTTGAACTTCCTCCTTGATTTTCACCGCCATGTCTGGTCTGGTTCTTCTGAGTTTCTGCTTAACATGCGGACATTCCTCTCGCAACGGCAAACGGTGCACAACAATGTCCGTATCCAACCCAAGCATATCCTCGTACGACCAAGCAAATATATCACTATATTCTCGCAGTATCTCAATCAGCCTTTGCTTGATGTCGCTCTGCAGCGCAGCCCCTATACGGATATTTCTCGCAACTTCTTCCGACCCCAAGTTGATAACCTCAATTTCCTCCTGATGAGGCAGAATGATTCTCTCTTCCTGTTTCAACAAACGAGTCAGCTCCTCTGGAAGGTCGCTATCCTCAACAATCTCTTCCTCTTCTTGGAATACCGGGTGCTCGAAGTCGAGACGAATCATAGGCGGTTCGTAGGAGATGTCATCTGAAATATTAGTCCTGCAAAGGAAATGGTTAAACGCTTCAACACGCGAGCAAAGCAAATAACCACATTGCCATTTATTGTTAAAGTAAAAAACAAGAAAGACAGGGATCACAATATTTGAATATGAAAAACGCCTTTATTTCATGATTAAACAGTGCAATACACATAATCAAGCAGCCCTAATGTAACATCACTATGCCCCGGGTAGGACATAGGATTATTCAACAATTGATAAAACAAATCATTACTGTTTAAAAGTCACTGGGACAGTTTCCCGGATGGACCAGTTGCAGAGACTTTGTCCTGGCACGCTTGGCTTGATCCATGCATCCATATCGCAGTCGCTATCTCCGTCCTCAGCATCGGAAATAACGTTGATAGTCTCAAAGCACACCCCACTTGGCGTAATCGTGACCGGTCCCTTGAACCTGGGCGCTCCTGAAGATGACGCTGACGCTGTCGGTCGATACCCTAGCCCAAACTTGTCATTCTTCACGGGAATCTCCAATACCTGCCCCCAGCCTTTAGTCTCACCAGTCTGCACTAAAGCCTGAGCCTCTTTGTAGGATGACACTGGCACGTCTGATATTTTGCTAGAACCCTGAGCTTTGTCTTTAATCCGCAACCCTTTGAAGGCTTGACAGGGTGTCTCGTGTATTTCTCCGTCGACCTCCAAATATCTGAACGAGGACAGGTGACTGACCAAAATATCCTCCTCCCCGCAAACGGTAACAACACTATCACCCACCATATACTTCAGCTTCTGGTGCAGCATGGACGTTACGGCCCCTGCAGCATGGATCCATGGTCGTCCAAGAAGGCAGCTATAAGCTGGATGGATGTCCATGATGTAGAATTCGGTATCAAAAATTTCCGGCCCCACCTGAAGCGGTAATGTTATTGACCCAAACACTGATCTTTTCGTTCCGTCAAACGCCCTCACAACCAAATCGCTGGGCGTGCAAATGATTCCCCGTATGTCCAATTTCATCATGGCTTTCTTTGGCAATACGTTCAACGACGACCCAATATCCACCAATACACATGACATTACGGTGCCCCGGCATTCCACCGATATATGCAAGGTCATGTTGTGTTCTCAACCCCTGGGCGTTAGATCAAAATTTGTGAAACCTAGGCTATGTCCAGCATTAACATGTGCCATTACCCCCTCTAACTGATTTACAGAAACTTCTTGAGGCACAAATGACGTATCCAGAATCTTTAGCAAGGCGTTCCGGTGGGCCTTGGAACATAATAACAACGACAAGATAGAAATCTTCGACGGCGTCTGCTGTAGATGTTCAATAATTTTGTAGTCGCTTTTCCGAATCAGTCTCATGAACTCCTCTACATCCTTGATCGACGTATCCGTTTCTTTTAACTGAGTAGGCCCACTTTCATTTACTTTGGCTTTGCCTTTGGCCAACCTCTCTGCTTCTATTTTAGGTGAGGTGAAGATCCTTCCGCTATAGGTCATGCCCCCCGTTCCAACAACATTATCAACAGCCCCAGCTGGCTGGCTATTCATCACAATCTTTTCACCGTTGCAATACGCTTCTAATCTGTAGGTCCACGGGACAACTTTCGTACTCTCAAAGGGAACAGGCCTTGCTTTGGTAATCGTAATAGTTGGCCGCTGGGCAGGCGTCATTATCGTTATAGTCTTCCTCGGGATCGTCGCTGTTGCAATATCATTCTGCTCATCACATAATGCCTCCACAGGCTTCTCAATCGCAGTTCGATCAAATTGCAAGGTCCCTTCGTCGATCATGGCCTGAATGCCCTGCTTTTAATCAGAACAACCCTCAGCCTGGGTCCAACACTCCAAACAGTATTCATCACAACTAGGGAATACTCCCCATCTAAGCAACCTGCTTTTCACTTCACTCAATGGTGTCTTCAGTTCGTTAACATCCATCACCAAGTTCAAATTTTCTTCTGTCAAGATGGCATTTGCCCCATGATTAGGCATAGGCTGTTATACAATATTGGGCCCCGCCTGGCCAAAGTTGATGGCTTTACTATCCAACAAGTCTTGAACTTTATGCTTGAAAGCATGACAAGATTCTACATCATGTCCGGGAGCCCTAGAATGGAATTCGCAATGCTTCCTAGCGTCGTACCCATAAGGAAGTACCAGTCCTGTAGGCGGTTCCAAAGTTCTTTTCTCAACCAAGTTCAACCCCAGCAGTGTCTGAAGAAGCTATGCATATGTCGACGGAGGCTTATCAAATACCCTCTTCGGCTTTGCATTCTGAAACCTTCTCTGACCCTGATTCTACCTTTGCTGCTGTTGTGGCTGTTGTTGTTGTTGTTGTTGAGGAATTGGAATAATAACATTGGCTATTTGTTGAGGTTGAACATACTGATTTCGACCTCTGCCCCGGCCTCTACCACCAAACACAGCGTTGGTATCCCCTTGTCATCTTCCGCCGAACGCTTTTCTCGCACCCCCAGCCGAAGTAGATTCACCTGCCTGAATCTTCCCAATTTTAATTCCATTCTCAATCCTTTCTCCCATAAGGATCATATCGGAGAAGCTACCCATCGAAACATTGAGCAACTTGTCATAGTACATTCCTGTAAATGTCCCCACAAACATGTCATTCATCTCCCTTTCAACCAAAGGAGGGTGCACCCGAGCTGCCATATCGCGCCACCGCTGCGCGTACTCTTTGAAACTTTCACCGCTTTTCTGTGACAGACTCTGCAACTGAACTCTGTTTGGCGCCAAATCGCTGTTATATTTGTAATGCATAACGAAAGCATCAGCCAACTGCTTCCAGCTCCTAATCTGGGTGGGCTCCAGCCCCATGTACCATTCCAACGATGGTCCAGATAAGCTATCCTGAAAGAAATGCATGAGCATCCTCTCATCATTGGAATATGCAGACATCCTTCTATAATAAGAACGTACATGGACCTTTGGGCAGGTGTCCCCTTTGTATTTGTCGAATGTTGGAGCCTTGAATTTCAATGGCACCCTCAGCCCTGGTACCAACCCCATAGTAGTCATGTCTAACCCAGCAGAGTTCTGATCAACCACCCCCTTCATCTGCTCTTCTAGCATTCTGATCCTCTGAACAGCGTCAATAGGGCCTTCAGGTCCCATACCTCTTCCTGAAAAAGCGTCCTCATGTTGATCCACATTCCAGTCATTGCCATACCCATCGTAACCCATATTACGGCCAAATCCTTGCTGATTGAACACAGGACCCTGTCCTCAGTTACCGAACCCTTGATTGATCCCAGCAGGCCCAAAACCATTGTTGAAAGGAAATGCTCTGGCGCTGTTCACATTACCGAATCCACCATTACCGTAGCCATACCCCTGATTGTTGTCGTAACCGTCATTACCAAAGCCTTGATTGTTGAACCCGAAGTTCCCGTCCTGATTGACGTTGCCATACCTATTGTTTCCAAAGCCAACATTATCAACGAATCCTTGATCGGCATCCACAGTGTTGCCTTTGTTGTTAACAACATGCCCATCACCGCCATTTCCAGTGTTGCCATTACCAGCGCCAGCGCCTACACCAGTACCAGTGTTTCCGTTGATAGTCATAACAGGTGAGGTAACAACTGCCGATATCTCATCCTCCCGGCGAGGAGTTTCAACAGAAATGTGGTCAGTGTTGCCATTTCTGTTTGCCCGCGTCAACAGCGGCTGCACCAAGGTCTGAAGGTTCTCCTGGCCCTTGGCCATGCTCTCCATAGCTTGCATGAACAAAGTCAGCTTCTCACGGATTTCCTGCATCTCGACCTGAACTTGATCCATTATCTTCTTGCAGTTGTTCCTGGTTGAATAGCGGTGGACTCTTTGGTCGTCAATCCTGAAAGACCTATGAGATGCAGGAAATAAGATACAGATTCAACGAGTAACTGGCAATGCAAAAATGAACATGCAGATGCAATATGTGGCTGTGCGTTAAGGAGATCAACCCCTGATTCTAGTGCCAAAGTGTCAGTGCAGTGATAGTGATAATAAGCTTGAATCCATTCATGGGGATAAAGTTCCTCATGTATTGCTGAAAAGAGCCCAACAAGGCAGAAATACAATATCACTGAGTGTACAATAACAAGGAGGCATGACCTCAACCAACAATCCTGGTGATGGCCAGCACAATGCAAATAGAGCATATACAACAGTGCATAAGGTACTCAAGTGCGTCCATATGCCCGATACTCCTCTAACAATCTCTTAGTTCTGGGATGATCTGGCTGGGAAAGCAACCCTTCACGAGCAATTGTCTTTGCCTGATAACACGCTGGAGATCCCCAATGGATTCCTTCCAAGCACCTTCTCCAAAGCAATCCTTTAGCTTCCGCTTCTGGGATGCAGACTCTTTCTTACGCTTGACAACTTTATTCAACGAATTCTGAACAGCGTATCTCTGCATAACCTCTTCTTCGAACTTTTACTAGCTAGCTTTCAAGTAATCTTCCAGTTCAGCGACCTGCTGCTTCAGTTTGTCTTCTCTTCCTTTGTTACTAGTCAGCGTAGCATTCCAGGTTTTATTGAATGTGGAGATCTCCCGGTAGGCTATATCAAGTGCTTTCTTCTTAGACTCCAGCATATCATGGGAGCTCTTGAAATCTATCCCCAAACGTTCACGCTTCTTTCATTGTTCAGTCAGTTCTGCACCTAACTGGTTCACCAGCTTTGTTTGCTGCTTGAAGGATTATACAGTTTCATTCCTTTCATTCCTGAGTTGCACTAGATCTTCTTCCAACTTCTCGTTGGCCTTCATCAAAGCTTCCTTCTGCTTCACAACCTGTTCATACCTCTCAATAGGCACAATAGTTAGCTCCTCAACCACGGGGGAAGCAGGAGGTAATACTGCAGGAAACGGCATCAGCGCCTGCTTTGCCCTATCTTGGATCCAGACTTGGTACGGAGCATAGGCTTTACAATCATTCTTACCCAACAGTGGCTTACCTTTCTTGCGGATGTTATTCCAAGCATGCTGAAGCTTGGACAACAATTCTCCCTTCAAATCACCTGTGAAGTATAGAGATTCCTGCACTTCCTCCTCTTTTGGAGGGCTTCTCAAAGCATAACCAAATTGCCTGATCAACAATGAAGGATTGTAATTAATGCACCCTTTTCTCCCGATCAGAGGAACGTTAGGATATCCTGCGCAGCTGTACATAATCTCAGATCCCAGTAAATCCCTATCAAACCAGATAACATCTTCTGAAGAAAGCCCCATTAGACGCTCAGACCATTCCATTGTAGCTACAGACTCAGCAAAGATACCCTTCTTGGGCAGGTGACTATCAAACCACATATACAACAAAGACACACAACAAGAGACGTTCTTGCCCCTCATATTCTCGTTCTTATAATGCAGAGAGTGATTGAAGTCTCCAATCAGTGTAGGCACAGGATTGCCTGAAGCAAATATATGGAATGCATCCAAATCAACAAAGTCAGACATATTAGGGAACAGTACAATGCCATATATACACAAAGCAAGGATAGCATTAAACACAATCCAACAGCCACTCTTGGCATACTCTTGTGCTTTCCAACCAAGAACTTGAGAGAAAAACCAGAAACTCCATTCCACGAGGTTAACAGCAACTCTGAGGAATCTAAATGCAAAGAAACAACCAAATCCTCCAGCTTGGGCTCAGCACCCATATGAATGAAGGGTACCCTGTTCTGAATGGTTAACTCCAAGACCTCAGCATATTCTTCCATGGTCAGAGCTAGAATGAAGTCAGGGAACGTAAAACACCTCAGCGGGGGATCATAAAACTGCATAAGTGCATATAATCCGTTCAGCTCATACGTAGTTGGTTTGCAGACCAACCTAAGCAGTTTCCCATAACTCTTCTTGAAGCTCCTTTTCACATCATCATCAGCTAAAGACATCAAACCAAGCTAAGAAGTAACATCTAGAGTAGGCAACTTGTATGCCACAGTCTTCTTCAAAGTATCCATAATAGCAGCAGACAGAAATCCGGGCAACTAGAATCAGAGGGTATGAAATGCACCTGCAGCACAGACACACGTTAATGATATGCAAAATGAGTATGCAACAATGCAATATGCAAACATGCAACAGGGATCAAGTGATATATTGCTGAAGAGATCCATCCACAATATCTGTCTTAACAGACCCACAATACTGCTCAACCCTGGTCTCAACAGACCCATAACAATGCTCCACTTTGATCTCAACAGACTTATAACAAAGCTCCAACCTGGTCTCAACAGACCTATAACACTGTCTTGATGAAGAACCCCAAGTAACCACACATACTGATCCAATATTAAGAAAACCGGGTAGTCTCGAGGTCAAGTTTCCTGCATGTCCCAATCCCCCTCACAGGTAGGTGTCCTATCAACTGAAACAAGGCACGGCATCCTATGCGGTCGTCGGCGTCACAGACTTTCAGGACTGATGATACGATACCCAGAAGGTGTGGCATCATCATGTCCTGAAGAGGCCTCACTTAGCCAACTTCCAATTGATCGGTCCCCGGAGTCGACAATCCAACTAACCAACAACCCCCTAAACCCAAAGGGTTGAAAAAGAAGTCAACCAGAAGAACCTCGTCCGAGCGTGGATTTTGTGGGACACTAGTACATGCAAAGCACGCACGCACCCACTACTTTCGACAACTAATTCTAGATGCACTCAAGCCCAGGTCCGGCTTATCTCTCAACAGATCACCCCCTCCCCAGCATAACAACAATAATATAATGCTGAAAGTAAATACAGAAAAGTAAATCCATACAAAACCCACGACGGGAAAACAAGCGCTAGGATTGACTCGCATAGGGAACCGTTGGAGTCCCCAGCAGAGTCGCCAGCTGTCGCTACTGCGAAAATCGGCGCCGGCTATGACAGATGAGTCGCCACCGTGCGTTATTTATCCCAAAGGAGGGAAAGGAAACGCTCAGAGTAAACCTAACGCAAAACGGGAAAGGAATGGTCATCACAATCAAATCCTGGATTCGGGAGTCGATTACGCCAGGGGAAGGTATTAGCACCCCTCACGTCCGCCGTACTCGACGGGATCCACGCTTGTTTTCTATATAAGGGTATGTTATCCTATCTACTCTACAGGTCTGGGTTAAAAAGAAAAGAAAATGAAAATGACTTGGCCAAGTATCGTACTTTATGCCTACGTATTCCCATCTGGAACGAGAAATCAGAGTCAACGTAGTTCGCCTACCTACCGGAAAGGAGGGGAAGGTTGCTCGCTAGGATACGGCATCCTATGCCTACATACTTTCATACAGCATGAAAGATCAGAGCAAACGTAGTTCGGGCTACGGAAGACACAAGCTTGTCTGACTGGTTTTTTATTACCTTATGAAAGGGTTTTTCTTGATTAAGAGTCCAAGCGGACAAAAATGACACTTTGATGTTTGTTTTGAATCTTTTACGAAAGAAGTGTTTTTTAGTTTGTGTGCAATCTCTGACGTACTAGAGACTATGATTTGAGAGTGACTACGTCGCGTGTCACCCAAAGGGTGCCACACTAAGCAGCTAGACTACTGGAAAGAAGCTCCCCAGCAACCCTTTCTCAAATAGCTTAAGGCTCATGACGTACGACATCGATTAACCTTATTACTGTATTTTTGAGTTGTTTTGAGATAAGAAGAGAAAGAAGCTCTAAAAAGCCCAGGGTTGAAAAGGAAATAAAAACTAACCTAATGTTTTCATGCATGGATAAGAATCCTAATGTCTGTCATAATTCCCTCCTGCACAGAGGAAATCAGAGATCCTAGGGGATACACAGAAAAGAAAGCAAGCAAATACAGTAAAATGCATGCAGTGCAGCAATACAAGCGAGGCAAGGGAGTCCCACTCAACCTCGAACCTGGGAAAACAACAGGTAAAGTGAATCAACATTCACCTCAAACCTTGGGGGCAAGCTGCACAAGCCAACAAACAATACAGAAAACAAAACCCCAAAGTAGAGGAGGCAGCCCAAACAGCAACACCAAACTCCTACAGCAAACAGCAGTTCTGATAGCAACAGATGATTAACCAACAAAAAGTTGACAGCAACAACCTTCACCTTCATGAATAACTCCCATCTTCAAGCTTCAATAAACTTTCAATCTACAACAAGCACCAGGCTTCAACAAGCTCCCAGCTTAAGCAAGCTCAAACCCCAACCAGTAACCAGCTTCAACAAGCTCCTGACCTCAACTTCAACAAGCAGCAAAACCCTAGCTTCAACAAGCACAAACTTCATCTTCAACAAGCTTCAACAAGCAACCTCCAAGGGAGAGTCAATTAACAAGATCAAGTTGGAATGTTAAGTAACTTAATGACAACCAAAGGAAGCCACTAATAACTTAACATTATAAGAGAATGGCATCCTCAAAGTTCTACTCTTAAAGCATGCCACTAATCTCTCCAAAGGAGAGATGTGACTTATTTAAGAGTACTTTATGTCATTGGATTGAATAGAGGAAAACAAAGCACTCTATGTTTGAAGAAAGAAGCAAAACTAGTCTAATGCTCTTCCTAAAACCCTAGTTTCCCTAAGCTCCTGACAAGCATCCACAAGATGAGAAATTCTTCATGTCCAAGCTTATTCAAGCTCTCCAAAGCACCTTCAATTGGTCTTCATTATCATCCAAGCTCAAAAGCAACACCACCCTAATCTAAGAGGAACTATTGAATTAAACTAGCCAAGTTAGTTCATCAGAAACACCTAGAAGTTAGTCTTAAAACTAGTTCTACTTAAACTACCAAACATGATTGTAAAATCTTACAAACATTACTAGGGGTTCCTAAACCTCTTAAGAATCTCTCATACAAAAACCAAGGGGTTAACCATTCATTTGGACCTAAAACTATGCCCTAAACCTAAAGGTATCATCTTAAAACCCTAATTCTACAACACCTAAAGTCCAATGTTCAAACTAGCCTAAATTTATCTCACAAAAATATGAGAAAATTACTATGGGTACATGCATACCTAAGATAACTAGCCCAAAAAGAATCAACTCAAAATTCATCACCAATCAGTCACAATAAAATCAACAAAATCATGTATCAACCATATTGAAAATAAAATCAATAAAAATGCAAAAAATACAATTAAATTCTAAAATGCATGAGTTATGAATTTCTTAATTTCCTAAAATTCTAGACCCTCTAAAGAGTCAGGGGAAAAAAACTTGGATTAAAAGGATCAATTTTTCTATTTATGGTGAATTAATTCCTAACTATATGAAAAATATGAAAATAAAAGAAAAACAAATGAAAATAACAAAAGCGCGTTGCAAATAACAAATTAATTCAATTATTATCCAGGCTAGGCCCAGACTGGGGGTGTGCATAGCAAGGCGTGACAAATCCCAAACCAACATTAAAATCACTCAGAAAATAAAAGGAAAAATGGAAAAACGTTTGTGCTGAATAGCAATGAAATCACGTTGTATTTCCCAACTGGGCCCAAGGTGGGGTATGGTTAGCAAGCAAAGCATTAAGCCCAGACAACTCAATTAAATGAAACGGAGCATTTTGGTCTCCCTCTCAATTCTCTTCAGAAATTCCATTCACTCGTGGCCATTAGATTAGGTCCTCAGTCAAGGTCAAAGGGTGATCTGAGGGTTGTGGTTCATCGTCCCCAAAATAATTGAACTGAGGGGGGAAAACACAGACGGTGGCCTGAGCTTGGAGCCACCGTCTTCTCCGGCAAAGCAAACCCCAAAAATCACCAAACAAGCCAAGTAAAAACCCTAATCCACTCCAAATTTCACCCTGGTCACGAATATGACCTCCATTTCCACTGATTCTCACCCTAACTCAAAACCCGATAGAAGTTGCAGAAAATTCATCCAATCTTGATCAACTCAAATCTTAAAATTAAAGATCCTAGCATGAACTACAAGCTTCCCTGATCAATTCTCACCATTCATCCACCATTAAAACCTCAAGAACAAGGAGATATGAGCTTCAACAGAAAATGGCATTACCCTAATTTGGTCTCTAATTGTCCAATTCTTGGACTGAAATCCATCCTAGCCTCATCCTTAACCTAACCACACATCAATTTCTATGCATCTCCCTATGAATTAAGTTAAAAGAAAGAAGTTGCAGACCTGGTTTGAAATGATGAACAGATGGTGCAAATGCTCGATTCAGCCTCCAATCTTTTGCAGAATCACTCGAGAACACTCTCCCAAGCTTCTACAATGGTCAATTTGCCTTGGAACTCCTCCTATCTCCAAACCCGATTCTGAGATGAAGTTGAGAAAATTCAAATGCTATCTCTTGATTCTCTCCAATGCAAGCCCAAAAAACCATCTGAACACATTGCATTGGTTATATAGAGAGTGTTAGAACACTCTAGAAAGTTCTGTAACAACTTGAATGAGAAATTGAAAATCTCATTTCCTTTGAAAATCTCACATGCCAAAACCATGCCTTGCTCTGTTCTAGCTCACCATCTCATTTGAATTTCTCTCCTCATGATATTTAGAACTAAATTGGGATGGTAATTCCCTTGTATTTGATCTTAAGGCAATGGATGGTTATGTTTCTTCAACCTTAAGTAACAAAGTGAAACCATGTGAAAATGACCTCAAATCCAAAATGTGGTATTTCCATCCTTTCCAAAACATATTTTCTGATCAAATTGGTATGTAACATGGACTTGTTTGGCCATAAAATCAAGAAATCACAATTTTGGCCTTCTAATCACTTTAATTCCTTCATTTCAAAACCATCTACAACCAACTTCTCCTATGAGCCAATTCAAAACCTCCTTGATGCATGGTCAAGGTTAAAACCCTATTTTGAGAGACTTTCTAGTTGAACAATTTTCCATTTGAGGCCTCTAAGTTGGAGATTTGGACCCATGCTTGAGAATGACCTTTGATCACCAATACCCAAAATACCCCTGGATTGCCAAGATCATAACTTGAGTTCTACAAATCTCCTTGAGGACTACTAGTACTCTATGGAAATCTAAGCTCAAGATCTACAACTCTCATGTTGGCCAAGAATCCATTTGAAAACTCCTTGAAGGGAAAAAGTTGCTGAGAAGTCAAGTGACTTTCACAGATAAATTTCAGTGTCCTCTGGTGACCTGTAATTTGCAAAGACCATAACTTGAGTTCTACAAATCTTCTTGAAGACTTCTAGTACTAAAATTAAAGGTATTGAGAATCTCTACAAGTTTAATGTTGGCCAAAGATCCATTTGAAACTTTTATTTGACTTATGTGGCTTTGAAGTTAGGCACTAAATAAGGGATTTTACACTGAAACCCTAATTTAGCAACTTCCCACATTCTTGATCTTTCTTTGCTTAACCTTGGCACAACACCACACATGTATCAACATACCAATCCATTCATCTCATGACCTCAAGGTAGGCTTTGATGCTCTCCAATTACTCAATTGAATTAGGGTTGACCCAGATGAAACCCTAGTTGACTGCACTTCAAATGTGGCTCTCATACTTGAATCAATGACTTGCCTCAGCTTCAATAAGGCCCTATAGACATCCCATGAGATCCATACACACCTCACATTCACATCCCATGCTTCTCATCCCACTGCTGATTCTTAACATTCCTCAAGATAGGAGCAAAACCCACATGTAGGCACTCAAACTTCTCAAGACTTCAAATTACTTCTTGATGGCCTGGATGATTTCTCAAACTTGGATAATACCTCTTGCTAGGCTCTTCTCTTGATAGACACCCTTGATCTCTTGTTGGATGCATGCTATGCTATGATATGCCAGTGATTGAACTATTACATGATGTAACTATGCAAATGAAATGCAATGAAACACAAATCAGGCAAGAAAAGGTTGAGCAAATTTTGGGGTACAACACTGAGGAGAAATGATGTCGCAGGGGAGAAACTGAACACGACACACAGGAAGAATAGGCTCAACAAAAGGAGACTCCACGGGGAAAGATTGACAATCACGGGGCATCTCCAGACATATCATGGAGAATTTAGTGAGAAAACAACTTGAAGATCCTACTGCATAGATCAAATGTAATAAATTCGGGATATCGGTTGGAGAAGTCTACTGTCGAGACTTGTAACTTTAATTGAGAATACTCTTGCCAAAGTATATACTGTTAAAATTTAAGGAATCTGCTGCCGAGATTCTATGTCGAAGCTTGTTGGGGATATACTTCTGAAGAAGTCTTCTGGAAATCTACTGCCAGACTAACCAGGAAATAAAATAGAAATACCTACTGCCGAGGTCTTCTGGTAATTTACTACTGAGATTAGCCAGGAAGTAAAATAGAAATACCTACTGCCGAGGTCTTCTGGTAATCTATTGCCGAGATTAGCCAGGAAATAAAATAGAAATACCTACTGCCGAGGTCTTCTGGTAATCTACTTCCGAGATTAGCTAGGAAATAAAATAGAAGTACCTCCTGCCGAGGTCTTCTGGTAATCTACTGCCGAGATTATCCAGGAAAAGTGATGTCTTTGAATAAATGTTTGAAAGGATGTATAACCTCCCCGAGCGTCATGATATGGGAATCATGAGCTGGTCTCAGTCTCTGATGTAGGACCTCCCCAAGCGTCATGATATGGGAATCATGAGCTGGTCTCAGTCTCTGATGTAGAACCTCCCCGAGCGTCATGATATGGGAATCATGAGCTGGTCTCAGTCTCTGCCCGAAATGATGAAAACTCGTGAGAGCATCTTCACAGGGGGTTATAGATGTTGATGTATATGTTGTAGAACTTCTTGGCTGTGAGCCATAATGTATTGTAAATTGTTGAACCTCTTGGCTGTGAGCCATAATGTGTTGTAGACTATAGAATTTTGTAGATTGTATTTGTAGAAGTAACTTGTAATGTATTGGAGATTGGAAAACTTCATCGGGGATCATCAGGAGAGATGCGAGCCGGTTGAATTGTAAAGTGTTAGAACACAGATTGGTTCTTAATAATATCTCTATGTTTTGATGATAACTATTATGAAATTTTGTAATTAAGAATTATATACTCTAAAATTTTCTTAAGAATGTTTGCTGCAGATATTAAAGTAAATATCACTCCAGAAGCAAATATGATCTGAACATAAGAAATATGCAAAGCTCTGAAGCGTCAGATGCACCCATTAGAAGATTCTGAACGCTGCCAACAGAAGATCCTAAGCGTAGCCTCCAAAAGGATTTGAAGCAGAAGCTCCAGAAGGATCTGAAGCAGAAGCTCCAGAAGAATCTGAAGCAAGTCAGAAGCATCTGAACCAAAGAAGAATTCTGTATGAAGAGTTTTCAAGCATAGTTACTACAGAAGATTCTGAGAGTACTAAAGCTGCCAGTACTGAGAATCTGACTCAAAACTCTGCTCTGAACTTATACATGCAAAAAGCACACTTGTTGCAAAGACTCTGATTCAGCAAAACTCTGACCAACATCAGAAGGCTCTGATCAAATTAGACTCTGATGATTTCTGCTGAAATTTGTTGAAGAAGAATTCAAAGATTATGTCCGTTGGAATATCCAAATGACTCTTTCCTTATTTATGCTAGACACAAGAACACAGACAAAAAGGATTTCTCTGTGCTTTCTTATTCTAGGAAAGGTCACTTGATGTGAAGACAAAAAGGGCTCAGACCTTTTAGTACACACTTCTCAACGTGAAAAGCTCTTGGACCACTGTGCTTATAAAAGCAAGTCTCCACTCATCTTCTTCAGTTGACGCATTACTTGAAAAGAATTCATTATCAAAGCTCTCATACAACTCATATTCTTTCTAGAATTAATTTCTTTGTTCTTAATCTTAAGTGAAAAATCACAGTTGTGATAAAGCTTTATTAGAAGCATTTTAACACTTGTATTTGTTATTACATTTGATTGTAAGAAAACCTTAAGAAGATCCAGTTAGGATCAGTAGTTCTTGAGAAAACTTTGAACAGTTGTTCTTAGTGCTTACTATTGTAATCAGTTGATTAAATAGTGGATTAAGTCCTTGTTTGAGAAAGGAAAATCACTCTAGGAAGGGTGGACTAGAGTAGTTGAGTTCAACGAACCAGGATAAAAATACTTGAGTTTTTATTTCTAAGTTTTTATCTTCATACTTATTCAACCCCCCTTCTAAGTATTTTCTCACCTTCAGTTGGCATCAGAGCTCCGGTTCTGTGTGTGCTACCACTTCACAATGACAGTAAAGATCCAGTGAGAAAAACTTTGATATATATTTGGTTGTTACTATGGCTGATACTTCAATATCTAACATTAACAACAAATATGAAGAAAGGGACAGAATCAACACTAAACCTCCTATGTTTGATGGGGAGAAATTTGATTATTGGAAAGACAGGATTGAAAGTTTTTTCCTTGGTTATGATGCTGATTTATGGGATTTGGTCATAGATGGATATTTTCATCCCATTGATGGGAATGGCAAGAAAGTAGATAGAAAATCTATGACAGAAACCCAAAAGAAGGAATTTAGAAATCACCACAAGGCTAGAACAATATTGTTAAATGCAATATCTCACACTGAGTATGAAAAGATCACAAATAGAGAATCTGCATTTGACATGTTTGAGTCCTTAAAGATGACTCATTAGGGAAACTCTCAAGTCAAGGAAACAAAGGCTCTGGCTCTAATCCAGAAGTATGAAGCCTTCAAGATGGAAGAAGCTGAATCTGTTGAAGCTATGTTCTCCAGATTTCAAATACTTACAGTTGGACTAAAGGTTCTGGATAAAGGATACTCTACTGTTGATCATGTGAAAAAGATCATCAGAAGCTTACCTACCAGATGGAGACCTATGGTGACTGCGCTGAAAATGGCTAAAGATCTGAACAAGATCTCCTTGGAGGAACTAACCAGTTCACTAAGGAGTCATGAAATTGAACTTGAGGAAGATGAACCTCAAAAGAAAGGTAAATTAATTGCTTTAAAATCTAATAAATCTGCTAAAGCATTGCAGGTAATAGAGGAAAGCTCTGAAGAATCCTCATCTGAAGATGAAGATGAACTATCCATGTTGTCTAGAAGAATAAACAAACTCTGGAAGCATAAAGGAAAGAAATTCAGAAACTTCAGGAAGCCTGACCAAAGAAAAGAATCTTCTGGACACAGAAGATCTGGCAAAAAGGAGGTTATCTGCTATGAATGTAAAGAACCTGGGCATTTCAAAAATGATTGTCCAAAGTTGTTGAAAGAAAAGCCTAAAATAAAATCTGATAAGAAGAAGAAGGTTCTAATGGCCACCTGGGATGATTCAGATACATCTGAATCTGAATCTGAGTCAGAAAAGGAATGTGTCAATGTAGCATTGATGGAAGACATAGAAGATCAGGAGGAAGGAACTTCAGGATCTGAATCTGACTCAGAATCTGACTCAGACGCTGAAGAGGTAATGGCTAAACTCACTAAAGATGAACTTATCAAAGTGTTATCAGAAGTTTTGAAAAGCTATAACAATATTAAGCTCAAATACAAGAAACGTCAAAGCAATCTTGTATCTGAGAATAATATTCTTAAATCAGAAGTAGCTGAGCTAAATGAAAAGAACTTAAGATTGAAAAATGATTCTGAATTAGCTCAACAAGACTCTGATTCTGAAACTGAGTCTGAATGCAAAAATATTTTGGAAAAATATGATTACAGCTTTCAGAAGTTTCTTGCTAAAAGCATAGACAGAAGCAAAATGGCTTCTATGATCTATGGAGTTAGCAGAAATAACAGAAAAGGAATTGGATATAAATCTTCCTCTGGAAAGGATTTGAATCCAAAACCTGTTGATAAAATTATCATCAAGAAAACTCCTTTATATTCCCACTTTAAATTTGGTCACTTGAATGATATTGAACACACACGTTCTGAAAAGAACATTCATGTGTTTAAATCTAAGGCTAGTCAGAATAAACCTTATGTTGAAAAACAGAAGTTTAGACAAACCTTCAGAACAACTAACCCAAAAGGACCCAAGATGATCTGGGTACCTAAAAGTAAAATAATTCCTGTTGCAGATGTTCTTAGCAGCAAGGTCAGGACGCCAATCATGGTACCTGGACTCTGGATGCTCGCGACATATGACAGGAGAAAGGTCTATGTTCCAATGTCTGGAGCTTAGATCTGGAGGTGATGTTAAATTTGGAGGGAATCAGAAGGGCAAGATCATTGGATCTGGCACTATTGGAAATGTAAACTTCCCTCTATTACTAATGTTTTACTTGTAGAAGGATTAAAGCATAACCTATTGTCCATAAGTCAATTAAGTGACAATGGTTATGATATAACCTTTAATCAAAAATGTTGTAAAGCTATTAGTCAAAAGGATGGCTCAATCCTATTTAGTGGAAAGAGGAAAAACAACATTTATAAAATAAATCTTTCAGAACTTAAGGTTCAGAATGTTAAATGTCTCTTGTCTGTTAATGAGGAGCAATGGGTCTGGCACAGAACATTGGGGCATATTAATATGAGACGTATATCTCAGATTAATAAACTTAATCTTGTCAGAGGACTTCCTAATCTGAAGTTCACCTCAGATGCTCTTTGTGAAGCATGTCAAAAAGGGAAGTTTTCAAAATCATCTTTTAAATAAAAAAATGTTGTCTCTACTTCCAGACCACTAGAATTACTTCATATTGATTTATTTGGACCAGTGAAAACTGCATCCATCAGAGGCAAGAAGTATGGATTAGTCATTGTTGATGACTATAGTAGATGGACATGGGTAAAGTTCTTAAAACACAAGGATGAGTCACATTCTGTGTTCTTTGACTTCTGCAAGCAAGTCCAGAATGAAAAAGATTTCAAAATTATAAAAGTCAGAAGTGATCATGGTGGTGAATTTGAAAACAAATATTTTGAAAAATATTTTAATGAAAATGGCATTGCTCATGATTTTTCCTGTCCTAGAACTCCACAACAAAATGGAGTTGTAGAAAGGAAAAATAGAACTCTGCAAGAAATGGCCAGAACCATGATCAATGAGACTAATCTGGCAAAGCACTTTTGGGCAGAAGCAATCAACACAACCTGTTACATTCAGAACAGAGTGTCTGTAAGACCTCTTCTGGAGAAGACTCCCTATGAACTGTGGAAGAACAGAAAGCCCAACATTTCATATTTTCATCCTTTTGGATGTATTTGCTATATGTTGAATACTAAAGAAAATCTGAACAAGTTTGATTCCAAAGCACAAAAGTGTTTCATGCTTGGGTATTCTGAACGCTCTAAAGGCTACAGAGTATACAATAATGAGACACATATTATGGAAGAATCTATTCATGTTAGATTTGATGATAAGCTTGGCATTAAAAAGCCAAAGCAGTTTGAAAACTCTGCAGATAGAGAAGTAGTCTTCACAGACTCTGAAGGCTCAGAGGCAGACAAAGCTCAAGTGAAGGAACCAGAAGCAACTTCAGATGCAATTCCTTTAACTTCTCAAATGAACAATTCAAACATTTCTGAAGAATCAACTGTTAGAGGATCATCTTCCAGAATCAAAGCTTCTCATCCAGAGAATGTTATCATTGGAAAGAAGGATGACCCTATTAGAACAAGATCCTTTCTCAGATCATCTGAAGCATCATTATTTAGATTGGTGTTAGTAATTGAACCAACTTCTGTAGATGAAGCTCTGCAAGACAATGACTGGGTTATTGCCATGCAAGAAGAGCTAAATCAGTTCACCAGAAATGATGTGTGGGATTTAGTTCCAAGACCAAAAGGATTCAACATAATTGGAACTAAATGGGTCTTCAGAAATAAGCTTAATGAGAAAGGAGAAGTTGAAAGAAATAAGGCAAGGCTTGTTGCTCAAGGGTACAGTCAACAAGAAGGTATTGATTACACTGAAACTTATGCTCCAGTGGCAAGGTTAGAATCTATACGCCTTCTTATTTCATTTGCTGCACAAAATAACATCACTCTATATCAGATGGATGTTAAAAGTGCCTTTCTAAATGGTATTATAGAAGAAGTTTATGTCCACCAGCCTCCTGGTTTTGAGAGTGAAAAAATCCCAGAACATGTTTTCAAACTAAAGAAATTTTTATATGGTTTCAAACAAGCTCCCAGAGCTTGGTATGAGAGATTAATCAATTTTCTTCTGGAGAAAAATTTCATCAGAGGCAAAGTGGACACAACACTCTTTTGTAAAACATTTAAGAAAGATCTTCTAATTTGTCAAATATATGTGGATGATATCATATTTGGATCTACCAATACTATGCTGGGAAAGGAGTTTGCTCAATGTATGCAGGAAGAATTTGAAATGAGCATGATGGGAGAATTGAGATTCTTTCTGGGAATTCAAGTCAACCAAACTCCATAGTGCACTTACATTCATCAGACCAAATATGTTAAAGAACTTCTGAAGAAATTTAACATGACTGATAGTAAGATGGCAAAGACTCCCATGCATCCAACTAGTTCACTAGGCAAGGAAGAGGTAAGTAAGAAAGTAGATCAGAAACTCTACAGAGGTATGATAGGATCTCTTCTCTACTTAACTGCTTCTAGACCTGACATTTTGTTCAGTGTAAGCTTGTGTGCTAGATTCCAATCAGATCCTAGAGAATCACGCTTAACAGTTGTTAAGAGGATTCTAAGGTATCTGAAAGGTACTTCTAATGTGGGTTTGTGTTACAGAAAATCTGATGATTTCAAATTAGTTAGATTCTGTGATGCTAACTACACTGGAGACAGAGTGGAAAGAAAAAGTACTTCTGGAAGTTGTCAATTTCTAGGAAGAAATCTAATCTCTTGATACAGCAAGAAGCAACCCACAATTGCACTATCAACTACAGAGGCAGAATATATTGTTGCTGCTGGATGTAGCACGCAGATGCTCTGGATGAAAAGTCAGCTAGAAGACTATCAGATATTTGAAAGTAACATTTCTATATTCTGTGATAATACTTCAGCTATATGTTTGTCTAAAAACGCCATTTTACACTCTAAGGCAAAACATATAGAAATTAAGCATCATTTCATCAGAGACTATGTTCAGAAGGGAATTATAAACTTAGCCTTTGTTGATACAGATCATCAATGGGCAGATATTTTCACAAAACCCCTTGTTGAAGTAGATTCAAATTTATTCTGAAAAATATTGGTATGGATTTGTGTCCAGAATAATATTTGTCAAAAGCAAATTTTACAAATGCAAAATGTTTAATGCTCTGAAGTATTTCATCTGTTAATTTATTCATTTTCTTAAATTATTTTACTTGTGTAAATCTGAACTAACAATGCTCAGAGGATCTGAACGTTGGTTAACGTTTCATTTCTCAAGAGAATTCAGAAGCACATGCAAGCAAACACGTGTCACTCTAAATCTGCAAAGATGGCGTGTACACTACTGAAGAGACGTTTAAGGTGAAGTTTGAATAGTGAAAATCTTGATTTTCCCCCCAATTTGTCAGAATCAATTAATGCTTGAAATGTTTTTTATTCTTTTTCATTAATTGCTACGTGTGAACGTGCCTTGTGTGTCTGTTTGTATGCCTAATTGTTTACTATAAATATCACATCTCTCATCACTTTCACACTTTTCAAAACTCAAGAACGCTTATGCATTTCTGTCTTCTTTTCTCTCTTCACAAAAACCCTAAACCTTTGACAAAATCATCTTCAATGGCAACCTCATCCTCTACAGCAGCACAGTTTCAATCAACCATGGCTGCAGTTACTTCTGCAAATATGGGTGTGGCTCCATATACGACACCAAAAAGGACTTTGTTAACACCTGTTGACAAACTGGAAGTTCTCTGTGAATCAATGGTGGAATTTGATTCATTGGCTGAAAATGGATTTGAATTTCGTTCAATAGTTGATGCTCAACGCTGGGTAAAATACTTTGATAGATTATTTGGACCAGTTTACCCCGATCTGGTGAAAGAGTTCTGGATACATGCTTCTATATACCCTAAATTCATCTTGTCTTCTGTTCTGGGTAAGGAGATTATAATCACAGAAGATCTAATTAGGAAACTCATAGGATATGAGGAAACTGATGAAGTATCTCATCTGCCAGTTGGGCGTGTAGATATTGAAGAAGTTTATAAGGAAGTCATGACTGCTGGATAGGCCTCTAATAAGTTTAAAGATCTGAAGCCTGACTACAAGATCTGGGCAAAGATTTTCATGGGATGCACTCATCACAGAAAATCTACAAACTCTCCAGATTACGTGAATAATGAACAACTCTACTTCATGTACTATTTAAGTCAGAGCACCAAGGTAGATCTTCCTTACATTCTGTTCATGCACTTATGGAATCATATTAATGCCTCCAGAGAATCTGTAAAAGATAAGGGTCAGAAGATCAGAACATGGATTCCATTTGGAAGGTTAATTTCAGATATTCTGACAGAAAATGGACTAGTGACTGCTCTGTATGCTGCAGGAGTCAAGGAGGAACTTGAATCTATTATTTGGAAACCTCTAAATGCCAAGAGTCTTCAGAGACTTAAAATTGTAGAGGAACTCACATCATCACCCAAGAAGCTGAATATCTCTGAACTCAGTCAGAAGAGAATCCCAGTAGAAGACTACCCTCTGTTATGTGCTGAAGAACCAAGGGAAATAATTGTAAGGTATATTGATTCTTGTAAGGCAGATGGAACCACAATCCCTGCAGATATTCTGAAAAGAGCAAGGGAACCAATGCCTGATGGAGGAAATGAGAACACGAGGAAGAGAGGTCAATCAGAAGCAGAAGATGTGACTGTTCAGAAGAAGCCCAAAGTTGCTGACAAGCCTCAGAAGCTGATCAAGAGGAAAGCATCTGGAGACGCTCCTTCTGTTCCCACAAAGCGTATCAAGATTAAAGGTACCAAATCTTCTGTATCTTCTGTCAATAATACTGTTTTAAATGATTCGACATTTAAGTCTATTCCAAAACCACCTTCTACTCAGATACAATTTGTTCCTGCTTCATCTCATATCTCTGTTCCTTCCCCACAAAAATCATCTAATCTTGTTTCCATCACTCCTGTAAAACCTTCTACTACTCAATCATATGTACCAACACCAACAACAACAAAACCAGCAAATCAAACTCCACAACTAGAAAAACCAACAAAACAATCTGAACAACAACAACCACAACCAGAAAAACAACAACAACCAGAGAAACAATCTGAACAACAACTACCAGAAAAACAATCTGAACAACAACAACAAAAACAATCTGAACAACAACCACAACAACTTGAAAAACAACCACAACCTAAAAAACCACCATCAAACACATTTGAACCTATTGGATCTGCTCAAGTTACTTCTGAACCTACAAAAGTTACATCTGATCCTATTACATCAGAACCACCTTCATCTGAACCCCCATCAAAACCTTCTGAGAATCCATCAGAATCAACCAACCCATCTGGAACCAATATCCCTGAGACAGAGGTTCTAAACATTGCACCTCTCAAAACTATTTTTGAAGTGTCCTCCACATCTTACACTCTAACCACATCCTCAAATTCATCAAAATCTGAAATTCACCCAGATTTTCTGGTATCTCCCTCTCACAGAAATTCTGAAGTAAACCAACCAGAACCACCTGTTTCTTCTGAAATTTTCATTCCCAATCCTATCCCAACACCTAAGCCATCTTCTGAAATTATCATTCCAAATCCTACCCCAACACCCAAGCCAAGAACATCTGAGCATGTACCCTCAGCTTCATGCAAACTGTTTTCCTCTAACAAACTTCCCTCTGGTTTCACCTTAAAAAATTTCTACACCAAAATTGAACCATCTGACACTATCACTCCTCTTAAACCCAAACTTACCATCATTCTACCATCTGTGCTTCAAACGTATATTAAAACAATGCCAACAGTAATTTCATCAGATGCAAAACCATACTCTTCTAAATCAGCTAACTCTGCATTCAAACCTTACTCTGATAAACCGTTTGATGTTGTTTCTCATGCATCAACTGCAAAACCATGTATGTTGAATACTTTAACCAGATCAAAACCTGACAATTCTTCTGAACCTCCATTCATACCATACTACCCTCCTCCTCTGATCACCATTCATAAATCCATCTTTCCACCTTCTCCCCAACCCAGGCCAATCACATTGGAAACTCTTCTAAACCCAAAACCTAGACTGAATGTTGATCATTTATTTACAAGTTTTTTGAAAGAAATGCAAATGTATTTTGGCTCTGTACAGAGAAAATGTTCATCAACAACAGATGCAAAGGAATCTGATGTCATTTGGAATGGCTTCATAAATAGATTCAATACTATAGCATCAAATCTGAAGAACGTATGTTCTGATGATGTGAAGCTCAGATTTGCTGAAACTGCTAGAAGTCTGTTTTGGACTGTTAAGAGATCTGGACCATTGCTTCTTACAGATGCTCCTTCATCATCAGAAGAGAATACTAAATTTGCATCTGAAGACAACCCTCTGGCTATGACTCTGGAAGAACATCCTTCTGGATCTACAGCTCCTAACTCCAAAGCCCCTATGGAAATTGACTCTGTTCAAGCTTCAGAAACTGTCCCACCTTCTTCATCTGAGATCAAGAAAGAGTATTCAGACCTTGAAGATAAGATTGCAGTTCTGGAAGCTGGTCAATCAGAAATCAAGTCATGGATGGCTAAGCAAGATAAGAAGTCTGAAGACATGGCTCAGTGGATGTCCAAACAAGATCAAAAGAATGAAACCATGGCTAAGTGGATGTCAAAACAAGAACAGTCTTCTTCTGAGATCACGGACCAGTTGAAGATGCTTTTGTCAAAACAATCTTAGTTTACTTTTCTTCTGATGTTTGCATCTAATTTTTGCACATGTACTTGAATATTTTCTGATGTTTGTACCTTTTTTCCTCTGAATGAATGAATGTTTCAAAGTTTTCTCTACATGATTTATCTCGTTTATTTTTCCTTTTATTTGTCTTTTCAAAGTTCTTACTTTTTGCTTATGACAAAAAAGGGGGAGAAAGTAGATCTGAACTATTTAATTAAACTTTACCAAAATTAAACTTCAGACATATCAATTTTATCTAACATAAAATCTGAGTGTTTCAGAACATTTGATAAGTATACTCTGTAAAAGAAACTCTGAGACTCCCAGATCATATTCAACTTATCAGACTCTGACTCTGAAATATGCAAGAAACTCTGACTCTCAAATGTTTAGAACAATCAAGCTCTAACTCTGAAAAATACTCAAGATAAAAAGGGAAGTTTCTATTCCTTATTTATATTTAATCCAGGGGGAGATTCATCATCTCAGGGGGAGTTATAATTATTCTATTTTCAATTAAACAAAATTCCTGATGTTTTTGTCATCATCAAAAAGGGGGAGATTGTTAGAACATAGATTGGTTCTTAATAATATCTCTATGTTTTGATGATAACTATTATGAAATTTTGTAATTAAGAATTATATACTCTAAAATTTGCTTAAGAATGTTTGCTGCAGATATTAAAGTAAATATCACTCCAGAAGCAAATCAGATCTGACAATAAGAAATATGCAAAGCTCTGAAGCGTCAGATGCACCCATTAGAAGATTCTGAACGCTGCCATCAGAAGATCCTGAGCATAGCCTCCAGAAGGATCTGAAGCTGAAGCTCCAGAAGGATCTAAAGCAGAAGCTCCAGAAGAATCTGAAGCAAGTCAGAAGCATTTGAACCAAAGAAGAATTCTATATGAAGAGTTTTCAAGCATAGTTACTACAGAAGATTCTGAGAGTACTAAAGTTGCCAGTACTGAGAATCTGACTCAAAACTCTGCTCTGAACTTATACACGCTAAAAGCACACTTGTTGCAAAGACTCTGATTTAGCAAAACTCTGACCAACATCAGAAGGCTCTGATCAAATTAGACTCTGATGATTTCTGCTGAAATTTGTTGAAGAAGAATTCAAAGATTATGTCTGTTGGAATATCCAAACGACTCTTTCCTTATTTATGCTAGACACAAGAACACAGACAAAAAGGATTTCTCTGTGCTTTCTTATTCTAGGAAAGGTCACTTGATGTGAAGACAAAAAGGGCTCAGACCTTTTAGTACACACTTCTCAACGTGAAAAGCTCTTGGACCACTGTGCCTATAAAAGCAAGTCTCCACTCATCTTCTTTAGTTGACGCATTACTTGAAAATAATTCATTATCAAAGCTCTCATACAACTCATATTCTTTCTAGAATTAATTTCTTTGTTCTTAATCTTAAGTGAAAAATAACAGTTGTGATAAAGCTTTATTAGAAGCATTTTAACACTTGTATTTGTTATTACATTTGATTGTAAGAAAACCTTAAGAAGATCCAGTTAGGATCAGTAGTTCTTGAGAAGACTTTGAACAGTTGTTCTTAGTGCTTACTATTGTAATCAGTTGATTAAATAGTTGATTAAGTCCTTGTTTGAGAAAGGCAAATCACTCTAGGAAGGGTGGACTGGAGTAGTTGAGTTCAACGAACCAGGATAAAAATACTTGAGTTTTTATTTCTAAGTTTTTATCTTCATACTTATTCAACCCCCCTTCTAAGTATTTTCTCACCTTCATAAAGTATGTCTTCTCAAATAAAGAGAGACTAATGTGATAAACTTCCTCGACTTCTCTAGAGAGATGTCTCTTGATGGAAATAAACTTGTGTGATGAATTCGCTGGGGAATACATTCCTGAGGAGCATCCTAGTTGTTGCAAAATGTGTGAATTCTCAAGTAAAGAGAAATACTGTAAGGTTTTCCATTTACCAAGTTGATAACCACTAGGGATGGACAAACCGTCTTGAAGAGATTTCTCTTTGTCGTTTTGAATAAAATCCTGATCAAAACGAGTTGCTCAAATAAAGAGAATACTTGCAGTCCAGATGCAAATTGTTGAGGGACTCTGATAACACTGTTGGAGAAATGCATCTTTAATAGTGATCTTCATAAAGACCCTTCTTGGGAGTAAAGTGCAAAATAAATTCACACTCGATCCAGATTCAAAATTTGGAGATATCCACAATGTGATTGCCGGAGATCGAAGTTCAATTCAGGAGATAGCCGAAGAGAAATTGTCAAGTAAGACTCGACCATTAAGGTGGGAACAACCGTCTTCCACGAGGATCAATCTTCGTGGGGAAACAGAAATATTATGCTTTTCTGCCTAGGGCTGACAACTCTAATTGGAAGGAGAAGACATACTAAGTTACTCAGGGATAAACACGACCAAAGCGATAGAATAAATCAAATACAAAGGATGCAAAAATGCATATGCCATGCTATCTATCTATGTGCTATGTGTATGCTATGCTGACAAAACAAAAGACAAAGGCAAACAGAGATGAAATAAACATCCGACCAATCTTCAAAGATAGAGGTACCACTGGGAATAGGTGGAGAACCAAATATGGGATCACAATCCTGCTTCAAGGTCTCAAATATTCTTCTGGGGAATAGAGACTATTCCACTTAGGCATATCATCTTGATCTTCCTTGAAGAATTTATCAGGATGAATCTTAGCTGTCTTGTTGAAGGTGAGAATAAAGATCCACAAGAGGTGGATCAAACTCATAACTGGAGAAACCTTGTGGATAACATAAATATCCATCTCACTGGAGAGATTCTTACTGGAGTAGATGGAGATACCCGAGCTGAGGTTTCATAGGGGATAAAATAAATATCCGCCTCAAAGGGGAAACCTGGATAGTATAACTGTTGAACATGTTGGAGTCAAAACTCAAAAGGGATGAAATAAACATCCACTTTGCTGGAGAAGATTGGCGTTGCAAAAGATCCACTGGGGAGTGAAATACGTCCACTTCGTTAGGAAGGTGAAGTTGGAGAAGATCCACTGAGGATTAAAGTAATACTCACTTCATTGGGGAAGTGAAGCTAAGCAGATCACTGGTAATTCTCAGGTTACCAACTAGAGATTTCTTGCATCGTAAAGATTCATCGGAGAAGTGTCATAGCCACCAGAAGTAAAATTTACTAGGGACATGAATGAAGAATGTTGTAGCAACAAAGTCATTTTTCTTGATGAACTGCGTAATGGTACTCGCCATTTTGAACAATAGTTTGTTGCATAGGGATAAGATAATCTTCATTTCTCATATGCCCCAAGTCAAATGGTTATGAGAAGAAGTCGTTCCAAGAGGATTTTACAGAAAATATGGCGTCCCATTATTTTCAAACTCTTTAGAGAGATTCGCCGAATCTCGACGTAACTGGCCCTGATTGATGGTATTATAACTGAGTCTTCAGAAATAGCTCTTTAGCCGAAGTCAAATTTGCACAGAACAAATCACTTAGAAACATAGTTGCCCCTGTCTAGCAGGATCTTCAAGTTCCAATAGAACAAACTTAAGGTTGATGTTTATATGCAGACTTTCTAGGATATAAAGCCATCCCAAGTAACCTTTCTAAGATATCAAGCAAAGTTAGCGAGTCAGAAATGTTAATTTTGACACTGTTAATGCAATACGCGTTTGTCTTGAAGTTTTGAAAAGAGATATCACAACTTGGGACAAAGTCACTAGTTAGGATAAAAAAAATTTTATAAAGCCAACGAAAATCGAGCATAACTCAATAGGAGTCAGGAAACGTTATCTCACTAAGTATGTTTTCGAATTAAACCTTACTTCAATTAGGACTTTTGAAGGTTGTATTGTGGTTTAGTTTACAATTTGTAAGGCAAAGGAATAAGGGTCAAAGCTTATTTGTACCCACCCATTTTGAAAGATGTTCACTTTTTGAAAGGTTGTAAGTGTTCAATCGAGCTGACTGAAAAATTTCCTGCCCCAGGTTTAAAAATGAGGTTGGAAAGGGTTTAAAAGGATTTAACTTCCTTATGTTTTTGGTGTTTAGGAGGTTTGAAACGATGCCTTACATCATCAGTAGGTTTTATTCGAAAGCATACATCAAGAGACTTGTGTTTTACTTCGTCATCCACCTTCCAATTCTTCACCGAAGTGAGGAAAAAATGGATACAAGTTGGCATTATAAAATTATGAAGAAAATTTTAAGAGTGAAACGAATGGATTTCTTCAAGACAAACACTTATTGCACTACTTTATTCAAAATAACATGTTCTTACATGCCAATTATGATTTTAATCGAAGAAATGAAACACATAAGCAAACGAAAATAAATGGGTGATCAGCATAGCGGTGTTCCATTCACGATTGGTCTTTCTCTTTTGAAAATCAGCACTTCATCATCTATCATTTCTTGGAATTTCTCTTGAAAAACTTTGCATTCTTCAATCGAATGCCCCAACACTCCATCATGAAATTCACAGCTGGCGTTCGAGTTAAACCATGGTGGACGAGATTTCATGATTCTAGTCTTTCTGGGTGTCATTACCGAGTTTCTTGCAAAATAAGACCATAACTGACGGTAAGTCATTGGGATAAGATCAAACCAGCGAGGTTCTTTTTTCGGAATACTCAGAGGTATCTTCTGATTCTAAAACCGTCTTCGGACTTGTCGATTCTGATGTTGATCAGGAGAAGTCATCCTCCGTTTTTGAGGTAGTCGTCGCTTGCGCTGAGCAGGCACTGCATACTGATGTTGAGGATAAGATACTGGAACTGGATCTGGCATGATTTGGGAGGTATCCCAAATTGCATTAACATCAGCACTTCTTTCCTCTAGGGAATCATCAACTGAAATTTCTTCATTAGCTTGGTTGTTCGAGTCATCTCGGATTCTTCCACTTTTGAGCGCATTCTCAATGTTTACTCCAACTTCTACAATTTGGGAGAAATCTAATGGCATAACGCCTACCATCCTAACATAATAAGAGTCTGGCAGTGTTCTTAGAAACATCTTGGTTAAATCTTTCTCTGGAAGTGGTGGACAAACTTGGGCTGCCAACTCTTTCCATCGCTGAGCATATTCCCTGAAAGATTCCTCATCATTCTTACTCATTCCTTCTAGTTGATCATTGTCTGGAGCCACGTCCAAATTATAATTGTATTGCTTCACAAAAGCATCATCTAAATCTCTCCAAGACTGAACGTGATTCCTTTGTAGCTTCATATACCATATCAAGAATGCCCCAGATAAGCTTTCTTGAAAGCAGTGCATCATCAATTTGTCATTGTCAACATAAGCAGCCGTCTTTCGACAAAACATCGTCAAATGGTATCTTGGACAACTAGTACCCTTGTAAACTTCAAAGACAGGCATCTTAAACTTCGGAGGAATGATTACACCTGGAACCAGACATAGGTCACGAGCATCAAGATCATATGCATTAGCTTCTTTCAGTATTTTCAATTGTTCTTTAAAATCACATAATTCTTTCTCCATTGCTATGAATCCTGGATCATCCATCTTCATCTTAGCGTGAACATTCGGAGTATTCGGTATACTCTACGGAAACTGGGAGACTCCTTCGTCAACTTGACCAACCAGGTTATCTTGCACAGGCTGAGGTTGTGTAGAAACATCCACTTGTTGAACATTGTCAGAGGGAAGATCAAATAACGGATTAGTCACAATTCTGAAGCCATTCATAGAATCCACATCCTTCGTTCTCTTTACTATCCTTCGGTAGTACTTCAAGCTTGGTCAGATGGTCGACATGTCAGCTGACAGACAAAGACAGAAGACCGGATGAGCCACAGAAGAGGAGAAACACATGCAAATGCAAGAATGCAGAAATGAACGGTTCCATGGAACTCAAATATTTATAAACGTTACAGAATACCAAATAAAATTATTTATTATTCTTTTTATTATTCTTTTTATTTATATCAGATTACAGATAATATTCTTATAGGAGTCCTGTCATAATAGCTAAATAAAAGCTAGTACAACCCTAAGGAAGTCCTTCGTCGTGTTTGTCAATTTGTTCCTCTAGCTGAACTTTCTTGAATATAAGTTTTGTCCATGATCAACTTCTAAGGATAGTCTGATAGAGGAAAATAAATCCTCCATATCTCTCTTCTTCTTGTTGGAAAATGAGAAAGGAATCCCCTTGTTTACTTGGATCTTCAATATTAATGAAAGCCTTTTGAAACTTCATTTGATCCTCAATAATGATGGAAGCCTCTTGCATTTTTCCTTTTGAGTTTCTTGATTCTTCAATTAGTGCCCTTAACTTCCTTAGGTCATCCGAGTTAAGACTCTTAAAAGAATACTTCAAAATATTTTCTTTTGTAATCCCTATTGGTTCTACAATGTTTATAAATGAACTCGGGATTCCGTGAAACCAATGCAATATGATGCTATATGAATGCAACAAACATAAGTAAGCACATATATGCACAAAGATAAACAAACAAAGGGGGACCCTAGGTTTGCAATGAGCATGGAGCAAAGGTATACCCATTCCCAAAGGATTTGGACTAAAGGTGGATTGTACCTGCAGAACAAGGTTCTAAAGAGGTTGCCAAAGTCATTAGTCCATCTTTCGGATATTATCAACTTCCCAAGTACTCGGTGGTTAATAATATTCTCAAGAGAACTTCTTTTGAGTGTAGCATCGCGTAGCACTATTTCGGGGGGTACCCCCTCATAGCCCCACACTACATCCTAATAAAGGCCAAAGTGGGGTTAAGGTAACTACGGTCCTTAATATCATAGGCTCCAACATCGAATATAGTGCATGTTTTCACGATTAAGAACTCGTTCAACAATACAACTTTCGAGAGGGCCTCAATTGAGCGTGATTTTCAAGTCAGCTTGGTCGGGATTCCACCCCCTATAAGCTTCTTTGAACATATCACTATCCTACCTTAAGTTCACTCAAGATCGGGTATAGGACTTTGTCTCACCACTCAAGAGTATCAACCTAAAGGTGATAAACAAACAAGTAAACAAATAACAAATATAAAGCAATAAACAAGTAGAAATAAGATAGGGAAACCCACTGAGGGGTCTGTCGCTACTGCGAAAAACGAGGCCGACAAGACAGAAGAGTCGCCACCTTTCATTATTTATCCCTCAGAACGGGAAAGGAAACGATCGGAAAAACCTGACACAAAAGGTATAAGACAAGGTCATCGCAACCATTGTCTGGATTCGGGAGTCGGTTACGCAAGGGGAAGGTATTAGCACCCCTCACGTCCATCGTACTCAATGGGATCCATGCTTGTTGTTTATTGGAAAAGGGTGTGTTTAAACTATCTATACTAAAGGTAGGTTTGAAAAGAAAAGAAATGACTCGGCAGAACACAATAGTTCTATGCCTACGTATTCCCGTCTGGAACGAGAAATCAGAGTCAACGTAGTTCGCCTAACTACGGGTTACGGGGAAGGTTGCTCGCCGAGATATCGCATCTCGTGCCTACGTACTTTCACACAGCGTGAAAGATCAGAGCAAACGTAGTTCGGGCTACGGAGAACACAGGTTTGTTCAGCTGTTTTTTATCCAAGTAAAGTTAACAGACAGTTCCAACTGATGGTGTTTGCAGCTTGATCCTTGGAGACTTATGTGTTACCGTCCGCAGTAGAACTGAAAGTTAACATAACTTATCCTTCTTGAAAAAAGGGTTTTCCTGATTAAGAGTCCAAGAGGACAAAAAGGATTTGAGTGTTTGTTTTCTGTTTTTTACGGAAAGAAGTGTTTTTTAGTTGTCTGTAGTTTGTACAGCACTAGAGACTATTACTTAGGAGCGAATGCGTCGCATATCGTCCAAAGGAAATATACTAAACACTCTATATGATTGAGAGGAGAACGCTCAAACATCATTTTCCAAGTAGCTTAAGGCTCATAACGCGCTTGTACTAACTTGCCTTTATTATGTTTTTTTACTGTTGTTAGAGGTAAGAAGAGAAACAGACTCTCTACAGAGAAACTGACTCGATCCTACAGTTATCATGCAATATTCGTCCTATAGTTGAGGTTGAATGGGGAAACTAACTAATGTTATCATGCATGGTTAGAGTCCTAATGTCTGTCATAACTTCTCTTGAAGAAGAGAAGTCAGAGTTCCTAGGGGGACATGGTAATGGAAATCAAACAATAAAAGAATTAACTATACAGAAATATTACTGTAAAAATGCATGCAATGCAAGTTAGGGAGGAAACGTGTGTGGGGCATAAGCCTCCACAAGCTCATCTCAACCTCAAGCCAGATATGAATAATTGCAAAGACATTAAAAGAAGGTAAATGCAATTAAACAAACCACAAATCACACAGGCAAGGGAGCGAAGCTCTACCGAATACCAGCAAGCAAAGCCATACAGTAAAAATACAAGCAGAGGGAGAAACTCAACCTCTAATGCAATACAAGCAAGGGAAGAAACTCGACCCTTAGGATGCTCTTAGGCCTATTCAACTACATGACCTAATCTAAATGCAACACACCAAGCAAGTCACGTCAATACACATCAATACAATTAAACAAGAAGAAAACAGACAGGGAAAACAAGCTAGTAATCTCCACAGCAGAGCAATCTTCTGACGGCAATCCAATCCAAAGTCTGTAATTGTTCTTCAAGTCCACCATCTTCAAGAGAAGGAAATCATGACAAGCAATTCAGCAAGCTTCTACCCTAAGGGAGAAAGTTGGGTGTTGGGAAGTTAGGGTAAACTCCACAGGAGTTTATCCCAGGCACTCAACCAACAAAAAGATCTTTGGGGAACCCTAGGGGTTTAGCTCCTTCAAGAGGTGTGCCATATTCCCCCCATAGGAGGGACTGAGCTACCTCAAGAAGGTTCCTAAAGAGGAAAGAATGATAGAACTTTAGGAGAATGGAAATGAGAAGCAAGGTAAGTTCCACAGGAACCTACCACAGACACTCAATCAAATCCATTTCCTTTAGAAAGCTTGCTTAGTCTCAACTTCAATGTGAAAGGCAGGGAATTCCTCCACAGGAGGAATTATACCCACAATGAAGGATCCTAATTAAGCAAAGGAAATTTGAAAGGGAACTAATCCTAAGGAAAGATCATCACTTACTTGAATTGCTAACGAAACATCAAGTGTTATCTCCTAAAAACTACCTATTCCAAGGTTAAATTGTAAAATAGGAAACTAAGGGAAGATCAAACCTAAAAAATCTAAAGAAAATCCAACATCATCTAATAGGTGTTAACAAGCCATGATAGAAAAATCAGAGGTTAGATCTAAACCAAAGTGCTCAAACCAAATCCAAAGTTCAAGGGTGCTCTAAAAGAATTCAATAGAGGATACTCCTAAACAATTAACCTAAAGTACTAATTAAAATTATCTAAAAAATCAAGCAAAAATTATATATCAGCATCATCATGTACACAGCCAGCACAAAAAAATTCAATATCAAACTCAAAAAAATGAGAGAGAAAGAAAATCAACAAAATCCACATCATTATTTCATTATTACAAAATGCACTAAAAAGAAAAATATGGAATAAAATATAAAATGCATGAAATAATAAAATGCAAAACATGATAAAAATATAAACATTTAAATCTAACTTCACAATTTTATTCAAAATTAATTTGCAATTTTTACTATTTTTCATGATTTATTTTCTAACAAGTATTTAAACAAAAAACTAAGAAAAGAAAATTAAAACCAAAACAAAGCAAGGGTGCATTCAGCAACTAATTCCAGTACTAATCACGCCTGGGCTCTAAAAGGGGTGTGGGAGTAGTATCTGGGTGTAAGGCCCACTTGGGAAAAAAAACAGCACAATTCTATTCACAAAATAACGCCCAGGGGGGGTGCAACAAGTGGGAATTTCAAGTGTAAAACATGCATGGGCCTGACTTGGGAGGTGCGCGTAGCACATTACATGATAAGCCCAAAACGAAATGATGCAACTCAGTTCAATTTTAATAAAATAAAATGAATCAGCCAGGAATCGAACTCGTGTTCTTTGGGTAGTGCAGCGCTGAAGACTTGGCTTCACTTAAGCCCAAAACGGCAGCGTTTAGCCAATCTGACGCGTGGCGCATTCGCGTCCTTTAGATGAAGCGACCAAGTCCTACTCCTTAACGCGAATGGATGGCAGCGATTTCGTCTTCAACCTTTTGAAAAATTCTATAGAATTGCAAGCAACCCGCGCGCACATCCATGGCCGGCGACGACGGAATTTTTCCGGCCAACTTCAAGTGGCCATATCTCCCTCAATAATACACCAAACGTGATGGTTCTTGAACCAATTTTGCATGAAATTTCGAGAGGAATCCAAATATACTACTTAAAAATCCTAAAAATCCATGAATCAAAAAATCTACATCTCAACCTAAAACGGCTTCAATCCTAAATTGTCACTAAACATCAAATTCTTTGCCCAGAAATCATCTACAACTTAAGGTGAACCTAACCACATGATTCTAATGCATTGAAAACACATAAATTAAGAGAAAATTCAAGAAGTAAGAACCTGAGTTCAAGCTTCAATTGGAGTCGTTTCTGGCTTGATTCTTAATCCAAAATGTTCTAGATCCAATGAGTGATGATGTTAGAAGAAGATTGAATCCTCAATTGTGCTTGAAACGGCCTCTAACAGAAATTCACTCTTTCACTTTTCTTCTTCAAGCTTCAATGGTGATATTTGCTTTCAACCCCAATCAATCACCAACCTTGTTTCTGATGAGCTCCTAGACCTTTATAGGATTGTTTAGAACCTTCTAGAGCTTAGGCCCAAGCCCAAAATCAAAGATCCAAATCCAACTATTCTTCCAAAATTTGATTATGGTAATGCATGAAACTGGCTTCATAGCTTGCATTGGAAGCTTTGGATGACCTACATATTTCATTTGGAATGAGTTCAGCCCAAGAGGAATCTCCACATTGCCTTTGTGAAGGAATTGTGTGATGTAACTTTTATGTGAACAAATCTTGTGAAAGGCCATGAAGCACACTTCAAATGAAAATTCCACAATTTCCAATGTCTTTAAAACATATTTTCTGATTAAAATGAGTGGTTATTTGACTTGTTTTGGACTCATAATCATTTATTTCCATTTCCCACCAAAAATGCCTTTGAATTTCTTCTTTATTCAAACCACTTCACACCAATCTTTGATATGAGCCAAATCAATTCACCATGAGCTCTTGGTTAGCCTAAAAACCACATTTCGGACAAGTTCCATGTTGAACAAAAATCCATTTGACAAGTGCAAGTTGGAGATTTTGACCTATGATTGAAAATGGCCTATAATCTCACTTTCCCAAAATACCCCTAACTTGTAAACCTCATAACTTGAGTTCTACAAATCAGATGGAAGACTTCTAATACAATTTGGAAAGATAAGATCATGAGGAACAACTTTCATGTTGGTCAAAAGTTCAGGTGAAACCTCCTTCTAGGTCAAAAATAGCTTGGAAGTCAGATGATTTTCATAGACAAATTTTAGATGCATCTGAGGACCTATAACTTGTTTGGACCATAACTTGAGTTCTATAAATTCAATGGAGGACTTATAGTACTCAAATTAAAGCTAAGAGCATCCTATACAACATTCATGTGGAGGCCAAAGTCATATGAGACTTGTATCTTGACTTACATGGCTTGGAAGTTTGGCACTAAACAGGGGATTTTACCCTAGGAACCCTGACTTAGCAACCCCAACCACTCTTGATTCTTCTCAACTTGATCTTAAAACAATCTCTCATATGCCTAAACATATCATTTCATAATTTCCATGACCTATAATTAGGCTTTGATCTTATTCAATTGCTCTCCTTGACCTAGGGTTAACCAGATGAAACCCTAGTGACATCCACTTCCACTGTGGCACTTACTTGATAAAAAGACTTGATTGAGCTCCAACATGGCCTCCAAGGCACTTCAATGAGCTCTAACCACACATTCTCTCCTTAATCAAGGCCTTACAATCCATTGTTGACCTTCAATTGGCTCCAAGTGAGGAGATGATCCCCATACAAGCATTCAAACCTCTCCATAACTCAAACATCTGCCTGATGACCCTAATAGCTTCTTAAGCTTGAATAATACCTCTGGTTAGGCTTCTCTTCACATGTATCACACTTGATCCCCTATTAAATAAAGGATGCTATGATATCCAAAGGCTAGAACTATGTTATGCTAATGCAATGAAACATAAACCAAGCGAGATAAGGTTAGGCAAATTTTGGGGTGCAACAGGGTCCCCAGTGAAGTCGCCATTTTTGTCTAGTGTTTTGGGTTTTTTCCTCTTTTTGAAATCGTGTGCACCGCTTCCAATTTATAGAACTGCTAGTGGAGACATCAGCTGAATGCTGTTTGATCTTGTGATGAATGCTTTCCTTCTTTAGCGTATCTTGTTTAATCGTGTCTGGAGTATGTTTTGAGGACTATTTTGGAAACAATTGAAATCTCTGTCTATTTGGGATTAATTTGTTCTAAACGTGTTCTGGGCCCGTTTGTGAATCAATGTGATGATGTTTCCTTTCCTGTGTTGACAGAATTCAAAAAAAGAGAACATCCCAAAACCTCAGTTTAACTCCTCATTAACTCGTGAAATAGACATGTTGGATGATGGTTTTGGAAGGAGATAGATGTTGCTGATAATCAAGGTCAGTTGTATTTTGATTTATGACTGATAAATGATGCGAATTTGGATTGATTTTGGTTCTGATTGTGGAGATTTTGCTTGTAGGCATTGTTGACTTGTTACTCAAGTGTATAGACCTGGTAACTTTCATTGTTTAAAAGCTGCTTGAATTTATTTGTTTTTCCCATTAGTGCTGAATAGTTCTGATTTCCTAATTTAACTTTGCAGAGGCTGGTACAGTCAGATTTCGAGAGGATAAGCATGATGCCCGTGGCTATCAACTCCTTGTTCAATTTGCATTAACTCTTTCAACCATGACAGAAAGTCAGGGCTTTCAATCCATTCCTTATGATGATGACAAAAATGTTACTCCAGACGAGTCCTAAAATAGCAGAGAATGAAGTTTCAATGAACAAGAAAAGCCTTCCATTCAATATCTCTCACCAACTCTGTCTAGGTTGCTAGATGTTCTTGTTGTAGTAATATTTTCTCCCATCACCAGCAGCATGCTCTGCCCAATCAGATGCAGAGTTCGGGTTGGTGGTATATCCTTGAAGCAGTCTCAATTTGATTCTCTTTGAATGCTCTACTTCTGACTTAGCTCGAATCTTACGCAGGGACGAAAAAGTGTTCAAACTTTTATTGTGAATGCAGGCGCGGGGGAGTCTCTTACAACAGGTTGACAGGGCATACCAGACTGTGACTCTCACGGCAAACAAGGGAAACATGACTAATTGAGAGTGGTGGAGTTTGACAAAGAACTCCCGCTAGGAGTTATCGTTGAGGTTTACGTGTACAAACGAGGTAGTACGGTTTTGAATTTCTTTCTGCATTAAGATTGCTTGAAACACATTCTAAACCTGAATGCTAAGTTAGCTCCCCTTATTGAAATGCAGGTCGAGAAGATAAGCTCGAGTTGTGTCGGCGGAAGTTTGGAGTTGGCAAAGGAAACAGTCTTGTACCAGATGATCGATGTTGTTGCCTCCTCACCATATTTGTAGCTTGTGTTGGATTATGGTTATAACTTCTTGATAACTTTCCTTTCTTTCCTTGCTTGATCAGTATCTGTTACTCTCGGTCTCATTTCAAATTACTTTATTAGTTTCTATTTTTCTTATCTTAACAGTTGTTGTTAATTGGACTACTGCTACTGTTACTGCACCGAAGGTTGATGGCGGGGTAGTCGTATGTTCAGGATGTCGCCTCCTTCAACCTTGCTGTGAAATGTTTGAAGATTACCGTAGGCTCTTAATTGTTGACATATTGTGACTGCCTTCAATGAACACTTGATGAGTTCATGATTGCATTTATGACTCCTCTTCTTGGTTTTTCATGTAGGCCATTGTCTTCTAATGGAAGCTGAGAGATGCCTAAGACACAAATGAAGAAGCTTGTAGTTGCTTTAGTGTGAGCTGCCGTTTACGGATGGAAGTCATTAATATTAATGTCTTCATGAGATAGGAAAATACCCTCATCCATGGGAAACCGGTAAAAACGACAAGGTACCAAGACCCTCTTCTCACACTTTAGATAAATTCACAGCCTCTTCTTGAGCTTCTATTGATCGGTGTTATTTCGAATTTTGGCCACTCGAAATAACCGTGGTAATGTCGGGTCTATTATGGATTGCGTCTAAAAAACTCTAAATACTACATTGGAACCTTCAGGTTGAAAGACTGTAACAGTGGGTTCACCGTAGATTTTAACGGTGAAGACGGAAACGATGCAGGTTGAGAATGATGCCTTCGGATTGCTAGAAGAATAAGGCTCCATAGGTTATGGTTTTAACAGCTCCATACAACGGTTTCAATAGGTAACTGCCAGCTTGCCTAAATTTTCCATTTTCAATCTTCTTCAAAACTTCTTTGCATTTGTTTTTGACCTTTTTCCTCACTTTCACCAGTTGCTTCTATGCTCGCAAATGTTCGGAGTAGAATCCTTAATTGGCGAATGGAGCTCCGGGCTGATGGCGTGCTTTGGAATCGAATGTGCTTTGTAGCAGACTTTCATGATCCTGATTTTCTTGTTTTGTCATTGTCAACTTGTTTGTTAGATTAAACTTGGAAAATTGTAACTGTGACCTTGTATGTGTGTTTGAACAAATGTGGTGGACTTAGATGACTCAATTCCTTTTATCCATTGATTGGACTGGTATAATGTCGCCATTCTTTGCAACTTAGAGTGCTCAATACAACTAGGAAATAATGTTGTGTTGGCCTTGTTGTGAACCGTTGAGACCAAAATGTGGGTATCTTCCAGATTTGGATAACAGGAAACTATCCTTCTTAGAAGGAAGCCTATAATAAGGTCCATGAAATTGAATAGTATATGTGCACTCAGTTTATGGAAAAGTCTTGAACACTTGACTTTGGGTCTTGAAAACATCTACTGTGAACCCTCTTATATTTTGCATCTTCTAGTCTTTATGGTAAATTCTAAACATTTAAGATAATCTTTGTTTTCACATTGGTCTCGGAAACTCCAAATGTTTCGATCTTGGAAGCGTTTCCATGAACTTGCAGCTCGAGCATGTAAACCCAATGAGTTGAAGATGATACGAACATCTTGGAAATAAATCTTGTAAGTCTCCGACAATGAACTTTCTTGATTCTTGTAATAACAATGAGCTTGAATGTAATTTCTTTTACGTTTGAATCCTGTGGAGCATAAAGACTAATACCCCTCGGTCTTCAAGCGAATTTAAATTCCTTATCATCTTCAATTCCTCTCAAAGCTTAGAAATATAAAAAAAGACAGAAGTTGTATGAACTTTCCTTGATTCTCTATACTTTTCACACATGAAATTTGATTTTTAGAATTTGAATAATATCGCGGGAACGCCCCTTGCAATTTGGATCCCATCTTGATCTTGCATAATGAATCACATATGGAACTTAAACTCCATTCGAGACCTTTTTTGCAACTTGACCAATCACTTAGAATCTCGTCCTGAGCAAACCTTTGAAAGTGGAGGTACCGTTGGCGATATACCATGCAGCTCCAACCGGTCTTCCAATCGAAGTTCTTGAAAACAAAGTATAGGAAATCTTGGCTCTTCTTAGGGAATCCCCTGAGCAATTTTTTGAAGAGAAAGGTTGTACTTGTACTAGCTATATGACCCTAAAGGGTGAAGGCATATCCTCTTTACGTCCACATGAATTCCCTACAACTTGCAAAGGATTTGAAACTCGTTGAGCACACATACCCAGCCCTCGTAACCTGCATTCTCTATATCAACTATGTCCTCATAAAACAAAACAGACAAACCGGTTAAAATGGTTGGTTAAAACGGAAAAAAACTTATGCACAAGGAGGTGGGATCTTATGGTCAAAAATTAGGGTGTGACACTCATCTATGGCATCTTTTTGTTCCCTAGCTTCGAGAATTTTGTGGACCTCAATGCCATTAAAATCTTCTTGAAGAAGAATCCTGTGCCTACCTTGCTAGCAGATGCATATCATTCTATTCATCTGAGGAACTTTCATAATGGAGGGATGATTACTTGTTGCGCTCCTTTGTTATACAAATGGTTCATATCACATTTGCCTAAAGCTAACGCTTTTTGGGATCCGAAGAAAGGATGGTGGTCACAGAAGATCATGGCTCTCACTCACTCCGATATTGATTGGTATAGTCGTGAATATGATGGAACAATGATCATTAACAATTGTAGGGATTTCGGTAATGTACCTCTTCTCAGTGCTAATGGAGGAATCAGTTACAATCCAGTCCTCGCCCGTCGACAATTGGGATACCCTTTGAAGGAAAAGCCCAATGGTGTTCATGTGGAAGGTATTTTCTTCAAAGAAGAAAAGGATAGTCAAGAGCTGAAAAGGAAAATTCTAGAGGCTTGGAAACATCTGCACAAGAAAGGGAAAAAGGACCTTGGAAAGCTCAACTGTGTCTCTTTGGAACCATACCTCCAATGGGTTCGAAAGAGAGCCATCTCATTAAAGATGCATTATCCTAAATAAGAACCTATGGCTTTGAAGGAAGAATGCACCCTGGTCTTCATGTCTGAAGAAGAAAAGCTGAAAATCGCTTTGGTCAAAGCACAACAAACAGAAGACGCTTGGAAGCACAAATATCAAGTAGTTGTTGAAGAGAATGCAAAGCTTCAACAACAATTACAGTTTAAGAATGAAGAAGTACTCTCTTGTAAGAAGAGGAAAGATCGAGAAGATTTATCCTCCTCTAACCCTCAGTCAACTCCGTGGAAGTTAATTGTGGACAAGCTCATTCTCGATAAAGCACAAATGGAAGAAGAGATCAAGAAGCTCAACATAAAGCTTTTAGGAGGACCTTTTTAGGACTTTTGTTAGCTTTTATTTAGCTTTTTGTTTAAGACTCTTGTAAGAAGTATCAAGTAATCTTGTTGAGCAATGAAATCAAGTCCATGACAATTTTTGATGTTTGCAAATATCCGAGTTCCATGACATTGTTATGCATTTGCATCTTTGCATTTTCTAACCATTCAAGGAAATTCAATTTTTTATTTTGCCGACACAATATGGCACGACGAAACATACTTCCTTTCCCAAATTTGAAGTTGGGCAATCTTCAGATTCTAGCAAGTCTTGTCGAGAATTCTGACGCTTTCATTGCAAAGTATGGAGACCTTCTATCGCTATTGACTACTCGAGTTAACGAGAACATGCTGCAAGCTCTTGTTGAATTTTACCATCCAGGATATCACTGTTTTGTCTTCCCATACTTCCAACTTCTCCCAACCATAGAGGAGTACACTAGTTATCTGAAAATTCCATTGACTGTCACGGCTCGTTATGGAAAGCCGAAAAGAGGAGATTTGGCTAAGGCATTGCAACTTGGGCCCGAGGAATTACCCGCTATGAAAGCAAAAGGAGGCTTCTATGGAATGGAGGCGAGACAATTGATGGAGATGGCCGAATATCATTATGAGAATAGAAATTTGGGCATCTTTGAAGCAATTTTGGCATTCCTAATATATGGGCTATATCTCTTCCCAAGCAATTATGACTTCATCAGCGAAAAGGCTATCCGTCTTTTCCTCATCAAGAATCCTGTGAACACAATATTAGCAGACACGTATGTAGTCATTCAGCGCCAAAATCTATATGACCTTGGACAATTTTCATGCTGCCTCGCGCTGCTCAGCAGATGGTTCACCTCTCATTTTCCCAAAACTCACATTCTCTGGAATTTCTACAACAAGAGCGCGTGGATTACAAAGCTTGCCGCTCTCCAACATCATGACATCACTTGGTATGATCCCAGTATTGGTGGTATAACTATGATTCCCGGCTATGGGAGCTTTCCCAATGTACCTCTCGTTGGAACCAGAGGGATTATCACTTACATTCCTATACTTGCTCAGCGACAATATGGATATTCAACCGGGCCTGAACCCGAGCCAGAATTGTTAAAGCCCTACTTTTGTGAAACAGATAGCAACCGAGAGTTAGAAGCTCGAGCTGACTATGCTTCTAGGCTCCCTCGCGTCCATGGGATAACTGCAATAGAAGACATAAGCTGCTTAACTACAAGAGCCTATCTGCTTTGGTCAAAGGAGATAGCACTGACAATGTTTTACACCCATGATTACGAGATAATAATGGAACTAGACATCCCTGTGAGTAGGGAAGAACTGAAGTATGAACTTATCAAAGCACAATGCGAAAACGAAGACCTTTGGGAAATCATCCGCTGAGATCGAGCTCGTAGAGAAATTCAAGAAGAAGAAGGATCATCTTGTTAGAATGATCAACACTTCACGTTTTCCCTGTTTTCTCTAAAGAAGGATTGAAATCTTATGATCTTGTACTTTTGTTTCCGTTGTAATGAAAGGTCTTTCTTGTTAGCAAGAGCCATCTATTGTAATAGATTTTGAATTATCAATGGAAAATTGCTTTTTTGAGGCACGTCGTTACATGTTGCTCAAATTATTTTTGTTTGTAAACAAATTTTGTTTTTCCTTGAATGGTTTTTTGCATTTTGCATCCGCATATGCATATCATCTTGAATTGGTCTTGCATTTGAGGTTCCACAGCTCAGCTGTTATTCTTGTTCAGAAAAGAGAGAGGGGAGTCACGCTGAATTCTCACAAATACAACACTCGATCTAGAGCTCAGAAGAAGATGGCTAATAATGATCAGAGGATCGACCAAATGGACAACGACATTGAAAGAATCAAGGGTGACGTCAGCCAGATTATGGAAGTTCTCAATGTAATCAAGGCAAAGATGGACACACAGTCTACATTATTCTCCGAAGTCACTGCGGCAACGACCAACGTCACAGTAGCTCCAGTTACCACTGCAGAATTTCCCTATGGCATGTCTCGGGATTTCGTGCCACCATTCAGCAATATATAATCTTCAAGTTTTCAGCCACTATTTGATTCAACAATCAGGAATCCCATTTTCACTTAGGCGGGTGGACCAACTACAATGCGACCTGTTTTTCAGAATCAACAACCGATCTTTGACGTACCAGATGGCTCTGAAACAGAAGATGAGAAGCACGAGAAGCTGAGAGTGGAAATGGACATCATGGCTAAGAAGATGAGAGCTTTTGAAGGAAACAATGTCTTTGGATTTGATGCTAAAGACCTCTGCTTGGTTTCTGGTTTAGTGTTCCCACCAAAGTTCAAAATTCCTATATTTGACAAGTATGATGGAACCACTTGTCCTAAGGTTCACTTAATAATGTACTGCAGGCGGATGGCTCCGCATATCGAAAACAACAAATTGCTAGTACACTGCTTCCAAGACAGCCTCATGGGGGCATCAGCCAAATGGTACCTTGGTTTGGATCAAGCAAAAATCCACGGTTTTCAAGACCTGTCAGATGCATTTATCCAACAATACAAATACAACATGGACTTAGCTCCAGATCTCCGTCAGTTGCTCAACATGATGCAGAAAAGTACCGAGTCTTTTAAGGAATATGCACAGAGGTGGCGTGGGGTGGCAGCTCAAGTTGAGCCACCGCATACCGAAAAAGAGTTTGCAGATTGGTTTGTCGACACCGTCAGGCCAGAATTTTATGAAAGATTGATCAGTAGCGTCACTTCAAACTTTTCTGACATTGTAGCAGTAGGGGTTAAGGTTGAAACTGGGTTGAAAAGCGGTAAGGTAACAGCTCCGAATACCAGTTCCAGTACAAATACTTCCAAGAAACCGGTAAATAGCTTCCACAAGAAAAAAGAGAGTGAGGTAAGCGCCGTAATATATGGGAAGAGGGCACAGAATTTGACAAATCGTCAACAATACTACCAACCGTCTCCTTATGTGGCGGTTGTAACACCCATCTTTCAGCAACAAACTTAGCAGGGTCCTCAGCAAGGGGCACCCATTCAAAATCAAAAAAATCACTATCAAGGACAACAGTCTCAAGCTCGGGCTCCAAGAGCCAATTATCCAGGAAATTGGCCGAAGATTCAGCCTATCCATATGAGCTACATAGAATTGTTCCCTAGACTGATAGAGAAAGGTCTTGTCAAGACGAGAAAATTAGGTGCTCCGCCTAACCCCCTGCCTTACTACTTCAACGCCAACGCTCGTTGTGCTTTCCATGAAAACGCGCCAGGACATGACTTAGAAGATTGCTTTGCACTACAACATCTTGTCTGTGAACTGATTGAAAAAAGGATCCTATCTTTTGCAGATAATCCACCAAATGTGAAGCACAATCCTTTACCAAGTCATGGTGGAATAAACGCCATTACTGAAGAAGGAGAAGGGTCAGAGACCAAAACCTTTACTACCATTGAAGAAATCAAGGTGCCACTGGCAGAATTGCACAAACGTCTCGCCCAAGCTTTGGCACTCAAAACATCTCATGAAGATTGTGAACAATGCAAGCTGAACCCGCAAGGTTGTGACCTTGTGCAAAGAGACATTCGAGCATTGCTCGATCAAGGAATGATAGAGATCAGTAGGAGGAAAAAGAAAGAAGACATAGCAGTAATTGAACCTGTGTTCAATATGCCCGAGGAGTCAAGCAAGAGGGTTGTGTTCAGAAACCCTGACAACAATAGAAACAATAATGTTTGACCTGTATTCCACGATAATGTGATACCCAAATTTGGAAGGGGTCAACCCAAGTTTGATCCAAGGAGAGGACCTAGACCCCATCCCAGAGCAATAACGCCGAAAGAAGATCAAACATGGTGTGAAAGTATCTTTAAAGAAGGAAGGCAAGGGAACATAACCAATATCGCTGGTGGAAGTAAAATGACTCGAAGTGGACGAGTATATCAACCGATGACAAACAATGCGGTTCCTCCACAAAAATTTCATGCTCCTAAAACCTTCGTCGCTAAAGAGCCTGTTCTCAAAGAAGCTGCGGTCAAAGAGCCTGAACCAAATGAAGTCATTACTGAAGAACCCATCAACAAGGGAAAAGAGCCTCTCAAAAATGATGAGGAAGAATTTCTGAGAATCATTCGTAGGAGCGATTATCGAGTAGTGGATCAGTTGAACTAGACTCCATCAACGATCTCTGTCATGTCACTATTATTAAGCTCCCCGGCACATCGTCAGGCCTTGCTGAAAATCCTGACACAAGCGCACGTAACCAAAGATATCACTGTGGGGCAATTCGACTCCGTGGTTGCAAATATCACATCTTGTAACACCTTAAGCTTCGATGACAGTGATTTGACAGCCGAAAAATGCAAGCACAATCGTGCTCTGCATGTATCGATCAAATGTGAAGAAGACACGTTGTCTAGGGTGCTTGTTGACACAGGATCCGCCCTAAATGTATTGCCAAAGAGAACGCTAGCTAAGCTAGCTTACCAAGGCGCAATTATGAGACCAACGTCTTCGGTGGTAAAAGCCTTTGATGGATCCCGAAGAGCTATAATTGGAGAAGTAGGCCTGCTTATCGTCATAGGTCCACAAGTAATGGACATCAACCCGGTCTATAGTTGTCTGCTAGGAAGGCCATGGATACATGCAGAAGACGCTGTAACTTCTACTCTCCACTAAAAAAATGAAGTTTGTCGTTAATTACCAGTTGGTAATAATTCATGGTGAAGAGGATTTAATAGTAAGCAACCTATCCTATTTCCAATACATTGAAGTGGACGAAGATTCACTTGAAACAGAATTCCAAGCGCTAGAAATAGCCCATGCTGTTCTGGTAGATGAGTCAGAGATAACCCGCGGTCCATCCTTTGTCTCTTCCCAGAGTGTCAAAACCGCAATGAAAACTGGACTCCCGCAGGGATGGGGAGAAATCATTCAAGTCAATGCTCGAGCCAAGAATGACCGACAGGTTGGGTTACAAACCAACTCCAGGAGAAGAGCCAGAAGAATGTGTCATGAAGAAAAAATCCTTGAAAGAGATTTTCACCAGCGGCGGACTACAGATAAACGCAATCATCGCTGAAGAAGAGGACAATGATCTCAATGGCCTAATAATCCGAGGAGGAGCAGCTCTACGTAACTGGGAGGCTGTGGAAATACCTGTCTTTTTACCTCTAGAGTAATTCATTTGTCTTGTTAGCTTTTTATTTTCTTTTGGAAAAATTCTAGGTCTAGCCCAAGGCCTGCGAATCATTTTGTATGGGCCACTTTGCAATTTGAAAGATCTATGAATGAAAAAGTATTTTTGTTAAAACTCTTGTTTATTTCTCGCTCATCATTTTCACTATTTTTGTTAAAATGGAAAATGGCTACTTTTTTGGAAAAAAAAATAACCCTTCATTTGCATGTCTATATGTGTGTATGCCTGATTATTCCCAAAAATGTAAAAAAAAACATGCAGAATACATCCACCACCCACAGAATCCTATGATCCTTCGGTTCCGTCTACTAGTGGTTCATTTGTCTTCCAAGCCGAAGCAGAGAGTGATGAAGACTCAGAGATCCTTGAAGAGCTGATAATGATGACTGGATACAAAGATGCTTGTCTTCAACCATACAAAGAACCGACTGAAGTCATCAATTTGGGGTCCGAAGAAGAGAGAAAAGAAGTCAAGATTGGGGCACTATCAGGACCAAAGGTCAAAAGTGGGCTGATAGCACTTCTCAAAGAATACGTCGACATATTTCTTGGTCTTATCAAGACATGCCAGGGTTGGATACCGACATTGTTATGCACAAGCTTCCTCTAAAGCCAGAATGTCCTCCCATTAAACAGAAACTCCATAGATCAAGACCAGATATGGCTCTCAAGATCAGGGATGAAGTTAAGAAACAAATTGGCGCAGGTTTTTTAGCCGTATCTAAATATCCAGAATGGGTGGCCAACATTGTGCCAGTCCCAAAGAAAGACGGCAAAATCAGAATGTGTGTCGACTACAGGGATCTAAACAAAGAAAGCCCGAAAGACCATTTCCCTCTTCCACATATTGACACATTGGTGGATAACACAACAAGCTTTGTAGTATTCTCGTTCATGGATGGATTTTCTGGTTATAATCAGATAAAAATGGATCCAGCAGATATGGAAAAGACAATCTTCATCACACCCTGGGGCACTTATTGTTATAAGGCCATACCTTTCGGTTTGAAAAATGCAGGGGCAACATATCAGAGGGCCATGGTTACGCTCTTCCATGATATGATGCAAAGGAAATTGAAGTATACATAGACGATATGATCTCTAAGTCTCTCAAGAAGGAAGATCATTTGGATCATCTGTTGAAACTGTTTGAAAGACTCCGAAAATATCAACTAAGGCTAAATCCAGCTAAATGCACCTTTGGGGTTCGGTCAGGAAAATTACTTGGTTTCATCGTTAGTCAACACGGAATTGAGGTGGATCCTGACAAGGTCAGAGAAATCCAAGAGATGCCTGCTCCAAAGACAGAAAAACAAGTCAGAGGTTTCCTTGGGCGATTAAATTACATCTCCAGATTCATCTCCAATCTGACTCCTACTTGCACACCGATCTTCAAGTTGTTACGAAAGGATCAGCTAGTAGTGTGGAATGAGAAATGCCAGTCGGCATTTGAGAAAATCAAACAGTATTTACAAGAGCCTCCAGTATTGATCCCTCCGGTACCTGGAAGACCTTTGTTTATGTACATGACAGTGTTAGAAGATTCAATGGGTTGCGTCTTGGGCCAAACTGATGAGTCAGGCAAGAAAGAGCATGCAATTTATTATCTAAGCAAGAAGTTCACAGATTGTGAGAGTCGATACTCCCCGCTGGAAAAAGCATGTTGTGCTTTAGCATGGGCCACAAGCGTCTAAGACAGTACATGATCTGCCATACCTCGATGCTGATTTCTAAAATGGACCCAATAAAGTACATTTTCGAAAAGCCAGCTCAAATTGGAAGGTTAGCCAGATGGCACATGCTCTTGTCAGAGTATGATATCCAATATGTTGCTCAAAAGTCCATCAAAGGTAGTGTCTTGTCAGAACACCTTGGCGAGCATCCTGTGGAAGATTATCAGCCATTCAAGTTTGAATTCCCTGATGAGGATATGATGTACATTCAGCGAATGAAGCCTAAACTTGGTCCGGACGAAGGTTCCGAGCCTGGGTCTCGTAGGAAAATGATGTTTAATGGTGCGTCAAATAAAAATGGACATGGCATCGGAGCTGTTCTGAAAAAACCAACCGGAGGATACACTGTCGTTATAGCCCGACTCTGTTTCTCTTGTACCAACAATATAGCCGAGTATGAAGCCTATATCTTGGGGTTAAAAGCTGCCATCGTTCTCCGCATCAAAATCTTAGAAGTAATTGGTGATTCTGCCTTGGTGATTTATCAGATCAAAGAAGAATGGGAAACTCGAGATGAGAAATTGATTCCTTACAAAATTCACATTCTAGAGATGATTGAATACTTCGATGAAATTACCTTCAAGCATGTACCAAGAGCAGAAAATCATATCGCTGATGCTTTAGCCATGATGGCATCAATTTGGAAGGTCCAGTTTGTCAATAAGGCACCTCTGATTCGCATCGAAAGGAGGACCATCCCAACATATGTCATGACAATAGAGGAAGAGTCTGATGAGAAACCGTGGTTCCATGATATCAAGAATTTCCTTCAAAATCAGGAATATCCTGCTGACGCGTCCAGAATCAACAAAAGAGCAATACGAAGACTGTCATATAAGTTTTTCATCAGCAACTGCATCCTGTACAAAAGAAATCATGATATGGTGTTACTCCGATGTGTCGATGAAAAAGAAGCGAGCCTCATAATGACTGAAGTACATGAAGGAACGTTCGGTACTTATGCCGGCGGCCACACCATGGCTAAAAAGATCTTAAGAGCTGGATACTTTTGGTTGACTTTGGAAACGGACTGCATCCTCTTCGCTCGAAAGTGCCACAAGTGCCAAGTCTATGCTGACAAAATGCATGTTCCTCCACACCCTCTCAATGTAATAACATCACCATGGCCATTCGCAATGTGGGGCATAGACATGATTGGGGCAATAGAACCAAAAGCTTCCAACGGTCATCGGTTCATCCTTGACGCTATTGATTACTTCACCAAATGGGTAGAAGTAGCATCTTATGTGAACGTGACAAGACAATTGGTCGTCCACTTCATCAAGAAGGAAATTATCTGCCGATACGGTATCCCTGACAAGATCATTACTGACAATGGGTCAAATCTGAACAACAAAACAATGAAAGAGCTCTGCAATGACTTCAAGATCAAACATCATAACTCGTCTCCTTATAGACCGAAGATGAATGGCGCAGTCGAAGCTGCAAATAAGAATATCAAGAAGATAATATAGAAGATGGTCGTAACCTACAAAGATTGGCACGAGATGTTACCATTTGCTTTATATGGATATCGAACATCAGTGCGAACTTCGACAGGGGCAACTCCTTTTTCCTTGTTGTACGGAATGGACGCCGTGCTACCCATTGAAGTCAAGATACCTTCTTTGAAGATCTTAAAAGAAGTCGGTCTTGAAGAAGACGAATGGATAAAAGAAAGATTCGTCTCATTGAATCTCATTGATGAGAAAAGAATGACAACCATGTTGTCGCACCTCGAAAAATCACGGGGATATTTCGTAGAAAACGACCCTCGCGCGAAAGGCGCGGAAATGCGGTTCGACAGAGTCGCCACCGAACTTTATTTTTCCCGAATAAACGGGAGAGGAAAATATCGAGAAAACCATCTTGAACTGAAAAGGATAGGAACAGGGTTGTCGCAACCAATGTTCCGGGTTCGGGAGTCGGTTACGCGAGGGGAAGGTATTAGCACCTCTCACGTCCGTTGTACTCAACGGGAACCTCTTAAGGTAATTGTGGGGAGTGTTGTTTAGGTTTACTTGTTTTCTTCTCGTTGTTAAAGGTAGAATTGGTAGGTTAAAAGGTTAAAGACGCTAAGGAGAGACGGGTGGTTAGAAGATGGGGTGCTTGCCAAGGATTGGGGCCCTTGTGCCTACGTATGCTCATTCGGACGAGAATGAGAAATCAGAGCGTCGTAGTTCGACTACAGGAAAGGATGGGGGAAAACGGAAGATAGATAGAAGTGTGCTCACCAAGATCATCGCAATCTTGTTCCTACGTATCTTACATTCGGACGAGAATGAAGAATCAGAGCAGTCGTAGTTCGTGGTAACGACCACGAAAAGAAGAGGTTGAATGGGTTAAAGTTAAGTTTGAGAAAGAGGCGAAAGAGTGACTGACAAGCAACCCAAAAGCGCGTCTCAAGAGCTTGTCACTCAAGAATTCAAGGAATGCGAGATTCCAAGAACTCAGTTCTTTCGGGAATTGACTGAATAAGTTGAAGATAAAGAGTTGGATGTTTTGAAATCGAAAGAATGAACTGATAACAACTCAAGGGCGCGCCTCGAGAGTTACTCATTCGAATATTCAAAGAATGCTAGATTCTGAGAATATCCCTCTTTCGTAAGTTTTTTAAAAAAAGTTTGTGAAAGGATCGAATCGAAAAAATGGCATGCGAGGCCAAAAGGAAGTTGTTTTGAAGTAGCTCAGAATTAAACACAAACTTTATAAGCAATTAATTATTTACTCTGAAACTCATGGTCACAATCATTTAAACAATACCAGCCACAAACATAACTCAACAAGGAATGATTTAAAACTGAATCAGAAGAAAAAACACTATACCAAAAATGAACCTCAGTCTTTTAAGCATACAGATTCGCAACCACAACTAACATTGCGAAACTCTAAACTGGTACCATGCAGTTAATGGGTCGAAATATTACCGAGTCGGAAAAAAAACGATGAAACGAGTTCGGAGCTCAAAACCCTTCCGAGTTTCTTCTTTCAAAACCTGCATTGAAAACTGACAAAAAGTGGAAAGAAAAACCCATGACTATGAAAGCTTCAAAGCGGCGTCCGGTTTTCGTACATAAAGATGACCTTCAACGCATAGTCAACTACGGTTATTGCTGGAGAATCGTGCTGGTGTGGTTTTCGTTGTCGCTTGCGCATGAATCGCCAGATCAAGACTGGAAATGATGTGCATTCTGAACTGCGAAACCAAAGGCGTAAATGGTGGTAGTAGTGGAGCCAAGATGGAAACCGATGACGGCGAACGCAGCTGATTCAAGCAATGTAACATTTGTCAACGAAATCTGAGAATGATGTGGAGTAGCAAAAAGCTCTAATGGGGTAAACAAAGGGTCTCATGATGGCAACAGTTGGGGGCTCCCTTTTAAGGGTAACGGCGACCGGGAAAGAGGGAAGACGGAAGGGCCGAAATGGAAGCTCACGACGTACTTTTAAGTTTGTGAGCGGCGGATTTGAGAGGGAACGGAGAAGGTGACACGACTATGGTCTTGAGTTTAGAGAAGAGGACGAATTTTTTTTTAGGGTTTGTTGGTGGAATTAGCGGCCGTTTTCAAATGGGAGAGGAAGATGAACAGTTCTTTTTCTTTTCACTCCGAAATTCTCCTCTTCTTAAATACACACTCAAGCAAAAACCCTAACGGGCTTCCTCCCAAACATGGGCCTAATCTTACTCTCTCAGCCTTTTCTTCAAATTCTGATACTCACTTCTTTTAATCTCTTTTTTCATTACTTGTTAATATTAAAACATATAATTATAATACAAACTAAACATAACTATATAAAGATATTAATATTTACAATAGTAATTAAGTAAAACATTTACAATATATAAAAATAAACTAAAATTTATATTTAATAACAAGGCAATATTAATTGCTATTATTATAATTATATAACACAACAAAATATATATATACAAAAAATATTTATTACTATTAGCAAAATTTTAAAAGGAAAAAAGGTTAGGAAATGAAACATGATAATAATATTCACAAAAATTTTCTTAGACCACGTGTCACACTTTTATTGGTCAAAAAGATAAAGTTTTGGAAAACGCCCGATTTCAGGTGGACACGTGTCTAAACGGCATGAAACAATAATGCGAAGATATTTACAAAAAGGGTAGGACAAATTTAGGGTATGACACATGTGTCACAGCCAGATCTATCAGCAAAATATGATAAGAGCGTTCAACAAGAAAGTGCGTCCCAAAGAGTATAGGGAAGGAGAACTTGTACTTAGAAAGATCCTACCAACGTAGAAGGACATGCGCGGCAAGTGGATGCCCAACTACGATGACCCTTTTGTGGTAAAAACTGTCTTTTCCGGAGGTTCGCTAATTCTCGAGACCATGGATGGGGAACAACTCAGGTACCCTATCAACTCAGATGCAGTGAGGAAGTATTACGCCTAGAAAGTTGGATCAATACTGCAGCAAGGCAGAAGCCTGAAGTTTGAAGCCAACGAACGCAGGGGCAAAGTGTTGAAGGATTAATCAATCTCGTCAGAAGCAACGAAGCAAATGGACTGCTAGTTAGTAGGACCAAATCATCATGGGATCCTGTAACCCTTTCTATTAGCCATTTTTCCAAATGTATTTTGTTCCCGAGACTTTTCCTTTTGTAAAGTTCTCGTCAATTAATGAAATCAGATTTTGGCCCAATCATTGTTATGATGTTCTGTTTTTGTTATGTGATTTCACTTATTTTTTAATAAAGATTTCTCGAAAAGCAAAGTGTTTTGAAAAACTTAAAATTTTGTTTAAAAGGAAAACTGATTTAACAAAACATATTGGAAAGCTCTATAGTGACTTGACAGTGTTACACAACTCTCCAAACCATAAGAGTTTGTTGTCACCTACCGATTAGCGTTCAATGGTAGTCCCCGCTTGTAAGTCCGGATTTCTCCTCTACAGCTTCGTGAGAGCATTGATTATTTTGGAAGATTGTTATCTGTCTCAAAAAGAGGTGCCATCTAATTTGAAATCAGTGAGACTCAGTGTGATTGGGTTCTCCTCTCTGTTTTCTTTTTGTTTTGCTCTTTCTTTCTCCCTTTGGGGTTGGTCTGCATTTTCGCATACAACATCATATCGGCATACACATCTGTTTACATCTGTTTTAGGTTTCGGTCCATTTGGCCGATTGCCTTCAAGATCCTTTGGTCGTTACCACTCTCTTCGTTTCGTCTGCCACGGCTCTTACTTTGCGGTTGTTACCTCTTTTAATCGGTAATCTAGGGATTACCTGTTTCCTTCCTGGAGGACTAGTTGTGACTAGCAATATCTAAGTTACCAAAACGATTAGTTGTTACTAATATTTACCGTTGACATGGTTGTCACAAATAATCTTTTAAGGTCTAGTAGTTATTAGCATTACTTAAAATCAATTGTTATTGGTACCTCTTGATTCGGTCGTTACCAATCTTCCTCAAGATCCGGTGGTTACTGGCATCTCTTAAATCCAATTGTCATTGATATCCTTTGAAGTCCAGTGGTTAATGGCATCTTTTAAAAGTCTAATTGTTATTGGTATCATCTAATTTGGTCGTTACCAAACATCATTCTAAAGTCCAGTGGTTACTGGCAATGTTTGAATCCAATTGTTATTGGTACTATTTGATTTGGTCGTTATCAATTTCATCTGTTAAAATCCAATTGTTATTGGTACCCTTCGATTTGGTCGTTACCAATTATCATCCCAAAGCCCAGTGGTTACTGGCACCCTTTGAATCCAATTGTTATTGGTATCCTCCGATTTGGTAGTCACCAATCTCCACACAAAAGTCTAGTAGTTACTAGCATTGCTTAAACCCAATTGTTATTGGTATCCTTTGATTTGGTTATAACCAGTTATTCCAGAACCCAGTAGTCACTGAATCGGCTAAATCCAATTATTATTGGTATACCTTTGATTTGGTTGTCACCAAACCCTTTGAAAAATCCAATGGTTATTGGTCTCCCTTGATTCGGTCGTAACCAATCGCCCCAGGAAGTCTAGTGGTAACTAGCACTTTTGGAAAACTGTTTGTTGTTATGGTCGTCACCAGTACCCCTTTAAAGTTTTTGCTTTCCCCAGTCGAGTCTCGGAGAACTAGTGGATACTAGTTTCCCCGGTGCGTCTGGTCTTGTTTCTAACCTTTTCCTGAAGATCCCGTTTGAGCTCTTCGTTTTAGGAAATTTCTCATCTGGTTATCCCCAGTGGGGTTTGTATCTCCGTTCCGTCTTTTCCCCGGTGAAGGTTTACTTCCCCAGTGGAATTGTTCCCCAGCGAAGTTTTCTCCAGTGGACTTCTTCCCCAGTGAAGTTTCCCCGGATTGTCGGGTCCCCTGTGAGTAATTACTCGTTGTATTGTCATTTTTTATTTTTGCTCGCGTTTCTGTATCTGTCTTACATTCAAGCATCATAAAGCATCATTTAGAATTCATTGCACTTCAGCATTCGTCCTTTTGCATACCATCGGATCTAAGGGACAAAATTTCTGGTTTGCTATATTTAAATACCTTTCACTACGATTCTATGAGGATTGTTATCTCTCATTGCCATCTAGTGAAGATATTTAAATAGGGGCAACTGTTTCACCCCAAATTTTGATCCCTTAGATCCTCATCATCAGTTTGGGATCATATTCATTTGATTAACTAACCTTAACCCATTTCAAGTTTATCTTTGTCAAGATGCAGATGAATCTGGGTTGCGTACCGTAAAAAATTGAGGCTTCGATGGTTTGATCAATCAATGTTTTGGATTGATTCAACTATAAACAAGATCAAGGATACTACATTGGGTCAAGTATGAATCCAATTTGAGGTTGTCACCCAAAGGTTGAAGACAGTGCAATTCAGGATCCCTGATTAGGGTTTTCGAGCGGGAAAACTCAACTGTAGTTTGAATTTTGATTTAAAAGGTGTTCTAATGATGCAATCTTGGTCCATAAGGTTTATATGGCTTATTGAAGTCTACTCAAGAAGTTTCAAAGTCTTGGAAGACCCGAAACATGAACAGTCGGCTCGATAGTCATCGATCGATCGTACGATTGACCGAAAAGTCAACTCTTCAACCATAAGGAATTTGACCTCATGATATGAATCAAAAATGTTCCTTATGTCATATTACACCTGCCCATAAAATTTCATGACCATTGGATCAAGGGTTGAGGAATAATCACAAAAGTCGGGAATTAGGGTTTGAAAGGGGCAAGACCATAACTCCTTAACCACACATCCAATTGAGTTGGTTCAAAGCTCCTTGGAAAGCCCTTGACAAGTCCTACAAAAGTCCTAAAGTGGTCCATGAGCAGAAAATGCATAGATTTGGAGTTATGACCAAATTCATTTCAAGAAGGAAAATAATTTCGAAAAAATTCTAAGTTATTTGGCCTTTTAGGCATGTTTTTCAGCAACTTTGAGAGGTCTTTTGACCTAGTTTCATTGGGAATTTGAAAATCTCAAACACATGAAAGTTGTAGAGCTACATGAGGGCTTTCCAAAAAGTACTAGAACTCTTCAATAACATTTGTGAGCTGAGAGTTATGGATCATGGAAGTTGGGGCTGCCACACTTGAAGTCACCATTCCAACTTTTTCTCAAATTCAATTTTCAATAACTTGGACCATCCTCAACCATTGGATCATGTTTCATTATTATAATTTAAGGCTTATATGAATGGAAAACTAGAAGAAAGAAGGGATTGATGGATTTTTGCAACTTGCAAGCAAGTTGACAATATAATATTCAATTAAAGGAGGAAGAAAGAGAAACTTTATGGAAGAAGGATGCAGCTGCAGTTCCCTACTCTTATAGCCTCACTTCAGTCACTTTATCCCCCTCATTTCACTTGATATTTTTCCCTGCATTGAGCCCAAGAACTGAGGAGAAAACCTGCCACATGATCTTGGCATGATTTTCTTCAAAATCTCCCTCCAAAAGTGGAAAAACCAAATATGTCCCAAGCTTCTCATGGCCTATAAATAGATATTTCTCCACACTCTCCAAACCACACCAGAGCTATCAAGAACACTAGAAAACTCATAGCTCTCTCATCTCCTTCCTTGCTTGAAAGTGCATTTTCTCAAAATCACCAAAATCCACCATTTTACACTTTTCATGTCATTCCTTATTCCAAACACCAAAACACTTCAAAGACCACATACACACACTTAAAATAACCATTTGAAACCGTTCCCATCATTACTTTCCTCAGAAAACTCATCAATCTAAAATTCAACCTTCATACCTCCACATTTTGACTTTTATGCATTTTGAGAGCCAAATCACTACTTGTGGTCTTTCCTACCACTTCAACACCCTCAACACCTCATAATCATCTTGTTTTAACTGTCCAAAAGCTCAAAAACCAACTGGAAGTTTGTTTACTCAAACTGTCCCAAAAGTTGCTTATTGCTTCAAGAGGAAGAAAGCTTCAAAATTGGTACCAATAGAGGATCTATGGGTTTCTTTGCTGTTAAGCTTGCTCAAGAAGGTCTACAAGAGGTATGTAATGCTAAGCCTCCTCATTATACATCACATGTCATATTTTGTAGCTGTTGGGATTGATTGAGTTCTGTTTTGAAAATAATGTTCATGTTGTCCCAAAATTGATCTTTGTCAAGAGTTTGTCTTTGTTGCAACATCCTTGCTAATGTTAAAGTATGATGCTCATAAAGTGATGTGTTGATGATATTCTATCAAGATTATGCTTTATATATTGTTCCAACTGTTTTTTCAGAAAACTGTCCACAAGAGTAGCCTTATGAGTTTTAACATGAACTTGGATTTGTTGATTTGTAGCTATTTTGTTTTTCTGCCTAGGATTGCTCATTTAGGGTTGTCAACTTTTTGAGATTGTCACTAGGACAATACAATTTTGTTGTTTCTGTTAGATTGATAAGGTGTATGAGCATTGACATGTTTTGTATGCATCATTAATTAAAAGTTTGTTATGTCTAGCTTATTTTGTGTTTCATCCAATCCCTGTCAAGGTGTTGTGCTGTGTGCTATGTTTGAGGTAGAACTGACTGACTCTTGGTTTGAAAACCACTGTTTGAAATCCCTGTAGTCACTATGATGTAGATATTAAATTATTTGTTGTTGTCATGTTCCTGCCTGTTTTGCATTAGCTTGCTTAACCTACGTATGTTGACTTGAACAAGTAATATCCTTGCTATCATTGTGAACATTTCATATCAAATCTGCCAGCATGAGTTTTATGTAACAGCTGTGAAATGTGTTTGTTTGTCTTGGTAGGCATTGTATCATAGTGTGTGGCATTGTATTACCATGTTGCTTATGTTGTTTATGTTGAATATAAAATCATGTCATGTATGTATGCCATACTCAAAAAACTGTTTGGAGTTCTACTTCATTTCTTGTTCAAATACACTGGCCAACAACATGCCAAGTTTTGTTTTGAGATGTTGTAATTTGATCTATGGGACTGGGACCTATAGTTAGTATGTTTTAGATTTGTGTGTGACGGTTTAAGCCTGCCAAGTATGTCACGACCTCCTTGCTGCATCAGTAGTTGATTTCTGGTTTCAATAGCATTGCATTTTCAGCCATTTTGCAACAGCATGTCCATTTCCTGTTTTAATGTGTTTCTGATTGAACTTTGATTCTAAAACCAATAGTTAACATATTTAGGACTTGTGTGTGATGCATAACTGCTTTATTCTGCCATGACCTTCCATGATACATCTCCAATTTCATTTTTTGCATTTCATAGCTGTAACGTACCAATTTCTGTTTGAACATTGTTTTGATGATCCATGAATCCTAGGGCCAGTTAGCTAACATCATTTGAAGCTTGTATGTGATGAACTGAACCTTCCATCTGCATCTTTGACAGTCTGCTCACATGAATACCATACTTGCAACCATTGAACCAATTTTTGTTGTGTTTGTTTTATGATCAATCTTGAGTTGTAGAATCATCTGTGGACACATTTGAAACTTGTGCGTAGCAATTATGTGATTTGAACTTATTTAATCCATGCCATGAAGTTCATTATGCATTTTAATTACCATGCTTTCCATAAGCAAATCACTTTCCTGTTTTGTTTGTTCTATGATCAATCTTGGATTGTAGAATCATTGGTCAACTTGTTTATAACTTGTGTGTGGATATTATGTGATCTGAAACTGTTCAATTCATGTGTTGACTTCCATTATGCATTTCAAAATGCCAAACTGCACGGGTCATCGTGTTTTTAACTATGAGCATTATTTCACAAATTGATTGATACCATCACATTCCTTGTTTAATTCTGAGTAACTTAGACTATTGGTTTGTAAAAATTGAAGTCTTTTTGAGAAAGTTTGAATTCAATCTGCCTCCTTTGTTTTTGCCCCAAACCTGGCCCAGAAATATTACAAAAAAACCCTCATATATTACTTGGGGTGGCTAAATACTTGGATGTATCGCCACCCCAGTGGTTGTCTCATGCGCCCCTTACGCCTTTCTTCCCTTGTGTCCTGAGCTCGATCCCTATATGGGACATTTTTTGCTTATTTGTTTCTTTTTCTTCATGAAAATTCAATAATTCATAACATGCTCATTTTTCACTATTTTTAATCCATTCTTTTTGCAAAATGTTCATAATATTGTGTATTTTCATTTAATGAAAAAATATTTCAAATTGTTCATATTCACATTGCCTTTTGCCTACTTGAAAGTTGGTTCATTTTTAGGGTCGTTACCTTGCATCTTGTTGAACTTCTTTTGAACTATGCTTAGTTTATCTTGTAAGATTCGATTGTGGTTGATTCCCTTGTGTTGGCTAACATGTTAAGGCTTTGTTTCTCATTGGTTGTTACCATAAACTTATTGTTTCCTTCCTAAAATTTTGAACTTAAACTGTTATGACATTCCTTACATGCTTGTTTATCATCAATGCTTAATGTTGTTACATTTGATACACCTTGAACTTATAGCATTCTTATCTTAAGTTGTGACTTACTTGCATGATTGCTGCTTCCATATTTGTTAATATGTATCCATTGAGTTGTTGCCTTTATCTTTGTAAAGATGTCTCATTCTTGGTTGTAACCATTTGTGTTAATCTAATCCTTGCTTATTGTGATATGCTTCCTTGTTTGGTTGTAACCATACCCTTTGTGTTCATCATGCTTGATTGTTTATTGCTTTATTAAGTATCCTTTCCCCAAGTGATGGAACTCTTTATTTCTCATCCAAGTTGCCTCCCCTCTCTCCTTCCAAAGGAAAAGTCTCTCCATTGACCCTTGTGTCATGGATAGCTCATTACCCACTCCCTTGACTTTGTGAAGTCATCTTGAACCTTAATTTAAGTATAAGCCATTAGACTTTGCTCTAAGTCTGAAAGATCCACCTTTGCTAGGAGTTCTCTTCAACTAGAACCCTAGGATAGAGTTTGTTAACTCTATATAAGAATCATAGTAATGATTACTTACTCCCCTCTTTTGAGTGTTCAACATAGATCTAGAGAGTTTTGTGAAACTCTATACAAACATTGTTATGTTTGTTCCCCTTTGAACCTTGATCATAATCAGGTGTTCTTCAACCCATGTGAGGTGAACTACGATTGCTCTGATTCTATCCTAGTTAGGATACGTAGGCAGAGGACGCGATGTATTTGTGATCAAACTTAGTATATATATCTTTAGCTTTTAACCTACACCCTTTATCCAATCCATAGCAAACACTTAACAAACTTAGCATACAAACAAACAAAAGGTTCCTGTAGAGTACTACAGATGTTTAGGATGTGAAATACCTACCCTAGGCATAACCAACCTCCGATCCCCGACCTCTTAGCGTTGTTTTTACATCACGCAAAAGGTCTTTCTTTCTTTAACCTTTCCTTTGGATAAATTAAAGTCCGGTTGTGAATTTAAGAATTAAGATTAAAGTTAATCAATAGCTTGGTATCACGATTGTCACCGCAACACCTGCCCCAGGTTAAGATTGAGGGTTTTCTATCTTCAGAAAGAAACTCCTACAACTAAGCTCAAAGGGGTTAACAAGGGATTATCTTTCTTATATCTCTGGTGTTTGTGGATTGAAACAATGCATGTACATCATCAACAAGTTTTCATTCAAAAGCATAGCATCGGAAGCTTACACATCGTTGGATTTCGTCATCCTCCCCAGATTCCACTTAAACAAGCGTTTGAAATAAAAGAAAGCAATAGAGTGAACACGGATGGATTAGTTTAAAACATGCATATTTATTTCATTATCAATATCAATTGAAAAATAACATGCTTTACAAACGAAATTTGCAATTAACCAGGAAAGAAACTACAAATGTAAAGAAATGTCATGATAAAAGGCAGATTGCCAGCTTCTAGGAACTGGGCTTTGACACTGATTTGCTGCTGAGGGGAGCGACCCTTTGAAGTCTTTAGACTCAATCAAATGAACGGTTGACATGGATGACTAGCCTGCCCTCTAGAAAGGATATGCACCTTCTGTCCATCAACTGATGTACCTTGGCTTGAAAAGCCTCACAATCGTCAGTCGAATGCCCCATGGATCCCCCATGGTATCCACATCTAGCATCGGGATCATACCAAGGAGGATACGGCTCTAGCACCGGTTTGAGCAGCTTGGGCTCCACCAAAGAATACTGAATTAGATGCGGCAGCAGCTGACTGGGCGTCATAGGCATTGGATGAAGGAGAGCATTCCTTCTTTTCAGATTGTTGCTGCGAGGCCTATTCTGATTATGGCGCTGATGATAATCTTGCTGTTGAGAAACATGAGACTGCTGGTATTGGACGAGACATTCCTTATGCTCAGGCACTGTCATCCTCAGATTTGGCCCAGGAACCGGCAACTGCTGCGGACAAGGGGATTCAGACTCCAACGATTCCAGGATATACCCCAAACCCTTTATAGCTTCAGGTGGGGGAATAGGAATATCAATTCCTGCTACATTCATGCCGCCCGACACAAACTCAATAGCTTTCGAGTCTAGCAAGTCTTGAACCTGATGCTTATAAGCTCTACAGTTCGCTATGTTATGCCCCGGTGCCCCGGAGTGGAACTCACAATGGGCGCCCGCATCATAGCCTGGTGGTGGTTGTCCCGTCAATGGAGCCAAAGTTTGAGGTTCAACCAATTGAAGTTGGAGCAAGAGTTGCACCAACTGAGCATAATCCATCGAGATTTCATCGAAGATTCTGTCAGGTAGCTTCATCCTTTTACCATACCTTCTAAGGTTATCCTGAGAAACCGGACGTGGTCGCTGACGGGGAAAATCCTGAGCTTCAAGCTGTGCAGAAGGTCTTTTAGGCCTATCATGCCTTGGTGCAGGTTCTTCAGACACCTGTGGAGCAAGTATGCTGGCTGCAGCTTCGGGCATTTGCTCACATTCTCTTCTGAGTACATTCCTTAAGACTTCTGCCATCAAACCCAGCTGACTCTTCGGCTGGTTGTTCTCCTCTTTAAGTGCATATTGATTCCAGCGCAACGCTTACATGTCCCCCATAACCTGCCTTAGCTGGCACTGAACGTCCTTCAGTTCCGCTTGTACCTGTTCCATTGCTCGAATCAACCTGCGATCAATCCTGAAACAACCTGCAAAAACAGAGGGTTAGATAAATAAACCAGAGGCACATTTTATGCAAAATGATTATGCAAATGCAAACGTGTGTCTGTGCCTAGGGAGATATTCCCCCCCTGATTCTAGTTTCCGAGACAAATAAAGTATAACATCTAATCATGGAAAGAAAGCCTCATATATATCTGTAAAAAACCCACGCGGGCAGCGTACAACTGTAATCGAATACAACTGAAGCAACAAGTGTGACCCCAACCAACAAGCCTGGTGGTGGTCAGCATACCAATGCATAAAAGATACAAAGAAATACAAGGAAATCAAGTGCGGCTACGGGCACGGAAATCTTCCAATAGCTTCTTCGTTGTGGGATGGTCAGGCTTGGTGAGCAGACCCTGGATCAGCAGACCCCTCTGCTTGATGGTATCCTGGAGATCTCTGGCAAAGTCCTCGCAAGCACCTTCTCCAAAGCAGTCTTCCGTCTTGCACCTCTTAGTATCAGCCCTGAGTTGACAATCATGCAGGTTTACCTTAGTTTTAACCAATCTGTATTGAACGTCTCATCAAAGTGATGCTTCAGCCTCTATCTTCTTGTCCTTGGTCTCAAGCTGGATCTTCAACTTGGCTATCTGCTGCTTCAGCTTCTCCTCTCTCTCTTTGTGGTTGGTCAGAGTATTGTTCTACAATGTCTCGAATTTGGATATCTTCAGATATGCTCTATCCAAGTCCTGCTTCTTGGTGGCGAGGACACTGTTAACAGGTTTGAAATCTAACCCCAGATGCTATCTAAAATCAGTCTCCTTGGTCAAACTGGCGCCCAAGTGGTTTATCAATTCAGTCTACTTCTTGCAGGAATACACAGCTTCGCTCTTCTCGCTTCGGAGTTGAGCGATTTCTTTCTCCAGCTCTTCGTTGGCTTTCCTTAATTCTTCGTTAGCTTTCCACTATGGTCGGCTCTTCGATCCCGGGAGGACATACAGCAGGATAAGGCATCAGACCTTTTGTGGCTCACTCACGAACCCAAACCAAGTATGGATCAAAAGCTTTGTTGTTGCTCTTACCCAACATAGCTTTACCCTTCATATGAAGATTTCTCCAAGCGTGCTCAAGCTTGACCAATGTATCAACATCTAACAGCCCGGTGAGATACAGAGATTCCCGTATCTCATCTTCTTTAGGAGCCTCCTTCAATGCATAACCGAACTTTCTGATCAATAATGACGGGTTATAATTGATACACCCCTTTGTCCCGATCAGGGGAATATTAGGAAAACCACTGCAGCTGTAAATGAGCTCTGTACCCAGCCTATCCCTGTCAAACCAAGTGATATTTTCAGCAGTCAAACCCATCAGGCATTCTGACCAATCTGAAGTGCCTACAGAAGAGATGAAAGGACCTGTTTTCGGCATGTGGTCAGCAAACCATTTGTAGACCAAAGGAACACAACAAGAGACGATCTTACCCCTCCGGTTCTCGTTCTTATAATGGACTGAGTGATACACATCTCTGAGAAGAGTGGGTACTAGGTTTCCCGAGGCGAGAATGTGAAAAGCATCAACATCCACAAAGTTTGACAAGTTAGGAAACAGTACGGTGCCATATATGCAAAGGGCTAGAATGACGTTGAACACGACCCAACAACCATTCTTGGAGAATTTCTGAGCTTTCTCCATCAGGAAAGAAAGAGGGAAACCGTACATCCCGTTTTTCTGAGTCAATCCCCCGTTCAAATTCAAATGCATCCAACTGTAACACAGCAGCAAGATCACCCAGCTTTGGCTCAGTGTCAACATGATGATAAGGCATCTGATCCTTGATTGGAATGCCTAGCAGGTCCGAGTACTCTTCCAGCGTGGGTGCTAGAACATAGTCTGGGAACATGAAGCATCTCAAAGGAGCATCATAAAACTGAAGCAGGGTGTACAGGCCACTGATCTCATGTGCAGAGGGCTTGTAAACGTATCTCAACAACCTCCCATATGACTTCCTGAAGTCTTCAGTCACTGAACCATCAGCCAAGGCAATCAACTTCAGTATAGGGCCAAGGTCTGGAGCGGGAAATTTGTATGTTATAGTTCTCTTCAGAGTCTCCATGTCAGCAGTACGGAACAAGATCACTAGAACCAGGGGAAATATGCACCTGCAACACAGAAACACGTTAATGACATGCAAAATGAGAATGCAAGAATGCAAATGCTAAGGATGCAAGCAGGAGATCAAGATTGTTGTGTTGTTAGTTGAGAAGGACCAAAATTCTGCTTCGGAGAGAACATAACACAGCTCTGATAATTAGGACCCACTGATACCAATGTCACTGATTCAAACTGTCAAGAGAAAACCAGGTTGTCTGAAGGTAAAAGTTTCCTGCATAGCCCAGCCTCGCTCACAAGTATGGACCTAATCCACTGACACATGTATGGCATCCTGTGCGTTTCTCAGCGTCACAGACTTTTAAGAAATGATGATACGTTCACCATTTCTGGTTTGGCATCATCACTCCCTAAAGAGGCCTCACTTAGCTGAGTCACAAGTGATCGGTTCCCAGGGTCGACAATTCTCAGATCCAAAATCAATTTCAATCCTAAGGACCAAAAAAGAAATCATCAAAGAGAACCTCGCCTGAGTGTGAATTTCATGGGAACTGGTGTTTGCTAAGCAAACAGGTCTTCCACTAATCTCCACTCTAATGCTATGTTTTCTCTCAAGCCTGAGTCTGGCTTATCACTCATCAGAATCTCCCTCCCACAACAGCACATCAAACAATCATATTATACTGAAAGTAAAGTGCGATAAATAAATGTAAACCCAACAGATAAACACGCAAGCGCTAGGATTGACTCGCATAGGGAACCGTTGGAGTCCCCAGCAGAGTCGCCAACTGTCGCTACTGCGAAAATAAGGTGCCAGCAAAGACAAGAGAGTCGCCACCTTTCATTATTTATCCCACAGGAAGGGAAAGGAAACGATCGGAACAAACCTAACGAAAAGGAAAAGACAAGGTCATCGCAACCAAGTCTCTGGGTTCGGGAGTCGGTTACGCGAGGGGAAGGTATTAGCACCCCTCACGTCCGTTGTACTCAACGGGATCCATGCTTGTTGTGTTTATCTGACGGGTTGTTTTAACTATCTAGCTATCAAGGCTGGTTTAAAGAAAAGAAATAAAGTGACTCGGCAAACCATCCCGCTCCGTGCCTACTTATTCCCGTCTGGAACAAGAAATCAGAGTCAACGTAGTTTGGCTAACTATGGGTGAAGGGGGGAGGTCACTCACCAATACATCACGTCTTGTGCCTACGTACTTTCATCTGGTATGAAATATTAGAGCGAACGTAGTTCAGGCTAACGAAACACAGGTTCGATTCATCTGTTTTTACCCGAGCTAAGTTAAACAACAGTTCCAGCAGTTAGGGACAATGCCTGTTTGCGGTAGAACGGAATTTTAACAGCACTCTTTTTGTCAGAAAAGGTTTTCCTTGAATTAAGAGCCCACGGGGCAAAAAGAGGTTTGAATGTTGGTTTTTTGTATTTTACAAAAAGAAGTGTTTTTTATGAGTGTTTGTAATTCATACTGCACTAGAGACTATAACTTAGGAATGAATGTGCCGTATATCATCCAAAGAACATATGCTAACACTCTAGATAATTGAGAGGCAACCACCTAATCATCATTTCCCAAGTAGCTTAAGGCTCGTAACGTACGGTACAAATTTGCCTTTATTACGTATTTTACTGTGGTTTGAAGATGAAAAGAGAAAAGACTCTACAGGGGAAACTATCAAGCCCTAAGGTTGTCATGCAATGGATTCATCCTATTGTTGAGTTTGAAAGAGGAATTTGCCCTAGGTGTTGTCATGCATGGATTAAACCTAATGTCTATCATCACTCCATAAACAAGGAAGTGAGAGTCCTAAGGAAACATGCAACAGGAACAAAACAAAGCTAAAATCATTAAGCAGATGAGATAAGAATATAAATAGATGCATATGCAATGCAACAGTACAAGCAAGGGAGACAAGCTCAACCTTCAATGCAAACATGGGATGCAAACATAGATGCACAGAGAAAGCACACAAGCAAAGGGAGGCAACCCTCAACCTTTAATGCAAATAGGCAAGGCAAGTGTGAAAGCAGATAAACAATCAAGCAAAGAGAGGATCACCTCAACCTTTAATGCAACCATGAACCTAAACAAAAGTATTCTACTCATGCAAGTCTATCCTAATGCAGCACAACAAGTAAATCAATCAAACACGAGGGAGAGAGGTAAACTAGATGAGGAAAAAGGAACTAATCCCAAGCTACATGAAGTTCAGATGTGTGTTAACACGAGAGTCCATCCAAGGCTCAACTTCTTGAGGAATGCACAGAGTTCTTCCACAGGAAGAACTAGGCTCTCACAAGAAGGATCCCTAGAATTTAGGACAGATGAGAAAGGTGGAACCTAGATGTCAATCTAAGGTAGTTGGTTAGTGTGTATCAACACAAGAGTCCTCTGGGCTCAGACCTCTCATGGAATGCATAGAGTTCTTCCACATGAAGAACTAGGCTCTCACAAGAGGGATCCCTAGGTCATAGGACTGGGAAGGGAAAAAGAGGAACATAATGAAAACCAAAGGATTTCACCATGTTCAATATGCTTCAACACAAGACTCCATCAGAGGCTCAAACTTCTCATGGAATACACAGAGTTCTTCCACAGGAAGAACTAAGCTCTCATAAGAAGGATCCTGAGATTGTAGGACAAGAAAGAGAAATTGTGTACAAAGTACTTGAGTCCTCGAGGCTCAACTCCTTATGGAATGCACAGAGTTCCTCCTGTTGAGGAACTAGGCTCTCACAAGGAGGATCCTAGGTCATGGGACTGGGAAAGGGAAAAGGGGAGGATGAGGATGGGAGGCCAGGTAAACTCTACAGGAATTTACTAAAGCACTCAACCAATCTCAACACATTCAAAGAATGGCCCTCAGTGGCTCAACTTCTTCATGGAATGCACAGAGTTACTCCACAGGAGGAACTAGGCTCTCACTAGAAGGATCCACAAGGGCCTAGATTGTTGAAATGGAAATGACAAGGCAAAGCCAAGCAAAGAAGCCACACAAGGGAGAGAAATCATCACACAAACTTCTAAGAAACCCTAATATCTGAGCACTAAAGGATATTTATCCTAAGGGATCTATGAACACTATCAAGCATTGAAAATTGTTCTACAAAGGTATCAACCTATTCTCTATACTAGCAAGAACGATTGGGGAACCTAAAGTTAGTAACAGATCACTTTTGGAACCAAACCAGTTGATATGCTAAGTTAGGGTCACCCTAAAAACAGCCATGATGTAAAATCTAAGAAATATAGGAAATCATCCCTAAATATTCTACCAAAAATCCTAGGGTCTCCTAGGGTTGTTATGAACCTATGGTAGAAGAATCAGAGCCTAACTCTAAGTTTAAGGGCACTATCTAAATGCTAAACCTAAAGTGTGTTATGTGAAGTTAAAATGGGGAGGGTCCTAAAGAATATATTCAAAACCTATCAAGATGGAACCCTAAAAGTCCAAGAAAAATATCTAAGGGTCACCTAAGATGTCTAGAGCAATCATGCAAAAGTTCAGATCCTAAATCATAACCATGATCTAGTACAAAAATCAGAAAGCCAATCATGTATTTTTGACATTATTTAAATGACAATTTAAAATGGGAAAATGATATTAAATGGAAAATTAGCCAAAAATTCAATTAAATTGCACAACAAATTAAAGGACATGTCAAGAATCATTCATGATTTTTTCTATAATTTTCTAGCAATTATTCCTATTTTTCTTGAATTAAAACAAATCAATGCATTAAAAAAGAAAAAAGAAAATGAATAAAGAAATTAAGGAAAGCTGGAAAATAACATGGCCACAAGATTGCAAGACTAGTCAACAAATCTAAAGGGGGGAATGCGCCATGTAACGCTGAAGGAGTTTAATGAAACGGTGTGTTTCATTCATACTCAGGTGTAACCAGGTTGACTACAGTTCACGGTACGTCCTAATCTTGGTGGTTTATTGAAAAAGTAGGCTGATCTAACTGCTTAGAGCATGCCACCTCACTGGTCAACAGTCAACAAGTCTCAGAATGCACCACACGCGTAGGATCTACTTACTAAGTCATGGAGTCAAGCCAGGTCTAACGGTCGGGGACTCGTCTTCTTCCTTTTCAAACTGAGACAAAGAGACGGAATCTGGTGGTGGCCGGAGAAGACTCTGGTCGTCTTCTCCGACGAGGGGAAAATAACCAGAAACTCAAACATCACTAAACTCAATAAAAATGGTATGGATCTTTTCATCTTTCCACGTACTACAACCTGGCATGGTTCTTTTTCCATTTTACTCAAAGATCAAGCCTACACGAAGCTCAACAGAAATGGTGCCTCAGCAAAAAGTCTCTCCAATCCTCAAATTCTTTCCACTAAAATAATCTACACCTTATACTGATCAAGAATCCATGATCAAATCTTGATCTCAACCAAGAATAAGCTATAACTGATTCATCAAAGATTTGGTACAACATCAAGAAACCTCACCAACAGTCTCAAGACTAATCCTAAATCCATCTAGGACCTAAAAGCAACCTAACCCATGCAAAATCTACTCTAATTGATCATAATTTAGGAGTAATCGTGAAAGATAAGAACCTAATAAAATGCTTCAACAATAGTGGATTCAGCCACGAATTCTTGATCAAAGCTATGCAGAAACACTCAGTGATGATTGGAGATGCTTCTTGAACCTTCAATCCCCTCTGAAAATGCTTCAATCTCCAAAACCGAAAATCACTCACAACTAACTTTTTTCAACGGTGTATTACTTGTTCTTGCTCAATCCATCACCAACCTTCATCTGAACTCACTCAAAATCTTATATAGAGTTGATTTGGGCTGAAATGGAGGCCCAAAATTGGTTATGTGATCCAATTCCATTTTCACATTTTCCTCACTTTTTGCTTTGATGAACTCCACGAAAATGGAGTCTAGAAGCTTCCAACTTGGTTCATTCTGCTTGCTGAATGTGTCATGACCATGAAGGGTTGTGATTGACTCCTTAATTCCAATCAATGGTGTGTGTAATTGATGTTACTTGAATATTAAGAAACCTTTAATTTGGCCATGAAACAAACTTCAATTTGAAATTCCAATAATGCCAAAGTTCTTAAAACATCAAATGCACTCAAAATATGCACAAGTTTGCATAATTTTGAGCTCATATGAATTAACTAGAATTTTTCTCATTTTAATGCCTTTTAAATCTCTTTTTGTGAAATTTTCTTCATACAATCATCATTCTAATCCATGTCAATGAATCCTTGGTGCTTGGTTGGACAAATAACATCATTTTGAGAAACTTTCAAGTTGGACAAATATCCATTTGAGTTGGTGAAATGGACCTATAATACAAAATGACTTGTAATTTCAACTTCCCAAAATACCCCTGGCTTGCAAGCAATGTATCTTGAGTTCCACAAATCCAATCATGGACTTCTAGTACTCTTTGGAAATCTAAGAAGATAAGGAACAACATTCATGTTGGCCTGAAGTTGAGGAGAAGCTTCCTTCTAGGTCAAAAATGGCATGGAAGTTGGTTGACTTTCAAGTACCAAAATCACCTTCATCTGATGACCTGTAACTTGTCTGCTTCATAACTTGAGTTCTATAAACCCTACCAAGGACTTCTAGTACTAAAATTAAAGCTATGATCATGCTTTACAACAATCATGTTGGAGTCAAGGTGAGATGAAAATCACATCTTGAGTTATGTGGTCTTGAAGTTAGGCACTAAACTAGGGGATTTTACACTATCAAGCTTAGAAACCCTAGCCTAGGAACTCCTCACACTCTTGATTCATGATGAGATAGTCTTGGAATCATCTCCTGAGTATCTCAACACATCATTCCATGGTCACATGGCCCTGAAATTAGGTCTCAACCTTCTTCAAACCATCTATTGACCAGATGAAACCCTAATTGCACCAATCTTGGTTGTAGCCTCTTATACTTTGCATAATGACTCATCCAAACCCCATAATGGCTTTCAAGACATCACATAAGCTCTCTCAATGCTCTAGGTCCATATCCATGGATTCAAAATCATCTGAATAGCTCCTCTGCCTGTCAAGTTAGGAGTCATGCTCATATAATTGTTTGGCCACTTCTTTGAGGATCTTTGACTTCCTTGATGAGGATATCAACCCTTGAATACTTGAATGAAGACTCTTAGATAGCTTCATAACCTTGGTGGCCTTTTATTGGTAGTCATACCTCTTGATCTCCTACACACATGTCAATGCAATGCAGATGATAATGCTAAAATGAATGCAATGAAACACAAGCTAGGTGATGAAAAATGTTAGGCAAATTTTGGGGTGCAGCAACCTTGTATTCAAAACATTTGGAACGAGTGTAGGAGGGTTCCATTCTCATTCCTTCTCCACCACCTTAAAGTCCATGGTGTATAATCCTAATCACATATTTATTGTATTTTTGGATTTTTATGAGAAAAAGCACCTCTTGATGTTGGATCAAGAGTTTTATTGTTGGTAACAATATTTGAAGTGATGCGAGCAAGGTCGATGGCGATGCACAAGGCAATCGTCTTACAAGGTTGAAAACGGCTCGATAAACCCTAAAACAAATAGCAATTTCCTCCTAATGCAAAGTGTTTCTAAAATAATAATTTTAGAATTCTTTGAGCACTATGTGAAAATACACATTAATATGAGAATTTAGAAAAAAGAATCACCCAAAAAGGATTTAAGATGAAAGAGTTATGGAATTTTGAATTTTAATGACAATTAAAATAAAATCAAATAAAACGAATTATTAAAAAGAAAGAAATGCGTCCCCCAAGGCTTGAACCCAAGACCTTGGGGTCATAGGCTCAAAATTAAACCAACTCAACCACCTGAAGTGTATGAATATGGAATGAGAAAAGGAAGAAAAATATTAAAAATAACTGAAAATCATGAAATGCCCAAAATTTGTCCTCACTGAGGACCGAACCCGATAACACGCGCATGGCAAGGTTCTTAAGGCAAGGCAAGCAACCACTGGGGTGGCGATACATCCATTGTATCAAGCCACCCCAGTTGAATATATACCTAACAAGGCATAATTTCTAGGCAACTCTCATGGCAAGCCAAATGGAAAAAATCATGAAAACGATTCCATCCTAACTTCTTCAAATCTTGATCATTTTTAGTGAAATTTAAGTCTAAACTGATTGAAATTTTATGAGGAATGCAATGGTGCCAACCAAATTTTAAAAAGATTTCTCCACCTTAAAACACGATGGGACATGCAAGGTAAGTTTTGGAAATGAAATTTTAAATCTAAAGTTCAACACTGATGCAATTGAGGATGGTCAAGGATCTGATCATGATTCAAGTATGTTTCTTATGGATTATGTTCAAGAAAAAACCTCAAATATGCCATGAACCAGCAAGTGACTGTCAAATTGCAATTTTAATGAAATGGTTTGAACTAGCTTTGTATCTCAACAATGTTAAAACAATGAATTCAAAACAACATCCAATTCAACAAGCCAAACTGCCAAATCTTATGAACTAATGGTATAGTACCAGTTCTTTGTACTAAACTAAAGCATAAGAGTAGCATCCAACATCCAATGCACCTAATCTCAATAAACCTTACAATGCCAAGAGTGAATTTTGATGGAAACAAAAGTTGGACCTTACCACAGTGGTAGATAGTTCATAAACAAAGTATCCATGAAAATTGAATATGCAGATTATCAGACCTAGAGTAACAGCTCTATCCTCCTGCATGCACACAAGCAAGGTACCTACAAAGGCTCCTACCAAGTACTAAACTCCTAGACTGTCCAAGACTTGCCTCTATGGTTTAGCCAATCCTAAAGTACCACAAGTCCATGACTTGATCACAACAGCCAAATCCCTTATCTCATGACAGTATCAGCCTTTGATCCTCAATCTCACACATTAATTCCAACAACTAAACTAGATGAAATCTCTTCAAATTGTGAAAGAAAAATCACACCATACCTTCATGAGCATCAGAATTAAATAGCTATCAACTAGGAGTTGATGAACTCAAACCTCAATGATGCTATTGTGAATCCAACTAGTGATAAAGGACAGTTCATGATTAAAAGTAGCCATATGGTAAGATTCTAAAGATAGTCCTAATGCAAACTGTTCTAAGCTTAACTGATCCAACAAGATTAAGCCTCCAAATGAGGGGAACTTAAACATAAAAACCTTCATTATGCACCTCTATAATCTAGTTGACCAACTAAATATTAAATGCTCCAACAGAAACTACATATCCTGACCAGGATATGCTGCACACTAGTAGGTATAACCATCATGCTAAATCACACACAAAATTCCATATCTTGGAAACTGAAATGCAAGAAGAAACTATCAAGTCCTAGGTATTGATAGTAGGCCAAAACATTGGTACATTTACAAGTGGTTTTCACAACAAACTTAACAGAAACTTACAAATTAAACCTGGCCAGGCAGTTAATCCAAAAACCTCACCTATATGCACTCTTCAAAGACTAATGTGAATTCTGATTAGAATCCTAGGTTGACTAACCATCCCAATCAATCTAGATAATAAGTAACACATAGAAAACCAACAATCAAACTTTACAACAGTAAACAGATTGAGATAGTTTTTGAAACAAAACAGAAACTTCGTCATAATACAAACCATACATGCAGCAGTGAGCCATACATAGGTTGGACAGTCTTAACTCAAACATAGAAATAGCAGCCAATACTTGGTATCACCTTGCCAAATCTAAAAAAACTATCACCTTAAACAAATGAAAAACAGAAGTCTAATGTGGCCAATGACAACAACTGGTATACCATGGCAGAGTATACACTTCAATTTGCAAACTTGGAAACTATTTGACAACATTGAACAGAAGCAACACATTGCTACACAACTTGCTACAAATTTGATGACAATAAAAGTTAACAAGTTCAACGCAGCCATAGACAGTTAGCTCTTTGTGTTCCAATCAATCTTCGTTGAATGAATTCCAATCATGGCTCCAACAGTAGGTAAAAAAAACAAAATGAAAACCAACCACACAAGACTAATTTAGTTAACAGAAGCAACAACTCATGATGCAAATCTAATAACCTCAATACAACTACCAATGCACATATATAGGTCAGTTAGATTCACAAAAACCCAAGTACGACAGTTATTGCTTAATGGAAGCAAAAATGGATTGGTCAAGTCAACCTAAAAACCAACCACAACAGTTGCAGGTCCAACATTCAAACTGAAAGTAGGACATCATAAATTGGCAACAAACAAACCTATCTAGCAAACTGTTTCATTCCTGGTAAAACAATTGCCACTAAACAAGTCTTAGTATAAACTGGAAGAAGTAAAAGCAGGCTTCTATGTATCAAAGTTCAACAACAATGATACAACATCATGAACCAAGCAGTCTTACTAGAAACTGTAACCAAGATCAAACATTGGCATAACAGGTTTGGGTTGATCAGACTCAAACCTTAGGAATAGTCATTGATAAAGTGGTTTTTACCCTAAACAATACTTCTAACAGCTGTCCTTTACCAAAGAATTCCAATGACAGCCCATAATGCACATTATATAAATTCAGCAAATCCAACCCTATCACAAACTCTAGAACAGCCTACACCTAATGATAGTCCTTTGCACATTAGCAAATTCCAGACTAAACCAAGTATGCATCAAGTTGAGGTTCACAACAGGAAGCATGAGACCAATAGACTTAGATAACACATAGTACAATCTCAACATGAAAATGTTCAAACCATTCAATGAGCCAAGTAAGCACATACATGACACAATAATAAATTTGTTTAGGACTACATACCTCTTGTAGATCTCCTTAAGCAAGCTAGCAGAAAGAGCAATGCATTTCCTCCTCCCTTGAGCTTTCTTCCTTTTCAAGCAACAAATGGCTTTTTGGGACAAATCTAGAAAATGAGGTTCCAGTTGCTATTTGATGTTATGGACAGTTAAAGTATCATAAACATGAAGTGCTCCAAGTGTTATTTTGATGGAAAAATGTTTTTGTAGTGATTTGGCTTGAAATATGCATAAAGGTCAAACTATGGTGTGTGGACAGTTGACTTTTTGATTCATGGTTCTTTTGATGAAACTAACTATTGGAATAGCTTCAAATGGTGATTTTAGGTTTGTGTATATGGTTTTTATGATGGTTTCATGGATGAAAATGATGCTGGTGTGAAGAATGCAAAGTGGCCATTTTTGATGATTTTGTGAATTTCTTCACTTTCGAGCAAAGAGAGAAAGAGTGAGAGATGTGTGTACCTTGTGTTTTGGATGGCTCTGGTGTCTAGAATAAAATGGGATGAATCCTCTATTTATAGGCTAAGAGAAGAGTTTGGGGCAGATTTGGTTTTTTTCCTTTGGAGGGAAGTTTTGGAAGAAAAATCCATCCAAGATTATGTGGCAGTTGTGCATATCAGTTCCTTGACTCAATGCAAGGTAAAACTCAAGTGAAATGAAGGATATGAGGTGACTGAAGTGAGGCTAGTGTGTAGGGGACTGCAGCTGCAAGCTTCGCTTCACAAAAGTTTCTCTTTCCTATTGTTTTTTTGATTAAAATAATGCCACTTGCTTGGCCAACTTGCAATGCCTACCAAATCCTTCTTTCTTATGAATTTTAAACCATCAACCTCTCTAATTATCAGATCAAGATATGGTCCAATGGTATAAAATGATTTAAGTGACTGAAAAGTGAATTTGTGGAAAAGTTGAAATGGTGCATTCAAGTGTTGAAACCCCAATTTGCTGGAATCATAACTCTCAACTCACAAGGGATATGGAGGAGTTCTAGTACTTTTTGGAAAGCCCTCATGAGCTCTGCAACTTTCATGTTTACATGATATTCATATTCCAAGTGGAACTAGGTTAAAAATCCCTTCAAAGTTTGCTGAAAACATGCCTAACAAGACCAAAAACTTAGAATTTTTCTAAGTGTTTTCTCCCTCTTGTGATGATTTTGACCATAACTCTAAATCTTTACATTTTTTGCACATGGACCACTGTAAGACTTTTGTAGGACTTGTAAATTAGTTTCCGACAAGCTTTGAACCACCTCAATTGGATGTGTGGTAAGGAAGTTATGGTCTTGCCCCTTTCAAAACCATAATTCCCGACTTTTCCGATTACTCCTCAATCCTTGATCCAATGGTCATGAAACTTCATGGACAGATGTAATATGTTATTAGGAACATTTTTGCTTCACACCTTGAGGTCAAATTCCTTATGGTTGAAGAGTTGACTTTTTGGTCAACGAAACGATCAATCGATAACTATCGGATCGTCTGTTGTTGTTCTGGATCTCCTGAAGTCTTGAAACTTCTTAAGTGGACTTCATTAAGCCATATGAGATTCATAGACCATGATTCCATCATTGGAACACCTTTTTAATCAAAAGTCAAACTACAGTTGACTTTTCCTGATCAGAAACCCTAATCGGGGATCCTGAACTGCATTGTTCTTGATCTTTGGGTGACCACCTCAAATCGGATTCATAATTGATCCAATGGAGTATCTTTGATGATTTATCTTTTCCTCCACATATTCTAATGATAGGAAAATTATCTTATTTGGAATGGAAAACAAAGAACCGATCCAATCCTTACCTTGTGAACCCACACGCTCGATATGTAATAGAACGATGTATGGTATGACGAAATGTAGAGTATAAAAGGCTAAAGGTGAACATGAGGGTGTGACAGCTGCCCCTATTTAATCCTCTTGGACATGAATGTATGGAGGATAAAGGTGCTCAAACATTCATGGTAGAAGAGAATTAAATACTAGAATACCCGGGATTTTCAACTGGATAGGTGTGGGATGAAAGTAGACAGTCAGTGAGATGGCTTGAAGAAGGTGTCTGTTAGTGAGGAAGGTTTAAGGGGGATATGATGATATGCTTGAGATGCAATGCAGAATGAACATGAGTGTTTTGCCAGCTACAAGGGGAGACACCTCGTAATAGGGAATCATAATTGGCCAAGAGATATTCCTACTACAAAATATAGAGAGGACTCAAGAGATATACAAATTTGAGATATTCCTTCTATTAACGGTAGAGAGGACTCTAGAAATAAAAGATTATGAGATATTCCTTCTACGAAAGGTAGAGAGGACTCTAAAATAAACAACTGTGAGATATTCCTTCTATGAAAGATAGAGAGGACTCTAAAAATAAAGGATTATGAGATATTCCTTCTACGAAAGGTGGAGAGGACTCTAAAAATAAAGGATTATGAGATATTCCTTCTACAAAAGATAGAGAGGACTCTAAAATAAACGACTGTGAGATATTCCTTCTACGAAAGGTAGAGAGGACTCTAAAATAAACGACTGTGAGATATTCCTCCTACCAAAGGTAGAAAGGACTCGAAAAATAATAGAAATGAGATATTCCTTCTACGAAAGGTAGATAGGACTCTGAATATAAAGGATTGTAAGATATTCCTTCTACGAAAGGTAGAGAGGACTCTAGAGTAAACATTGGTTTTCCTCTTACAAAAGGCAAGGAGGACTCCTGAACAAAAGGTTTGGAGAAAAAGCTTCCTTTTACAAAAGGTAAAGAGGACTCCTGAACAAAAGGTTAGGAGAAATATTCCTTCCACAAAAGGTAGAGAGGACTCCTGAACAAAAGGTTAGGAGAAATATTCCTTCTACAAAAGGTAGAGAGGACTCTTGAACAAAAGGTTAGGAGAAATATTACTTCTACAAAAGGTAGAAAGGACTTCAAAACAAAAGGTTTGAAGACATGATAACTCCTAGATATCAAAATAGAGGAGACTCCCTTGGGAGAATATGATCGTATTTCCTTCTATAACGGCAAAAAGGACTCCAGAACAAAAGGTTAGGAGAAAAAGTTCCTTCTACAAAAGGTAAAAAGGACTCCAGAACAAAAGGTTTGGAGATAATTCCTTCTACAAAAGGTAGATAGGAAACTCCCTCAGGAGACGACGATCATACTTTCTTCTGTAAAAAGCAGAACAGACCCCTAAACAAAAGGTTAGGAGAAAAATTTCTTCCACAAAAGGTAGAGAGGATACTTAGAAAAGGTAAGCTGACAAGAACCTGTACAAAAGGCATGGTAGGTCTTACTAAAGGTAAGTTGAATCTTTTGCGAAAGGAAAGGTGGATATACTTCGTGAAAGAGACACGGAAAGACTCACAAAAGGTATGTTGAGGGCAATAACCATCCTCTTGCAAAAGGTAGAGGAAACTTGTATAGGGTATTAGAACATCATTTAACCTCACAGGAACAACGGAGGAGATGACATTCTTTAAGTATGGTGACCATTCATTTCTTGGCCACATAGGCATCAAGCGTCCAAATTGATCTAATACCCAAAACAAATTTTTGTCGTGTGTAAAAAACAGTGAAAAAATGCTTACAAAAGGAAAGCGAAAGGGAAAAGATTTCACGCAAAAGGCAATGAAATCCCTTACGAAAGGAAAGGTGAGAATACATCACAAAATGGACTTATAAAAGGTAGGTGAATGGGTAATAACCACTCTTATGCAAAGTCAGAGGGAACTTGGAAAGGGTATCAGAACATCATTTGACCTCACAGGCACAACGGCGGAGATGACATTCTTTAAGTATGGTGACCATTCAGTTCTTGGCCACATAGACATCAAGCGTCTAAATTGATCGAAGATACCCAAAACAATTTTTTGTCGCGTGTAAAAGACAACGAAGAAACGCTTACAAAAGGAAAGCGAAAGGGAAAAGATTTCGCGCGAAAGGCAATGAAATCCCTTACGAAGGCTAAGGTGACTCCTATGCGAAAGGCAAAGAGGAGATACTTCGTGAAAAAGACACGGAAATACTTACAAAAGGTAAGTGAAGGGTAATAACCATCCTCTTGCAAAAGGTAGAGTAAAATTGTATAGGGTATTAGAACATGATTTGACTTTACAGGCACAACGGTGGAGATGACATTCTTTAAGTATGGTGACCATTCAGTTCTTGGCCACATAGGCATCAATCGTCCAAATTGATCGAAGATACCCAAAAAAAATTTTTGTCGCGTGTAAAAGACAGAGAGAAATGCTTACCAAAGGGAAGCGAAAGGATAAGATTTCATGCGAAAGGCAATGAAATCCCTTACGAAAAGGTAAGGTGAGAAAATATCTCATGCAAAAGGCTCGAAAAGACTTACATAAGGTAAGTTAATGGATAAACACTCTTAAAGGATCCTACCAGGATGCCCACAAGAAATTTGTATCTTTGAGAATGATTGGCTAGGCACGTATGTAATGGTGCAGAATGTATGCAAAAATGTAGGGGATGTAAGGATATGGAGGTTATGGGTGATGGTCGTGCCAAGTATGGTCGGGCTTTTGTTTCGAGTGCCAAGCAAGGTTGGGCTTTGAAGGTGAATTACTAAACAAGAACTGGTTTTTACAGGATAGACTACCAGACGAAAACTGGTGACAAAAGGGTTAAGTTGTCAGGCGAGAACTGACTGCTTGTTTTACTGTCATACGGGAACTGTTTTTATGGTTTTCCAGACAGGAACTGGACTTTGAAGGGAAAATTAACTACTAGACGGGAACTGGAGTCTAAAGGTAGGCTAAAGAAAAGGGTGACTTGGTTGGGTGGGCTAATAACATGATTCCCCGACACTCTCTTTGAGCTCGAAAGAGCTTGCCTGATAAGCTTGAAGGCATGGAAAGGACTTTCCCCAATTTCAGTTCAACATGCCCCAATCTGGAAGGGTCTTTAGCAAATTTTTCCTTAATAGAGATATTGGAGGTAGCTCGTCATGAGATGACCTCGAGATGGATTGCCCCAGAATCTTGCGTGATGAAGAGGTTAGTCTTTGATTAACCGAATCTTGGAGTGATGGGCTTTGACGTACTCTTGAAGTGGCTTGTCCCAGAATGAGCGTTGAAGCGATTTAACTTATGCTGATTTAGCGTCAGAGGGACTTTTCCTTAGTCAAAATTTCTGGGTGGCTTGCCCCTAGTTGGTGGAGTCTTGAGATGATTCTTTTCTGATCAACCGATTTTTGACCCGCCCCATAATCTGATGATGCTTGTGGCTTGCTTTAGACTGACCAACTTCATAATCATTAGATGTCAATGCCCTTGATCCACGGGACTACAAGGTGCTCTTGATTCTGGTCAACTTTGCTGAATGGTCAAATCCTCTCTGATTACTCTTTGTTGGAATTTCCTTGATGTCAAGTACCGACTTGCAATTTAAATTGTTTATTCACAAATGGTAATTTTAATGCAATTCTCATGCAAACATGAAAAATCATTTATTAGGATGATGTGATAGTGTGTGATGAATGGACCGTTAGTCCAAACGTAGTGTTGATTTAGTGGGTGTGAAAGATAAAGCAAGAGTAAGACACCAATGCTAAAGATCACCAAATATGTGGGAAGTCAGTTTACGCAACCTTGCTGTAGCATGCTTTCAGAATAAACCCTGTTTCAATTAGGTCTTTTAAGGGTTGTAACGTGGTCTGGCTCACGGTTATAGAAACAAAGGATATAAGGCTCAAATTTTTAGTTTAACCCACTCTTTTCTTCATGATGGCTTCCAGTCCTATGTTCAGCTAATTTAGTATACGCATGTCTAGAGTTATACGGTGTAAGAATGAAGATGATGACTCAAGATTTACTTGAAATGAAAATCACTTTAATTTTCTTTGAGTATTTGAAAACATCTTTCGCTTTTGCTTGTGATCCCTAACTTTTGCATGGACTGATTTTACTTTTCAATTCCATCGGGATAGCCTTGATTTTTGCCTAAGTCTCCTCTTGAGGTGTCTGACTTAGCAAGCTTTTAATTTTTTCGTTTTTTTTTCAAATTTGTTGGAGGGTTGTGAATGCCAATTCATTGGTCATTGAAGAACAACCGTCATAACTTTTGGATTTTGCATGATTCTTTCGACACTTCAGGACTTGTGCGAAGAATATCTTTTGGTTGATCTCCAGACGGGAAGTTCCAACTTGATAATTCAAATTAACTGAACGCTACCCATGCCCCATATTAAGTGTAAGGGTTTAAAAATCCGAAGGAAACTCCTACTTCTAGGCTCAAAGTGGTTAACTAGGGACTACCTCCTTATCTATCCAGTGTTTGAGGATTTGAAATAATGCATGTACATCATCAGCAGGATTTTATCCGAAAGCATACAATTGCAATTATGGGTATTTCGTTTTCGTCATCCTCCCTCCAATTGTTTTGCTAAAACAACGATTTGATAAAAAAAATGGACGAAAGGTGAATGGATTTTCTTTATAAATATAAGTGAAGAAAGAATGAGCGAATCTGACATGATTAATTCAAAAAGTCTGATTACTTCATTAATATTACCATTCAAAATAAACAATGTTTAAAAACAAGTAGCAAATGACGAGAAATGAACTACAAATGCCTAGAAAAGACAAGATCTAAATATTTCCAGCATTGGGTACTGGGCTTTTCTTTCTTGACTTGCAGTTGGGCTAGTCTTCTTGCTCATTAAGAATTTTCTTCCATGCCAGAAAGTGATGAGCCTGCCTGACCAGATGAAGGGTTGACGTTGATTTTAAGGCCTTGAGGTGTAAATGAAATCAATCTGGACTCAATCAACGCTTGTACTTGGTATTTCAAGGATTTACAATCCTCGATCGTGTGTCCAGGTGCTCTAGAGTGGAACACACACCTGACATTTGCGTCATAATCCAGAGGAGGCGGTGTTGGAGGAGGACCAAGTTATCTTTGTTGGACCAACGAGTTACTGAGCAACAAAGGAAGGAGTCGACTGTATGACATAGAAATTGGGTCAAAGCGTTTCTCTAGCCTCCTTGGTTTGTTCTGGCCTCGTTGGGCAGAGTTTCGCCGCTGATCTGGATTTTGATTCTTAATCCGCGGTCGGCTCCTCTGAGGATCATGTAATGGTCGTCGATAGGTACTCTTTGGAAGGTCATGTTCACAAGGCATCTCTTAACTTGAGGGGGACTTAAGTACTTCCATAGGTGGAAGTATTTTCGTGGCAACAACTGGTGCATGGTTACTTTCCTTCCTCATCAGTGTTTGTAGGATCTCCATAATCAAGTTCACCTGAGTTTTCAACTGCTTGATATCCTCTCTTAACAATTATTGACCTTTCTGAAGCTCTCCCATAGTGATCTGAGACATGTTTCCAGTTTTGAGCATGTGTCGGAAAATCAGCTAGCCAAGTTTAGAAACAAAAGGTGGTATGAGGTTCACGGGAAATGGTATGCAGAATGCAGATGCAATGCTCATGCAATGGATTGAATGCACTGGGATGCAACGCGATTAATATGATTTTTAGTATACGAGATCATAGGTCAAAGAAACAGATCGAGGATAAAAGTTAATTGATCATAACACAAGGTTCTCACCAAGTGTGGTCTAAGGTTTAATAGGGATCCCAAAGTCATGGATTCATATGATTGTTCATCATACACGACATGGATATATCGGATGATGACTCCATCACATGAACCTCTTTTTGGTGAGGTCCTTGTACCGAACCACGCGAGAAGAATTTCTCGGGGACCCATACTATGAGACCATCGACACTGGGTTCTAGACACGGATTTCAGAGTCATGGACTTCCTTGACTGTTTGTTACGTATGTCAGTCATTGTCAGGCAACAACTCCATCAAGAAAGTATCTTCTGGACGAGGTCTTCGTATCGATCCATATGAGAAGAGCTTCTCGAGGACCCATACTACGTGACCATCAATCTTAGTTGGCCAATGGTTTAAGGTTCTAAAAGTTCCTTAGAGTAATGGATTCCCAAGAAAACATTGATCAAAACATGCCAAGAGCTTGACGGTTGTCATCATTCTCAAAAGAATATAATCTAAGCGATATTCTCGTATCGACTATCACGAGATAAGCATCTCAGAAGCCCATACTACTCAACCTCTCCTATCTCAATTTTACACTCTAGACTCGGGTGTAGAGTCTTTCCCTCAAGTTTGCCACCAAAGTATCCCATCCATACCACGACGGATGAAACCAAATATGGTGAGATACAATTGAATAAATAAGGAAAGTGATAAATAAGCAAACAAAAAGAAAGAACCCAAACACGCAAGAACGACCTAGGTTAGGCTTGACTCGCTTAGGAAAATTCCCCAGCAGAGTCGCCATCTGTTGCTACGCGAAAAATGACACAGAGTCGCCACTGAATTTTATTTATCCCAAGGAGGGAAAGGGAAATAGTGATAAAACCTTTAGGGAAAAGAGCATGGTCATCGCAACCAAGTCTTAGGGTTCGGGAGTCAGTTATACGAGGGGAAGTTTTAGGGTTCGGGAGTCAGTTATAGGAGGGAAAGGGAAATAGCGATAAAACCTTTAGGGAAAGGAGCATGGTCATCGCAACCTCGCATCCATCGTACTCGATGGGAACCTTCTAGGTTGTTTCGCTTGAGTGGGTGTTTTAATCTAAAAGTTTGCTTGCTTAAAAGAAAGGGGGGTTGGTTTTTTATCAGAGTGCTCGCCAAGGATTGGGGCCCTTGTGCCTATGTATATCCACTTGCAAGAAGTGAAGAATCAGAGCGTTCGTAGTTCACGGGACTACGGTGAAAGATGGGAAGTTTGGGTGGACGATGATATCATGCGCATTCTAGCAGTTAGGTGTTTTGCAGCTCGTTCGTGGAGTCTTATTCATTACCTGTTTGCGGTAGAACGGACGTAACATGTCCTTTTCGGGGGAAGAAACTGGACTAAAGGTGGTAAAATAAAGAAGAGTGCTCGCTAGGATCATCGCAATCCTATGCCTACGTATTCTTAACGGGTATGAGAGATCAGAGCAGCCGTAGTTCAGCCACTTGAGAAATGGTTGTTTGTTGGTTGTTTTTATACCTTGAAAAAGGGTTTTCGGATTGATGCCCTAAAGCGAAAAGAAGTTTGATGAGTTGATGTTATTTTTTGAGAAAAGATTGTTATTTATTAGCATTAGACAAAAGACTTTGGATAAAGATGAATGTTTCAAACAACCAAGTCGAGCGCCTTGTATTTAAAACATTCGGAATGAGTGTAGGAGGGTTCCACTCTCATTCCTTCTCCACCACCTTAAAGTCCATGGTGTATAACCCTAATCACATATTTATTGTATTTTTGGATTTTTATGAGAAAAAGAACCTCTTGATGTTGGATCAAGAGTTTTATTGTTGGTAAAAATATTTGAAGTGATGCGAACAAAGCCGATGGCGATGCACAAGGCAATCGTTTTACAAGGTTGAAAACGGCTCGATAAACCCTAAAACGAATCGCAATTTCCTCCTAATGCAAAGTGTTTCTAAAACAAGAATTTTAGAATTCTTTGCGCACTATGTGAAAATACACATTAATATGAGAATTTAGAATAAAGAATCACCCAAAAAGGATTTAAGATGAAAGAGTTATGGAATTTTGAATTTTAATGACAATTAAAATAAAATCAAATAAAACCAATTATTAAAAAGAAAGAAATGCCTCCCCCAAGGCTTGAACCCAAGACCTTGGGGTCATAGGCTCAAAATTAAACCAACTCAACCACCTGAAGTGTATGAATATGGAATGAGAAAAGGAAGAAAAATATTAAAAATAACTGAAAATCATGAAATGCACAAAAATTTTCCTCACTGAGGATCGAACCCGGTAACACGCGCATGGCAAGGTTCTTAAGGCAAGGAAAGAAACCACTGGGGTGGCGATACATCCATTGTATCAAGCCACCCCAGTTGAATATATACCTAACAAGGCATAATTTCTGGGCAACTCTAATGGCAAGCCAAATGGAAAAAATCATGAAAATGATTCCATCCTAACTTCTTCAAATCTTGATCATTTTTTGTGAAATTTAAGTCTAAATTGCTTGAAATTTTATGAGGAATGCAATGGTGCCAACCAAATTTTAAAAATATGTCTCCACCTTATAACACGATGGAACATGCAAGGTGAGTTTTAGAAATGCAATTTTGAGTCTAAAGTTCAACACTGATGCAATTGAGGATGGTCAAGGATCTGATCATGCTTCAAGTATGTTTCTCATGGATTATGTTCAAGAAAAAAACCGCAAATCTGCCATGAACCAGCAAGTGACTGTCAAATTGCAATTTTAATGAAACGGTTTGAACTAGCTTTATATCTCAACAATGTTAAAACAATGAATTCAAAATAGCACCCAATTCAACAAGCCAAACTGCCAAATCTTATGAACTAATGGTACAGTACCAGTTATTTGTACTAAACCAAAGCATAAGGGTAGCATCCAACATCCAATGCAATTAATCTCAATAAACCTTACAATGCCAAGAGTGAATATTGGTGGAAACAAAAGCTGGACCTTACCATAGTGGTAGATAGTTCATAAACAAAGTATCCATGAAAATTGAATATGCAGATTATCAGGCCTAAAGTAACAACTCTATCCTCCTACATGCACACAAGAAAGGTACCTAGAAAGGCTCCTACCAAGTACTAAACTCCTAAACTGTCCAAGACTTGCCTCTATGGTTTAGCCAATCCTAAAGTACCACAAGTCCATGACTTGATGACAACAGCCAAATCCCTTATCTCATGACAGTATCAGCCTTTGATCCTTAGTCTCACACACTAATTCCAACAACTAAACTAGATGAAATCTCTTCAAACTGTTAAAGCAAAATCACACCATACCTCAGCATGAGCATTAGAATTAAACAGCTAGTAACTAGGAGTTGATGAACTCAAACCTCAATGATGCTATTGTGAATCCAACCAGTAATAAAGGACAGTTCATGATTAAATGCAGCCCTAGGGTAAGATTCTAAAGACATTCCTAATGCAAATTATTCTAAGCTGAACTGATCCAACAAGATTAAGCCTCCAAATGAGGGGCACTTAAACATGACAACCTTCATTATGCACCTCTATAATCTAGTTGATCTCCTAAATATTAAATGCTCCAACAGAAACTACATATCCTGACCAGGATATGCTGCACACTAGTAGGTATAACCACCATGCTAAATCACACACAAAATGCCATATCTTGGATAATGAAATGCAAGCAGAAACTAGCAAGTCCTAGGTATTGATAGCAGGCCAAAACATTGGTACACTTACCAGTGGTTTTCACAACAAACTAAACACAAACTTACAAACTAAACCTGGCTAGGCAATTAATCCAAAAACCGAACCTATATGCATGAGCATCAGAATTAAACAGCTAGAAACTAGGAGTTGATGAATTCAAACCTCAATGATGCTATTGTGAATCCAACCAGTAATAAAGGACAGTTCATAATTAAAAGCAACCCTAGGGTAAGATTCTAAAGAAAGTTCTAATGCTAACTGTTCTAAGCTGAACTGATCCAACAAGATTAAGCCTCCAAATGAGGGGCACTTAAACATGACAACCTTCATTATGCACCTCTATAATCTAGTTAACCACCTAAATATTAAATGCTCCAACAGAAACTACATATCCTGACCAGGATATGCTGCACACTAGTAGGTATAACCACCATGCTAAATCACACACAAAATGCCATATCTTGGAAAATGAAATGCGAGCAGAAACTAGCAAGTCCTAGGTATTGATAGCAGGCCAAAACATTGGTACACTTACCTGTGGTTTTCACAACAAACTAAATAGAAACTTACAAACTAAACCTGGCCAGGCAGTTAATCTAAAAATCGAACCTATATGCACTCTTCAAAGACTAACTAGAATTCTGATTAGAATCCTATGTTGACTAATCATCCCAATCAATCTAAATAATAAGTAACACATAGCAAACCAACAATCAAACTTTACAACAGTAAACAGATTGAGATAGTTTTTGAAACAAAGCAGAAATTTCATCAGAATACAAACCATACATGCAGCAGTGAGCCATACATAGGTTGGACAGTCTTAACTCAAACATAGAAATAGCAGCCAGTACTTGGTATCACCTTGCCAAATCTAAAAAAACTATCACCTTAAACAAATGAAAAACAGAAGTATAATGCGGCCAATGACACCAACTGGTATACCATGGCAGAGTATACACTTCAATTTGCAAACTTGGAAACTATTTGACAGCATTAAACAGAAGCAACACATTGCTACACAACTTGCTACAAATTTGATGACAACAAAATTTAACAAGTTCAAAGCAGCCATTGACAATTAGCTCTTGGTGCTCCAATCAATCTCCATTGAATGAATTTCAATCATGGCTCCAACAGTAGGTAAAAAAACAAAATGAAAACCAACCACACAAGAATAATTTGGTTAACAGAAGCAACAAATCATGATCCAAATCTAATAACCTCAATACAGCTACCAATGCACACATATAGGTCAGTTAGATTCACAAAAATCCAAGTATGGCAGTTATTGCTTAATGTAAGCAAAAATGAATTGGTCAAGTCAACCTAAAAACCAAACACAAAATTTGCAGGTCCAACATTCAAACTGAAAGTAGGACATCATAAATTGGCAACAAACAAACCTATCTAGCAAACTGTTTCATTCCTGGTAAAACAATTGCCACTAAACAAGTCTTAGTATAAACTGGAAGAAGTAAAAGCAGGCTTCTATGTATCAAAGTTCAACAACAATGATACAACATCATGAACCAAGCAGTCTTACTAGAAACTGTAACCAAGATCAAACATTGGCATAACAGGTTTGGGTTGATCAGACTCTAACCTTAGGAATAGTCATTGATAAAATGGTTTTTACCCTAAACAATACTTCTAACAGTTGTCCTTTACCAAAGAATTCCAATGACAGCCCATAATGCACATTATATAAATTCAGCAAATCCAGCCCTATCACAAACTCTAGAACAGCCTACACCTAATGATAGTCCTTTGCACATTAGCAAATTCCAGACTAAACCAAGTATGCATCAAGTTGAGGTTCACAACAGGAAGCATGAGACCAATAGACTTAGATAACACATAGTACAATCTCAACATGAAAATGTTCAAACCATTCAATGAGCCAAGTAAGCACATACATGACACAATAATGAATGTGTTTAGGACTACATACCTCTTGTAGATCTCCTTGAGAAAGCTAGCAGCAAGAGCAATGCATTTCCTCCTCCCTTGAGCTTTCTTCCTTTTCAAGCAACAAATGGCTTTTTGGGACAAATCTAGAAAATGAGGTTCTAGTTTCTATTTGATGTTATGGAAAGTTAAAATATCATAAACATGAAGTGTTCCAAGTGTTATTTTGATGGAAAAAGGCTTGTGTAGTGATTTGGCTTGAAATGTGCATAAAAGTCAAACTATGGTGTGTGGACAATTGACTTTTTGATTCATGGTTCTTTTTATGAAACTAACTATTGGAATAGCTTCACATGGTGATTTTAGGTTTGTGTGTATGGTTTTTATGATGGTTTCATGGCTGGAAATGATGCTGGTGTGAAAAATGCAAAGTGGCCATTTTTGATGATTTTGTGAATTTCTTCACTTTCGAGCAAAGAGAGAAAGAGTGAGAGTTGTGTGTTTCTTGTGTTTTTGATGGCTCTGGTGTCTAGAATACAATGGGATGAATCCTCTATTTATAGGCTAAGAGAAGAGTTTGGGGCAGATTTGGTTTTTTGCCTTTGGAGGGAAGTTTTAGAAGAAAAATCCATCCAAGATTATGTGGCAGCTGTGCATATCAGTTCCTTGGCTCAATAGGTGGTCCTCAGTTGACTCCAATACACCATACATCCTAATCCTGAATGTTCAATCAAAAAGTAATCCAATCCTACAACACTTATGCTGCCACGTACTCAGGTAAATGGTCAGCCAAGCTGACTTTCAATCACATGTGTTGGATACGCTTACTAGGTCAAAGAAGCAACACGGATCTAATGACCTCTCCATCACCGTCTACCTTTTGAATCCCAAAATTGAGAGGGAACTCAGGTGGTGGCCGGAGAAGACACCTGTCGTCTTCTCCGGCGAGGGGAAAAATACCAGAGCATCAACTCTCACCAAACTCAATAAAAATGACATGAATCTCTTCCTCTCTCCATGTAGATCAACCTGGCAACATTCATTTTCATTTTCTCTCAATGATCAAGGCTATACGAAGCCAAACAGAAAATGTGCATCAACAACATTCCTCACCAATCTCAAAATTGCTTCCACCAATCAAAACTACACACTATACTCCTCAAGAATCCATGATCAAATCTTGATTTCAACCAAGAATAAGTTATAACCGATTCATCAAAGTTTGGTTGCATCATCAAGAAACCTCACCAACAGCCACGATTCTAATCCTAATTCCATCTAGGAAGTTCACTGATCCTAACCACATGTAAAATCTACTCTAATTGATCATAATTTAGAAGTAATCATGAATTGTAAAAACCTGATAAAGTGCTTCAACAGTGGTGGATTCAGCCACGAATTCTCGACCAAAGCTATGCAGAATCACTCAACAATGCTTGGAGATGCCTCTTGAACCTTCAATTTTTTTAGAAAGTGCCTCAATCTCCAAAATCGAAAATCACTCACAACTAACTTTTTCAACTGTGTATTACCTGTTCTTGCTCAATCCATCACCAACCTTCATCTGAACTCACTCAAAATCTTATATAGAGTTGATCTGGGCTGAAATGGAGGCCCAAAATTGGCTCTATGATCCAATTCAATTTTTCACTTTTCTTCTCTTTTTCAGTTCATGACAGTCACGAAAAATGGTGTGTGGAAGCTTCCGTTTCAGTTCATTTAGCTTGTTGAATACACTATGAACATGAAGGGCCAAGATTGATTCCTTAATTCCATCTTATGGTGTGTGTTGGAAGTGTTGCTTCACTCTTAAGTAACACATGAAATGGCCATGAAACAAATCTCAACTTGAAATTATAATAATTCCAAAGTTCTTAAAACATCAAATGCACTCAAAATATGCACAAGTTTGCATAATTTTGAGCCCATATGAATTAATTTGAATTTTTCTCCTTTTAATGCCTTTTAAATCTCTTTTTGTGAAATTTTCTTCATACAATCCTCATTCTAATCCATGTCAATGAATCCTTGGTACTTGGATGAGTGAATAATACCATTTTAAGAAACTTTCAAGTTGGAAAAATCTTCATTTGAGGTATGCAAATTGGTGAAATGGACCTATAATCCAAAATGACTTGTAATCTCAACTTCCCAAAATACCCCTGGCTTGCAAGCAATGTATCTTGAGTTCTACAAATCCAATCATGGACTTCTCATACTCTTTGGAAAGCTAAGAAGATAAGGAACAACATTAATGTTGGCTTGAAGTTGAGGAGAAGCTTCCTTCTAGGTCAAAAATGGCATGGAAGTTGGTTGACTTTCAAGTACCAAAATCACATTCATCTGATGACCTGTAACGTGTTTGCTTCAAAACTTGAGTTCTATAAACCCTATCAAGGACTTCTAGTATTCAAATTAAAGCTATGAACATGCTCTAAAAAAATCATGTTGGAGTCAAGGTGAGATGAAAATCACATCTTGAGTTATGTGGTCTTGAAGTCTTGCACTAAACTAGGGGATTTTACACTGTCAAGCTTAGAAACCCTAGCTTAGGAACTCCTCACACTCTTGATTCATGATGAGATAGTCTTGGAATCATATCTTGTGTGTCTCAACACATCATTCCATGCTCACATGGCCTTGAAATTAGGTCTCAACCCCTTTCAATTCACCTGTTGACTTAGGGTTAACTAGATGAAAACCCTAGTGGTACCAATCTTGGTTGTAGCTTCATATACTTTGCTTATTAACCTATCTAGGCTTCAAAATGACTTTCAATACTTTTCATGAGCTCTCTCAAGGCTTCAAGTCCAACTCCATGGATTTAGAATCATCTGATGGCCTCCCACAACCCTCAAGTTAGGAGATATGCATTCTTATGTCCAACCCTCTCTCTGAGGAACTTTGTGGCTTTTCTGATGAGGATATCAACCCTGGGATACTTGAATAAAGACTCTTAGATAGCTTCATAACCTTGGTAGCTTTTTGTTGGTAGTCATACCTCTTGATCTCCTGCGCACATGTCAATGCAATGTAGATGATAATGCTAAAATGAATGCAATGAAACACAAGCTAGGTAAAGAAAAAGGTTAGGCAAATTTTTGGGTGCAACAGCAGCGTGGAAACAAACATGTAAATTAACTCCATCTCTACCATGGGAGGTTGCACCCTAGCTGCCAGCTCACGCCACCTCTATGCGTACTCTTTGAAGCATTCACCATTCTTCTGAGACAGATTTTGCAATTGGACCCTGTTAGGCGCAAGTTCGCTATTATACTGATAGTGCTTAACGAAGGCCTCAGCCAAATCCCTCCAGCATCGGATATTGACTGGCTCTAAGCTAATGTACCATTCAAGAGAAGGACCAGAAAGGATGTCCTAGAAAAAATGCATCAGGAATTTTTCATCATCTCAGTAGGCGGACATCTTACGATAATAGGAACGTAGATGAACCCTAGGACAAGTAGTGCCTTTATATTTGTCGAAATCAGGAACTTTGAACTTAAAAGGTACTTTCAAGTTTGGGATCAGCCCCAGATTAGCCATGTCCAATCCCATGGAATTCTGATTCTCAAAGCTCCGCATCTTCTCTTTGATCATCTTAAACCTCTTATCAGCCTCAAACGGCAACCCGACACCAATATCCGGCATAGAGAATGCATATTCCTGCTGATCTTCATCCCATTGAGAAACATTGTTTCTATGCGCAGCATACGCCATTTCAGGCATAGGGATTCCACCTACATTACCTCCGCCCGGAGGGATAACAACTAGAGGGATAATATTAGCATGTGGCATAACACCATCATTATGAGAAGGATTAGCAGCAGTTCCCCCCGTGAAGTACACCAATACCATCAACTCTTGCAATTAGTGGCTGCACCAGAGTCCTCAGTTTCTCTTGACCATTTGCCACACCCTGCATCAAATCCATAAATTGTGCCATCCTGTCCCGAAGTTCCTGCATCTCAGCTTGCATCTACTCCATGATCTTACGCTGATTTCCCCGAGTGGCGTACCATTGAGTATTCTGGTTGTCAATCCTAAAACAAACTAACGAACCATGAAAATAAGGTTAACGGTCCCGAGCACCTGCGATGCCAAAATGAAAAATGATGCAGTATGCAGACATGTATATATGCATTAGGGGTATTTCCCCCTCGATTCCAGTTCCACGAGTACAGCACGACAATGGAGAACTAGCAGATAAGCAACAAGCAAACTCCTCATAAATAAAATGAGATCCAAGAGTCAGATACAGCGATACAATGGAATCGAAATGACCTCAGCCAACAAGTCTGATGATGGTCAATATATACATCAAACAACAGAATAAAAAGAAATACAATCAAGTACGAAAACTATACTGGAAATCCTCTAACAGCTCCTTCGTCTCTGGATGGTCAGGCCTGATAAGCAACCTTCAGATGAGCAACTCTCTCCGGCTAATAATGGTCTGCAGATCCTGAGCATAGTCCTCCCAGGCGCCCTCACCAAAAGCCTCCTCAAGTTTACACCTCTTCACATCCGCCTTAGACCTGTAATCATCCAACGTTGCAAGCGCTTCATTCAGTCTACAATCATTGTCACGTCGAAGTGAGGCTTCAGCTGCAATCTTCTCATCCTTCACTTGGAGTTGAGTTATCAGCTTGGTAATCTGTTGTTTGAGTACATCTTCCCGCTCCTTGTTATTAGTGAGGGTAGCATTCCACTGATCATTAAACCTGGAAATCTCTAGATATGCTCTATCCAACTCCTTCTTCTTAGAAGTAAGGACATCACTGACAACCTTCAAATCTAAACCCAAACGCTCACGAGCGCGAATCTCTTTGGTAAGATCTGTACCTAGCTTGTTTACCAACTCAGTTTTCCTCTTGCAGGAATGAGTAGCTTCAACCTTTTCACTTTGGAGCTGAATAATCTCTTTCTCCAACTCTTCATTTGCCTTGCGCAACTCCTCTTTCTCATACCACAACTGGTTATACCTCTGAATGTCAAAAATAGTAGGCTCCTCAATCATTAGAGGATACAAAGGCTCACGAGGTGGAAAAGGCATCAACACTCTCTCAGCTCTCTCCCGAATCCAAGTCACATAAGGATCATAAGCTCGACTATTACTCTTCCCCAAAGAAGCTTTCCCTCTGTGATGAACTTTGTTCCAGGCTTTCTCAACTCTAGTCAAGGTCTCATTTTCTAACAAGCCAGTGAAATACAGAGATTCCTGTATTTCCTCTTCTCTCGGAGGCTCTCTCAGCGCATACCCAAACTGCCTCACTGCAAGGGATAGGTTATACAACATGATACCATAAATGCACAGTGCCAAGATAGCTTTAAACATAACCCAACAACCCTCTTTTGCAAAGTGTCGAGCTCTAGCAACCAGAAAAGATAGTGGAAACCCAGGCATTCCATTTCTCTTGACCAACTTCCCTTATAGCTCAGAAACATCCAAATGAAAGGAACCAGCAAGCTTATCCAGATCCGGCTCAGCATCAGTGTGATAGAATGGCATCTGGTCCAAGATAGGCACTCCAATTAGCACAGAGAACTCCTCTAGAGTAGGCAGCTGTTGTACCCCAAAATTTAACCAACCGTTTCTCGTAATTTGGCTTATGTTTCGTTTCCTTTGCATTTGCATCTGCATATCGCATACTGTGCATGTTTGCAGCCGGATTGATTTAATCGGGATTACAGCCCTTTCCTCGTGTTTCAGGCGTTTCAGACCGTTTCGAATAAGGAGTTTTATTGTGGAAGTTGTGCTTCTTCCTGGTGATTCAGTTTACGCTGCTGGTTTCGGTGGTATTTCGGCATCCGATTTTGTTATTGTTTATTTTGTTGCGTTCTTGCATTTTATGTTCGTTGATTTAATTTTCTAGATTTATTTCCTAATTTTTAGCATAGACTTTAGATTTTAAATAGCTTTTCTTTTTTTAGTAGTTTTTCTTAGAAGTATTTAGTCTTTAAATATTAATTTCTTTTTAGGAGTTAATTAGAGTATTAGCTTTTATTTTAGATTGATTTCATATTAGATTAATTAATCTTTAATAGATTTTGAGTTTAATTTCAAATTTATAGTCAGATTTTGTTATTAGGCTTTTAATATGTTTTTTTTAATATGGGTTTACGTTAATTCATTTAACTAGGTTCTTTAGTTAATTTCTTCTTCATTAATTGAATTTGTTTTTAATCCACACGTGGAGTCTTTTTTTTTTATTACTAAGTCAGGTTGTTTTAATTTTGGTTCAACTTGCATTAATTGTTAGGACTTATTCATTAATCTCTGTGTTTTAATTAATTAAGTCAACTAATCAGTCCATCATGTAGATTCCCCGTGCCAGGTGTCATCAGCTGGGACTATAAAGTCCCTGTTCATTTTCTCTCTCTCCGGAGGCTGCACGAATCCCAATGCAAACACCAATCCACCCTCGCCAGCAAAATCACACGGCCCAAATCCTGCCGGAAACATCACCGGAAAATTCATCAATCCACCGGAAAATTCATCCGTATTCATACAATCTTCATACGTTTCCAGATTCCTTCAATTGTTCTTCATCATTTTTCCAGCAAACTCATCATGTTCTTCGCTGTTCTTCATAAACTCATCATGTTCATACTCCTTTTTTCCAGAAACCTTCATATATTCATACAATCTTCATACGTTTTTCTAGATTCTTCAAACCATCATATGAACATTCATCGCGTTCATCACACTTTCCCAGATTCCTCCATCCTATCTTCATGATTTCTCCAGATTCATATGAACTTCATCATTGTTTTTCCAGATTTGCCATAAAACTCATAACACCTTCATCTAGTTCATCAGAACTCTAACCAAACTCCAGATCTGAAACAAGCAAACCTCAATCTCCATAAACGTTCATCAACATCTTCAACCTAAAAAAATATAGATCTAAACTCACATCATCAAGCTTCACCATCACGATCTAAACTTCTTCGCATCAACAAATAACACGCCACAGAGTCTTCTCACAGTCATTTCCAGATCCAAACTTGCCAAGCACCGCCTTCGTCGTTCTTCATTAAACAACAATAATCGACATGCAAACCATAATTCATCTCACCGTCCTCGCAAATCTCCAGATCCGCAAAATACAAACCATATTCAACCTCGAACGCAGTGAACATCATATCAGATCCATCAACAAACTCCGGATCTTCAACTTAAGCATCTTCTAACTCCATGAACTTTCGCCCAGATCTTCGTATCTTCAGCACCAACTTTCGATCTACACATCTCCAAATCTTCAACGTGCAAGTCGCAATCCATTAACATCCTCAAATAGCTCCAGATTTCCATCCTTGTTCAACATCCAACTTCTGATTCATCACAAACTTCACGAGATGTCCACTATTACTTCAAGCTCCAACACCCAGCAAACCAAGCTCACACGGCACACAATGGAATCAGAAAGAGTCTTCATGATTGCTTTGATTTTACTGGTTTGGTTTGTTTATCTCATGTTGTAGGTGATGATTACGTTTGAAGGGAACAAACTGAGTGTGGGAGCGATATTTGATAAGGTTGTGGTGACGGAAGAATGAAGGGAATGGTTTGAGTTTTGGAGTTGCAGAGAGCGGCTGTTGAAGAGAAAGAAGGATCTAGGGTTTCGGCCAACATCAAGTAAGGAAGACGAAGAGATGCTTCATGGATCTTCTGATGTGGGTTAGTGGGCCTTTGGCCCAACTGTTTCTTTGGTTTTACACCTCTCGTATCCATTGCGTACCCCCTTGCTTTTGCTTGTTGTTTTGGGCTTCAAGCCTTAAGCCCAACTGGATTCCTTGCTGCTGCACCCCTGTTGTTAATGTTATACCCCTCCTATTTCTTTTATTTTGGATATTGATGTATAGTTTTTTTTTTGTATATTACTTTAAAATCAATTTAAATATGTAAATATGTTATTATTTTACTCTTAGAAACTTATAGAATATTATTTTACTTAGAATTTTATTATATATGTATATTATATATAGAACTTTTATATTCTATTTTCTATTCATTTCTCTTGATATTTCTTTTAGGATTTATTTTTCTATTAGAATTCTTTTTTTCAATTTCTATTAAATTTCTTTTAGATTTTATTTTTCTTTTAGAAACTTTATTTCAATTTTGGAGTTGAATTCTTTCCTTCATTTTGTTATTGGATTTTCTCACCATTTTTGTTTTGTAGATCGATGACGACACTTTCGTAAACCATTATTAATCGACTTGTTGATGGATAATGTAGGATCCGAGACAACTTTTTCTCTCCTTATTTTCTCTTCTTCTTCTGATTTTATTTTGATTTTTTGCTGGTTTGGTCCGTGTGACATAATTCAATTGGAGAATGATTTGTAATATCATTTCTCCATCTTGTCTTTGACACGGATATTAATACGCTGTCTCTTAGAGTTTGACTTCATTTATAAGTCGAATTATGATGGTTCAACGTCACATTAGTTCTGATTCGAAATATCATCATCAAGGATCAAAAGAGGAAAAGCTTGGAATGGAACTTGCACGCAAAAGTCAAGGGTCAACGGGACCACTCCGTTCGGTAACATTGTTTTTATTTCATCTCTTTTATTCAACCGTCGAGTGTTGTGAGACCTAAGCGTTAGATACATGGGAAATTATGAGTGGGAGGCTTCCTCTCACTCGTCTAGAATGTTTAGTGTACACCCTTTGGGTGATATGTGTCGCAACTGCGAAAAACAACCGTCCAAAAAACAGAAGAGTCGCCACCTTTTGTTATTTATCCCAAAGAGAGGGAAAGGAAACGATCGAAAAAACCTGACGAAAAAGGAAAAGACGAGGTCATCGCAACCAAGTCCTGGGTTCGGGAGTAGGTTATCCAAGGGGAAGGTATTAGCACCCCTCACGTACGTCGTACTCGACGGGATCCACGCTTGTTTGTTATCTAAAAGGGTTGTTTATCTACCTACGCTATAGGCTTCAGGACAAAAAAGAAAAGAAAGAGATGACTCGGCAAAGCATCGCTGCTCTGTGCCTACATACTTTCATCTGGTATGAAAGATCAGAGTCAAGGTAGTTCGGCTAACTACGGGAGAGAAGGGGGAAGAGGTTGCTCGCCAAGACGTCGCGTCTTGTGCCTACGTACTTTCATATGGCATGAAAGATCAGAGTGAACATAGTTCGGGCGGACACGAAACTAAAGGTTGATTAAGTGTTTTATTCGAGTAGGGTTAAACATCCGTTCGAGCAGTTAGGGACTAAGCCTGTTTACGGTAGAACCGAAGTTTAACAACACCCTTTTCTAAAAAAGAAGTTTCGATTAATCCCGAAGGAAAAAGGTTTGAATTTGTTTTGGTGTTTTTTATCGGAGAAGTGTTTTGAATTTGAGTGTTTATAATGTATGTTGTACTAAAGTCTAGAACCTAGGATCGAATGCATCGCATATCGTCCTAAGGACGTATTCTAAACACTCTAGGTAATTGAGGAGAGGCCCCTCAATCACCATTTCCCAAGTATAAGGCTCATGGCACAATATCCATTATCTTTATTAAGTATGTTAGGTTTTTATGAAGATTAGAAGAGAAGACGCACGGAAGGTCTAAGGGAAACTCGACCCTAACTTTGTCATGCAAAGTGATCCTAGAGTTCGGATTGAAAGGGGAAACATCTACCCTAATGTTAGCATACTTGGATTGAACACCTAATGTCTCTCCTACTCCCACCTAAACGGAGGGACTAGGAATCCTATGGGGATCATGGCAAGAAAACACAAGAAGAACAAAGGAAGAATCAATCACAAGTAGAGAAATGCAACACGAAAATGCACAATTAGAATGGTGGGAGGGAGGAAAAGTGTGTGGGGCAGCAGCTGCCACAAGCGCGTCTCGACCTCAACAGCAATGCAAGAATGATGCAAACACATGGAGAAAAGCGAGAAATGCAAGCAATTAAACATGCAAACGAATGATCGATTCGAACTACATACAAGCATGTAAACAAATGGAAAATGAGCATACGTAGCAACAACATCATGATTAAACAATCACAACCAGTGGCAATTAGCCAAAACAATTCAATCCTAATGCATCACATTGATCTATGATTATTCAGATTGAATCGGTATGCAAACAAGCAAGCAAAATAGCAAATATGGCATTCTGGTACATTGTTAACCAGTTAACACATACTGTTAATCGGTTAACACCTTGAAAGTTTGAAGAAAAACTGAAGTTTTGAACAGGTTAACCGGTTAACCCTATGCATTAACCGGTTAACACTGTTAACGTTTGAAAAAGATTTGAAAAATTGAAATGGTTAACCGGTTAACACTATACCAGAAGTGAAAACAGCAACAGAAAAAGCACTTAATGCACAAAATCACTTAATCAAGTGATCCAACAGATCAGCTTATCAAATAAGCACGAAATTACACCTGCAAACAGAAAACCAATAGACATGCAAACATGTCTATACAGCGCAATCGCAATTCACACGGATCGGAATTCACAAAAATTCAATCGAATATGAAGATCATCATGTAAATGCAAATAAGCTCAAAAACAGTTAAGGATCTAGAATCTCCAACCTTCGAAGCGGAGATTTGCTCCGGTAATTGTTGATCAACAGAATTTGAGTAGTTCAAACAATAGAAACCTGGAAAACTTCGAGATCCAAGCCAATTGTAGTTGTACGAACGAAGATCCACTAAATTCGAGTCGAAACGCTTTGAATAATCACTTCCACTTCAAGCTCCAAGATCAGAACTCAACTTGAACGAAAATGGAAGATGGAAATCGATTCAAAGATGATGATGGATGAAGGTTTATGCTCAATAATCCATTGATTTCCATGCAAAATCAATGAATCCAAGTGAAAAGAGCTTTGAGTGTGGTTTTTGGAAAGTGGAGAAGTTGAGAGAAATTGAGAAATTCTTGATCAATTCTGAAAAATGATTGTGAGAAATGAGAATTGGCTCCTTTTGGTTTGGAGTAGATCATTTAAATATGATCTAGGCTTGGATCCCAAAGCAAGGGTTGGAATTTGGATTGGAAATCAAGGCTTGGAATGTGGAATGGAGTTTTGGAGAGAAAATTGAAATAACCAATTTTTAAGAATATTCTAAATCCTTCCTTTTGGTAAAAATGAGTCTCAATGTGATCAAATTCGGACCCCAAGTGCAAATGGCTTGCAAAATCTGCTATGGTTAACCGGTTAACCATATGCGTTAATCGGTTAATGCCTCTGAAACCTTTGAATCTGGGAAAATTCTCATTTGGTTAACTGGTTAACCATATGTGTTAACCGGTTAACGCCTCCAAAAATTTGAATTTGGCGCCTTTTGGTGGGAAATCTGTCCATTTGTCCTGTTTCAACTGTCTGGAGCTCTGTTTAGCTGCTGAACCTCATTTTTGACCGTTATCACTGTGAAAATGTTGGGCATGAGCCTGAATGTTGATCCTGATCTGAAATTAATCTGCAAAACAAAATAAAATTGATCGCTCGATTGCTAGGAAAAATAAATACGGGAGCTCTTAATTCTTGTTGTTCAGTTGCTTACACGGGAATGAAACCTGAGCCACGGGAACCTTGATCCCCTGCCTCGAGGACAAATGTTATGCAAAATGCTGATGAAATGCAAAATGAAACATGAGCTAGATAAAGAAATAGGTTTGGCAATTTTGGGGTGCAACAATATGCAACGCATTCGCTCCTACGTCTTAGGACTGAGCGTGTGCGTCCCGATCCGAACTTTTTCTCTCGCATCCTGGCGATTGAGACCTTCTCCCTTTTCTATCGCATCCTGGTAATTGAGTTCCTTTCTCTTTCCCCCGTGCAATCAAGACTGTTTTCTGTAGTTGGTTGAACTACGGTTGTTCTGATCTCTCATACCTGTTGAGAGTACGTAGGCATAGGATGTGATATCCTAGTGAGTACACTAACAACTAATTTCTCTGTTCTCTATCTCCCGTGCGATCGAGACTTTCCCGCTGACGACTAATCTTTCCTTTCTCTTGCCCTAGCGCAATCGAGACCAGACCGTAGTTCCAGAACTCGTAGGTCCCCGTACCTTTAAACCAATGACATACTACGTTCATTCTACCGCAAACAGGCAACGCCTAAGTCTCCAATGGTCGAGCAGCATACACCTAACTGCTAGAATGCGTACGCTAGTATCGGCAAACGTTTCTCTCACCCCCGTGTGATTGAGAACATCCTTTTTACCCGTAGTTGGCCTGAACTATGTTCTGCTCCGATTTCTCATGCCAGATGAGAGTACGTAGGCACAAGACGCAACGTCTTGGCGAACAACTCCCCCCGTAGTTTCCCGAACTACGTTGACTCTGACTTTCCCATTGCACGAGGGAATACGTAGGCATAGAGCGCGATGTTCTATCTAGTCAGTTCTTTCCGTTTAGGTTTAGCAGTCGTAGATAGATTGTTTTTCACCCATAGACTAGACAACAATGCATGGATCCCGTCGAGTACGATGGACGTGAGGGGTGCTCATACCTTCCCCTTGCCTAACCGACTCCCGAATCTAGACATGGTTGCGTTGACCTTGTCTTTCCCTTTTCGTCAGGTTTTTCTGATTTGTTTCCTTTCCCTCTCTTTAGTATAAATAACGAAAGGTGGCAACTCTTCTGTTTTCCGTCGGGTGTTTTTCACAGTTGCGACAACTGGGGACAGGAACATCCCCTATGCGAGTCAATCCTAGCGCTTGTTTGCTTGTCTTTGGGTGTTTATTTGTGTGTTGTATTTTGTATATTGTTGTATTTACATTTTCCGCAGTATATTATTATATGTTGCTGTTGTGCTGTTGGATGGTTGCTCCTTTGAGAGATAAGCCAAAACCCAGGCTTGAGTACACACCTAGCATTAGTAGTGGAAAGTAGTGGTGGATGTGTTGGCTTTGTTCGTACTAGTTCACCATGAAATTTGCGCTCGGACGAGATTCTCTTTGATGATTTCTTTTCTGGCCCTTTGGGCTCGAAGGGATTTTGTATCTGAGGGTTGTCGACTCTGGGGACCAATCATTTGTGAGTCAGCTAAGTGAGGCCTCTTCAAGAGATTATGATGCCAAACCAGAAATGGTGAACGTATCATCATTTCTTGAAAGTTTGTGACGCTGACGAACGCATAGGATGTCGTACCTTGTCAGATTAGGTCCATACATGTGAGCGGGAGGGTTTTTGCAGGAAACTTGACGTCCAGCCAACCTGGTATTTTGGTTTTCTCTTCAGATCGAACTTACTCAGTTAGCAACGCAGCAGTATTCAGAGCTTTGTTGGGGTTGTGATCCCGTGTTTGCTGCATCTTCCATTGCATTTGCATAAGCATCTTTGCATCATTTTGCATATCATTTCTCCAGCTAGCCAGAGCTCTTATCCAGCCTTTGTTTTGCTTTGGAAGGTGATTCTCCGGTGACCGTTCAGAGCAAGTGGTGATTGTTGGGGACGACCAAGTGGTTGAATCAGAATTAAGCAGTGTCAAACAGTGAAGTCAGTTGAAAGTCGTTGGTAGCTATGTCAGGGAACGACTTTTAGAATGTTGATACCTTGTCTGGTTTTACTGTAATGTCAATCCTCTGTATGGTTCTCTGCTCGATGAAGACCTTCCTCAAGTGAACAGCCTGACTGAAGCTTAGCATGTGCAGCCTTCTGTTGAAGACCAGGATCTACATGAACGGCTTGTTGTCTGAAGTGAACGTTCTTCTTCTCTGGATACCATAGATTATCATGATGTTGTGTCCTCTGTGTTGATTTCCCAAAGAGAGGTTCCGATGGCGAAGACTGAAGACCCAAGAGCTCTTGAGTATGCTAAAAGGCTTCATGCGTTGGATGAAAAACTCAAGGCCTTGGAAGTTAAGGATACTGTTGGTTTCAATGCTTCAGACATGTGCCTGGTTTTTGGCCTAGTGTTACCTCCGAATTTCAAAGCACCAAGGTTTCAGAAGTACAAAGGGGATAGTTGCCCGAGGCAACACTTGGTGATGTTCTGCAGAAGAATGACTTCGTTTGTGCACAACGACAAGTTGATGATTCACTGTTTTCATGACAGTCTGATTGGGGCATCTCTGAGTTGGTATATGCATGTGGAGAGTAATCAGATCCGATCATGGGTAGATTTAGCCAAGGATTTTCTGAAACAATACGAGTATAATCTGGACATGGCTCCCGGTCGCATGCAGTTGCAAGAATTGTCTCAGGAGAACAATGAACCCTTCAGGAGGTATGTTCAGAGATGGAGAGAATTTGCTTCCAAAGTGAAACCACCGCTTCTAGACCATTAGTTAGATGACATGTTCGTAAACTCCTTGCAGAGCCCGTACTTTGAAAGGATGCTTGGAATCGCACCAAATTTCTCTGAATTGGTAATGGCAGGAGAACACATTGAGAATGGCGTAAAGACTGGAAAAATTCAGAATGTCTCAGGCAGTCAGGCCAGTGAAACTGAATCTCTCTATAGCTCTCAAACTGAAGAAGAAATTGTGATCAATGCAGTCATGGCAGATGTGGGGTATTCTCAAGATGAATTAGTGAAATCTTTTGGTTCTTCGTCTTCTCAGCAGTCAGTATCTTCTGTGTCTCGTCATTCTGGACAGACAATTGTTCCTAGGACACCACATCAGAGACTTCGGGTCGCTCCTCATGCAAATCAACGAGCCTGTGGCTGAGGTTATCCGAATCAGCGCCAGAATCAGAGCAGACCTAGCAACAACTTGGAAAGAAGGACTGCTCCTTTTCATCCAGTTCCTATGTCGTACAGCTAGCTGCTGCCGCATCTGATTTAGAATTCTTTGGTGGATCCTAAGACTCTTAAGCCCGTACCAGAACCTTACCCTCCTAGGTACAATCCCCATGAGCAGTGTGGATATCATGGCGGATCCATGGAGCATTCAACCGAAGATTGCAAGGCTTTTCAGGCAAAAGTGCAGCAGTTTATCGACAAAGGGTGCATTTCCTTTCCAGAAGGAGTTTTGGTTGTTCATGCCGACCTCTCAGATGTCTAAGCTTGCAAATTCAGAAGGTTATTTCACAAAGTCAGTGGTCCAGACAAGCAGACATCCTCAACATTTGCAGTCCTTGGATTTTTATCATTTGCATTTGTAGTTTCTTTTTTGTTAGTTGCTACTTGCTGTTAAACATTGTTGTTCTGAATGGTATTATTAATGAAGTGATTTACATTTTTCTGAATTAATCATGTCACTTTCGCTCCTTTTTTTTTTGCACAACACAAACACTTGCACTTTTTATCCACTCCACTTGATCACTATGATTAGCAAAGATTGGAGGGAGGATGACGAAAACTGAATACCCATAACTGATGATTGTATGCTTTCGGATAAAACCCTGTTGATGAAGTACATGCATTGTTTCAAATCCCCTAAACACTGGAGATAAGGAGTTAGTCCCTAGTTAACCACTTCGAGCCTAGAAGTAGGAGTTTTCTTTCGTACTTTCAAATACTCACATCTTAACCTGGGGCAGGGTAGTTGTCAGTTAGCTTGACCGAGCGTGCAAATGTTATAGAGGAGTGTCCCCATTCGAGGACCAATCACAATTTATCCCTCTCAAGACGTCGTACCTCATCAACCACAATGGTTAAACCTCACCAATCAAGAGTGAGATAGTTACAACCTTTCAGAGAAATCAAGACAACCAGTGTCACACGACTTATTTCAAAGAAAGAAAAGAAAATAAGAAAAAAGGAAAGAGCCCGCTAAGTAAAAAGAAAAGAGAGCTAGAAAGCAAATACTTAGGCAAAAAAGGGAATCCCGCTGGACTTCAAAATCAAAAAGAACTCAAAAGAGTCAGTCCAGGAAAAAATTAGGGGATAAAGGAATAAAAAGAAAGGATCTCAAAAGAAAAATCCTCAAACAAGAACAAAGTCGTGTGTATACAGACACAGAAGACAAAAGGGGTAAATGTCACTCCAAAAAGACTTGTGAGTTCCTTAACCATCACTCCTACATTTCAATAAACCTTTTAGGGAGGTGAGCGCTTGTACCAGGTTAACTGAACGTAGGATTGGAGATCATCACGGAGAAGGGGTGGGTACAAATCAAACTTTGAGCCTAATATCCTTTGTTTCAATAAGTGTGAACCTGGCCGCGATACAACCCTTAAAAGACCTAACTGAGGCAGGGTTTATTCTGAAGGCGTACTTCAATAAGGTTGAGTAGCCTGACTCCTACATGATTTGCTAATCATATCCTTGTTGTATCTTTCACTAATCAAATCAGCACTACGTTTGGACTTTTGGTTCATTCGTCTCACTAACGCGACACTCGATAAGTGACATCTCTTTCAAAATCTGCATGAACACCGCATTAAAATTACCATTCGTGGACAAATAATTTTAATTGCAGGTCAGTGGTTAACATGGAGGAAATTCCATTAAGGAATAGTCAATCAGGACTAAATCTTTCAGCAGTCTGGATCAGATTTGTGTATACTTTGAAACCCTGTGGATCTGGGGCATGGACATCCAGTGAGTTTGGAATCAGTCAGTCTAAAAACAATCTCCGGAGCAGCGGTTGATTATGGGGCAAGCCATTCAAGAAACAATTGATCAGAAATGAATTATCTTGAGACCCAATTAGGGGCAGTCACCCAGAGTTTCTTTGAGTTGAGGGCAGATCCCTCCGGTATTCAGTCAGGACAAGTTAAGTTGCTTCACCGCTCATTCAGGGGCAAGCTACTTCAAGAGTATATTGAAGCCAAACATGCTGAGAGTTGGTTAATCAAGGATGAATCCTTTTGTGGTACAGATTCTGGGGCAAGCCATCTCGAGATCGTCTCATGGTAAGCTATTTTCTTCTCAGGGTGAACTTTCCCAGAGATCAGACTGGGGCAAGTTGAATTACACTGGGGCAGTTGTTCAAGCAAGTTTGTTCTCCCCAGCAAGAGTTGAGTGTCGGGGAATCGTGTCATTACCTCATCAAATAACCTTAACCTTCCGAAAGGGCCTTGCTTTCATTGGATTGTTATCCAACAGCCCAAACCTGTTACCTGTCAAAACCTTGTAACATTTCCAAAGCCCAGTTCTCGTCTGGCAAACCTCCAAAACTAGTTCTCGTCTGGTCAACTCGTTAGTAAACACCAGTTCTCGCCTGGTGCATGTCAACTTTTTAACCAGTTCCCGTCTGGTCACCCTTGTTCTTTAACCTACTGTCTAACCAGTTCTCGTCTAGCTAACACGGTTTCAAAGTCCAGTTCTCGTTTGGCAAACTAGAAATCAGTTCCCGTCTGATACCAAACCTAGAAGTCAGTTCCCGTCTGACAACTTAACCATTTTGACACCAGTTCTCATCTAGTAGTCCACCCTCGAATGCTAGTTCTCGTCTAGTATTTCCCTTTTAAACCCATCTTTTATTGATAACCAGAAATAAATCCATATCACCATAAACCTATTCTCATCCCTAAACCAAAAAAGAAGCCTAACAATACCTGTCACGATAACTCCCAATGGCTCATGTGCTGTCACATTCCCCGACACGAGGCTCGAATAATCTCCGTTCTCCATGATTATTGTTTTGTATTCCCTTAGGGTAATGTTGTTAAATCAGGAAGATTTCCTCAGCAGAGATGTGCAGTTTGAGGTTGTTTCCCCTCAGCAGTTTAAGATTGCAGCAAGTTGAGATGGCACTTATCCCTTATCAGAGCAGGATCAAGATTATCCTCAGCAGGTCGAGATTGGTATCCCCGACAGAGTGGAGCCATCCCTAGCATATTGACAGATTGTGTATTCCCAGTGGTTTGAGATTGAAGTGCTCTCTGACAAGCAGATTTGGGTTTATTTTCCCAGTAGTGGGACGAGTGCAATGTTGTATTCCCACAGAGTCCAAGCTTTCGGCTTCTTTTCCCCTCAGAGTCTAGGACATTGACTCATTCCCTAAACAGAGGTTGATATTGTTGAGTTTTATTCTCATTTACCCCAAGCAGAGGTCGGTACCATTTCCCTCATGGAGCAATCTATAGCGGTGGTAGATTATTCCCCAGCTGAGTATCCCCGACAGGTTGGATTTTGATTCTTCCTAGTGAGGTTGCCACTTGCAGATGAGTATTTTTTACCCTAGAAGGATTTTGGTATCTTAGGAGGCCGTTTAGGGTTGTTTTCCTTGGTGAAGCGAGATTTAATTTTAGTGGTTGATTATGTTTCCTCTGCAGAGTCGTTGATTCCCCAGTAGAGTGGGCATGTTCCTCCAGTCGAGATTTTTGTTTCCCATAAGAGTTGTATTCTGGCGGGCCATCTAGGGCGTTTTCCTCAGCAGGGTTTGATTTGATCCCTGGCGGAGTTGGCTTTCTTCTCTCCAGCATTTATTTTGCTGGAGCGGTTCTTTTGCATTTTGCATCGTGCATAGCATCCTCTAAATGTGTAGCATTTCCATTTCGTATGGAGCATTACGCCATTTTCAAACATTTGCATGTGAAACATAAGCCAGGTTATTACCTCTCTATTCTCATGTGTATTTCCAGCAGATGACTGATATCTTTGCCCACATGGTGTTTAGACCATGGCAAGTTGGTGATTGGTTGTTGCCCGAATGGTATCCAGACCATGGCAGTTTCTGTTAACCCGTGTGGTATCCAGACCATGGCAGCGTCAGATGGTTTTGTCCGTCGAGTATCCAGACTTCGGTCAATTTCTTTGTGGTATCCAGACGACAGTAATATTGGTGATTGAAATCCTTCCTTCGTCGAGTATCCAGACTCCGATCAATTCTCGAGTGATGGTGTTTTTCTTTCTCTGTTGAGTATCCAGACTCCGGTAAAGACTTCCTTGTGGTATCCAGACCACGATAACTTTTGTTATTGTGCTTTGTCCGTCGAGTATCCAAACTCCAGTAAAGGCAGTTGGGTGTCCAGACCCTGATGAATATATTTGTGATATTTTGCCTCGTCCGTTGAGTATCCAGACTCCGGTCGCCTTCGTTGAGTATTCAGGCTCCGGTTATTTTATCGAGCATCTAGGCTCCGGCTTTTACATTGAGTGTTCAGACTCCGGTTTATTACGTTGAGTATCCAGACTCTGGCAAATTTTGTTAACTCATTTTGTTCGTTGAATATCCAGATTCCGATATTTTGAAATATTATTCTTCAGCCTATATGGTATCCAGACCATGGCTCAGTTTTTGATGGACGAGTTCATCTTATTGTGTTTCTCCAACAGAGTTACTTGGTTAAGTTTCTCCTTTCTCCCTGCCGGAGTTTCTTAGTTAAATTTCTCTCTTCCCCAGCGGAGTATTCTTGTGAATTATCAGATTTTATCAGCTTTGGTTGATCCGGCCTTCGGGTTCGATGCCTGTGGCGTTACACAGATGCCTGCTGGATAGCAGAAGATCAATCGTTATTGATCAGGCCTTCGGGTACGATGCTCGCTTTTATTTAGGGAATGCTTGGCGGCGATGCCAGATGTCCTTACCTTCGGGTTTTATTGCTCGCTTATATTTAGCGAATGCCTGACGGCGATGTCAAAGGTCTTTATCTTTGGGTCCGATGCTTGTGGTATCCTATATCTCGCGGAAATGTCAGATGTTTGTCAATTTTCTGTTTGTCTGACGGCGATGTCATATGTTTATCAGTTTTCCGTTTGTCTGGCGACGATGTCAGGCGTTTATCAGCTTTGTGGTTATTTGGCGGCGATGTCAGACGTGTATCAATGTTGTGTTTGTCTGGCGGCGATGTCAGAAAATTTTATCCCTTGCAGATTTCTGGGGGCGATGTCAGATGTTTTTTCGACTTAGCGTCTATGCCTGACAGCGATATCAGATGATCTTTCCAACTTAGTGTCGATGATTTGAAATTGGTAATCAACAAGCTTGTTGCCGTTGCAACTATTTCTTCAGTTACTTCCGGAGATTTTTGTTCTCGATATCAGAGTTTACAGTTCTGTTTTTGCGGTTGGCAAATTTTCGGGTTCTTTGGTATTCAACCGTCTTTTACCTTTGAATGTTTGAAAGTCGTTCGCTTTTCAACCCTTCAGGTCCAAGCCGTTTGAATAGGGGGAGTTGTTGTACCCTAAAATTTGACCAACCGCTTCTCGTAATTTGGCTTATGTTTCATTTCCTTTGCATTTGCATCTGCATACTGCATACTGTGCATTTTTGCAGCCAAATTGATTTAATCGGGATTACAGCCCTTTCCTCGCGTTTCAGGCGTTTCAGACCGTTTCGGAAAAGGAGTTTTATTGTGGAAGTTGTGCTTCTTCCCGGTGATTTAGTTTACGTTGCTGGTTTCGGTGGTATTTCGGTATCCGGTTTTGTTACCGTTTATTTTGTTGTGTTCTCGCATTTTATGTTCGTTCATTTAATTTTCTAGATTTATTTCCTAATTTTTAGCATAGACTTTAGATTTTAAATAGCTTTTCTTTTTTTTAATAGTTTTTCTTAGAAGTATTTAGTCTTTAAATATTAATTTCTTTTTAGGAGTTAATTAGAGTATTAGCTTTTATTTTAGATTGATTTCATATTAGATTAATTAATCTTTAATAGATTTTGCGTTTAATTTCAATTTATAGTCAGATTTTGTTATTAGGCTTTTAATAGGTTTTTGTTAATATGGGTTTACGTTAATTCATTTAACTAGGTTCTTTAGTTAATTTCTTCTTCATTAATTGGATTTGTTTTTAGTCCACACATGGAGTCTTTTTTTTATAATTAAGTCAGATTGTTTTAATTTTGGTTCAGCTTGCATTAATTGTTAGGACTTATTCATTAATCTCTGTGTTTTAATTAATTATGTCAACTAATGAGTCCATCATGCAGATTCCTCATGCTATGTGTCATCAGCTGGGATTATAAAGTCCCTGTTCATTTTCTCTCTCTCCGGAGGCTGCACGAATCCCAATGCAAACACCAATCCACCCTCGCTGGCAAAATCACACGGCCCAAATCCTGCCGGAAAACTCACCAGAAACATCACCGAAAAATTCATCAATCCACCGGAAACTTCATCCATACTCATACAATCTTCATACGTATCTAGATTCCTTCAACTGTTCTTCATCATTTTTCCAGCAAACTCATCATGTTCTTCTTTGTTCTTCATAAACTCATCATGTTCATGCTCCTTTTTTCCAGAAACCTTCATATATTCATACAATCTTCATACGTTTTTCCAGATTCTTCAAAGCATCATATGAACATTCATCACGTTCATCACACTTTCCTAGATTCCTCCATCCTATCTTCATGATTTCTCCAGATTCATATGAACTTCATCATTGTTTTTCCAGATTTGCCATAAAACTCATAACACCAGTTCATCAGAACTCTAACCAAACTCCAGATCTGAAACAAGCAAACCTCAATCTCCATAAAAGTTCATCAACATCTTCAACCTAAAAAAATCTAGATCGAAACTCACATCATTAAGCTTCACCATCACGATCTAAACTTCTTCGCATCAACAAACAACATGCCACAGAGTCTTCTCACAGTCATTTCCAGATCCAAACTCGCCAAGCACCGCTTTCGTCGTTCTTCGTTAAGCAACAACAATTGACATGCAAACCACAATTCATCTCACCGTCCTCGCAAATCTCTAGATCCTTAAACTACAAACCATATTCAACCTCGAACGCAGTGACACTACAAGAAAAAAGGAGATTTACGACACTTGAGTTGTTACAGTTATCATAAAACCGTCCTTATTCCTAGATTGCGACGGTTGTCACGATAGTTAGGGTCAACTGTCGTAGATTTTTTGCAACAGATATCAAAAAACCGTCCTTATTTCTGAACCACGACAGTTCTCACGACGGTTTGAGCCCACCGTCGCAATTTTTTTAGGCATGTTGTATTAAATAATGTGACAGTTACCAAAGAACCGCCCTCTTTCCACACTCGCGACAGTTAAGGCAAACTGTCGCAATTACTTAAGCCAACAGAGTCTTCTCACAGTCATTTCCAGATCCAAACTCGCCAAGCACCGCCTTCGTCGTTCTTCGTTAAACAACAACAATTGACATGCAAACCACAATTCATCTCACCGTCCTTGCAAATCTCTAGATGCTTAAACTACAAACCATATTCAACCTCGAACGCAGTGACACTACAAGAAAAAAGGATATTTACGACACTTGAGTTGTTACAGTTATCACAAAACCGTCATTATTCCTAGATTGCGACGGTTGTCACGACAGTTAGGGTCAACTGTCGTAGATTTTTTGCGATAGTTATCAAAAAAACCGTCCTTATTCCTGGACCACGAAAGTTCTCACGACGGTTTGAGCCCACCATCGCAAATTTTTTAGGCATGTTGTATAAAATAATGCGACAGTTACCAAAGAACCGCCATCTTTCCACACTCGTGACAGTTAAGGCAAACTATCGCAATTACTTTAGACAATCATAATCATTATATTTTTATTCCTTTGATTTTCCACTCTTTTCTTTCATTTTTATTTTCTAACCTTTTCAATTTTATTAGTTCATTTAATAAATAATTATTATAACTTTTATGACAATGTAGTTTAATATTTTTATTTAAAATAATAGTAAAATATTTTCTATTTTATTATATAAATAATTAACTTTTATTAAAATTAATTTTGGTAATAATGTTTACATATATACATACATACATATATATATATATATATATATATATATATATATATATATATATATATATATATATATATATATATATATATATATATATATATATATATATATATATATATATATATATATATATATATATATATATATATATATATATATATATATATATATATATATATATATATATGTTTTATGGAGATTATAAATACATTACAAATTATAAGTTATAAATAAAAAAAGTTATGGATCCCACCTCCTTCTTCTTCTTCTCGCAAACGGTTTCCTAAAATTCCTAAAACCCTACACTCAATCATCATCAATTCGACCTTCAAATTCTTTTTAATGATTCCTTCTCTAATTTAACCTCTAAATCCCTCGGCATTTTTCAATTTTCCGATCTTCTCTTTCTCTCAAATTCTGTCACAAAACCCCTTCATGAATGTATTAGTGAAGACAGAATCGAAATCCACAATAGTTTTAATTCGTCTGGTGATGGTTTGAAGAGTGAGTTTCGAGAGGTTGCAGAAACGGCCTTTATTTAAACAGATTACTAGATCGGCGATGAAAGCGGAAGTTGAATGTGGTAGAACAAGGTGTTGCAGTTGTAAGTGGTAAAGTCAATGGTAAGGTGGGGATGGTTAAGTGGTTTACACGATCAACGGTGAAAGCAAATCCTGAGTCCGGTGAGGAGACAGTGGCTGAGTTAGAATAACAGGTTGCTGTCGTTGCAAGTGGTGGGTTTCTCAGTGTTGGTTATCCATCACAATCTCGATCCATCTCCATGGAAGCGTTGAAATCGAGTGATACATTTCCGAGACGCCATAACTAAGTAACACTGGATGAACAGACGAAAATGGTTGAATCTATTGGTTTCGATACGCTTGATTCACTTGTGGATGCAACAGTGCCGAAATCGATTTGGTTGAAGGAAATGAAGTTTAATAAATTTGATGGTGGATTGACAGATGGTCAAATGATTGAACACATGAAGGATTTAGCTTTGAAAAACAAGGTTTTCAAATCGTTAATTGGTATGGGATACTATAACACTCGTGTTCCTCCTGTGATTTTGAGGAACATCATGGAGAATCCTACTTGGTATACACAGTATACACCTTATCAAGCTGAGATATCTCAAGGTCGTCTTGAATCTTTGTTGAATTTTCAGACCTTGATTATTGATCTCACTGGTTTGCCTACGTCAAATGCTTCATTGCTTGATGAAGGTACTGCTGCAATGTCTATGTGTAATAATATTCAAAAGGGTAAGAAGAAAACTTTCATTGATATATGTCAGACGAGAGATGATGGATTTGAGCTCAAGGTTGTGGTGAAAGATCTTAAGGATATTGATTACAAATCTGGTGATGTTTGTGGTGTTATTATTCAGTATCCTGGTACTGAAGGCGAGGCTTTGGATTACAGTGAGTTTATTAAGAAGGCTCATGCTAATGAGGTTAAGGTTGTTATGGTGAGTGATATGTTGGCATTGACTGTGTTGAAACCTCCCAGTGAGTTTGGAGCTTATATTGTTGTTGGTTCAGCTCAGAGATTCGGTGTTCCAATGGGTTATGGTGGTCCTCATGCTGCTTTCTTGGCTACTTCGCAAGAGTATAAGAGGATGATTCCTGGACGAATTATCGGTGTTAGTGTTGATTCTTCTAGAAAGCAAGCTTTGAGGATGGTTATGCAAACTACGGAGCAGCATATCCGTAGAGACAAGGCCACCAGCAACATTTGCACTGCTCAGGTAACTTAGTATGTGTTGTGTTCTCTAACGAAAATTGTTTCCGACTGAATTGATTTTATAAGATTGATTTTAGTTTAAGTGAGTTTAAGGTGAAGTAATTTATGTTTTGATCACAAAATCTTGTGTCATATGACTAGCACTTTTAATAAATTTCAGAATTGATTATATGTTAGCTTTAAAGTAGAATAGATTTTGGTTGAGGATTTTATTTGATTCTGGTTGGTTTTGTTTAGGCACTGCTTGCAAACATGGCTGCTATGCATGATGTATATCATGGACCTGAAGGCCTTAAAGCCATTGCACAAAGGGTTCATTGTCTTGCCCGTGTGTTTGCTCTTGGATTAAAGAAACTTGGATTCGAAGTTCAGGATCTTGGCTTCTTTGACACTGTGAAGGTTAAGACTTCAAATGCCAAAGCAATTTCAGATGCTGGTATCAAAAGTGAAATCAATTTGCGTGTTGTAGATGGAAACACTGTAAGTCATGGATAAATTTTTGTACCAAATCAGTTTGACTATATTTACATGTCTTTGAATTGTGGCGAAGCTTGTTTGCTTTTCAGATCACCGTTGCTTTTGACGAAACAACCACGTTAGAGGATGTTGATAAGCTTTTCAAAGTTTTCGCTGGTGGCAAGCCTGTACGTTTAAATCATATATCCATTTTGTATTTGTTTTCACAATTATCATGATTTCATTATTGCATCTAAATTTTTTATTTGTCTATAGGTCTCATTCACAGCGGCATCTCTTGCACCAGAATTTCAAAATGCAATTCCTTCTGGATTAGTTAGGGAGAGTCCCTATTTAGGTTGTTTTTCAAATGTTGTTGCTTATTGCACTATTGTTGCAGGGTTTTATGAATTTCATGATAAAGTGAAAGCACGTGAGCTATTTGATGAAATGCTTGAATGTTCTTTGTGTCCTGATGTTACTACTTTTAATAAGCTTGTTCATATTTTATGTAAGAAGGGTCTTGTTTTGGAAAGTGAGAAGCTTCTTAATAAGGTTTTGAAGAGAGGGGACGGTTTGAGGCCTGATGTTGTTAGTTATAATACAGTTATATGTGGGTTGTGTAGGAATTCGCTGGTTGTTGAAGCTGAGGAATATTTGCATTAAATGGTTAATGGTGGATTTGAGCCGAATTGTTTCACTTATAATAGTATTATTGATGGATACTGCAAGAAGGGGATGGTAGGGGATGCAAATAGGATTCTGAAAGATGCAGTTTTTAAGCGTTTTAAGCCTGATGAGTTTACCTATTGTTCATTAATTAATGGTTTTTTCCAGGATATTGACCCTGATCAGGCCGTGGCCATCTTTAAGGATGGGCTAGGTAAAGGTTTAATGCCAAGCGTTATTGTTTACAATACTTTGATTAAAGGGTTATGTCAGCAAGGACTGATTTTGCCGGCTTTACAATTCATGAATGAGATGGCAGAAAATGGTTGTCACCCTGATATATGGACTTATAATGTAATCATAAATGGCTTGTGCAAGATGGGTTGTTTATCTGATGCTAATCGTTTTATAGATGATGGTATAGCCAAAGGGTGCATCCCAGTCATATTTACCTACAATACTTTGGTTGATGGTTATTGCAAACAGATGAAGTTAGACTGTGCAATTGATTTGGTGAACAGAATGTAGAGTCAAGGTATGACTCCTGATGTTATCACATATAACACTTTGTTGAATGGGCTCTGCAAGGCTGCAAAGTCCGAAGAAGTAATGGATATTTTCAAGGCAATGCCGGAGAAGGGATGTACTCCAAACATAATTACGTATAACATTATCATAGAAAGCCTTTGCAAATCTAAGAAAGTAAATGAAGCAGTAGATTTGCTTGGGGAAATGAAAAGCAAGGGCTTGACACCTGATGTAGTTAGTTTTGGCACATTGATCACCGGGTTCTGCAACATTGGGGATCTTGATGGTGCTTATCAGTTATTTAGAGGGATGGAAAAACAATCTGAAGTTTGTCATACAATAGCAACCTATAATATCATGCTTTGTGCATTTTTGGAACAACTCAATATGAAAATGGCCGTAAGACTCTTCTCTGAGATGAAAAAAATAGTTGTGACCCAGACAAGTATACTTACAGGGTCATAATTGATGGCTTTTGCAAAATGGGAAATGTTATCTATGGATACAGTTTTCTATTGGAGAATATTGAAAAGGGATTTATTCCATCACTGGCAACATTTGGACGGGTTTTAAATTGTCTTTGCGTGGAGCACAAGGTTCAAGAAGCAGTTGGTATCATCCACCTTATGGTACAAAAGGACATTGTGCCAGATACTGTGAATACAACTTTTGAAGCTGATAAAAAGGTGGTAGCAGCACCTAAGATTGTTGTAGAAAATTTGTTGAAAAAGGGACATATAACTTATCATGCCTATGAACTACTATATGATGGTATTAGAGATAAAACGATTCTTAAGAAAAGAAATCCAACCTGGAATTCTCTTCACCGTGGAGCCAGGTCATCAGCAGTTGATTAGAAGATAATATCTTTGAAAAATGAGGATTCCTAATCATATGCTCGTTTCCAACTTCCAATGATGTTTGTTGCTTCCAGTAGACACCTTTTATTTCGGTACAGGTGTTTTTCTTATTTATAGTTATACTATTGATTCATGAATCTTTGAAAGTTTGTTCACTTTTGTTATATTAATTTTCACATTTCATGAAAGAATACTACCTGATTTGAGATGTTGGTATCTACATTTTTCTTCTACACCACATAGTGAACTGAAATGTCTCTAGCAAATATGTTTAGAAAATGTCGATTATTGATACTATACTTGGTTTCAACTTCCAAGGATGTTTGGAGCTTCTGGTAGACACCTATTACTGTGAATTTCATGATTTGCAAACATGACAAAGTTCTTGTTAAAAGGGTGGATGCTTTCAAGCCCAATATTGTCAAGATCACATGAAAGTCGTCAAGCTCATGAATTCATTATTGACTTAAGAGGATTTAAGGTTAGACCAATTGATGATTGAAATTGATTTTCAAGTAATATTATGATTATTCAAGCTGTGATTAATTGTAAGGTATTTCTGTTGTAGAATACTGCTGGAATAGAGCCCGAAGATGTTGCGAAACGTCTCATGGACTATGGATTTCATGGACCAACAATGTAATGGTTTGTGGCTGGTACACTCATGATTGAGCCTACTGAAAGTGAAAATTTGGGTTGCTTTTAGTTTATTCAAATCAAACTTGTTGTCTTTTAAGTTAAAATTTGGGTTGTTATGGTTCTGCGGATTCGTATGTGAGAAGGTTGAACTGTGAAGTAGACAGACATTCATATGTTCGTATGCTGCACTGCAATAGTATATTAGTGTTGTAGTGTTTGATGTTGTTATTAGATTAATTGAATTTTTATTGAGCATTTTCTACTGAGTCCGTTTTGTTTCAATTTAAATTTTGGTGCGAATTATAGCTGTTGTGCTATATGTTTGAATTGTTGTGTATGCGATTGGTTATTGTATACATGCTATATGTGATGTGGTTCAAAAATTAGAGAACGCAAGGTTAATGATTGAAAACTTTTGTATGTTAGTGTTTATTGTCTGAATATCATGAATATTGATGATTGCCATTAATTTAACCTACAACAGTTGTATTATGAATCCTAAATTGAGTGCATATTTTTTTTTTAAAAATATTTGCAACTTGTGGCGGTTCAAACCGCCACAATATACCATAGTTTTTTTTAAAATAAATATTTGCAACTTGCGGCGGTTCAAACCGCCACAATATACTTTCCCAATCAACAATGAAAACAAAAATCATTAAGCAAGTTAAGACGGTTGAAAACCGTCACAATATAGAGGAAGGTATATATTGTGCGACGGGATCGAAACCGTCGTAACTTACAAATTGCGACGATTAAAACCGTCGTAATCTATCAAAATGAACCGTCGCAAATTGCCAATTTTCTTGTAGTGTGAACATCATATCAGATCCATCAACAAACTCCGGATCTTCAACTTAAGCATCTCCCAACTCCATGAACTTTCGCCCAGATCTTCGTATCTTCAGCACCAACTTTCGATCTACACATCTCCAAATCTTCAACGTGCAAGTCGCAATCCATTAACATCCTCAAATAGCTCCAGATTTCCATCCTTGTTCAACATGCAACTTCCGATTCATCACAAACTTCACGAGATGTCCACAATTACTTCAAGCTCCAACTCCCTGCAAACGAAGCTCACACGGTGCACAATGGAAATCAGAAAGAGTCTTCATGATTGCTTTGATTTTACTGGTTTGGTTTGTTTATCTCGTGTTGTAGGTGATGATGATGTTTGAAGGGAACGAATTGAGTGTGGGAGCGAGATTTGAGAAGGTTGTGGTGACGGAAGAATGAAGGGAATGGTTTGAGTTTTGGAGTTGCAGAGAGCGGCTGTTGAAGAGAAAAAAGGATCTAGGGTTTCGGCCAACACCAAGTGAGGAAGACAAAGAGATGCTTCATGGATCTTCTGATGTGGGTTAGTGGGCCTTTAGCCCAACTGTTTCTTTGGTTTTACACCTCTCGTATCCATTGCGTAACCCCTTGCTTTTGCTTGTTGTTTTGGGCTCAAGCGCACTATGTGAATTTCTGGACTGTCCCCTATATTTTCGCTTGCACCCCATATGTTGCTGTTTGCTGTTGATTTGGGCTTCAAGCCTTAAGCCCAACTGGATTCCTTGTTGCTGCACCCCTGTTGTTTATGTTGTACCCCTCCTATTTCTTTTATTTTGGATATTGACGTATATAATTTTACTTTTGGAAACTTATAGAATATTATTTTACTTAGAATTTTATTATATATGTATATTATAGATAGAATTTTATATTCTATTTTCTATTCATTTCTCTTGATATTTCTTTTAGGATTTATTTTTCTATTAGAATTCTTTTTTTCAATTTCTATTAAATTCCTTTTAGTTTTTTTTAGAATTTATTTTTCTTTTAGAAACTTTATTTCAATTTTGGAGTTGAATTCTTTCCTTCATTTTGTTATTGGATTTTTCTCACCATTTTTGTTTTGTAGGTCGATGATGACACTTTCGTAAACCATTATTAATCGACTTGTTGATGGATAATGTAGGATCCGAGAGAACTTTTTCTCTCCTCATTTTCTCTTCTTCTTCTGATTTTATTTTGATTTTCCGCTGGTTTGGTCCTTGTGACATGATTCAATTTGAGAATGATTTGTAATATCATTTCTCCATCTTGTCTTTGACACAGATATTAATACACTATCTCTTAGAGTTTGACTTCATTTATAAGTCGAATTATGACGGTTCAGTGTCACATTGGTTCTGATTCGAAATATCATCATCAAGGATCAAAAGAGGAAAAGCTTGGAATGGACCTTGCATGCAAAAGTCAAGGGTCAACGGAACCACTCCGTTCGGTAATATTGTTTTTATTTCATCTCTTTTATTCAACCGTCGAGTGTTGTGAGCCGTAAGCGTTAGATACGTGGGAAATGATGAGTGGGGGGCTTCCTCTGACTCGTCTAGAATGTTTAGTGCACACCCTTTGAGTGATATACGAGGCATTCGCTCCTACGTCTTAGGAATGAGCGTGTGCGTCCCGATCCGAACTTTTTCTCTCACATCCTGGCGATTGAGACCTTCTCCCTTTTCTCTCGCATCCTGGCGATTGAGTTCCTTTCTCTTGTCGTCGTGTAATCGAGACCGTTTTCCATAGTTGGCTGAACTACGGCTGTTATGATCTCTAATACCTGTTGAGAGTACGTAGGCATAGGATGCGATATCCTAGCGAGCACACTAACAACTAATTTCTCTGTTCTCTCGCTCCCGTGCGATCGAGACTTTCCCGCTGATGACTAATATTTCCCTTTCTCTTTCCCTAGTGCAATCGAGACCAGACCGTAGTTCTAGAACCCGTAAGTCCTTGTACCTTTAAATCAATGACATACTACGTTCGTTCTACCGCAAACAGGTAACGCCTAAGTCTCCAATGGTCGAGCAGCATACACCTAACTGCTAGAATGCGTACGCTAGTATCGTCAAACTTTTCTCTCACCCCCGTGTGATCGAGAACACCCTTTTTACCCGTAGTTGGCCTGAACTACGTTTTGCTCTGATTTCTCATGCCAGATGAGAGTACGTAGGCACAAGACGCGAATTCTTGGCGAGCAACTCCCCCCATAGTTTCCCGAACTACGTTGACTCTGACTTTCCCATTGCACGAGGGAATACGTAGGCATAGAGCGCGATGCTCTATCGAGTCAGTTCTTTCCGTTTAGCTTTAGCAGCCGTAGATAGATTGTTTTTCACCCATAGACTAGAAAATAATGCGTGGATCCCGTCGAGTACGACGGATGTGAGGGGTGCTCATACCTTCCCCTTGCGTAACCGACTCTCGAATCCAGACATGGTTGCAATGACCTTGTCTTTCGCTTTTCGTCAGGTTTTTCCGATCGTTTCCTTTCCCTCCCTTTGGGATAAATAACGAAAGGTGGTGACTCTTCTGTTTTCCGCCAGGTGTTTTTCGCAGTTGCGACAGCAGCAATACATAACCTGGAAAAATGAAACACTGTAACTGGGAATCATAAAACTGCAGCAGAGTATGAAGACCACCTAACTCATAAACTGAGGGCTTGCAGACACAACTCAGAAGCTTCCCATATGATTGCTTGAAATCCTCCATCACCTTCCTGTCAGCGACAGAAATCAAACTGAGTAGAGATCCAAATTCGGGAGTAGGGATCTTATATACCACTGTTTTCTTCAGGCTAGACTCTATGTCAGCAGAGGAATAAGATCACTAGAATCAAAGGGAAAATATGCACCTGCAACATAAATACATGTCAATGTTAATATGAAGATGAAAAATGCAAATGCAAATGCAACAGGGGATCAAGGCTGTTGTGATGTTGATTGAAAAGAACCAGCGCTTCGCTTTAGCAAGAGCGTAGCACCATCATAAGGACCCTCTGTATCAAAGTCACAGGTTCACACTGACGAGAAAACCGGGTAGGTTGGAGGTCAAAGTTTCCTGCATAACCCAATCCCTGTCACAGGTATGGACCTAATCACTGATAAGGTTCGGCATCCTATGCGGTCATCAGCGTCACAGACTTTCGAAAAATGATGATATGTTCACCATTTCCAGTTTAGCATCATAGTCTAACGAAGCGGCCTCACTTAGATGACTCTCAAATGATCGGTCCCCATAGTCGACAACCCTCAAATCCAACAACCTCTCAACTTTCCGAAATGGACTAGAAAGGTAGTCATCAAAGAGAATCTCGTCTGAGCGCAGATTTCGTGGGAACTAGTGCATGCCAAACATACAAATTCACCACTACTTTTCGCTTCTAATGCTATGGTTGTACTCAAGCCTGGGTTTTGGCTTATCTCTCAGTGGAACATTCCCCCCCCCTCCCAACAGCACAGCACAATGATATATACAATGCTGGAAAGTAAAATGTGAATGCAGATAAAATACAACACGTATATACACACCCAAAGATAAACACACAAGCGCTAGGATTGACTCGCATAAGGGATAGGAAGTATCCCCAGCAGAGTCGCCAGCTATCGCATCGCTGGGAAGAGGGGCTGGCAAGGACAGAAGAGTCGTCACCGTTTGTTATTTATCCCAAAGGAGGGAAAGGAAATGATCAGAGAAAATCTATGAAAAAGGGAAAAGACAGGTCATCGCAACCAAATCTTGGGTTTGGGAGTCGGTTACGCAAGGGGAAGGTGTTAGCACCCCTCACGTCCGTCGTACTCGACGGGACCCATGCTTGTTATCTATCCAAAAGAGTGTTTATCTATCTAAGCTACAGGCCACGGGGACAAAAGAAAAGAAAAGAGACTCGATAGAGCATCGCCGCTATATGCCTACGTACTCTCTCGTGCAATGGGAAAGTCAGAGTCAACGTAGTTCGGATAACTACGGGTGAAGGGTAGGGAAGGTTGCTCACCAAGACATCGTCGTCCTGTGCCTACGTATCCTCGTCTGGTATGAGAAATCAGAGCAAATGTAGTTCAGGCTAACAAGACCACAGGTTGGTTCAAGTGTTTTACCCGAGTTGGGTTAAAACTTAGTTCTAGCAGTTAGGTGTATGCAGCTCGACCATTGGAGACTTAGGCTTACCTGTTTGTGGTAGAACCAAGAGTTAACAAAACTCTCTTTATGGAAAAGATTTCCAATTAATCCCAAAGGATAAAAAAAGGTTTGATGTTTGTTTTTGAAGTCTTTTAAGAAAGAAGTGAATTGAATTTGACTTGTAATTCATGTTGCACTAAAGACTATGACTTAGGAGCGAATGCGTCGCATATCGTCCAAAGGACATACGCTAAACACTCTAGACAATTGAGAGGAGGCCCCTCAATCATCATTTCCCAAATGCTTAAGGCTCGTAGCATACAACATTCATTATCCATTGTTAGGTGTTTTGAAAGAGTTTGAAGATGAGAAGAGAATACACACTCTAAAAGGGAGACTAAACTCAACATAATGTTCTCATGCAAAGTGCACCTATGATTGGGATGAAAAGGGAAAGCTACCCTAATGTTATCATGCATGGTTCAAACCTAATGTCTATCATAATCAATCTTGAACAAGAAAGATTAGAAGTCCCAAGGGAACATGACAAAGAAGAAAGAATAAGAAAACATAAGTGAAAGAAGAAAGAAGATGCAAACATGCAATGCAAAACAAAGATGAAGAGGGAGGAACAAAGTGTGGGGTAACAACCACCACAAGCACATATCAACCTCTTAAATGTAAACAAGATATGCAACACAAAGAAGAAATGCAAAACAAAGAACTTAAACAAGTTCAAGCCAAAAGTGAGATGAAGTGGGAGAAATAGAATTCCAACAACCACTTGTACATCCATCACTAACCAAGGCAAAGCAAACTGTTGCACCCTAAAATTTGCTCAACCTTATTTACTTGGTTTATGTTTCAATATCATTAGCATTTGCATATGGAGTCATGTACATAGTTTACTCATATGCATAGCATAAGCATAGCAAGTCATCCAACAGGGACCAATCATTATTCTCATCTCTATGAGCCTATCAAGAGGTTATTGTTCTAATTCAATCCCATTCAAGTCATCAGAAAGAATTTGAAAGCTATCAAGTCAATGGATCAAGCAAGTGCATCCATCTCCTATCTGAGAGTATCTGAGGATCAACAAACAAATTGTGAGCTGTGGGCTGAGCATGGATAGTATATGGGCATCATGGGAGACTTAGAAAATCATTTGGAGAAGGAGACAAGTCCTTGGGGTGATCACAAGTATTGTAGTTGGAGACAGTCAACTAAGGTTCCATCTGGGGTCAACTCTAGGTCAACCCTAGGTCAAATGACTGATTGAAAGGCATTAAGGGCTATTGGAGAGATGTGGGGTTCATCATTTTACATATAAAGAAAGATATGGTGACATGCTGAGAAGAAATCAAGAGAAATCAAGGAGAAGAGGAGTTTCTAAATTAGGGTTTCTGTGTAAAATTCCCTAACTTAGGTCAAATTCCCAAGCAAGATAAGTCAAAATGCAAGCTTCAAGTGGATCCTTGGTCAACATGAAACTTGTAGAGGATCTCAAGACCTTTAATTTGAGTGGTAGAAGACATCAAGGAGATTTATAGAACTCAAGTTATGGTCCTTGCAAGTTACAGGTCATCTGAGGTGTCTGAGATTTTGTCTGTGAAAGTGACTTGACTTCCAAGCTATTTTTACCCCTCAAAGAGATTTCAAATGAATTTCTGGTCAACATAAGAATTGTTCCTCATTGTCTTAGATTTCTAGAATGGTATGGTATGCCTTCATATGATTTGTGTATCTCTACTTATGGTCTTGGCAAGCAAAGGGTATTTTGGTCATCTGAGAATTACAGGTCATTTCAACCTATGCCCAGAACTCCTTCAAGGAAGCTTCAAATGGAAAACCTCACAACATCAAACTTGCTCCAAATGACATTTTGAGTCTAGAAAAGTTACCATGAGAGATTGGAAAGATTCATAGCACAAGGTTTCAAAATTGTTGGATTTAATGAATAAAAAAGGACTTAAAAATGAGATTTTTCATATTTTGGCCAAATGAGGTGAAATTATAGGTCATTTTGAATGGAAAAATCATTTTGAGAACATTGGCTAAAGTGGAATTTTGAGGTTAGTTCAAGTTTTGAAAGTTATTCAAGGTTGCTTACAAAGGAAGAAACATAAGCCAAATCCAAGGGAAATCATACAAGGGAAGTTTCTCCAAGCTTCTAGGAGGTTCTAATGTCATGTATATATTGGTATGAAGAGGTTCATGCAAGGGTTGGTGATCACATTTGCTCATAAACACAAGTTTCATACACTTTCTTCAAATTGCAAAATCAATTCAAACACTCTCAAACTTTCACCAATTTGCACCATTCTTGATCTGTTCTTCATCATCATCATCCAAGGATCAGAATTCACACATTCATTTGGTAAATTGAAGGAGGATTCGTGCCATTCATCATCATCATTCAAAGTGCAAGAATCTTGGAATTGGGAGATTCAAAGCCTTGGAGTATCATTGGTTGCATACAGAACTCATCACCAAGTTCATTGATCAGTTTCCACTCACTTCAAGCCTTGGATCAAGAGGATTTGATACCTGTTTTCATCAATTACACCAGGTATGTTTCTCATTCGAATTGCATGTTTAGGTGAGAATTATTAGGTTTTTTTAGCATAGAAAGGTTAAGGTAGGATAGAGGATTGAATTTGGTGAGTTTGGAGAGCTTTCATGGAGTTTGCCATAAGTGTACCATAACTGTTAGGGTTTGTAACTCATGATTTAATGCACGAAAATCTTGGATATATGGCTTGTTATGATCAGCATGAGGTGTAGATGAGTTTAGGACAAGAAGTGGTGAGAATTAGAGCAATTAAGCACAGGTGAAAATGGTGGATTCCAACTGTTATACCTATCGGGTTGGTTTGTTGCTTAAGTTTTAGGAAGAATTATTGGCATGGCTGTGTAGAGGGAATGTTCTAGAGTAACTTTGCTCTTGGAGTCGTGTGAATCCATGGAGAGATGAGAGAGAACAGAGCGATGGAAGGTGCTTGCATGGCTAGGGTTTTTCAGAGTTAGGGTTTGGCCCAAGGTTGAAGACGACTTGCAGGCCGTTCGATCAAGCTTTGACAATTGACTTGGAACTCAATCCCACGGCCACGATTGAATGGAAGAAACGGAGGGAAATTCAAACCATGAAACGCCCCGTTTCATTTATTTTGTCAGACTGGGCTCAAAAAACTCGTTGCTATACACACCCCACAATGCAGGCCCAATACCAATATGAACGTGAAAAGATGCTATTCACACCGTTTTACTCTTTTTTTAATTTTTGTTGGCTTTCTGACGCCTCCTAGGCCTGGTGCAAAGCTGCTATTCGTACCCCCACTGCCTGGCCCAGTTCATTGGTTTAACTGGATTTTTTACTCGCTGCACCCTGCATCCATATTAATTCATTTCATTTTCTTTCAAAAACATTAAATCTTTAGAAAATCATAACAAATCATAAAATGCATATTTTTCCTTGGTTCTTTTTGCATTATTTTCTTAATTTGGTCAAGAAAATTAGCATACAAAAAAATTAATAGTTCATTGCATTTTTATATTTTTGGTATATTTTCCTTTTAATTAGGTGTAAATAATATTTTGTTTAGTACATGATTTTGTTAATTTTAGTTTGATCAATTGCTTTAATATTTTTAATCCCTTCTTTTTAGATTGATTAGGTTAGACATGTATCTTGTATATAGGATTTAGTTCCCATTTTTATGACTTAATTTTAGGTGATTAGTTTAGGTGTGAATAACATGAACAAAATTAGGGTTTAAGTGATGACTTAGAAGAATTGAATCATTTCCCTTAGGATTTAGAGATTGAATATTTTAGATATGGGAATATAGGGACTATGGGTAGTTATTAGATCCCTTAGATATCATTAGGATTCCCCTACTGCTATTATTACTATTTGTATTTGTTTGACTGGTGTGGTGTGCCCTCTGGGGATTATTGCTTGTTTGTATGGGTATTGGGATTGCTTGGGGATTGGGAGAGCTGAAGACTTGTAATGATGAAGCCCTGTGAAGATCAGAGACTGAAGACCAACTTCTAAAGTTGATGAGGAGCATCCTTTGCTGGCAGCTGTTGAGGAGTCTAGGGTTTAGGAGCTAGGCAGAGCTCTAGAGTAGTAAACTTGATTCTCAAACATGGAAGGTATTGACTGCCTCCATTCTTCTCTGTGATACAGAGTCTCTCTAAGACACTCACCCCCTTCCTTTGGAAGGCTTGGTGCTACTGTCTAAGGGATAGAACTCTTGAGAGAAAATATCTTATGTGTTAGTAGCAGTTGGTTTTCCACCCTTGGTAGTCAACTAATTGCTTAACACCCAATTCACTCTTGTGATTGATCCCTCATCCGGGAGGTTTGGGACTTGAAGAAAAGCCATTGTAGACTGAAGATTGATGACAAAGACCTTGCTTGAAGGCTGTGGAGACGGAGATTGATGTTTGCTGAAGCTTGTAGCTGATTGGGGATGACTTGAAGATAGGTGTTGATCCAGAGCTGCTGTGGCTGTTCATTTTAGTTGTTTCTGATGTATTGATTGGTTTTCTGGACTGCATTGTTTGCTGTTTAACCTGTTGGGTTGAAAGTGAATCTTGTTCACTTTTGCCTATTGTTTTCTAGGTTCGAGGTTGAGTGGGACTCCCTTGCCTCGCTTGTATTGTTGCATTCATGCATTTTACTGCTTTACTGTATATATCTGCTATTGTTTATGTTTCTGTCAATTCCCTTAGGATCTCTGTTTCTCTCTGTGCAAGAGAGGAACATGATAGACACTAGGTCTTAACCCATGCATGATAACATTAGGTTAGTTTGATTCCCTTCGCAACCGTAGGTTAGAGTTCTGTCTCTTTCTTTCTCAAAACAAACAGAAAAATACAATAAAATTTCAAACACAATAAAAGACACTTCTTCCGTAAAAGAAGGTGAACTCATCAAAACGTCATTTTTGTCCGCTTGGACCAGTAATCAGAAAAAAACCCTTTTTCAGAAAGAATAAAAACAATCAAGACAGACTTGTGTCGTACGTGGCCCGAACTACGTTTGCTCTGATCTTTCATGCTGTATGAAAGTACGTAGGCATAGGATGCGATATCCTAGCGAGCAACCTTCCCCTCCTTTCCCGTAGGTAGGCGAACTACGTTGACTCTGATTTCTCGTTTCAGATGAGAATACGTAGGCATAAAGTGCGATACTTTGCCGAGTCATTTTCTTTTCTTTTTAACCCTTAACCTTTAGTGTAGATAGAGTAACAATCCATACCCGAAAACAAGCGTGGATCCCGTCGAGTACGACGGACGTGAGGGGTGCTAATACCTTCCCCTTGTGTAACCGACTCCCGAATCCAGGTTTTGGTTGCGACGACCATACCTTTCCCGTGTTGTGCGAGGTTTACTCTGAGCGTTTCCTTTCCCTCCCGTGGGACAAATAACGCACGGTGGCGACTCTTCTGTTCAGTCGGCGCCGATTTTCGCAGTAGCGACACAAACAAGCCAGAAGAGAAGACATGATCAAGGTGAGGATGGGAGATAAGGCTTGGGAAGCAATCAAAAACAAAGAGAACTCAACCATAGGCATCACAATGATCATGTAAAAGAAACACAGCAAAAGTTCTCAAAGTGAATCACCATTCAAGACAAGCTTAAAGTACCTTCAAAGGAGGGACCAAATCATCTTAAATGGGACTCAAATGTCCTAGGACAGAGGTGAGAACATGAGAAGAAGAGTGCACAAAGAAAATAAGGAAGCACAACAAAGAACATTGCAATATTAGGCATGGTAAAGGACCTAGGTCCTAAACACTTTCAACATTCGAAACCAAATGGAAGGCCAAAAAAGAATGCAACTCACAACATCAATCAAGCAAGTGTATGACCTAAATATTAACAACCAATCACTTCATTATGTTAGAAATGTGAATAAAAAAGAGTTAGGAGCATATGGGATCCACAAGGGTCATTTCCCATCAAAACTAGGTCAAGTGTGTGTGTGTGTGTGTGTGTGTGTGTGTGTGTGTGTGTGTGTGTGTGTGTGAACCATCCTTAGGAGTAGCTTGACTTGCAAGCTACTCCAAAAATAGGAAAATAGCTCAAATAAAACCAAATAAAATACCAAAAGCACATAAGAATGTTGGCAACCAGAGGCCAAAACAACTCAACCAAAGTCCATTCAAAACATCACCAAAGGAGTTGATCCACAAGGGTGCACCATTTTGGAGGAGGGTTGTCGAGGGTCAAAAAGAAACTCATAAAAGTCAACCAAAAACAAGTCAAAAATTAACCAAAACCATCCTCATAGGCACTTCAACTCATCATCAAGATGAGGAAGAAGCCTCATTCATAGGTGATTAAAATTGGTCAAGTATCAAGCAAGAAACAAAGAAGAACAAATAAAACACAATTAAAAACCTTTCCAATCATTTAATTCCATTTTAATTGAAAAATAAAAGAAAAATGAAATTAAAAAATTGAGAAAATTAATTAACACATTAAAGTGTCAGAAAAAAAATTTTGTGGAACTTTTAAATGATTGGAACTATTTTTAATTGATTAAAATCAAAACAGAAATCAAAATAAAAAAAAATAAAAGAAATAAATGCGCACAGTGCAAACAGCAAGAAAAATAGTTCAAAACATTGGGTCAGATCAGGAGGGGTGCCATTAGCACGTTTGGCCCAAAACAATTGAACCCAGCTCAACAAGTGAAACGCTCTGTTTCACTAATTGACGTGGCTGGTCAAATAAAACACACAAGCAATGTTAGAACACAGATTGGTTCTTAATAATATCTCTTTGTTTTGATGATAACTGTTAGGAAATTTTGTATTTAAGAATTATATACTCTAAAATTTGTTTGAGAGTTTTACTGCAGATTGAAATGAAATTAACTCTCTAGAAGCAAATTTGAATTGTATACAAGAAGTTATCTTGACTCTGAAGCGCTAGATGCATTCATTAGAAGATTCTGATTGCTGTTTACAGAAGATCCTAAGCGAAGTCTCCAGAAGGATCTGAAGCAAGAAGCTTCAGAAGATTCTGAAGCAAAAGCATCTAAAGCAAGTCAGAAGCATCTGAAGCTAAGAAGAATATTGTATGAAGAGTTTCTCAAAGCATAGTTTCTACAGAAGTTTCTGAAAGTACTAAAGCTGCCAAGTACTGAAGTTCTGTGTCAAATATGCTCTGATGATCAACACGCTAAAATCACACATGCTGCAGAAGACTCTGATACAGCAAAGTTCTAAACATCATTAGAAGACTCTGACTCAATCAGATTTTGATGAACTTGCAGAAAAACTGAAGAAGAAATATTCAAAGAATATATCCGTTGGAGTAAATCAAACGTCTCTTTCCTCATTTGTGCTAGACACAAGAACACAGACAAAAAGGATTTTTCTGTGCTTTCTACTTCTAGGAAAGGTCACTTGATGTGAAGACAAAAAGGCTCAGACCTTTTTGGGACACTCTTCTCAACGTTCAGCTTCCTTGGATCAGCTGCCTATAAAAGGAAGACTCCACCAAATTCTTCAGTAAGACATTTTGCTGAAAAGAAATCATAACATTCAAAGCTCTCATTCTTTCATATTCTTCTTAGAATTATTTGTACTTAAACTTAAGAGAAATATCACTGTTGTGATAAAAGCTTTTTAGAAGCATTCATACTCTTGTATTTGATTTACATTGATTGTAAAGGTTTTCCTTAAGAGGATTCAGTTGGAATCAGTAGCTCTTGAGAAGACTAAGAACAGTTGTTCTTAGGTGTTACTATTGTAATCTGTTTGATTAAATAGTGGATTAAGTCCTTGTTGAGAAAGGCAAATCACTCTAGGAAGGGTGGACTGGAGTAGTTGAGTTCAACAAACCAGGATAAAATTAATTGGGTTTTTATTTCTAAGTTTTAATCTTTCATACTTATTCAACCCCCCTTCTAATTATTATCTCACCTTCAGTTGGTATCAGAGCTCCGGTTCTGTGTGTGCTACCACTTAACAGTGACAGTAAAGATCCAGAGAGAAATACTTTGATATATATTTATTTGTTACAATGGCTGATAATACAATATCCAACATTAACAATAAATATGAAGAAAGGGACAGGATCAGCACCAAACCCCCTATGTTTGATGGGGAGAAATTTGATTACTGGAAAGACAGAATTGAGAGTTTTTTTCTAGGATATGATGTTGATCTATGGGATCTAGTCATAGATGGATATGTCCATCCCACTGATGGGAATGGCAAGAAGATAGACAGAAAATCTATGACAGATGGTCAGAAGAAAGATTTTAGAAATCATCACAAAGCCAGGACTATATTATTGAAAGCAATTTCCCATACTGAGTATGAAAAAATTACAAACAGGGAAACTGCTTTTGATATGTTTGAATCCCTAAAAATGACTCATGAGGGAAATTCTCAAGTCAAGGAGACAAAAGCTCTGGCTCTGATCCACAAGTATGAGGCCTTCAAGATGGAAGACTCTGAATCTGTTGAAGCCATGTTCTCCAGGTTTCAGATCCTCACAGCTGGGCTGAAGGTTCTGGACAAGGGATACTCTACATCAGATCATATAAAGAAAATCATCAGAAGTCTGCCTACCAGATGGAGACCAATGGTGACTGTCTTGAAGATGGCTAAAGATCTGAACAAGATCTCTCTAGAAGAACTCATCAGCTCACTGAGGAGCCATGAAATTGAGCTTGAGGAAGATGAACCTTAGAAGAAAGAAAAAGGTAAATTTGTTGACTTAAAATCTAACAAAACTGCTAAAGCTTTGCAGGTTATTCAAGAAAGCTCTGAAGAATCTTCTTCTGAAGAAGAAGATGAATTATCCATGTTGTCCAGAAGGATCAACAGACTCTGGAAGCACAAGGGAAAGAAGTTCAACAACTTCAGAAGATCTGATAATAGAAAGGAATCTTCTGGGCATAGAAGATCTGGCAAGAAAGAAGTTGTGTGCTATGAGTGCAAAGAACCTGGGCATTACAAGAATGATTGCCCCATACTTTAAAAAGAAAAACCCAAGAAGAAGTTTAACAAAAAGAAGAAGGTTCTGATGGCAACATGGGATGACTCAGATGAATCTGAATCATCTTCTGTATCAGAAGAAAAATGTGCTAATGTTGCACTGATGGCCAGCGCAGAAGATCAAGAGGAAGGAACCTCAGGATATGAATCAGATTCTGAATCTGATGATGACGCAGAAGAGGTAATGGCTAAACTTACCAAAGAAGAACTTATAAAAGTTTTAACAGAAGTTCTTAAAAGTTATAACAATATCAAACTCAAATACAAGAAGCTGAAAAGCAATCTTGAATCTGAGATTGATCTTCTGAAGACAGAACTTGTTGAGCAAAAAGAAATTAATCTGAAAATCAAAAATGACTTTGAAATAACTCAACAAGAGTCTGAATCTGAGACCAAGTCATGTGAAAATATTTTAGAAAAATATGACTCTAGCTTTCAGAAATTTCTTACTAAGAGCATAGACAGAAGCAAGATGGCTTCTATGATCTATGGTGTTAGTGGGAACAACAGAAGAGGTATTGGATATTGCCGCTACTGCGAAAATCGGCGCCGGCTGAACAAAAGAGTCGCCACCGTGCGTTATTTATCCCGACAGAGGAAAAGGAAACGCTCGAAGTAAACCTACCGCAAAGACGGGAAAGGAATGGTCATCGCAACCAAATCCTGGATTCGAGAGTCGGTTACGCAAGGGGAAGGTATTAGCACCCCTCACGTCCGTCGTACTCGACGGGATCCACGCTTGCTTGGTTTGTCTAAAGGATGCAAAACAATCTATCTACGGCTGCTAAATCTAAACGGGAAGGAAACTGACTCGATAGAGCATCGCACTCTATGCCTACATATTCTCAAGAGAGAAAGTCAGAGTCATCGTAGTTCGGGAAAACTACAGGGAATTGGCTCGCCAAGACTTCGCGTCTTGTGCCTACGTACTTCCACACAGCATGGAAGATCAGAGCTTACGTAGTTCAGGCTAACTACGGCTAGACAGGGTGTTCTCACACAGGATTGAGGGATTAAATTGTTTTAAGAGGTACGGGAACCTACGGGAACTAAAACTACGGTCTGGTCTCAAATGCGCAAGGGCAAGAGAAAAGGATAACGTCAGTCGTCAGCGGGAAAGTCTCGATCGCACAGCAGCGAGAGAACAGAAAGGTTAGTTGTTAGTGTGCTCGCTAGGATATCGCATCCTATGCCTACATATTCTCATTAGATATGAGAAATCAGAGCAGCTGTAGTTCAGCCTACTACAGGTAAAGCCTGGAAAGGAGGGGAAAAAGAAAAAGGGAGCTCGCTAGGATACGGCATCCTATGCCTACGTACTCTCGTCGGGCACGAGAGATCAGAGCTAACGTAGTTCGACTGGAAACGAATCTCAATTGCACGGGGGCAAGAGAGAGAAACAGGGATTCACTCGCGCGGAGCGAGAACAAAGAGGAAGCAGGCCTACGCCTAAACGGGAAGGAACTCGGGACACGCACGCAAGAACCTAAGAAGAAACTCCTCAGATGGCAATTCCTTTGTATCTGATGATGCAGCCCACAACACTCGCTGGTTGCCTGAAGATTTGAATACGCCAATGATAATGAACGAAGCAGCTCCGGGGCCCCTGACGTACGCGCAAGCTCCATTCCAATCTTCTCCTCTCTGGATCTTGATGATGACGCTCGAATCAAGAACAATGTGACGCTTAGACCGTCATGGTTCGATTTATACGAGAAATCGAACTCTAAGAGGTAGCGTACTGATATCCGTGTCAAAGACAAGATGGAGAAATGATATCGAAAATCATTCTCCAATTGAATCGTGTCACACGGCCAGCCAGAAATAAAATCGGGAATAAAGTTAGATAGAAACGAAAATGGGAGACAAATCCACCATACAATGGAAATAAAATGCTACTTCTAAAATACGGCAATTAAATTCTAACTAGAAAATATTCCAAAGAATTATATTTATAAGTCCCTAAAAATATCTAACTCCTAAATTCTTTAAAAGAAAATATGCTAAATTCTTTTCTAAATGAATTTATTTAAATTGCCTAAAAGAAATCTAAACTAAATTTTCCCAAAGAAATATAAACCTAAAACTAAATCTATTCTGGGATTTTTTTTTTTTAAAACTATTCTAAACTAAGATTAAACTATCCTAAAAAAATTACCAAACGAAATCATACAAGAAATATTAAAAATGAACGTAATGCAGGGAGGGGGTATGATTACAGGGGGATATGTAATTACTAAAAAGACCCAGGGCCCAGCCCACCACACAAAGCACACACGCACGGGGAGGGGGGTGTAAGAGTAAAACAGGGGGTAGCAACATGAAAAACGTTGGGCAAAGCCCAATGGCAGCACCAAAAACGCTATCAGCCAAAAAAAAAAAGAAAAAAACATGATGGAACCGGGGCAAATGTAATTGGGCTCAGAGGCCCAAGACCACACCCACGTATCAACCTTCTTCAGACAAGCCAAAACCCTAATACTCTATCCAATTCTCAAACACTGTTCATCGGCGCCGTCCCCCTCTCCCTCCAAACTCTCTCTCTGTGTTCCTCTACCAATTCTCAAACTCGCCTTGAATCTTACAATACTTGACATCCGGTGAACGTCTGATGGCTCGTTGAAGGTTCCAGGTGGATTTTCTGATGAAGACGAAAAACAACAACCAGAATGGATCTGGCGAAGACTAAGCGATGACGTTGTTTGGCGAATCGAAGATGTTACATGTTGAAGATTCTGGAGTTCTGATGAGCTTCATGAACACGAAGGTTTCTAGAAAACACAAGTTGAAGGAGATGATGAAAATGTGATGAATCTTGCATCAAGATCTAGCAAAAAACCGAAGGTGGTGATGAGACTCGAAAGAAGCATACGATGAAGCTTCTGGACACGAATGAGAATCCTGATGATTGTTAATGAATGCAGGTCCAGATCGATGAATGGATGATGATCTTGGAAGATCTGGAAAACAGTTACGATGAAGATCTGACGATTATTGGAGAAGCTCTTCACGGAAATCTGGAAACGATACGAATTTGGATGAAGATTTCGGTTGATTTCTGGGCGAATCATTGAAGGCGTATGAAGTTCTTGGAAAACGAGTGCGAAACGTTGAAGATCTTCAAGGATCTTTGAAGATCTTGAAGAAACCTGGACAAAGATGGAGGCGCAAGCTGAAGGATTTGTGAAGATTAATTGGAAAATCTTTTGGAAACGACGGATGAAGATGTGATGAACGGTGAATCTTGGTGATTTCCGGCAAGAACAAGTTATTGATGTTGATGCAGAACGATGAAGAACGGTGATGGATCTTGCGAAGAACACGGCGGAGAAGATGAATGAACGAGGAAGATTTATGGCGTTTTCCGGTGGCTGTTGCAGATTCCTGCGACGGTTGCGGTGGTCGCCGGTGAGAGGTTACGGTGGTTACCGAACTTGCATGGCCGGCGGGAGACTTTTCGGTGAAGGATGAGAGGTGGACAGGTGGCGGTAGAGTGTGTGCATGGGTTACGCGTGGTGGAGGTGGAAGAGAGAGGGAGAGCCACGTGGAGGGGAAAGGGGAAAGTGGAACGTGTGCTGGCATCAGAGTGGAAATGGAGAATGAGGTGGCTCCCATAAAAGATAGAACGTGGCACTCTTTATATATTGACACCTGGCATTGGACCTTGACTTGGGCCTTCAGAAAACTTGACACACGGCCCATTAAATGAGACTTAATGAATGATTAATATCTAATTAACATGATTACCCTAATTAAAGCTCAGTTAATACTAACGAAAACTTAAAACAACAATTAAAGCTTAAATGCTAATTAAAACTATTCTAATCCTAATTAAATCTAATAAACTCAATTAAAATGAATTCAGATCCTAATTACATCTAAAAAGGATGATTATAACCTAATTAATGTCTAATTAAATCCTAAAAGAAAAATGATTAAACTCTAAAAAGAGAATTGCCTATTAAAATTCTATTTATTTCTAAGCACATAGAAAAACTCTATTAATTTCCTATTTAAAAAATCCTAATAAAAGGGATATATCCTATTAAAATCAATTTTTTTTTAAACTATTATCTAAAAACAAATTTCTTATTAACATCATTATCTAAAAAATGAATTATTCTTAAAAAGAAATTAAACTAAAAACTATTTAAAAACATTTAATATCTATTAAAAATCTATCTAATATCTAGAAAAATCTATTATCTCAAAAATTCTAGGAATCATCTATTTAAATTCTAGAAAAAAGTATAAAACCTATTTAAAATCCATAAAAGGCTATACAATCCTAAAAATGCAAACAAAGGCAAACAACCAACATAAAAGAGAGCGCGAGACCAGATCGAAGCAAGCAGTAAACCCAGACACCAAGAACCTCCAAAATCACTGCGCAAGCTGAAAACACCCAGGAAACGCGTGACTTCTCAAAATAATCTCCGATTATCCGAATCGGTCTGAAATACCCGAAATGTGAAAACAGGGCTGTAATCCCGATAAAATCAATATGATTGAGAAAATGCACTGTATGCGGTATGCGAATGCGAATGCGAAATGCGTCGAACCATAAACCAAATATGGGGACCGGTTGGTCAAATTTTCGGGTGCAACAGATATGAATCTTCATCTGGAAGTAATCCAAAATCTGTTGACAAACTTTTCATCAAGAAGACACCTCTATATTCTCAATTTAAATTTGGTCACTTAAATGACATTAAACACACAAGCTCTGAGAAGAATACTTATGTGTTTAAACCCAAGGCAAGTCAGAATAAACATTATGTTGAAAAACAGAAGTTTAGACAAACCTACAAACCAACTAACCCCAAAGGACCCAAGAAGATCTGGGTACCTAAAAACAAAATAATTCTTGTTGCAGATGTTCTTAGCAGCAAGGTCAGGACGCCAATCATGGTACCTGGACTCTGGATGCTCACGACACATGACAGGAGAAAAGTCTATGTTCCAAAGCCTGGAACTTAGATCTGGAGGTGACGTGAAGTTTGGAGGGAACCAGAAGGGAAAGATCATTGGATCTGACACTATTGGAAATGGTAAACTTCCCTCTATTACTAATGTTTTACTTGTTGAAGGGTTAAAGCATAACTTATTGTCCATAAGTCAATTAAGTGACAATGGTTATGATATTACCTTTAATCAAAAATGTTGTAAAGCTATTAGTCAAAAGGATGGCTCTATCCTATTTAGTGGTAAGAGGAAAAACAACATTTATAAAATAAATCTTTCAGAACTTAAAGTTCAAAATGTTAAATGCCTTTTGTCTTTTAATGAAGAGCAATGGGTCTGGCACAGAAGATTGGGCCATATTAATATGAGACGTATATCTCAGATTAATAAAATTAATCTTGTCAGAGGACTCCCTAATCTGAAGTTCACTTCAGATGCTCTTTGTGAAGCATGCCAGAAAGGGAAGTTTTCAAAAACATCTTTTAAATCAAAAAATGTTGTTTCTACTTCTAAACCACTAGAACTACTTCATATTGATCTGTTTAGACCAGTGAAAACTGCATCCATCAGAGGCAACAAGTATGGATTAGTCATTGTTGATAACTTTAGTAGATGGACATGGGTAAAGTTCTTAAAACACAAGGATGAGTCACATTCTGTGTTCTTTGACTTCTGCAAGCAAGTCCATAATGAAAAGGATTTCAAAATTATAAAAGTCAGAAGTGATCATGGTGGTGAATTTGAAAATAAATATTTTAAAAAATATTTTTCTGAAAATGGCATTGCTCATGATTTTTCCTGTCCTAGAACTCCACAACAGAATGGGGTTGTAGAGAGGAAAAACAGAACTCTGCAAGAAATGGCCAGAACCATGATCAATGAGACAAATCTGGCAAAACACTTTTGGGCAGAAGCAATCAACACAGCCTGTTACATTCTGAACAGAGTGTGTGTAAGACCTCTTCTGAAGAAGACTCCTTATGAACTATGGAAGAACAAAAAGCCCAACATTTCATATTTTCATCCTTTTGGATGTATTTGTTATATGTTGAATACTAAGGATAATCTGAGCAAGTTTGATTCCAAAGCACAGAAGTGTTTCATGCTTGGATATTCTGAACGCTCTAAAGGCTACAGAGTATACAACACTGAGACACAGATTGTGGAAGAATCCATTCATGTCAGATTTGATGATAAGCTTGGCTCTGAAAAGCCAAAGCAGTTTGATAACTCTGCAGATAGGGAAGTAGTCTTCATTGACTCTGAAGTTCTAGAAGCAGACAAAATTCAAGTGAAGGAACCAGAAGCAACTCCAGATGCTACTCCTTTAACTTCTCAGATGAATAATCTAAACATTTCTAAAGAGTCAACTATTAGAGGATCATCATCCAGAATTAAAGCTTCTCATCCAGAGGATGTTATTATTGGAAAGAAGGATGATCCCATCAGAACAAGATCCTTTCTAAGATTATTTGAAGCATCACTATTTGGACTAGTGTCAGAAATTAAACCATCTTCTGTAGATGAAGCTCTGCAAGACAATGATTGGATTATTGCCATGCAAGAAGAGCTAAATCAATTCAGTAGAAATGATGTATGGGATCTAGTTCATAGACCTCAAGGATTCAATATAATTGGTACAAAATGGGTCTTCAGAAATAAGCTAAATGAGAAAGGAGAAGTTGAGAGGAATAAGGCAATGTTGGTTGCTCAAGGGTACAGTCAGCAAGAAGGTATTGATTACACTGAGACATATGCTCCAGTGGCAAGGTTAGAATCTATACGCCTTCTTATTTCATTTACTGCACAAAATAACATCACTCTGTATCAGATGGATGTTAAAAGTGCCTTTCTTAATGGTATTATAGAAGAAGAAGTTTATGTCCACCAACCTCCTGGTTTTGAAAATGAAAAATTTCCAGATCATGTTTTCAAATTAAAGAAATCTCTATATGGTTTAAAACAAGCTCCCAGAGCTTGGTATGAGAGATTGAGCAATTTTCTTCTGGAGAAGAATTTCATCAGAGGCAAAGTGGATACAACACTCTTTTGTAAAACAATTAAGAAAGATCTTATAATTTGCCAAATTTATGTAGTTGATATTATTTTTGGATCAACAAATATTATGCTTGGAAAGGAGTTTGCTACATGTATGCAGGCAGAATTTGAAATGAGCATGATGGGAGAACTCAGATTCTTTCTACGAATCCAAGTTAATCAAACTCCAGAGTGCACCTACATACATCAGACAAAATATGTTAAAGAACTTCTGAAGAAATTCAACATGTATGATAGTAAGCTGGAAAAGACTCTAATGCATCCTACTAGCTCTCTTGGCAAGGAAGAGGTAAGTAAGAAAGTAGACCAGAAGCTCTACAGAGGTATGATTGGCTCTCTTCTTTATCTTACTGCTTCTAGACCTGACATATTATTCAGTGTTTGTCTGTGTGCTAGATTCCAATCAGATCCTAGAGAATCACACTTGACAGCTGTCAAGAGGATTCTAAGGTATCTGAAAGGTACTTCTAATGTGGGTTTGTGTTACAGAAAATCTGATGATTTCAAATTAGTTGGATTCTGTGATGCTGACTACGCTGGAGACAGAGTGGAAAGAAAGAGTACTTCTGGAAGTTGTCAATTTCTAGGAAGAAATCTAATCTCCTGGTACAGCAAGAAGCAACCCACAATTGCACTTTCAACCACAGAGGCTGAATACATTGCTGCTGCTGGATGTAGCACGCAGATGCTCTGGATGAAGAGTCAACTAGAAGATTATCAAATTTTTGAAAGTAACATTTCTATCTTTTGTGATAATACTTCTGCTATATGTTTGTCCAAGAATCCCATTTTACACTCTAAGGCAAAACATATAGAAATTAAGCATCATTTCATCAAAGACTATGTTCAGAAGGGAATCATAAATTTAGCCTTTGTTGATACAGATCATCAATGGGCAGATATTTTTACAAAACCCCTTGTTGAAGATAGATTCAATTTTATTCTGAAAAATATTGGTATGGATTTTTGTCCAGAATGATATTTATCAGAAGCAAATTTTACATATGCAAAAATGCTTAATGCTCTGAAGTATTTCTTCTGATTGCTTATTTTATTCTGATCATTATTTCTTTTGTGAATCTCTGAACTAACAATCTTTAGAAGATCTGAACGTTGGCTAACGTTTCATTTCTTAAGAGAATTCAGAACACATGCAAGCAAACACGTGTCACACCAAATCTGAAGAGGTGGCGTGTACATAACTGAAGAGACGTTTGAGGTGAAGTTTGAATAGTGAAAATCTTGATTTTCCCCCCAAATTGTCAGAAGCAATTAATGTTTGTAATGATTATTATTCTTTTCATTTATTGCTTGTTAAAACGTGCATATTTCTGACTGTTGATATGCCTAAGTGTTTTAGTATAAATACATGACTTGTATTCACTTTCCCACTTTTCACTCTCTCAGTAATTTATATGTGTTTTCATCTTCTATTTGCTCTGCATAAAAACCCTAAACCTAAGTGTGTGACAAAGCATTCTTCAATGGCAACTTCATCATCAACAGCTGCTCAATTTCAATCTTCTATGGTTGCTGTAACTTCAGAAAACATGGGTGTTGCTCCCTACTCTCCTCCTAAAAGAACTCTTCTAACCCCTGTTGATAAATTGGAAGTTCTATGTGAATCTATGGTTGAGTTTGACTCTCTGGCAGAAAATGGGTTTGAGTTTCGTTCCATCATTGGAGCTCAAGGATGGGTTAAGTATTTTGATAGGCTCTTTGGACCAGTTTACCCTCTACTTGTGAAAGAATTCTGGATCCATGCATCAGTTTACCCCAAGTTCATCTTATCTTCTGTGCTGGGAAAAGAAATTATTATCACAGAAGATCTGATAAGAAAATTAATTGGATATGAAGAAACAGATGGTGTTTCCCACTTGCCAGCTGGGCGTGTGGACATGGATGAGGTATATGAAGAAGTAATGACTGTTGGTCAAGCTTCTAACAAATTCAAAGATCTGAAGCCTGACTACAAGATCTGGGCCAAGATCTTCATGGGATGCATCCACCACAGGAAGTCAACCAATTCTCCAGACTATGTCAATAATGAACAGCTCTATTTCATGTATTGCCTTAGTCAGAGCACCAAGGTAGATCTTCCATACATTCTTTTTATGCATCTGTGGAACCATATCAATGCATCTAGAGAATATGTGAAAGAGAAAGGACAGAAGATCAGAACTTGGATCCCCTTTGGAAGGTTGATCTCAGATCTTCTTACTGAGAATGGTTTGGTCACTGCTCTGTACGCTGCTGGAATTACAAAGGAATTAGAATTTATAATGGGAAAGCCTCTGAATGCTAAAAGTCTTCAGAGACTCAAAATTGTTGATGAACTCACAACAGCTCCCAAGAAGCTGAATGTGTCTGAATTGAATAAAAGGGTTCCTGTAGATGACTTTCCTTTATTCTTTGCTGAAGAGCCCAGACATATAGTTGTTATGTATATTGATGAATGCAAGAAGGAAGGAAAACTTGTTCCTGCTAATGTGATTCAGCTAGCTAGACAACCACTACCAGAAGAAGAAGAAGAAGCACAACTACAGAGGAAAAGGACTCAGCCAGTTGTTGACTCTGCACCTGCTCAGAAGAAGGTCAAGATTGCTGAGAAGCCCAAGAAGCTCTTGAAGAGAAAAGAATCTGAAGAAGCTGCTTCTGTACCTGCCAAGAGGATCAAAATAAAAGGTACTAAATCTTCTGTATCTTCTGCAAATATTGTTATCAATGATTCTAATATTAAGTCTGTACCAAAACCACCTTCAACACAAACCACTTCTGTTATTGCTCCCAGCTCCATTTCCCCACAAAAACAAACACCTGTTCCATCTCAAACAACAACACAAACAATTCCAACACCAACAGTTTCTGTACCAAAACCATCTCAACCAAAAATCCATATCAAACAGTTTGTTCCACGAACACAACCATCAGAACAACAACCACAACAATCTGAACAACAACAATCATCTGAACAACCAGAAAAACAACAAGAATCTCAACCAGAAAAAGCCTCTGAAAATCAACCACCATCAAAATCATCTGAACCCATTGCACCTGTCACTTCTGAACCTACAAAAGTAACTTCTGCTCCCATTTCATCAGAACCAATCACCATTCCATCTGTGTCACCCATCTCAGAACAACCATCCAAACCATCTGAAATTCCTTCAGAACAAACCAACACTTCTGAACCTCACATCCCTGAGACAGAAGTTCTTGATGTCACACCATTAAAAACTGTGTTTCAAGTATCTTCTACCTCTTGTACACCAACCACATCCTCTAACTCCTCAGAATCAGAAATCCACCCAGATTTTCTAATCTCTCCATCTGAAAAATACTCTGAGGTAAACCAACCAGAACCCAGCATACCTTCAAAAGATTTCATTCCAGATCCTATTCCCACACCTACACCTACACCATCATCTGAGATTTTAATTCTCAATCCAAACCCAAGATCTTCTATATCTTGTGCCCAAGTATCATCTCTATTTCATAATCTGTCTTATGGTTTCAAACTGAAAGATTTTTATGACAGAGTTGAACCCTCTGACCCCATCAACCCTCTGAAACCAAAACCCACAATGACCCTTCCATCTGTGATTCTTGATTACTTAAAATCTATGTCAGATGTAGAACCTTTAGCAACCATATCATGTTCTGCAAAATCAGATAAAGTTGTTGTTTCAGCTCTGTCAATTGCATCTGATGCACCACCAAGATCTGCTTTCAAACCCTACTCAAATGCACCTTTTGATGTAGTTACCCCTCACAGAAGAGCAAAACCTCATTTGCTAAATTCTTTACTCAGATCAAAAGAAAAAGCTCCTGAGATACCCTTCATTCCATATTATCCTCCTCCTCTGATCTCCATCCAACAATCACTTTTTCCACCAACTCCCCAACCTAAACCTGTAACTCTGGAAACTTTGTTACGACCAAAGCCCAGACTTAATGTTGATCATTTATTTCAAACTTTTTTGCAAGAAATACAGATGTATTTAGGTACTGTTCAGAAGAAATGCTCAGCAACAATGGATGCCAAAGAATCTGACATCATCTGGAATGGATTCATAAACAGATTCAACTCTGTAGCTTTAAATATGAAGAACGTCTGTTCTGATGATGCAAAGCTCAGATTTGCTGAGGCTGCAAGGACTCTATTCTGGACTGTCAACAAATCGGAACCTCTGCTTCTTTTAGATGCTCCTCCACCATCAACAGAATCTACTGAAAATGCATCTGAAGAGAATCAATTGGCTATGACTCTGGTAGACCCTCCTTCTGATTCCAATGCTCCAGAATCTACAAACCAGATGGAAATTGACTCTGTTCAGGCTACAGAACCTCATCATACTTCTTCATCTGAGATAAAGAAATAACATCCAGACTTTGAAGATAAGATTGCTGCTCTGGAAGCTGGACAGTCAGAGATAAAATCCTGGATGGCTAAACAAGATAAGAAGTCTGAGGATATGACAGAATGGATGTCAAAGCAATATGAAAAGAATGAAACTATGGCTAAGTGGATGTCCAAGCAAGAGCAATCATCCTCTGAGATTACAGATCTATTGAAGATGCTTTTGTCCAAACACTCTTAGATTTTTTTCATTCTAATGTTTTTGCATCTGTTGTTTGCATCTGTACTTTATTGCTATATCTTCTGATGTTTGCCTTTGTACTCTTGATCTAATCTTTTAAATGAATCAATGTTTTTCTCCATTGAATTATCTTATTTACTGTTTCCTTTTATTTGTCTTTTTAAAGTTTTTACTTTTTGCTTATGACAAAAAAGGGGGAGAAAATATAGATCTGAACTGTTTAATATAACTTCACCAGAATGAAACTTCAGACATATCTATTCTATATAACATTTAGTCTGACTATTTCAGAACATTTGATAAGTACATTCTATAAAAGAAACTCTGAGTCTCTCAGATCATTTGTCTATTATCAAACTCTGAATCTTAAATCTGCAAGACATTCTGACCTTCAAATGTTATAAGAACAAACAAGATCTAACTCTGAAGATTACTCAAGACAAAAGGGAAGTTTCTATTCCTTATTTGTATTTAGCTCAGGGGGAGATTCATCATCTCAGGGGGAGTTATAATTCTATTATGTTCAGTTAAACAAAATTTCTGATACTTTTTGTCATCATCAAAAAGGGGGAGATTGTTAGAACACAGATTGGTTCTTAATAATATCTCTTTGTTTTGATGATAACTGTTAGGAAATTTTGTATTTAAGAATTATATACTCTAAAATTTGTTTGAGAGTTTTACTGCAGATTGAAATGAAATTAACTCTCTAGAAGCAAATCTGAATTGTATACAAGAAGTTGTCTTGACTCTGAAGCGCCAGATGCATTCATTAGAAGATTCTGATTGTTGTTTACAGAAGATCCTGAGCGAAGTCTCCAGAAGGATCTGAAGCAAGAAGCTCCAGAAGATTCTGAAGCAGAAGCATCTAAAGCAAGTCAGAAGCATTTGAAGCTAAGAAGAATATTGTATGAAGAGTTTCTCAAAGCATAGTTTCTACAGAAGTTTCTGAAAGTACTAAAGCTGCCAAGTACTGAAGTTATGTGTCAAATATGCTCTTATGATCAACACACTGAAGGCACACATGCTGCAGAAGACTCTGATACAGCAAAGTTCTAAACATCATTAGAAGACTCTGACTCAATCAGATTCTGATGAACTTGCTGAAAAACTGAAGAAGAAATATTCAAAGAATATATCCGTTGGAGTAAATCAAATGTATCTTTCCTCATTTGTGCTAGACACAAGAGCACAGACAAAAAGGATTTTTCTGTGCTTTCTACTTCTAGGAAAGGTCACTTGATGTGAAGACAAAAAGGCTCAGACCTTTTTGGGACACTCTTTTCAACGTTCAGCTTCCTTGGATCAGCTGCCTATAAAAGGAAGACTCCACCAAATTCTTCAGTTAGATATTTGCTGAAAAGAAATCATAACATTCAAAGCTCTCATTCTTTCATATTCTTCTTAGAATTATTTGTACTTAAACTTAAGAGAAATATCACTGTTGTGATAAAAGCTTTTTAGAAGCATTCATACTCTTGTATTTGATTTACATTGATTGTAAAGGTTTTCCTTAAGAGGATTCAGTTGGAATCAGTAGCTCTTGAGAAGACTAAGAACAGTTGTTCTTAGGTGTTACTATTGTAATCTGTTTGATTAAATAGTGGATTAAGTCCTTGTTGAGAAAGGCAAATCACTCTAGGAAGGGTGGAATGGAGTAGTTGAGTTCAACGAACCAGGATCAAAATAATTGTGTTTTTATTTCTAAGTTTTAATCTTTCATACTTATTCAACCCCCTTCTAAGTATTATCTCACCTTCAAGCAAGTCAATCAAATCCTGGACGTTCATCTGAGTCAGTGAACAGGTCAAATGGCAACACCTCAGCACACCTGAGGAAAGACCAGACGCCGGAGCCCTAGCTCTGGTCGTCTTCTCCGGCAAGGTGGCCGGAGACCAGGTCTGAAAACCTTACCAAATCTCAACAAATCCTATACCAAATTAAACGTCTGATCACGTACTATCCAAATCCAGTCTCCATTTTCATTTATCATACGTAAATTGTGAGATTCGAACGAAGAAACTTTCAAGTGCTCAACTGTAAAACTCATCAAACAACACAATCCAGCTATCAAACTTTGCCTACAAGATGTAGGAATTCAGATGCAGCAACAATGAACCTAAAACAATGCCTAACATGAGAGAATTTTGGAAAAGAAGATTACCTAACGAAGACACTTCGTTGGTGCTTCAATTGATGCTTAGCTTGATCCAAAACGTGCAGATCCACTCCACCAAGTTGAAGGAAAAAGATGCTTGCTCTAATTTGGCTTGAACTGTGCTAGATCTTGATTCACGATTTTGAAACTTCCCTACACTTTCCAAAACTGAACTCTGAGCTTTCACCACGAATTTCAACTCCTGGCCTCTCAATTTTGATTCTAAGCTTTTATATTATGGATATCTGATGCAAATGGAGGCCCATGAATCTTCAATTTGCTGAATTTGAGAAATGCCCAATTTGGAAACCACTCTCATGCACACGTGATTTCAACATGCTACACACTTGTAATTTGTTTCATTCTTCAGGTGGGAACCTAGATTGCTCATGTGGATTGAATTTGGGCTTTGAATTGGTCCAATTAAGAAGATTGGAATGAAAACTTCTTTGTGAATCAACCTTCATTTTCACGTGTTTTTCCTTGCATACACAATAGTTTCTTTGTGCATATTACTTGTGAACACATTGTGAGCAATGTTGGATTAAAAGGAGTCATGAAAAAGACCTATAATCACTTCAATTGAGATCACCTTTTAAATGTCCATTTTCACTTGAAATTCTTCACCAATGTCCTTATCCATGCATAGTTCATGCCAACCTTGAGTTCCATGATGGAGTTGAGGTCATTTGGAGCAACTTTCATGTTGGTGAAAGTTTCATTTGAAGTGCACAAGGCATGAACATGACCTATAACCAAAATGCCCTATAATCAAAGTCTCCCAAAATACCCCTGGCTTGCAAGCTTCATAACTTGAGTTCCACAAATGATATGAAGGACTTATAGGACGTTTTGGAAATCTAAGATCATGAGGAATAACTTTCATGTTCATCAAAAGTTTAGGAGAAACATGATTCTAGGTCAAAAGTGTCTTGGAAGTGACTTGACTTTTGTTGATTGAAAAATATGTTCATCTGAGACCCATAACTTGATGCCATCACAACTTGAGTTCCACAAACCCAATGGATGATTTCTAGTACTCAAAATAAAGCTAAGAACATTCCCTACAAGTTGCATGTTTATAATAAAATGAGATTCAACTTTTATCTTGAGGTAAATTTCCTTTGAAGTTAGCTCATAAAGAAGGGGATTTTACACTGACATCCTCTGAAACCCTAACTTAGTAACTTCTTAGACTCTTGATTATTCTTGATTTGAACTTGAAATGACATCCTAGATGTCTCAACATGACTTCCCATTAATGACTTAGAACCAAGTCTCAAGCTCCTTTAAGTCCACATTTGACTTTGCACTAAGCAGATGAAACCCTAGGTGCACAAACTTTGACTACAACCTCTTGCAAGTGAAATGAACACTTAGATAAGCTCCACAATGACTTAAAAAGCACTCAATGAGCTTCTCAAAAATTTCTATCCATAACCATGGCCTTGATAACCCCTGGTGATCTTCAGTTGACCTCCAAGATAGGAGGTAAGCCACACTTGTCAATCTTCTCCCTCAGAGAATTTTGACCACTTCTTGATGATTGTAAGCATTGGATAAGCTGAGTAACCACTCTTGCTTGAGCTTGAAATTCTTGATAACCTTCTCTTGGATGGCACACTTCCCTTGATCCCCTGAAAAGAACAATGTTATGCAGATGCAAATGCTAAAGAATGAAATGAAACATAAGCCAAGTAAAGAAAAAGGTTGGGCAAATTTTGGGGTGCAACATATAGGTCTCAGTTTCTTCTTTTACTAAAGGGTAAAATAAACCTCCCCCATACTTCAAGGTTTGTATGCCATGAACGGGTATCAGTTTCTTCTTTTACTAAAGGGTAAAATAAACCTCCCCCATAATTCAAGGTGTGTGTGCCCTGAACGGGTCTCAATTTCTTCTTTTACTAAAGGGTAAAGTAAACCTCCCCCATACTTCAAGGTTTGTATGCCATGAACGGATCTCGATTTCTTCTTTTACTAAAGGGTAAAATAAACCTCCCCCATACTTCAAGGTTTGTATGCCATGAACGGGTCTCAGTTTCTTCTTTTACTAAATGGTAAAATAAACTTCCCCCATACTTCAAGGTTTGATGCCCTTAATATGATTCAGCTTAAACCATCCCACTCTTCAAGATGAAAGGGCAATGGAAACCAGATTCTCAATGGTGATGGCCACTTGTTGCTAATCATGATGAAGATAGGATAAGCTTCTCAGGCGAGAAATAACGCTTATTTGCAAGAGTAGCAATGATAAGCTTCTCGGATGAGAACTGCTTGTAGAGGTTGTAAAATGTAATGTAAAGTTGTACTGTAATGAAGGTTGTAATGTAATGAAGGTTGTAATATAATAATAAGCTTCTTGTACGAGAACTGTCGCATACCGATTAAATGATAGTTGTAAAATGTAATGATAATTATTCTGTGTAAACGAAATGAAAGTGACACATAGATTATAGTCTGAAGTATTTCATGCAATATATGTGTCACGTCGACAATGTTAATTAAAAATATAAAATATAAAAAACACAATAATGTCATATTCTGGGAATTTAATTAAAAGGTATATAACTTCGTTTTTTGTATAACCGAGGGGTTTGAACATATCAAATAAAAGTCAAAATAACATTTTGAAAATAGTATTTTGAAATTGATAAATGCAAAATATACTACCTTTCAGTTGGACCATGTAGCTGAGGTAAATACTAATAAAAAATATTTAAAAAACAATGATAAAAGTGGAACTTGGAAAGGCGTCAAGTGAGAAATACTAACTAAACAACTGGAAAAAAAAACATAAAATGCAATAACGGGGTGTCAAAGTGATCTCCCTTGTAGCTTTACTCCCTTCATTTTCTTAAAAAACCAAGGTAAATGATTTTTTTTTAATGAAGCCTGGCGCTCCCACTACATATACCCTCTTTTTTTATTGTTCGAGATGTTAGCTTCATAATAAAAAAAACGTTTTTTGTTGTAGTGATTACTCTCTTGAAGAGATGATTGTCTTTAATGAAAGAGGTATAATTACTCTTTCTCTAGTGGTGTAAAACTTCGGCATTGGTAACACATCCTTGACATCTCGCGCCTTATTCTCGGCATTGATCTCCTCATATTTTATGTAAGATTATGCTCTGGTGACCACTTTTGCTAACGAAAGTGTTAGCTTCTATGCAAGAGACTCGTTGAAGTGTCCCACCTTAAGCCCATTTTGGAATACCCCCATAAACATTTCTTATTTTGGCGAAACGAACTTGATGGTGGCTTCATTGAACCGGGTGAGGTAGTCTCTCAGTGACTCTGATGGACCCTGTTGTATATTGAACAAGCTGGTGGTGAACATCTTTCTGTGACCTCTATCGACGAACTAATACACATGTTTCCTTGCCATCTTCTGATAGATAGCAATGGAGGCTTGGGGCGGACTGATATAGCATCACAATGATGCATCCCTGAAGGTGCCAGACAATAGCTTTCACTTTAGGGAGTCAGGCACTTGAATGACGGCCATCTGTGTGTTAATGAAGGTGGCGTGTTTATAAGGATCATTGCACTCATCAATCTTGGCTAAACATTGAGGTATGGATCCTTTATAGACAAACACATTTAATATCTCATCTTAAAGTGGTTGGGGATCAAGCACTTCCATCTCCCCTATAGGATTAGACTCATGTTGGAGCTGTCTAATGTTGTGGACATTGTTCTTCAGTGTTTGATTATGATATAAACAATAGAATAAAAAAAGTAAAAATAAAAAAGATGAGCATGAAGGGAGCTTAGATATGGATGAAGATTCTAGTATGGATTATTTTAAATGGTGGTTTTGGTATGATAAAGTGGTGAAGGGTGTGTGAAGATGATGGTTTTGTTAATGGTTATGGTGGAGAAAAGTGGGATATGAGTTTAGTTTGTTTGAAGGTTAAGAATAAGATTGAATGGTTAGGGTGAAGGGTTTAATTTATGTTGTTAAGAGTTTTGTTTGATGTTGTTGAGTGTGATTTAGTTTATATGATTTATGTGAAGTTGTGATAAAGGTTCAAGAATGAATAATGGTGTGTGATTCAAGGTGATTGGAGATGAAGTTGTAGCTTTATGGTGAAGGTTGGTTGAGGAAGAATGGAGATGAATGTGTGTAACTTTGTTATTTTTACGTGAGAGAGAGGTGAATGATTATTTGTGAGTCTCCTTTGTGAAAAAATATAGACTTTTATTTATAGGAAAAATTAGGGTTAAGGTTAGATTAAATTAGGAAAGATTTAATGAGGTTTAATCTGATTTGATTCAGATCATTGGCTTAACGAGGTTTAATATGGAAGATCCTTTGTGAAACATTGGCTTAATGAGGTTTAATCTGATTTGATTCCTTTAGTGTGTTTGATTCGAAATTGGCATGTTTGGACATTTTTGGAATTTTTTTGATGTTTTTGTGATTTAAAAATAACTAAAATAAAAAACAAATAAAAAATACATAAATCAAAAAACAAAAATAATATTGAAAAAAGCCATAAAACGTCAACATTTGACTTTTATTGACTTTTGACCTTTTAATAAAATAACAAATAAAAACGAGATACAATGGGGTTTCAACCCACAGCCTTACACCTAAAGGTCATGCCCAACTATCGACTGAGCTAACTAACAATTTTAGTTTTTTTTATGCTCTAAAAATAAAATAAAAGACATGCAGGCAAAATTTAAGGTACGACAATGTCTACTTTATTATTTTTGCGACTTAATTATTTTTAAGAACAAAAAATATACATTAAGTGAAAAGTAATAACAATAAACAAATAAACATATAAATAAAATAAAAAGAAAACATTTTTTCAATTTTCTAAAGCAAAAATAATTAAAAAAAGGTTGAAATTTGCCCAAGTGGCGGGCAGATCGTCCCTTCGCCAACCTAAATGACGATTGTTAGGGGTTGGGGACGAGTTCCTCATGACATGAAGGATAGGTGACCAGGGGATCCTATGTCTACAATCGTTTATGCCTATTTACCCCTTTTATTAAAAAAGTTCACGCAAATATCTATAAGCTAGAACCTGGTCACCCCTTATGTGCACATGTTTATTTTGTAACTTTTTAGTCAAAGCCACTTTTTGACGGGGGCGGGATCCTATGTCTACAAGAAGGGGAACTTATCTCAGGAGCATTTATATATGAAGAAGCAATTGGTGGCCCTTTACAAGGAGCTTTGCTATGTCAGAGTATTATAAGAGGTGCACTATATATGTAAAAGAAAAACATAGCTCTAGTTGTGTGTGTAGTAATGTAGCAAAAGTGCAAAAATAGTTGTTGTAACAAGTATAAATACATGCATTGTGTCATTGTGTAAAGGAACCCATTAAATAAAAATGAAATGAAGTTTATTTTTCATTATGGTATTATTCACTTGTTTCATCTATTTCTCTCTCTAACTAACTCTAATTCAGCTTTAACTAACTTTCAGTTACATTCTTCACAAGTTCCAAGAGCTGTTATTTCATCATCTTCATTAGTTCAACTTCTTGATTTCAACCATGGCAAAGCCTTCTCAAGTTGGAACAATAGTAGGCTTATTCCAGAACTCATAACTAATTGCAGCCAATGCGTTTATCTGAATTCATCACATCACTTTGGTTAAAAACTTTCAAATAAGCTAGACAACAACAATGATCTTATTCAGAATCAGCAGGTTAATGGGGTCATCCTCACTCAAAGAGTGCCTAAACTAGATGTGTATCCTCAAATTTCGTAGAAGTTCAAGACGGAGCTAGATTTCCTTGAAAGCAAAGTCTCTGAATATTATGAGTATTAGATAATGCATGATAAAGTTATGTTTATATGGCTTCTTTCTACAATTTCAAAATCAGTGTTACCTCGAGTCTTCTCATGCAAACATGCATTTGAAGGTTTGTATAAAATTTATAGGTATTTCAATGCTCATATAAAGGCATGATTTCAACAACTTCATGTTGAGTTAAAATTAATGAAGGTAACAAATATATCATTGAATATGTTCTTAAGATTAAAATCATTGCCAACTTCTTACTTGTTGATGGAGATGTTATCTCAAAGCAAGACTAAACCGATTCCGTCCTTGATGGTTTACAAGAGGAATGCAATTTTTTTTGTAATTTAGACGTATAGGAACTTTGAGTCTCTACCACTCTATGACATTGAAGTTCTCGTCTACGTCCAACAAGCTTAATTGGATAAGTTTCAGCAATAGTTAGTTATGTCAAATGTCACTGAGAATGCAACACACACAAATCAACAAGCACATGGTATGAATGAAAATTTTACAAGTAATTGAGGTAGAGGTCGCATGACTCGTGGCAGAAGTTGTGGTAGAGTTTGTTCTTCATCGGGTAATTGACCAACATGTCGTTGTGGGAATTATGCTCATGTTGTAGCTGATTATTGGCATAGGTTTGAAGAAACCTTTACACCTACGTGTGCTTAGTCCAACTTATCACAATTTTAGAGTCCAACTACTAACAAACATGAATCACCCACATCACACTCTCAAGCCATATACATAATGGCCACTACGCATGAATATTCCTTACACACTGAACTTGAAAAGCAAGTCCGGTTTGCTGATTCAGGTGTATTCTAGGACATCCAAAGGCCCAAATCAAAAGTCCAATTAGGTGCAAACCCAATCAAAATTATCCAACATATAAAGTCAGCACACGTGAGATTCAAGATACACTTTTCTGAGCTCCATTTTCATTATACTCATCTTGAACTCTGAAGTGACTTGGGCATTGGAGTGATAACCTTGCAATTCCACCTCGCACCACCATATTGGAGATTAGCATAATAGATTCTAGAGTTCTACATCATCAATCATCTCTAATTCTGGTTCCACGACAGAACAAGGTGTTTTCCATCACCTTACTCCTCCTTCTCATTTCTTACACATCAAGAAACCTTATGTAGGTCATAGTCAAACTTGTGTAGCTAATGGTCACTCTTTAGCCATTAATTATGTAGGGTTCTCCTATGTGTTTTCCAATTCCATCCCTATTACCTCTCTAACTCTTAATGACATTATTTATGTTCCTTACATAACAAGAAACATGTTACCGATGTATGAATTATCTAAAGATAATAAGGTTGTTTTTGAATTCTTTGTTGATAAATGTTAAATCCCAAGTTCCTAGGCTCACCCTTCTTGAAGGCAATCTTGACTCATGTGGCTTGTATTGATTCTAACAATTGCTAGTGAAGCCTTCAAGAACATCTTATTTGAGTACTATCAATCATATTGTTTCTCTTATGTTTAACACAAATTTTTATTCAATTTCATGTTATGTCAATACTAATGTAAATAAACCTAGCACTAGCTCTTTATGGCATTATAGGTTTGGTCATGCTCGCTTTCCTGCTATTATACTTGCCTTGAGACGTTCTAATGTAAAAATCTCTAATAAAGGAAACATTGTGTTTTGTAAATCATGTTGTTTGGTAAAATCTCATAGAATACAAGCTCTCATGTCATCTATTATATATATTACTCCATTTAAAGTAGTTTGTGCTGATCTTTGGGGGGCTTCACATCACCCTTCTAGTTCAGGCTTTCACTATTATATTGCATTTGTAGATGGTTATACCAAGTATACATGGATCTATTTCTTGAAATAGAAGCCAGAGGCACTTCATGCCTTCAAACTCTTTCTCACATTTGTCAAAACTTGGTTCCATACTGCTATAAAAGCTTTACAATCAAGTTATAGAGGAAAGTTTAGGCCTTTTACTAAATATTTGTCTGAAATATGCATCTCACATAGACTAATTTGTCTTCACACCTCTCGCCAAAATGAGACTATTGAAAGGAAACATATACATATTGTTAAAATGAGGCTTACCATGCTATCTCAATCATCCACTCATCTATAATTTTTGGACCATAGTGTTGCCACATCAGTGCATAAATCAATAGGCTCCTAACTGTTGGCTTAACAAGTTCCATTCTCCCTTTCATGCCTTGTATCACAAACTCCCTAACTCTTAGCCAGGAGAGTGTGTATCTACAGGTGTCCGCTCCTCATAAAGGCTTTAAGGCCCTCATCAAATCTGGTAAAGTGTTCATCTCTAATGACGTTGTGTTTAATGAGCATCATATTCCATTTCCTGCAATATTTCAAACAAATATTACCAGTATAACCCAACATGCATGTAGACCTAAGTTAATCACCTTTCCATAATTATCTACTAAACACACTCCCAACATAACTGCTAGAAGTGGTGGAAGATAGCTTGCCACAAAGTACTCCTAGCAGTTCTACTCAAGTATCTCAGCATTGTACTAAGTCTAGCCCTATGTTCACTCTCTCTAGAGTTGAGCATGATTCCCTTTTCTTGTCATGACCTCTTCCTTACCTACAAACCGGTTATAGACCACGAGTCCCCACTACTACCAACTGTTCTGATAGGTCCCTTTCACCATCCATACACATAACTCTACACATCTAGAAAATAGTTCCTTAATAATTATCCCATGTTAAGAAGAGCTGAGACTAGCCATTCCAAACAAAAATACCTTTTTATCTCATGTTGAACCTCAAAATGTCAAGCAAGCAATCTCTTAACCTAAGTGGCACCAAGCTATGCAAGTTGAGTATGATGCTCCCTTAGCTAGCCTAACTTGGACTTTAACTACTCTTCCACCACATAGAAAATTAGTTGGGTGCACATGGGTCTTCAAAGTGAATGAGAATCCTAAAGAGATAGCCAATGAGTACAAAGCTCGCTTGTAGCCAAAGGTTATCATCAATAGTTTGGCTTTGACTTTAATGAGTCTTTTCCTCTAGTTGTGAAACCAACCATAATCAGAGTTATACTCATTGTTGCTTTGACTTACAAGTGGGATCTCCAACAAACTGACATCAATAATGTCTTCCGCAATTGCTCTCTTCAAGAAGTGTATATGGCTCAACCACCTAACTTTGAAAAATAATATTTAACCTTAGTTTGCAAACTGAATAATGCCCTTTTATGACCTCAAACAAGCCTTATGAGCATGGTATGAGAAATTTACTCAAGCACTAACTCAATTTGGCTTTCTCTCATAGAAGATGTGATCATTCCTTATTCATTTATTTCCATCAAGGCCTAACCATTTATGCATTAGTCTATGTTGATGACATTCTCATCATAGGGTCATCATCCATTTTGATTCACAAGTTAATTGATTCTCTCCATGCCATTTTTGCACTAAAAAGGCTAGGCAAACCTGCATATTTCTTAGGTATTAAGGTTAAGCACTTCATAACTAGCTACATACTCCTCACACAGTTCAAGTATATTAGAGATCTTCTTACTCGAGTCAAGATGAGCAATACAAATGGTGTATCCACTCATATGATGACCAACTGCAAACTGAGCAAACATGGCTCTTATTCTTTCTCAGGCCCTCACATGTATTGATCTATGGTAGGTGCTCTCTAATATGTGACTCTTACTAGGTCAGACATTGTTTTTAATGTAAACAATGTTTGCCAATTTATGGCCTCGTCATTGGAATCTCATTGGTGATGTGTGGTCAAGATAATTCTAAGATATCTCAATGGTAGGGTTGTTCATGGTAGTTTAGTCAGAAAACAAAACAAAACCAAACCATAATAAATATCTACTCAAACTGAATCAAACTATTTCAATCATAGGCAATTTTAAGGTCCGACTAAGCTGGGCATGTGCCGAAGATTTGACCAAAAATTTTGCCTTCTTTTACAAAAAAAATTATGAAAATTGTGGAGGTTAAAAGGTGTTATTATGGCGGTTTAAACTGCCATAATTAATGGAAATGCAGGAAAAAAAACATGGCAGTAGTCTTGAATAAAACTGACTGTCACACAAAATGCCATAATATACATTGAATAAAGTGGTGGTTTCTTTGTCGTTGATAATGACAGTTTGACCGCCATAAATTAAACATTTTTCACAAATAAAAACATGATTTTTTTTATACTTTTTTTATGCAATTAAGCATACATTACATCAATTTTTTTGATATTATAATATTTAGATTCAACTACATTACAAAAAGTGCAAGAATTGAAATAAAGAATAAAGTTGCAATTTAGGACAAAATTAACCAAAAACAAAAAATGAATACTTAGGAGAAATAAAAATTAATATAAAAGTAACAACTACTAAAATTTAAAAAAATATGTACAGTGTTTTAAAAAGAAGAAAAAAAATAAATTTTATCCTCAAATAATATAAAAATATATATTATGTTTTCGATAAAATACTTTAATCAATTTCTCGCCTATTTTCGCTTCAATTCTTTTACTTCATGATGTTGAATTATTATTGTTGTTGATGATTGTGGTTGTTGCAGGTAGTGGTTTATGAATCATGGTGTTGAATTGTTGTTATTGATTGTTTCACTTTATGTTACATGAGGTCCAATTATTCAATTTATGTTTACACTTTATATAAATTATATGGTTCAATTTATGTTAACTAAGAATTTATTTTTCAAATTTAGTTTATAATTATAGTAGTTAGCAAATAAAATTTTGTTTTGTTAACTTGCTGTTAACTTCATGAATCACATGAAATGATGTTCCATGTTAGAATCAACCTCAAATTGGATATGGCTATGTTAGTTTTAAAATTCTGCCGAGACCAATTAAATTAAAGATCTTTTATTTTGATTGATAATTTTTTATATATTATATACAATGTGAATTTGCGGTCTTCAAATTTTTGCACAGGCTTCAAAATTCTTCTGAATTCGCCACTGATTTCAATTTACTTAGAAACGAACCTAAACCATTGGTTTGATATACCATTTAGAAATTTCAAACCATATTGAATCGTTAGAAGATAATTTTCCCAAATCGAAAAATTTATTAAAGAAACGAGCCATTAAACTATTTTTCAAATTTTTTAAAAAAAATTTAAAACTTGTTATAGTATTTTTAATTTTCAATTTCAATTTGGTTCAGTTGTAGTTTCGATTCGGCTCAATTTCAATTTCAGTACGGTTCTAGAACTGTTTTGTGCAATATGAATTACTTCACTAACTAAACATAACAATTCAGTTATTTTTATTTCAATTGGACAATTCAGCAGTTCATCTCGATTCAGTTGATGTTATCTCGATTCAGTTAATGTTTTTTTTAACAACCCTACCAAGTGGTATATATAATTCGTTGATGTTTTCGATAAAATACTTTAATCAATTTCTTAAAATTCATTATGTATATACTATACAAAAGATGAAACCCACTCTTGGTGGAAGCAAATGAAGAAATGTACACGATTTCAATGTGCCAAGCTGCATCAGCAAAGTGACTGGAGGAAATCAACCAACTGATGGGGTAGGAGATGAAGATTTAGCATGCCGTGCCACAAATGACTCAACAAGTGGGTTCACAAGCTGAGGTGCTTCATCCTTCATGAATTGTACATTTATATAAGTAAGTAAGAAGATTATGGTAAATAAAATAAAGTTATACATTTGATTAGATCTGGTCATTTAGAGCTGAAATAGGTTCTAAGATAGCGATAGAAATGAAATAAATACACTTACCAAAACAGCTTATGTAAATTCTTAAGAATGTATGGTTTTAGCCTAAGTCGATCTTACAAAACTGACTTGTAGGGTGATGATTGCCTCCACTTATAAAAACTCTAATACTATCTTAAAAATGTGTGAGTTTGATCTAACTCAATCCTATAAAACCGACTTGTAGGATGAAAGATTGTCCCCCTTATAAGCACATGTGTCATGCCATTGATTGTTCGATATAGGACTCTTTAAAGTAAACCATCACTATGGATTAATAATGAAGCTTATTAAATTAAGAATGGCCATTACAATTATAGTTAGTGAAAAGGATGTATCCTTTTATCCAAGTGAAAACCACTCTTTTTTGTAAATGGTATCACTTTAATCTGATTGGTCAATAAATGAGTTCAGAGTTTTTCTACAAATAGTTGAATGGTTGTTTTGCAATACAAATATCAGACAGATAGGGCGAGTACCTGTGTAGCACTTAGAAGATCAAGTTATTTTTTATCTTAAAAGTAATAGCATAGATAATGTATGTACCTATAAGGGCATATAACTCCTTGAATAGATGTCAAATACAACTTAGTGATATCACGGTCATTTTCGGCCGAACTCCACTATGTGTAAATTACATGCAAAATTCACATGGTGATGCTGCCAGGTCTATCTAGAACCTAGGGATGTGCATGAAAATAATGATTTTTGATAGAACCTACAAATTATACATCATCGAAACAGTATGTTTATTATATGGATGCATTTGTGGGAAAGTAGAGGAAGTGCTGCTGATTAGGATTAGTTATGTTTAATAGGATTAAGTTATTTGTTCGTTTTTATAAGTTAGCATAACAAAATTTTTAAATTTGAATTTCAGTAATTTTAAGATAGAATTTAGGGGTCAAAACAGAATCTCATTTAAATGATAGTAAGTTTAGGGGAAAGTAGTTATTAACCTAATTTAATTAGGGATTTTTACTCTATTGTAAGTTTATTTAAAGACATTTAATAAATGAAGGTTATCAATAACTATTATCAAAAAAGTAATTGTGAATTTAAGAAGAGGCTCTGGCAAAAGCGAGTCCGCTTTTACCTTCACTATATGTCGAAAGAAGGCGTATACCGCATTTAGGACTGTGTCAACACGATCCCAGACAAGGGACCATAACAATTTGGGATCTAGAGCCAACATGGGTGACGCGGATTTAACATCAGTCATGAAGGAATTCATCGAACAGATAACGACCAGACAGACTGCTTTAGAATAGCAGATGACGGTCCGACATACTGCTTTAGAAAAACAGCTTTAGAAAAACAGATGATGGTCAGGCAGACTTTTTTAGCAAAACAAATTACTAACCTTTCAATCTTAATTCAAGGAGCGAATAATGATTCAACAAAAGACAACTCAAAAGATGGAGAAATTGGTAGTGGCAACAATAATGATCATAGGACAAAAACAGCACGCAAATAGGCGGCAGCATGATTTTGCGCTATTCTAAAATGGAATTCCCCAACTATGATGAGGCAGGGGACCCATTAGGGTGGCTAAGGCGCTGCCATAGGTTTTTTCTAAACCAAAGAAGTGCTGAAAGAGAGAATGTGGGATTAGCAGCGTTTCACTTGACAGGAGAAGCACAACTATGGTTCGATCAAATGGAAGAAGAAGAACCCGGAATGGTGTGGGAACGCTTCAAGGAATGTTGCCATATACAATTCGGACCACCTATAAGCAATAATTCATTGGGAGAACTCGCCAACCTCAAGCAAACTGGATCCGTGGAGGATTATCAATGCCAATTTCAATTCTTGCTTGCTAAAACCCATGATCTTAAGCCTAAACAACAAGTGGATTTATTTAGTGTGGGGCTGGGTGATGAATTAAGGATTGACGTTGAACTTCAACAACCAGAAAATCTAGGTGTTGCTATGGACGTGGCTCGAGCATTTGAATGTAAATTGAAGTGCTCACAAAGAATGCTTACGACACGGGATAATACGAGTAGAACCTTCAGCAATGGTTCTGCTATCTCAAACCATAAAGGCACAACGGCAAAAGAAGGACACACAACCAAGCTGGCGGGAAGTAATAACAAAACAGGTTCTTCTGCACCCTTTATTAAAAGATTAACACGTGCGGAAATGGCGGAAAGGAGGGCAATGGGGTTGTGTTATAACTGTGACGAGTCGCTCACAACAGGACATAAATGTAAAAAGTTGTTTTTTATTGAAGGGATCGAGGAAGAGGACAATGAGTCAGAGGATGAAGTTACAACAGATCCTCAAATTTCTCTGTATGCCACTAATGGAAATCATGATTCTTGTATTATGAAGTTGCTTGCGAAAGTGGCTTGAGTAACAGTATCATTATTAGTTGATTCAGAAAGCACACATAATTTCATACGTGAAGACTTAATTCCATATTTGGGGTTAAACGTATGGAAAAAATTGGGATTGCGAGTATACGTTGCAAATGGGGAGAAGTTAACTAGTATGGGAATTTGCAAGTCTGTACCATTTTTTGTGGCACAAGAAAGGTTTCAAACAAATTTCTATACCATTCCGCTTGTTGGATTTGATGTGATTTTAGGAGTCAAGTGGTTGTGCACATTGGGTCCAATTTTATGGGATTTTAGTTCCTTAAAAATGGAGTTTATAGTGAATGGGAAGAAGGTAGAATGAACGGGTAAACCTGCAGAATCCGAACATAGAATGAATTTGATGCAGGGACAGAATTCTCCAGCAGTGATCTTAGAGAAATTGTTGGCTGACTTTGCAGACTTGTTCATGGAACCATCTTGCTTACTACCTAGTCGTAATTGTGATCACTGCATTTTGCTTAATCCGGGCACAGAACCAGTGGTTGTCAGACCATATAGGTATCCACATTTTCAAAAAGATGAGATTGAAAGGCAGTGCACTCAGATGCTGCAACAAGGGATTATCCAACCCAACAAGTCCTCATTCTCTTCACCTGTTCTCTTAGTCAAGAAACATGATGGATCATGGCGCTTTTGTGTGGATTATCGTGAACTCAATGCCCAAACAGTAAAGGATAAGTTTCTGATTCCAGTGGTGGACGAATTGTTGGATGAGCTTAATGGGGCGCAACATTTTACAAAGCTAGATTTAAGATTCGGGTACCATTAAATACAAATGGCAGCAATGGATGTAGAGAAAACAGCCTTTAGAACTCACCATGGACACTTAAAATTTCTCGTCATGCCATTCGGCCTCACCAACTCTCCTTCAACCTTTCAAAATCTAATGAATGAAATTTTTCAGCCGTACTTACGTAAGTTCGTGCTAGTCTTCTTTGATGATATCTTAATTTTCAGTAAAACATGGGTAGAACATATAGTTTTTGAATTATTGAGGACCAACATGTTTTTGAAGAAATCCAAATGCTCCTTTGGTGAGTCACAAGTGGCTTATTTGGGCCATATTATTCATGGTGCTGGAGTCGAAATGGATGTCTGAGAAAATTCAAGCTATTACAGAATGGCCTATTCTCAATCTGTAAAGGCCCTCAGGGGTTTCCTCGGTTTGGCAGGTTATTATCGCAAATTTATCAAAAAAGACTATGGGGAAATAGCAGCCCCACTAACAAGTTTGTTAAGGAAAAAAGGGCTTCCATTGAGATTCTGCAGCTGATAGTGCCTTCAAAGCATTAAAACAATCCTTATCAACAGCTTCGATACTTAGATTACCAAACTTCAATGCCGAGTTTGTGGTTGAATGTGACGCATCTGGCAGTGGGTTTGGAGTTGTTCTACAGCAACAAGGACACCCCGTTGCTTATTTCAGTCGAAAAATAGTCAAACGACACTCAAAACTAGCTGCATACCAGCGTGAATTGATAGGATTGGCCAAAGTTGTAACACATTGGCGTCCCTACCTTTGGGGCATGCATTTCCTTATACGAACAGATCATTTTAGCCTTAAATACTTGTTGGAACAACGCCTGACCATTTCCCCACAACAACATTTGATGAGTAAATTAATGGGATTTGATTTCAGAGTAGAACACAAGGCATGAAAATTAAATAGAAGTGCAGATGCCTTGTCCAGGCGAGAGGAGGAGGACCCGCATGTCATGGCAATATCATTTCCTCATGTTGGTATTTTGGAGGATATTCGCAAGGAAACATCAACACTTCATGAATTATTACAGCTGAAGAGAACCATTGAACAAGGTGAATTAGGGCCAAAGTGGTCCATTAATAATGGCTTAATTTTCTTCAAGGAAAGGATACATTTGCTGCCCACCTCCTCTCTTATACCCACTATCCTCTCCACCACTCATGACATGACACATAAAGGCAGCCTGAAAACCCTTCATCGAATTCGACAAGATTTTCATTAAAGGGGCATGAAGCTTACTATTCTGGAGTTTGTATAGAATTATTCAGTTTGTCAGCGCCATAAATGGCAGACCCTTCAACCTGCAGGACTGCTGCAACCTCTTCCAATTCCGCAACAAATTTGGGCGGATATTTCTATGGCTTTTGTGGAAGGGCTGCCTAGGGCCCACGGTAAATCAGTTCTACTTGTGGTGGTTGATCCACTCTCCAAATATGCACATTTTTCACCAATATCTCATCCATTTACAGCAAGGTCTGTTGCCACTGTTTTCTTTGTAGAAATATTCAAGCTTCATAGATTACCGGAGTCCATAGTGTCTGACCGTGACAAAGTCTTCCAAAGTCTATTTTGGAAGGAACTATTTCGCCTAAGTGGGACTAAATTGGCCTTTTCTTCTGCCTATCATCCACAATCTGATGGACAAACAAAAGTGGTTAACTGCACTATCAAGATGTACCTCCGTTGCCTCACTAGTGATTACCCACGCAGATGGGTTGATTGGGTTCCTTGGGCTGAATTCTGTTATAATACCTCTTACCATACCTCACTGAGAACCACACCATTTAAGTTGGTATACGGAAAAGACCCACCCCGCCTTCTTCGTTATAATGCTGGATCCACCCGCATTGAAGTCGTTGATAAGGCTATTCAGGAACGAGATGTAGTCCTCCAAGATGCCCGAGCAAGACTCATGAAAGCTCAACAACGCATGACAAATGCATATGACTCGGGACATAGAGAATTGAACTTTGAGATTGGTGCTTGGGTATGGCTAAAACTCCACCCCTGTCGACAACTATCTGTGTCAAAGCAGTAACATCACAAACTCCTACCAAAGTTTTTTGGTCCTTTTCAAGTATTAGCCGAGATAGCATGACTGATTCTAAGCAAAAAACTAAGTTAATGCTAAGAAACACAATAACATAAATTAGACAACTAAAATCCCTATGCAAGTGTAGGTGCATTTGACAAGGCCTTCCAGGAGCACATACAACACAACTAATTAATCAGATGACAGATAGTAAAGGAACCTTCCTTGGCTCAAAAGGTCAAACTCGCATCCAATATCTTATAGAAAATTCTTCTCGACATTCTAATTCAATAACTGTTGAACATAAGTCATTGGGGAATGATTGATGAATGCTGAAGTTAAGGCTGACTGTAGATAAATAGATCATTACCCAACGTACAGATGATCAATACCCAAACATCTCGCCCAACTCTAAACATATAGCATGAATAGACTTTCTTCCTATGAAATGGTTTCAGATCATCCATCTTATCGATAGAGGAAACTTTAGTTTATGCCAATAGCACTTTCTTCCTACAAAATGGTTTCAGATCATCCATCTTATCAAATTGATTTTGTGTATGGTGAGATTGTTGATTGGGTTTTTGACAGAGAATGAGTTTATCGACAAGGGAACAATTTGTTTCTTTCACTGTGACTTAAATTTTTATGGTGCAGCAGGTTTTGATCGTGATTTCTTCTCACCAATTCGTACATATGGTTACGACTTTCCCCCACTGCCGCCGAAGGAGTAGATGTGTAGAAGTGGTCATAAAAGATGATAGTTTTTTAAAAGTTAACCAGGATTATACCATGGCATTAGAGGGTTTATGTTCCATTCCTCAAGCATTACCGTTTCCAATTTGAACAATCCTTTTGTTCTGTATATAGTAGTTAATAGTTATGACTAGTATCTTTGTGTGGGGTTCATGTGTATGTACTGTTGTCACTCTCCTACTAAGTTGTAGAACTCATGTCTCGACCTTTGATAACTATTATTACTGTGTTGTGTTGTGTGTGATAGTTGTTAATATGATATCTATCATGCACGAGGAGGAAATAATCATCACTCAGAAAAATACTAACTCAAACTCTTTTTCATATATAATTGTATAAACATCACAGACAGCAAGCAAGTGATGACATGAGAGAAAGAGAGAACCTGGGGGCAATGCCCAACATTTGGAAGGACAATGAAGTCTTCTACTGAATCAAAATTTCCGTAATTTCTTCCCATTTCAATTGGTTCCCAAGGATCCTTGTCACCCCAAGCTATCAAAACTGGACACTGAAATAAGAGAAATCACCAATGTTATTTTTGTTTGTAGCATTTCAGTTTATTAAAACATCCCACCTTTTCTCCTAGAGTAAGAGGAAGCTTACCTTTACTTGGGGTAGCAGTTCCTCTGGAAGAGGGCCACCCGAGTAACAAATAAACTCAAGAAAAACCTCTGCAGCACCAGGTTCCAGTCCTGGACTAAGGATGAACTGCACTAGCTCATCAGTCACCTTGGAAGTGTCATGATAGCACTGTCAAAAGCAATTCATTCACAATCATTAAATTTCAGGTAAAAACATCTGTTTTTGTCAGCACATAAAGCATGATACACTTTGGAGCCGGTTTCTTATAACTTCATTGTTTGATATACATCAATATAAGTGTACATTCAGAGAGCTAGGAGACAAAAGAGAGGATCCCAACTCAGGAGATAATTTATGTGATTAGAGGCTGTTGTGGGTAAGCCAGAAACCAGCCCCTCAGACCATTCGCACTTTGCAGTGCTGCTATGTTTATTTCCGTTTCAGTCTGACACAACACCGATACATGTGATTATGTTCAACTTCTTTCATTTTTTAAAATTTTTACTTGTGTCGACATGTCACTGGCATGTCTGATGTATGCAGTGCTTCAAAAGAAATATTCCTATTTCTGTAATCAAATACATCTGTTATTGTCAACAAGGTCATTCAATTTCATTATAATAGATTCATCCTCCATCACTTCCTTCTGTTTGTCTATCAAAAATTCTTTAAACATAAGCTTTCAATGAGATGCAGTCTAACTGACTGTTAAGCTAGAAGAGTACCTGGCAAAGAATATTCTTCACAGACTCTTTCGTTGCAATAGCTTTAAAGAAGAATTTTCCTACAGCAGTATCCCTATAACATACAGCTTGATAATGGTAAATCCCCGGCTTAAATTTTGAACTTGAAATCTATTCACATATAAAGAAACTCATGTTTCATTTGTACCTAAGCAATCTTTGGAACGAACTGATGAAAGGTCTTCCATACCAAGGCTGCTTCTTTATATGAAGCATACGCAGAGATATATTGAGAAGAACAATCCCCCGGCAGATTCGTGGTTCTGTTATAGCTGCCTGAAGACCTACAACTCCTGCACAAAAATAAAGAAAAATTCTTGAAGAGTAATTTAAAACAAACCCAAGCAATGATTAACTATCAAAATGCTTAAAAATAATTTACCTCCAATCGAATTGCATATAAAAAATGCTTTATCCTTAACAACATCAAGACAAAATTCATTTAATTGTGCAGCCCATGTATCAAAAGTATAGAAAGAATCGTCTCCAATTTGGCGAGGATTTGGTTTATCTGAATATCCATAACCAATAAGATCAATAGAGTATACACGGTGGGATTTTGCTAGATCTGGAATATTTTTCCTCCAGTGGTCACTGCAATGAAGTGTATTCTCAAATCTCAATCACTCAAATTAACTGCAGAACCAAAAACAGACCTAACTATAAGACTCAATTGATATAATAACATGTTCCATGCATTTTCTTATTGAAATGAAAGAAGGCAAACCTGTTAGCTCCGAAACCATGCACCAAAACTAGTGCAGGACCGTTGTTTCCAGAATATTGATAGCGAATAAAGTAACCCTTCCAATTCCACATGCTACAACGGAAGAAATATATTAAGAGATACACGAGAAGTAGTTGATCGTAAATAAGAACACTATTTAATTCAGAATTACCGTGTTTGAACTTGGAGCTCTTCATTTTGGATGCTTAATTTGGAAACAATTTGGTTACTGAAACTAGAAAATGATATAACACTGTTTTGTTGGGGGAAACGGGTTTTGGAGTAAGAGAGTGGTGTTCGACGGTGGCAGAGAGTGAGAGCGGTGGTTGTGGAAGCAAGTGTCATAGTAGAAGCTAACTAACTTACTGTTATCTTTTCAGTTCCATTGATTCACGCTGACCTTTACGTTTTTCTTCTTCGTAACTCAATTTCTCACCGCTCTATTTCCGTGCTAGAGTACACACCACGTAGTTGGTTCGCATAATTTTATATTTTTAAATTTGGTAAATAAAAATTATTTACGAGTTACATACTTAAAGTTTAGGCTTAGGCTTAGATGCATTTTGTTTCTTTATTTTAACAAGATTGATTATTATGTATTTTAATGAAAATCAATTACTATTAACAAACATTATAAAAAGTTTTACATTATTAATTTATTATCATCATTCGTTTATATTATTTTATAATTTGTTAAAATAAAAGTCAAACATGTTTTATTATTCAATATTTATAATTAATTGATAATGTAAAATTGTTTTATCCTAGCAGTGAATTTCAACTAAATCCTATTTTAATATACTTAATTTTTGGTACTTGTTTAAAAAAAATCAGTTTTTTATCTTCATTATTCATATTTTTTATTTTTTTTCCTTGTAAAAAAATTAATAGTGTGGCAAGTGTTGTTTCATGTCACGTGATATATGCTAATGTATGTCACTATCTATCATATAAGAATTTTATATGCTCTAAAAAATGTTAGAACATACAAAAGATTTTAATGGTAAATTAATAGAGAATTGAGTTAATTTGAAGAAGATAAAGTTAAGAAATTGAGAGAGAAAAATAGAGTAATTGAGGGTGAGAAGAATAATTGGCGTTACTTTCAAATGGGAGCTTAGAAGACAATTTATACATCAAGTACAAAATGATTGGGAAATAACAGAAACAACTTATCCAAATAAGTTGAAACTAAGAAAATTGGAAAAAACCAAAAAATGTCTGTGTAACCAGTTACGTTAAATGTCGTAACCAATTACGAGCCTGATACCAACAAATCCAGCTTCTGACCAACGTCGTAACCGGTTACGCTCCAAGCAGTAACCAGTTACCACAACTGAAATGTCAAAAAAATAATTTTTCAACAGACCACCTCATTTTAGTTGTTCCAAGTCCAACATGCTCAAATTTTTCTTCAACCTCTTGAACAACTCATTTGTTACCCCCTTGGTCAAGAAATCTGCAACTTGGTATTCACTTTGACAATATGTCAATCATAACTTGCCTTCACTCACTAGCTCTCTCAAATAATGAAACTGCATCTCTATGTGCTTGTTTCTTCCGTGTGCAATCAGATTCTTCATAAGGTTTATTGCAGAAATATTATCAACCATAAGTGTAGTAGCCTCATCCTCATTGCTACCCAACTCCTTCAATAGATTCATGAGCCACATAGCTTGACACATACACAACGAAACCGCAATGTACTCGGTCTCACAAGACGAGAGTGCTACCACTGGTTCCTTCTTTGAATACCAAGAGATTGGTGTCCTACCAAACATGAATATGTATCTAGTCGTTGAGTTTCTATCATCCTTATCACCACATCAATTGGAATCAGTGAAAAACCAAGTAAATCGCTTTTTTGGCCCGTATCTGATGCGGGAAAGAGAATTCTGAAACCAAGAGTTCCTTTAACGTATCTAAGGATCCTCTTGACTACCTCCAAGTGAGACACCTTCGGTCTCTCCATGAATCTACTCGCAATACCGACACTAAACGTCAAGTCCGGTCGCGTATTGTACAAGTACCGCAATGGTCTAATCAATCTCCTATATTATGTGGGATCCATATTTTGCTCATCTTCACTCTTGGACAGCTGCAACCTTGCCTCACATGGCGTAATGGCGGATTTATAATGCCCCATTTCAAACCTCTTCAAGATCTCAAAAGCATATCTCCTTTGATGCGTGAGCAGTTCCGTTTTTTACTTATGGAACTCTATGCCAAGAAAATACGTCATAATGCCAAGGCCCGTCATCTCGAATTCATCCATAAGTTCACTCTTGAACTTAGATATACTCTTCTCACAGCTGCCGGTAATCAATAAATCATCCACATACAAGCAAAGGATGAACACACCATCATTCGCATCCAATCTCATATAAACTCTATGTTCGAACACACATTGCTTGAAACTAATATCAACAAGAAAGCCATAAAGTGTTTGTTCCAAGATCTTGAAGCTTGTTTCAAACCATATAATGATTTATGCAATTTATAGAACTTCATCTCTTAATTCTTTACTACAAATCTGGGGGGCTGCTCAACATAAACCTCTTCATCAAGTGGACAATTCAAAAACGTAGCTTTGACGTCCATTTGATATATCGCTCAATGTTGTTATTCGCAATGCCAAAAACTAATCGGATGGTTTCAAGCCTATCCACAAGTGCAAACATTTCCTCAAAGTCTATACCTTCACGTTCCAAGAATCCTTTCGCTATCAATCAAGCCTCATGCTTGATCACCTCGCCTTTCGAATTTGCCTTCACTTTATAGACTCATTGCATGCCAATTGGCTTCTTTCCAAGCGTTAAATTGACCAACTACTAAGTACTATTTTTTTCAATAGATTACAGCTCCTCCTTCTTTGCACAAATCCACATTGGATCGCTTAGAGCCTCTTCCATGTTCACCGGTTCGGATTCGGTCATAAGCGCAATATGAACAAAATCACCATCATCGTTGATTTTGTTATCCCTGAATACTTCACATTCTTGGAGTCTCAGAGGCAAAGTTCTTTTCCTTGTTAGTCCTCTACCATTTTCTTCGTTTTCGACTTCGACAAGTTAATATACAGCACCTCCAGAATTGTGAAAAACCTGATTTTCATGCCCGTAATTGGTTATAGGATTCTCATAACCGGTTAAGCCTTCTGCAAAACCAGTTCCAGTAGCTTCAGAATCTAAAAATTCACGTGGTAATCGATTACCGCTTTGACCGTAACCGGTTACGGGGCCTGTATCAGCAATTTTTCTGTTACTTTCAAAATTTCGCAGCTCATCAACCACAACATCTCGGCTAATCAGATCCTCTTGTTTAAAACATCAAGCAATTTATAACCTCTAGTAGGATGATAACCAACGAGTAACATCATCTCACATTTGTCGTCCAACTTCTTTCGAAACTGACCCGGGACGTGTCGAAATGCTATCGAACCAAAAACTTCCAAATGACTTAAGCTTTGTTTAAATCCAGACCACACCTCTTATGGAGTCACCTTATCAAGCTTCTTTGTAGGTCACCTATTCAACAAATAGGCGATTGTAGAAACGACTTCTGTAACGCCCCGATTCTGAATTCCCATTTTTATTGAGTCCTTATTTGATTTATTTAAGTAATTATTTTATTTATGTGGAATTTGTGTGATAATATGTTATGTTTACATATTGAGCTATTTTTGCCGACTTTGAGAGTTTCGGGTAAAAATAGGTTGGGGGTATTTTGGGCATTAGTGATAATATTAAGTGGATATTTTGTGAGAATTAATTTATAAGTGTGTGGAAAGAATTTGGGAGGAAAGAAATAGAATATGTGATATAGAGAGAATAGAGAAAGATAGAAACATTAAGAAGAAAAACAAGAGAAGGAAAAGAGGAGGAGAGAAAAGAAGAGAAAGTGGAGCAAAACCTAGAATCATCAAGAATCAACCTTAGCTTGCGATTAATCAGGTAAGGGTGAGAAGTTTTATCATCTTCATAATGTGTATGATCATGTATGTGCTAGATTGGATTTGTTGGATTGTTTCTATGTTTCCATTTCTAGGTCGGAAGTTGATTTAATCGGTAGAAACTGAGTTTTATCGGTTAGAATTTGGAATAGACGGTGTAGTATAGTCGGGTGATGAGTGGGTTGTACTGCTGGAACTGATTTGGATTAAATCGGTCGGTTTTGTGAGGTTTGGGCTTTTGGACAGCCATGGGAGTTCTGAGTTTGCAGGTTCGCCAGGCGAAGCCCAGCGAGCAGCAGCGAACCAAGTCAGAAGCATCCACCCTGTCTTCGCTGGCAAGTTCGCCAGGCGAATGAGAGTGGCGAAGGTTCGCCAGGCGAGTGTACTAGCGAGTGCTAGCGAGTAATTCCAGAATAAATCCCAGTGGTCTTCGCTGGCAAGTTCGCCAGGCGAACGGAGTAGCTAAGGTTCGCCAGAGGCTTCGCCAGGCGAAGGTTAGCGAACACAACATCATATTTTCTTTTCTTGTGTTTTCCATTTGTGGATCGGTTGTGTGGTTTGGTTGCGATCATTCCTTGTCTGAGATGGCTAATTATATGTTGTTATACGTGTTGTGGGTAGCCGTATGGTGTGAATCCTAGTTTGTGATTCGTAAAGTGTGAAATGTGGCCGTTTGGCAATTTTGTGCATTATTTGAATTAAATAGAGATGTATGGCTAGATTGATTGTGAATGTGAACCATGTATGAAAATTGGTGTGAATGGATGATGAATATATATATGCTTTGTGATACATATATTTGAATGCATAATGAATATATGCGATGAGTGTGATGAATGCATGAGTATGTTTGTAAACATGTATGCATTTCAAGAGTGTCATGAGTCATGTTGCATGTGAAGCATCATGGTATGCATTCTTGTGTCGATTGATTTCTCGGTGAATCTACAGAACCTCGTGTGCCCATGTGGGGTGTGAGCGATGGTTATTTATTGATCCCTCGGTGGATTTGCAGAACCTCGTGTACCCTTGTGGGGTGTGAGCGATGGTTATTTATTGATTCCTCGGTGAATCTGTAGAACCTCGTATGTTGTGATGGTTATATTTGATTCCTCGGTGAATCTGCATAACCTCGTGTGCCCATGTGGGGTGTGAGCGATGGTTATTTGGTTCTTCAATTGAACCTGCTGAAATGAGTCGGTACCGCATTTGCATCTGCATAAAGTCGTGTGTCGGTCTCTGTGAGTTACATGTAGACATCTGTGCATGATGTATGGTGAATAAACATGAATGTAGATGTTTATGTAGATTGTTGATGATTGGCATGAATGGAAGGTTTGAATATACATGTATGTGTGAATATATGTGTATATGTATGCATGTTTATGAATTGATATAAACATTGTTGATGCACATTATATATGCTTGGTGCTCTATTTGTAAATAGTTAATTGTGAATACATTGCGGTCTACGGTGTAGTGAGATGAGTTGCGGTGAGAATGCGGAGGACGTTTTTGGACATTATGTGTATATATATATATATATATATATATATATATATATATATATATATATATATATATATATATATATATATATATATATATATATATATATATATATATATATATATATATATATATATATATATATATATATATATATATATATATATATATATATATATATATATATATATATATATATATATGTTTATGTGCATTATGTATTATGATATTGTTTCTCACCCTTCTGTTGTTTTATAATGCTCTATGAGGCATTGCAGATTAGATTGTTGGAGTCTTTGTGAAGCAAGTCTTCATTTCTTTTGGTCAGATGGCTCTGATATGTAACACTGGGTAGTTAGGAATTGTTTTGATTCTTTTGTGATGCATCTGTGTATGTATCTGCTGATGAACGTTTTGTAAACTCAACCGATGAATTGAATTAATCTGAACGATGTATATGATGCTTATGTAAATGAAGTGATTTCAATGTTTAGATGTTTCCGCTTTATTCTAAATGTTGATGTGTGGGTTTTAAGCGCTATGCTTTGTTTTTAGTTGAGATTTACCCCTTTTGTTACATATCTCCGTGAGCTGGTATTATTTATGTTCATTTCGATGATAATGTGATGCGCCTCTTTTATACCATGTTATAATTATACTCTGATAGAATTCTTTTCATTAAGTGCCTAAATGATTTAAATGTTTATTTGGGGGTATAGAAAGGGGGTGTTACATTAAGTGGTATTAGAGCCAGTGTTGAGACAGTTGTATCTGTCTCGTCATTTTGTTGGTTGGACGGTTGTTTAACCTTGTTGTTATTTTTGGGAATAATCAGAATATGGCTGGTCGTAATGACAATGCGATGGCTGCTGCATTGGAGGCAATGGCTAGGGCGGTGCAGGGTGCGCCAAATGTGAACGTTAATGATGAGTTTAGAAAGAATCAACCACCGATATTCAAGGGAAGATTTGATCCAGACGGTGCTCAGATTTGGTTAAAGGAGATCGAGAGGATCTTTAGAGTTATGAATTGTGCTGAAGGGAACAAGGTGAGAATTGGGACTCACATGCTGAGAGAAGAAGGCAATGATTGGTGGGTCGGTATGAGACAAGTTCTTGAAGTAGACAATGAGGAAATCACTTGGGATTTATTTCGCACCGAATTTTTGAGAAAGTATTATCCTGAGAGTGTGAAGGGAAAGAAGGAGATGGAGTTCCTGGAATTGAAACAAGGCAATATGTCTGTGATAGACTACATGGCTAAGTTCACAGAGTTAGTGAAGTTTCATCCTCACTATGATGCGGTGACGGTGGAATTTTCCAAATGTGTTAAGTATGAGAACGGCTTGCGCCCTGAGATCAAGCAAGCGGTGGGTTATCAGAGGATTAGAAGATTTTCGGACTTGACCGAATGCTGTAGAATCTTTGAAGAAGATAGTAAAACTCGTTCCATTCACTATAAGAGTTTGAATGAGAAGAGAGGGAAGCAACCGGTAAGGAGTGGACCTTATGTGACGCCTGTTGGTAAAGGCAAGCATAGGGAAAACTTTGTTAAGAGGTCCAGAGGTGGAAGTTCTGGTCCCATTAAGTGCTTTAGGTGCGGTGAACTGGGGCATAAATCTTTTGAGTGTAAGAAGGATGGAGCGAAGTGTGCTAACTGTGGAGGTATCGGCCATGCTACAACTGATTGTAGAAGGAACGTGGTGAAGTGTTACAATTATGGGTAAGTTGGTCATATTAGTACAAAGTGTACTAAGCCAAAGCAAGCTCCAACGAGTGGGAAGGTATTTACATTAGCCGGTGCAGACACTACTAATGCGGATCGGTTGATTAAAGGTACATGTTTTATTAATAATATGCCTTTAGTTGCTATTATTGATACCGGAGCGACTCATTCATTCATTTCTTTTGAGTGCGCTAAGCGTTTGGATTTGTGTTTGTCTTCTTGTGGTGGTGATATGGTTATTGAGACACCCGCTTCGGGGTCAGTAACTACATTTTTGGTATGTTTAAGCTGTCCTTTGACCATATATGGTAAAGACTTCATTATGGACTTGGTGTGTTTGCCGTTAGAAGGATTAGATGCGATCTTGGGTATGAATTGGTTGCAGTATAATAGAGTCCGTATTGATTGTTATCACAAGTTAGTAAGGTTTCCTTCCTTGGAGGAGGATGAGGAAGAGAGTTCTCTATCTACTAAAGAGTTGAAGAAACTTTTGGCAGATGAGGCTCAAGTGTTCTGTTTATTTACATCATTGTCGGAAGAGAGTAAGTTTGAACTGGATATGGTTCCAGTGGTGTGCGACTTTCCAGAAGTATTTCCGGAGGACATTGCGGACGTACCGCCAGAAAGAGAAGTTGAGTTTTTTATTGATCTAGTTTCGGGTACTAGACCGATTTCGATGGCGCCGTATCACATGTCGGAATCAGAGTTGATGGAATTGAAGAAACAATTGAATGACTTATTGGAAAAGAGGTTTGTCAGGCCGAGTGTTTCTCCTTGGGGTGCACCGGTATTGTTGGTAAAGAAGAAAGATGGGAGTATGCGGTTGTGTATCGATTATCGGCAGTTGAACAAGGTAACTATTAAGAACAAGTATCCGCTTCCTAGAATTAATGATTTGATGGACCAATTGGTTGGTGCCCTTGTTTTTAGTAAGATTGATTTGAAGTCGGGTTATCACCAGATTCGTGTTAAAGATGAGGATATTCAAAAGACGGCTTTTAGGACACGATATGGTCATTATGAATTTTCAGTGATGCCATTCGGAGTTTCTAATGCGCCAGGTGTGTTTATGGAATACATGAATCGTATTTTTCATGATCAGTTGGATCCTTTTGTGGTTGTGTTCATCGACGACATTTTGATTTACTCTAAGTCCCAAGAAGAGTGTTGCGGTTAAAATATGATATCAAATTATTAATTCATTTGAATCGCATCTTTAGTTCACAACCGCTCTTTGATTTATCCGAAGGAAAAGGTCAAAAGAGAGAAACCTAATTTTGCATCGTAAAGACAATGCGGGGAGAGATCTAGGTAAGGGGTTGGTTAAGCTTAGGGAAGGTACTAGCACCCTAAACTTCTGTAGTACTCTACAGGAACCTTTTGTTTATTGTATGCTTTTTTTTATTTTATTATCTGTTTGAAATATATTGCTAAGGGATAGAGTGACCTAAAAGACCTAAGGGTTAGTCCTAAGTTTACTCGGCAAGACATCGCATCTTGTGCCTATATATCCTGACGGGAATGGAATCAGAGTAATTGTAGTTCCCCTTGAAAGGGAGGTTAGACACTTCTAGACTGTGGTCAAGGTTTCAATGGGGAATAAACGTATCTTAAGGACACGCTTACGTGGAGTCTTAAAACGCCTATTTTTACGTTGAATTTGTTAAATGAAATTAGGGTTAAATTAGGGTTGACTAAATGTTCCACGGCGGGAAACCCTAAAATAGAGTACGGGGACCCTTTGACCTAAAGGTAGGGTAAAGGGCATTCTCGTCCACGGCTGGACACCTAAACTATTAGGGTTTGGAAATGGTCAAAGGTTAGGGTTATTGACTCGGCGGTCAAACGGCTAGACCTAATTCCTTCGGAGATGAACATAACGGTAAATCATGCAAAACATGGCATATTATTATATGGTGGAAATTAAAGTGCGGAAACTAAAGAAAGCAGAAAAAACGTCGCGACGATCACTCGCGTAAATTACAAATCCCCAAAAAATGCGAAATAAAAAATAAACCGCGATCATGGCCTCGCGTAAATTACATCCATGGAAAATGCAAGAATAATAATGAAATAAGAGCGACCATGGCCTCGCGTAAATTACATCCATGGAAAATGCAAGAATAATAATGAAATAAGAGCGACGATTGCCTCGCGTAAATTACAACTATAAAATGGAGTGCAAAAAAATAAAGGATCAACAAATCATACAACTGAGAAAAAAATGTTAGGAACGTCATAAATTAGAAATTTAAATATTTTTTTATTACAATTTATTAAAAACTAAATTAACTATAAATCATAAAAAACTGTTACTAACTATAAATTATAAAAAAAGGAAATACTAACTATAAGCTATTAAAATGTTTTTAATTATTAGTCATCAGAAAAAAAATATAATTTCAAGTTATTAAAAAAATAAACTAATTATAAGTTATAAAAAAATTGTTTTTAATTATAAGTTTTATATATATATATATATATATATATATATATATATATATATATATATATATATATATATATATATATATATATATATATATATATATATATATATATATATATATATATATATATATATATATATATATATATATATATATATATATATATATATATATATATATATATATATATATATATATATATATATATATATATATATATATATATATATATATATATATATATATATATATATATATAAATTTTTAAAAGGTTTGTAGTAACTTTAAATAAATAATGGTTTTAATTTACAAACTTAGATTTAAATTTTAAAAAGGTGGTTTAAATTTGGAAAAAAGGTTTTAGTTTTAAGAAAAGATTTTAATTTTGGAAGGAAAAAAAACTTTAAAAGAGGTTTTAACTTTAATAAAAGAGTTTTAAATCTTGTTAAAAAAAAGCTTTAATGTTGAATAAAAGGTCTTAATGTTAGCTTTATGTTTCTTTTGTTGTATTTCTTTTTAAAAATGGTTTAATTAAAAAATAATGCACTAACCTCTAAAAAAAGAATTTTGGTTCAAGAGGAGTTTTAATTAAGAAAATTCATTTTAATATTAACTAAATCTAAAAAAATTAGGAAAAACTTACGGTAACGGTGACGGATTCTTGAGATGGGATTTGAAGCAGTTCCAGAAGGAGGACAATGATGAGAGCTTGAGCTTCTCTGAGTCGTGATGATGATGATTAACGAAGGAAGCTCGCCCACTTTAAAGCCCAACTTAAAGAATTAGTCAAAACTAAATAAAATTTAAACAAATTAAAACAAACTTAAAACCTTATTTATTTACTAAACATTAAAAGTATTATAAAAAGAATAAAATCTTTTCTAATATTTTTAACTTTATGATTTTTGGATGTTTTTATGAATAATATGAAAAAAAGTGAAAAAATAATATTTTAAAAAATAATTTAAATAAAATACGAAAATAATAATTAAATAATAAAAAAGCTATTTTTGTTATTATTTTTTTTTATGAAAATAGAAAAGTTAGAATAAAAATAAAAGAAACAAAACAAAAAATGAAGAAGGTGGGATTCGAACTCTCAACCTTTCACACTCACAACTCCTTACACACGGTCTCTTGCCAATTGTGTCATTTTATTCATTCGAAATAAAGTGGCACTAGAAACTACGTAAAGGTAGGACAAATTTGGGGTGCAACAGATGCCCCTATTTAAATAGCTTCACCGGATGATTTGAGCAGCGGAGACTCGAGAAATCGCGGTGAAAGGGATTTAAATACAGATAACCAAAATTTGGCCCCTAGATGCAGTGATATGTAATGATATGGACAAAATAACACGAACTATAATGCTGACAATGCCATGAATCTAATATGATGCGTATGATGGAATGATGAATGCAAGGATGCAGACGACACAACGTCATAGGGGACAGACGCGACAAGTAATTACACTGGGGAATACGACGCACTGGTGGGATAGCGCGACCATTGTCACTTTAGAACGAACAGTAACACAGGATCCACACGGCGGTAGGATCAGGTAAACGACAAGTGCTGGAATTTCCGCATCATTCCTTTAAGCAAAGAGATCGAGCGGGATCTTCAGGAATCATTGGAAATTATACAGAGAGAAACAAACACCAGAGATACTCGGAAAAACCATCGAATAACCTCGGGGTCAAAGAAACAAATTTCAGGGACATCTGGAAGAACATCGAATGAACTCTAAAACATACCAAAGTTACTCGGAAAACCATCGAATAAACCCTGGGCTATATCCAGAAACAAAAGGACGACATCTATAGGAGCATGAGATGAAGACAAGTTTCTGAAGGTAAATCCGAAACATTTAGGAAAGCAATAAATGTACGGGGCAAGTTTTGAAGACCTATCTGGAAGAACATCAGATAAGCAACAAAGGGGTTCTGGAAGAACGTCAAAACAAAAACTCAGTCTGGAAAAACCTCAGAAAGAGAACAGATCCGGAAATCCATCGGAAAGATTCTGGAAAACCATCAGAATCACAGGGGTATCTGGAAAATCGTCAGATAGAGTTCTGGAAGAACATCAGAACAAAGACTCGATCTGGAAAACCATCAGAAGGAGGAATTTATCCGGAAAACCATCGGAAAGATTTTGGAAAACCGTCAGAATCGTAAAAGAATATCTGGAAAACCATCAGATAAGAGATACTCAATCTGGAAAATCGTCAGAAAGAGAAACAAATCCAAAAAACCATCGGATAGATCCTGGAAAACCATCAGAATCGAAGGAAAATATTTGGGAAACCATCAGATAAAAGATACTCAATCTGGAAAACCATCAAAAAGAGAAACATATCCGGAAAACCATCGGATAGATTATGGAAAACCATCAGAATCAAGGGAAAATATCTGGAAACCATCAGATACGTAACAACCGAAGTTCTGGAAGAACATTAGAACAACGAGACTCAATCTGGAAAACCATCAGAAAGAGACATTAAAATCAGGGTACCAGACATCCAATAATGGCTTTGAATGAAAGGTATAAACACAATATATGAGAATAGTATTGGACGTAAAAGGAACAGGCATATCCGGAAAACCATCGAATAAGAAAAACGTCCTAGCTGGAAGAACATCAGATGGACACTACACAAAGTTGTTTGGTAGGTGCCAAGTAAGTTGGACTTCGACCACAAGGTAAGACCTGGATAAAACACGACCTCGGGAGAAATGCAAATGAGGATGAAACACTCATGCTATGCATAGGTATGAAATGTATATGTATATGAATTATGTTATGAGATATGATCAAATGCAAATGCAGATGTCGACGACAAGGCTCGACTCTTCTGGTAAGATGACAAGACTAAAAATCTGATTCCTCAACCCAGAGATCACTGCCACTTGATAAATTGTAATCAGGTCGATGGTCCTCGTAGGAAGGATCGAAATCCTCTTGGAGATCTTTCAAGTAAATTGCCCCAGATTAAATTGTCCATTACAGATGAACTGATAATTGCTTCAACTTGTCTGATTCTGAAAATGACTGTTTTATTGTACCCTCGGAAGGTTTGCCCTAGTCCAAGTCCTGAAATCTCATGGATAAACCAGATCTGAGAAGACTTTGCCCCTGATAGGATCACTTGACCAAGTTTCTCGATTGTTTGAAAATTCCTTAGAGGAAAGCCAGTTTGCAAACAAAATTATTCATACACACATGGTAATGCAAAGTTCATGCAACTTTTGAAATCAAAATTATTTTTGAAAGATGAAAAATAAATGAGTCGTCGGTTAGAACGCGGCGGTCCAGGACACTCAAAGTTTAATACAGGTATACGGCCAAAATAAATGATTCACAAAGATCTTTAGGAGTCAGCTTACGCAACCTTGTTGTAGCATGCTTTCAAAATATCCTTGTTTCAATTAGGTCTTTTGAGGGTTGTAACGTGGCCTGGTTCACAGTTTATGAAACAAAGGATAAAGGCTCAAAATTTGTTTGTTCCCACCCAATCTACGTGATAATCTTCAGTCCTACGCTCAGTTAACTCATATTATGCATTCAGGTTCCTATAGGTTAGGAATTGCACTGATGGTAGTAGGGATGGTTCAAACGTCAAGGGACCTACGAAAAGGCAGTCACTGCTTCTTTACAACATATGGTTCTTTTGACATTGAGGATTTTCAGGGTAAGGATTTAAAGACCTCCTCTTTTTATTATCCCTAACTTTTTCCTGAACTATTTCTTATGAAGATTATAGTCAACGGGATGCCCCAGTTTTGCATAAGTCTCCTTCATAGGTTTTGACTTATCGGGCTTTTCTTTTGATTTTTTTTTGAAAGGAAGTGACTGCCTAGCTTAATGATCACAGTGAACCATCATCGACTTCTGATTGAAAAACATCTTCAACACTTACTTGCTGTGTGCGAAGGAAAATTGTGAGTGCGACCTTTGTATGAAAGGTGTATTGTATGAACACACAACCAAGTTAACTGAGAACTACCCATGCCCCAGGTTAAGATTGCGGATTTTTTGTAAAGAAAGAAACTCCAACTTCTAGGCTCGAAGGGGGTGACAAGGGAATAACTTCCTTATTTCTCTAGTGTTTGGGAGTTGAGACAATGCCTTACATCGTCAACAAAGTTTGATTGAAAGCATACTAAAAGTAGTTATGGGTATAACGTTTTCGTCATCCTCCCTCCAATCTTTGCATATCAAGAATTTGGACAAGAAGTAAACATTTGAAAGATAAAGTGTAAAGATGCAAATAATAGATAAAATAAATTAAATCAAAAGTTGCAATGCTCAGTTCATTAATGTAAAAGTACAAACATAATTCGAAAGCAAACAGTTAATGTAACAATAAGGAAAGTACAAACAATGAGAAACAAAGGTCTAATGACTAAATCCATGAGCCGTCCTGTCTGAAACACAAACAATCCGCTGGGAAGCTTCACTTTTGATGCACTGGCAAAGGATTCTTCTGGACATTTGGAGGATTATCTGCAAAATCAAGTATTCCTTCTCTGATCAATTCGCACACTCTAGCCTTCAGTGTAAAACAATGCTCCAAGTCGTGGCCTAAGGCACCCTCATGAAAAGCACACTGGAAATCAGCCCTAAATCCAGCTGAAGGAGGATTAGGAGGAGGTGGTAAAGCCCTTGTAGTGATCAGCGCTCGTTGAACCAGGTAAGGATAAAGTTCTGTGTAAGTCATGGGAATAGGATCATATTGATTCCTATTTCGATACTGGTCTTGTCTAATAACTGGTCGTTGAGGATTCTGAGCTGGCTGCGGAGCAAAAACAGGTTGAGATCCCTGGCGAGGCTTTCTTGATTCAGTCATGACAGCATTGGTCTGCTCGTCCTTCCTCTTATGGAAATTCCCATAGGATTTCTTTGCCCCATTAGAAGATTCAGCAGCTTTGGATACCTTACCATTTTTCAACCTTTCTTCTAACCTTTGGCCAATAGTTACTAAATCTGTAAAGCTTGAAGAGACACTCCCAATCATCTTTTCTCAATAGAAAGGAGACAAAGTATCCATGAATATTCCTGTCAGTTCCTTCTCTGCTATAGGGGGTTCGACTTGGGAAGCTAACTCCCTCCAACGCTGAGCATACTCCTTGAACGACTTTTTTTCCTTCTGAGACATACTTTGAAGCTGACGACGATCGGGAGCCATATCCAAATTGTATTTGTATTGCTTCATAAAAGCATTGACGAGATCTTGGAAGCAGTGGACATTATTATGCTCTAAGTTCATATACCATTTAAGAGAAGCACCACTCAAACTATCCTGAAAGCAATGGATGAGCAACTTCTGATTGTTGGTCTAAGCTGCCATCTTTCGGAAGTACATGACTAAATGGGCTCTTGGACATGAATGACCTTGATACTTCATGAACTCAGGAGTCTTGAACCTGGCAGGTAAAACAAGACCAGAAACTAGGCACATATTATCGGCATCAACATTGAAGAAATCAGTACCCTTGACAGCTTGAAGTCTCTTGTTTATGATCTAAAATTGTTCACGGGTGATCTCAGGATCAACAAAATCTTCTTGAACACCGACAACATTATACTCATAGGGAGGATTCTCAACGGGAGCTTGGATAGTCTGATTAACCGTGTGGACCACAGGTTGGGCCTCGGTAAGGACAGGAGCTTGAAAAACCGGTCTGACAGCCTGACCAATCATAGCAGCAGTTGAAACAGGTGGAGAGTAGTTAGAAGGTAAACCAAACCCAGGCCAAGTAGAGGGCGGAAATGAAACAAGAGGTGGATCAACACTTGAAACTTCCTGAATGACAGTCCTCTGAGGTGGCTCTCCTCTGGCAATCAACACTTGAAGCATCTCGGTAAGCCTGGTCATGCCTGCTTTCAACTCATCAATCTCTATTCGGACCTCCGCATTATGTTCCTCTTGTTCTGACATTTGGCGTCTATAGTTAGCTCGAGTCTGATATCTGTGTCGAGGAATCAGCTTGACGACTCAACGGAACACTAGAAGATAAAGACAATTGGACATGAGAAACCCGGGGAAAGATGCCATGCAAGACACGATGCTAATGCAATGCAATAGTTTCAAGAACTTTAACGATCGATTGCAAACATTTCTTTTTTAGGAAAGTTGGAAACGGTTTTAAACTTTGAAATGTAGGACTTTTGAATCGCAAAGGACTGTTGAATTCCTTGAAACTAGGAATGATGTTTTATGAATGCCATGCACAAATACACACAAACAACAAAGTCCTAGGTTAGAGGAACAATGAATGGAGTTAAGGTCTACCCTTCCCAAAAGGTATGTACTATGGGGTAGTTGTACCTGCAGAACAAGGTTATAAAGAGGTGCCCAAAGTCATCAGTCCATCTTTCGGATATTATCAGTTTCCCAATTGACTCGATGGTTAATTATATGCCTTTTGAATTCCGATATTTTATGTTGTTTGATGTATTTTGGGAAAAACCCGTTGTTTACGGAGCCGTGACCTATTTTGATGACATTGGAAAATGTACGCCCTTTTGGTGGCTTTTTGTGAAATTTAATAATTACTCTAATATCTGTGTTACTTTGCCTTATTATTTGTGGGGTAGAAAAGGGTGTTACACCCTATGCTAGAGAGAATCAAGCCTAACTTGACTCAATTCGAGAGTGCTAATTTCGCTTAGTTGTTTTCTTCTTATTTGTTTTCTCTTATTGCTTAGTTACTGCTTTCTCTTTTATTATTATATATTATTTATCATATTTTCCTGTTGGATTCTAGGATGATATCGCAAGTAAAGCTCTACACCCGAGCTTTGGAAAAAGAAGAGGGAAAATTTAGTTTATAATTTGGAAGTAATTAGTGTTAGTCCCTAAGGACTCGCTCCTTGTGTGCCTAACATGAAAGCTTCCCCTAGAGGAGACCTTTTCGTAGATCTTGTTGTAACACAGCTAGCCCGTCGCACGACTTGATTCATAAAGGGTCCGTGACTTTGGGAACCACTCTTAGAACTAGTTTTTATATTGGTAGTCGTGTAGTGTTAGTCTCCGAGGACCCACTCCTCGTGGGCCTAACACGAGGACTCTGTTCAGGAGACACCTTTTTGTATTGATGTCATAATACAACTAGCCTGTTGCATGATGTTAATACAATTAGTGTCTGTGATCTTGGGAACCTTATCCATCAACATAAAAGCTATCCCCTGAGTGGGTCTATAGGTTAAGAATCTAGAACTTTCCTTATAAAGCCTACTTGTTAAGGTGTTGTGAGTTGCTTATGTTATCCTATGAGCCTGAGCATTGAGTTGCATAGCATTGCATATCATTTTTCCAAAACAAAAAACTCATCCATACTTTGTCCATAATCCGCAGTTGATTTCCTGGCACTCGTATCGGACTTGAAGTAGCTTCATGGACTCAGAAGAACATAACCAATTTGCTTCAAGAGAAGATGTTGACTTGATGAAGAACCAGCTGGACCAACTTGTGGAAGCTACGTAAGCCTTGGCACAAAGAAAGGACAACTTTCAACGGCCTATAGTCACTGGGAACGTCATTCCATCTCAAGTGAACAATCTTACTCAATCTTAGCCTGTTCAGATCCCTGTTGAGAATCAGGTTATACAAGAACGTCACTATTACGGTGAGAATCGGATATCAAGCTATTAATTAACTTGAATCACTGATCTTTGAAATTCACCACCAAGCTTTGATTTATCCAAAGGAAAGGGTAAAGAACGAAAAAAAAAAACCCTAATTGCACTATAAAAACAATGCGGGAGATCTAAGGTTCGGGGTTGGTTATGCCTAGGAAAGGTGTTAGCATCCTAAGCATTTGTAGTACTCTACAGGAACCTCTTGTTTTATTGTATTATTTGTTATCTGTTATATGTCTGCTAAAGGGTTGAAATGAGACCTAAGGGGTTAGTCCTAAGTATGCTCACCAAGAAATCGCATCTTCTGCCTACGTATCCTGACGGGAATGGAATTAGAGCATTCATAGTTCCCCTCAACGAGGGTGAGGAACTCTTGATAATGGTCAAGGTTCCAATGGGGAAGTAAGTGTTCATAGTGAAACACTTACATGGAGTGCGGCGACTCCTAGTCTAAAGTTAAGTTGAAAGGGAAAGATAAGTAAGTGTCCATAGTAGGAACTTACATGGAGTACGGCGACTCCTAATCCTAATATGATGAAAGGAAGTGGAAAGAATATGTCCATGGTAGGACGCTTCCATGGAGTGCAGCGACTCCGATCCTAAGGCTAGGATAAGGGTAATGATAAGCAAATGTCCATAGCAGGACGTTATGTGAAGTGCGGTGACTCTAGTCCTAAGGCTGGGATGAAAGATAATGATTTAGAAATTACTACGTGTGACATGGCAGTCAACAAGGAGGAGATCCTTTCCTTTGGAGTAATGGTGATCTATCTTATTGTTATGACGCTACGGATCAAAAAATAAACAAAGATTCAAGAGAAAGAATTGAATTAAAACTTAGGGGAGTACGTGGGTTAACATAAGTCAGTAAACATTGGCAAAACGTAATCATCAAGCTCATGGTACCGAAACATCAGCAAGGATGCATCAAGCTTATAGCAAAGGTTCATAAAGAAGTTCACCAAAATTTAAATATGATCTTAATCGAAGATAATTACACTCACAAACTTAGAAATTGATTACAATCAAATCGCAAATTCAAAGTAAATAGGAGTCTCAACTTTAATTAACGTTCACAAGTTCAATTGAAACATTAAAATCTAGTTGATTTCCTAATATTAAATTTGTACTTTTTAAAATAAATAATAAAAAAAATAATTTTTTTTAAAGAATGAAATGGGCCTTAAGCCCAACAAAACTCAGCAAAAAAAAACTAAAAAAAAGGATTTGGGCTGGGTATCCTTCCCCTTCACCGACCCAAAAGCCACAACATAGTGATTTAAAAAAAAGAAAGAAAATCAGCACAACCCTATCTCTTTTCTGCCGTACCTCTCCTCGGTCATGTTCTCTCGCGTACATCCTTACTCTCTCCATTCAATCTCTCTACGACTCGCCTTCTTCCACCCTTATGCTCAACAAGACTTCCATGCCACGCCGTGCTCGCCTCTGTTACACCCAAAAATTTGCCCAACTTTTTGCTTTAGCTGACTTTTGTTTCATTGCATCTATCATTGCATTCATAGCATTAGCATTTGCATACCATAGTCCATGAACAGGGGATTCAGAGGTGTGTGCTTATCAAGAGAGGGCTATCAAAGGTCTAAGCCTATTCAAGGGGTTATATTCGAGCTATCAAGTGCTTATCATTATCAAAATAATGCCAAAGCTCATCAGAAGGAGTGGATTGGTTAAGAATGGTGTACCTCCTATCTTAGGGGTCTATGAAGGTCATCAATTGGTTTTGAATCCATGGTTATAGGTGAAGAGTATTGTGAGAACTCATGGGAGACCTTGAGGGTCATCTTGAAGCTTATGTCAGTCATTGTATCAAGTGTGCGGAGCCACAGTAAGGATTGGTGCACTCAGGGTTTTCACCAGGTCAACCCTAAGTCAACAGTTAAACTGAAGGAGATTAAGACTCAATTATAAGTATTTATGATCATGTGATATTGTGTTGAGACATGCAGAAGATCATTTCAAGATTAATTCATCAATATGCAAGAGTGTGAGAAGTTGATGAGCTAGGGTTGCTATGCTTGTCGGTGTAAAATCCCCTGGTTTAGTGTCTAACTTCAAGACCACATAACTCAAGATGCAAGCCTCATCTCATCTTGACATAAACATGAGACTTGTAGAGCATGTTCATAGCTTTAATTTGAATACTATAAGTCCTTGATTGGATTTATAGAACTCAAGTTATGAAGCAGACAAGTTACAGGTCCTCAGATGAATGTGATTTTAATCATCAAAAGTCAACCAACTTCCATGCCATTTTTGACCAAGAAGGATGTCTCTCCTCAACTTTAGGTCAACATGAAAGTTGTTCCTCATGATCTCACCTTTCCAGAAAGTCTTAGAAGTCCTCATTTTGAGTTGTAGAACTCAAGTTATGAGCTTTGCAAGGCAGGGGTATTTTGGGAAAGTGAGATTATAGGTCATTTTCATTATAAGTCAATTTCACCACTTTGCACACTTCAAATGAAAATATTTCTAACTTCAAAGTTTCTCCAAATGGGGTCATTTGGTCAACCAAACCTCAATGGATCATTGACATAGCTTGAAAATGAGAATGTATGGAGAAAATTTCATGAAAAGAAGTTTGCAAAGGCCTAGTTTGGATTTAATGCCAATTAAATCAATTTATGTCATGTTAGTGCTTTTGTTGAGTCCAAATAATATTTTAAGAACAGTGGCAAAACCAGAAATCAGAAATGGATTCATTTACATGGCCATTCTCATGGTTTCTTGAACTTTAAGTCACAAATTCAAAATCAACCATCCATTCACTTCCAAGGCATTAATCTCAGCCCTACATGTTCCTTGTATCATAAGAAACTGATATGAACAAAATTGGAAGCTTCCACACACCATATTCATGGAAAACTCAAAGAAAAATGTGAAAAATAGAATTGGACTTTCAACCATTTTTGGGCCTCCATTGTAGCCCAAATTACTTCTATATATGTTCATGAATGAATTCATAGCAAGGTTGGTGATTGAAAAAGCTTGAATGAGGTAAGAAGCACTTAAAAAAAAGCTTGTTAGAAGTGAAAATGGAATTTCTACTTTGAAGCATTTCAGAGGGAACTAAGGATTCAAGAAGCTTCTCCAAGCATCATTGAAGGATTTTGAACAACTTTGATCAAGAATTCGTGCAAGAACACTCCACCATTGAAGCTCCGAACAAGGTTCTTATTTCTCATCCATACGCTCTGTTCTTAATGAGTTATTGCGCCATTTTTACCTAATTATGATCCTTGGAGTATGTAGAAGCTTTTAGGATTAGTTTGGTCAAGTTCCATGAAACTTCAAGAATTGACACCCTAGGTTGTAGTTTGATTTTCTCTCTTGTTAGTGGATGAAAATGGAAAAGAATTTGATATTCATGATGTAGGAAGTGACAGGAAGAGATTAGTGCTTTCAATTTTGAGTTTTGAGAAAATTGATTTTCTTGAGTGAATCTTGGATGTTATTGATTTCTGAGTTTTAATGGAGGAAAGTGAAAACAAATTGGATATTTGGATTCTATATGAAAAAATACACAGTTTTGGTTAAAGAAAATCACATTTTGGTGAAGAAATGAGAGAGTTAGAATTTTGGCTAGAGGTTGAAGATGATCGGAAAATATTCTGGCCACCGTCTGCGCACTGCACCACCGTGCCAGGGAATTTCCCTCTGTTTCCCATTTAAATGCCCAGAATTCATATCGACCGTCCAATCGCGCGCATGGCATTGACACGGTACTCCCATCAGACGGCCAGGATTGCTTCGCGTTTGGCTTTCTCCTTCAAGCAAAACGCAATGTTTTACGTTTCTCTCAGCTGGGCCCTTTGTTGTTCTCTATTCACACCTCACACCCACGACCCAAACACGGATTACACATGAAAATACTGCTAGCTGCACCCGTCCTATTTCCTCTTTAATTTCTTTCTCTTTTATTTTCTATCTTAATGCTAGTTTCATTTTAATTCCAAATAAATATTGAATTGCTTCAGTAAATCTTGAAAAAATCCTAGATATAGTTTGACATGTGATTCAATTTGTCATACTTTTTATTTTGATTTTTCATTTCTTTTTCAATTAAATTCGTATTTTCTCTTTTAGTGTGTTTTTAATAGTTGAGAAATGGCATGCTGTAATTTCTGATTTTATTTCTCATTTAATATATCAAATAAACATCTAGTTTTTTGCGTGCTTTCCCTGGACCCTTAGAGGGATGTGTATGATTTTTCTCTGATTTTTTAGGTAACTCTAAGCATAGTTTTGAACTAGGTTTTTAGAGCTTTCCCCACTTGAGCTTTCACTTGACAACTTTTGGTTTAGAATATCATTAGTGGCCTTAAACATTGATTTACGCTCTGGATTTTTTACCATAGGTTCCCAATACCTTTAGAATCCCTTAGAAAAGTTTGTAGATTTTTAGGAGTTGATATACTATTTTAGATAGATTTTACATCTAGGCTGTGTTTAGGTTGCTTATAACATAGTACTTCCCATAGTTGAACTTCAAAAGTGACCATTAGCCCATGATAAGTTTCCAAATCTTTTCTGATGGTTTAGTAGACATGTTGATGCTTCTGTAGGCTTAATCTTAAGTTTTAATTTAGTGCATTGGTTCCCTTTAGAGAGTTGCTTTTAGAGCTTGTAGAATTAGGTTTTTTAGAGCCTTTAGGAGTTTCTTCCTTTTTCATAATTGTGGTTTGCTTTGGTTTGCATTCCATTTCCTATCCAATGATGCAAGGTTCCTTTATGGGAGCCTAGTCCCTCCTTTGGAAGGACTAAAGGCCTACCACAAAAGGTAAAACCTTTGAGGATACCAATCTTAGATGAGCGGTTGAGTGCCATGATGGATTCCCTTGGTTTCCATCATGCTTCCCCTTATCATGCAATGATCTTTGTGTTAATTCATATCATCTCTTGATGGAGCAAGTTGAAGCTTGAAGGTGAAGGCCTTATTCCCTTTTCTCTTGATGGATAAATTGGACATTAAGACAACTACAGACTGTTGGGCTGCTTTACTGCTAGAAGACTGCTTTGCTATTGAGCTGCTGGCTTGCTATTTGTTTGCTGTGCTTGTTGATTAAATGTATTTGTTTGACTGTTTATGTGGTGTGTTGCATTAGAATAGGCTTTCATGTAGTTGGTTCTAGACCTAAGTGCATTGAAAGGGTGAGCTTGCCTCCCTTTGCTTGTTTGCATTAGAGGTTGAGTCTGTCTCCCTCTGCTTGTCTGTTACTGTTTGACTTTGCTTGTTGGCTGAAGGTTGAGTTTGTCTCCCTTGCCTGTGTACTGTGTTGCTTTTGCTTGTCTGCTCTAGAAGTTGAGTTTGTCTCCTTCTGCTTGTATTGCTGCATTGCATGCATTTTACTTACCGTTATTCTTTCAGATTATTTCTTTTGTTGTTGCTTTCCTTTGCCATGTTCCCTTAGGGACTCTAACTTCTCTTGTTCAAGAGAAGTTATGACAGACATTAGGGTTCTAACCATGCATGATAACATTAGTTATTTCCCTCCTAACCTCACCCATTAGGACAAATTTGCATGATGACAGTAGGATTTCAGTTTCCCCTTAGTTGTGTCCGTTCTTTTCTCATCTTCAAACAAATCAAAATACAGTAATAAAGGTTAATTGATATCGTACGTTACGAGCCTTAAGCTACTTAGGAAATGGTTATTGGAGGGTTTCCTTCAAATAATCAGGATGTTTAGTATGGTACCCTTTGGGTCACATGTGACACATTCACTCCTAGGTCATAGTCTCTAATGCGATATTAGTTGCAAACATCCATAAAAAACACTTCTTCCGTAAAAGACAGAAAACAAATATCAAACCTTCTTTTTTGCCCCGTGGGCCTATAATCCGAGGAAAACGTTTTCAGATAAAAGAGTATTGTTAACTCTTAGTTCTACCGCAAACGGTAACGCCTAAGTCTCCAATGGTCGAGTTGCATACACCAACTTCTGGAACTATTTGTTAACCGTACTCGGATAAAAAAGACAAACCTGTGTCCCCTTTTTATCCTGAACTACATTAGCTCTGATCTCTCAAGCCTGTTGAGAGTACGTAGGCACAAGATGCGATATCTTGGCGAGCAACCTTCCCTCCACCCATAGTTAGCCGAACTACGTTGACTCTGACTTTCCCATTGCACAAAGGGAATACGTAGGCCCAGAGCAGCGACGCTCTGTCGAGTCACCCTTTTCTTCCTTTTTCTTTTCTTTCAAACCAGCCTTGATAGGTAGATAGTTAAACCAACCCGTCAGATAAACACAACAAGCATGGATCCCGTTGAGTACAACGGACGTGAGGGGTGCTAATACCTTCCCCTTGCGTAACCGACTCCCGAACCCAGACTTGGTTGCGATGACCTTGTCTTATACCTTTTTCGTCAGGTTTTTCCGATCGCTTCCTTTCCCTTCCTGTGGGATAAATAACGAAAAGTGACGACTCTTCTGTTTTGCCGGCACCTTATTTTCGCAGTAGCGACAGCTGGCGACTCAGCTGGGGAAATCTTTATAGCTGCAGAGGAATTTTCCCATCCCCTATGCTGGGAACGTTTCCCATCCCCTATGTGAGTCAATCCTAGCGCTTGCGTGTTTATCTGTTGGGTTTGCATTTATTTATTGCATTTTACTTTCCGCACTTTATTTTCAGTATGATATCATTATTGTGCTGTTGTGGGGAGGGGCTCTGATGAGTGATTAGCCAGACCCAGGCTTGAGTGTATACCTAGCATTAGTTATGGAAAGTAGTGGGCGCGTGCATGCTTTGCATGTACTAGTGTCCCACAAAATCCACGCTCAGACGGAATTCTCTTGGTTGACTTCATTTCCAGCCCTTTGGGTTTGAGGGGATGTTGCTATAGAGAGTTGTCGACTCTGGGGACTGATAATTTGTGACTCAGCTAAGTGAGGCCTCTTCAGGGGGTGATGATGCCAAACCAGAAATGTCGTACCGTTATCAGGGGCGATCATTTCTTGAAAGTCTGTGATGCTGAGGAATGCATAGGATGCCGTACCGTTATCAGTGGATTAGGTCCATACCTATGAGTGGGACAGGGGTTATGCAGGAAACCTTTACCTTCAGACAACTTGGTTTCTCTTGACAGTATGAATCAGTATTATTGGTATCAGTGGGTTCTAATTATCAGAGCTGTGTTATATTCTCGCTGAAGCAGAATTCTGGTCCTTCAGTCAACAGCGCAGCACTCTTGATCCCTTGCTACATTTTCGCATTTGCATCCGCATATCATTTTGCATAGAAGGTACCGCAGAACCATTGATCTTATTCCCTGTGCTAAACAGTTTGTTGCAGGATATCTAATCAGGAAGATTACAGAAATCCCCACAAGGCTATGGAACAGGTACGAGCTGAGCTGAGTGAGGTCCAAGGCCAGATGAGGCAGGTTAATGGGAACATGACAGAGTTGTATTCAAACCAGTAGGTACTCAGAGAGGAGAACCAGCAGTTGAAAGCTCAGGTGGGTTTGATCATGGAGGTAGTAAGAAGGGTGCTCAGAGAAGAAGGTGACCAGGTGCCTAAAGCTACAGTAGAGATGCTCGCTCCGCTTTTGTCCATGGAACCTATCCCAAGGCGTGATGTGCCTCGAACACCTATGGCACGACCTGAGATCCCAGATTTGCCACGTCAGAAACTATCTCTCACTCTCCAAGACACTCCTAAGGCCAGGAGGTATGCGCCGAGGCTGAAGCAGACCGACAAAATTTTTGATAAGATCCCCATGACTTACACTTAGTTGCTGCAAGTCTTGCTTCAGCTTTGGTTGGTCGAACTATGGAAGTTACATCCACTAACTAGGACCCCACCACCTGGCTATAATGCAAACGCCCATTGTGATTTCCATGATGGGGCACCCGGACACCACATTGAAAACTACAAAGCTTTTAAGCACGTAGTTCAGGATTTGATCGATTCAAGGGCCGTTAATTTTGCATCGGGCGACACGAGGATAACAGAGGGTCTCATTCCAGGGATTATAGAGAAGATGGACACTCCTGCTTTCATCCCCAAAACTGCATTGGACCCAAAGGATGCCTTGCAATTTATGACTTCTAAATCTCCGTGCCCGCAGCTATTGCCAATTCTGGGACTAAACCTGAGGATGAGTGCATCCGAGAAAAAAGAGTCTTTGGTATCTCAGGCTCAATCTCCGGATGTCTTGACCGTTCAGAATTAACAACCCTTAGGGTCCATGCATCAGACATCATCTCCCGTCTGGAGTCAACGGTCATATCGCCATCAACAGGGAAGGCACGCCAAGCAAAGACCAAAGAAGCCAGAAAGGCAGTTCGCTCGGTTGCCCATGTCATACAGTCAGGTATTGCCATTTCGGATCAAGGATGGTCTGGTAGTGCCAAAGGAGATTAACCCGGTGATTCCGCTGTATCCGCCAGGTTTTATTGCAAGCGCCCATTGTGATTACCACGCTGGGGCACAAAGGCACTCAACTGAAAACTGCAGGGTGCTTAAGAGCCAGGTTCAGACTCTATTGGACGCCAACAGGTTCTCGATTACGCCTCAGGGTATTCAGATTAACGACCTTCCTTCATCTAGCTTGGTGGCACATCAGTTCATGTTGTGGAAGAGTTCCCCGAGAACGAAGGTTCAGAAGCCTTTCAGACTGACTTTGACGAGTAACTTTGAAGATGGCCGCCTCAGCGGCGAATCAAGTTCGAAAGCCCAATGCTTAGAAGCTGGCAATCTGCATTTTTCATGTCATTTCTTTACATTCGTGATTTCTTTCCTGTTTAATTGCAAATTTCGTTTGTAAAGCTTGTTGTTTTCAATTGATATTGATAGTGAAATAAATATGCATGTTTTGAATTAATCCACTCGTGTTCACTCTATTGTTTTCTTTTATTTCAAATGCTTGTTTAAGTGGAATCCGGGGAGGATGACGAAATTTCGAGAAGCGCAAGCTTCCGAATGTATGCTTTTGAATAAAAACCTGTTGATGATGTACAGGCATTGTTTCAAATCCCAAACACCGGAGATATAAGGAAGATAATCCCTTGTTAACCCCTTTGAGCTTAGTTGTAAGAGTTTCTTTCTAAAAATGAAAAACCCTAAATCATAACCCGGGGCAGGGTAGGTGTCAGTTAATTTGACCAAGTGTTCAAATTACAAAAGGAGTGTCCGTTCGAGGATAAATCACACCTATATAGGTCGTACCTAAAAAACCATAATGGTTAAACCTGGTCGATCAGGAGTGAAAACAGTCACAATCTCTTTTCAAACAAGTCAGACAAGCCGGTGTCATGCGACTTGTTCAAAAAAAAAGAGAAAGAAAAGAATCAAAGAAAAAGCCCGCTAAGTCGAATCTTGAGAACAAGCGACTTAGGCAAAAATTAGGGTATCCTGCAGGACTTCAAAATCGAAGAAACTCAAAAGAGTTAGTCCAGGCAAAAGTTAGGGATCGAAAAAACGAAAAGACGAAAAGGATTACGAAAGAAAAATCCTCGAAAAGAATGAAATTGTGTGGCTAGTGGTGCCCAAACAAAAACGGAAAGCGAGTGACTGTCACTCTGAAAACTTGTGGTTTCCTGAACCATCACTCCAACCTGCGAAAGGTGAACACTAAGGTCAAATTAGCTGAATATAGAATTGGCGAACATCACGGAGAATGGGTGGGTTAAAATGAATTTTGAGCCTATATCCTTTTTGTCGCTACCGCGAAAAACGGGTGCCGGCAAGACAGAAGAGTCGCCACCTTTCGTAATTTATCCCTCAGAACGGGACAGGAAACGATCGGAAAAAACCTGACGCAAAGGTATAAGTCAAGGTCATCGCAACAAATGTCTGGACTCGGGAGTCGGTTACGCAAGGGGAAGGTATTAACACCCCTCACGTCCATCGTACTCGATGGGATCCACGCTTGTTGGTTTGTCTACGAGTGAAAAACAATCTATCTACGGCCGCTAAAGCTAAACGGAAAGAAACTGACTCGATAGAGCATCGCGCTCTATGCCTACGTATTCCCTCGTACAATGGGAAAGTCAGAGTCAACGTAGTTTCGGGAAACTACGGGGGGATTTGCTCGCCAAGATATCGCATCTCGTGCCTACGTACTTTCACACGGCGTGAAAGATCAGAGCTTGCGTAGTTCGGGCTAACTACGGATAACCGGGGTGTTCTCGATCACACAGGGGTGAGAGAAAGGATTGACGATACTAGCGTACGCATTCTAGCAGTTAGGTGTATGCTGCTCGCTCATCGGAGACTTAGGCGTTACCTGTTTACGGTAGAACGGATGTAGTATGTCGTTGGTTTGAAGGTATAGGAACCTACGGGAACTTAGAACTACGGTCTGGTCTCAATTGCACAAGGGCAAGAGAAAAGGGATATTAGTCATCAGCGGGAAAGTCTCGATCGCACGGCCGCAAGATAACAAAGAAGTTAATTGTTAGTGTGCTCGCTAGGATATCGCATCCTATGCCTACATATTCTCGTTTGGTACAAGAAATCAGAGCAGTTGTAGTTCAGCTAACTACAGGAAAAGGGAAAAGGGTGCTTTCTAGGATATCACATCCTATGCCTACGTACTCTCGTCTGGTATGAGAGATCAGAGAAAATGTAGTTCGGCGCTACAGGAAAGCAAGTCTCGATTGCACAGGGGCAAGAGAAGGGGTCTCAATCGCCGGAACGCAAGAGAGAAAAAGGGTTTCGATCGCGCTGGGGCGAGAACAAAGAGGAAGCATGCTTAACACGCCTAAACGGGAAGGAACTCGGGACACACACGCAAGAACCTAAGGCGTAGGAGCGAGTGCGTTGTATATTACCCAAGGGACATATACTAAACACCCTAAACGATCGAGGGGAGACCGCTCGATTGTCATTTCCTACGTATCTAACACTACAGCTCACAACACTCGACGGTTGCATGAAGACTTGAATAAGAAAGATGATATCGAACGAAGCGGCTCCGTTGGCTCTCGACATGTGCGCAAGCTCCATTCCAATCGTCTCCTCTCTGGATCCGTGATGATGACGTTCGTATCAGAACCGATGTAACGCTTATACTGTCATGGTTTGACTTATATGATAAATCAAACTCTAAGAGGTAGCGTATTGATATCTGTGTCAAAGACAAGATAGAGAAATGATATCGAAAATCATTCTCCAATTGAATCATGTCACACGGCCAGCCAAGAATAAAATCGAGATAAAATCGGATAGCAGAAAAGAAATGAGGAGAGAAATCCAATCACAAATGAAAATAAAATTCTACACCTAAAATACAACAATTAATTTCTACTAGAAGATATTCTAAAGAAATATAAGGAAATGCGTACAGAAAATAGAATAAAATCCTATGCACAATGTTCTATAATTTGCTATAAAGAAAATAGATGAAAAATTCTATACTAAAATCTCTATAATATCCTATAAGAAAAATAGAATAGAAATTCTAAAAATATAAAAATCTATATTAAAAAGGTAATAATATTCTAAACTATGGCTATACTCCCTAAAAGAAAATAGAAAAATAAAAACTACAATTATTACAATCAAACATCCAATACAAGAGAAATTAAAAAATGAAGGAGAGGGGGGTACATTCTGAATCAAACCAACAAACCTAACTCACAACCTAACATCAAACACAAAATATCCGTGAAGCACTCGCTGATGTTATCGCGACGGAGCTTGATGTTGTTGATGGATCGCTCATGGAGCTTGCTGTGGATGGTTGAAGGTTGTTCGAAGCTTGTTCGCAGATTCAACGCAGATAAAGTGAGAATCCTTGCAACTTCTTTGAGAGTTGAAGAAATCTGAAAAAACACTATGAATGTTGATGATGTTCATTGAATTGTTACGAAGGTCGTACGGAAAAATGATGAAGATCTTGAAGGTTTTGTTGGAAATCTGGAGATGATGAAGTTTGAGGAACTTGTTCTTGGAGAACGAACATGAAGGTTCGTGAACATTCAAGGAAAACTGGGAAACAATATGGAAGGTTGATGAATGAATATGTTGAAGAACTGATGAATAGGATGGAGATCTGGAGGTTTCTTGATGAAACTTTTCTGAAGATTTATGTATGAAGGTTCATGATTCTAGAGGCTGATTGATGCAGATTCCAGCGAAGTTCATGAACATGCAGTGAGGATCAGGTGGATTTCTGGAGAATCATGAAGAGGATGATGAACGTGAGGATGAACAAGGTCGTCGGATTACTACTCCGGCGACGGTTACAAGTTCTGGCGACGATTGCGGTTCGTTTCCGGTAATGGTTATGGGGAGTGTTGGTTTCGCCGGCGAGAAGCTCCGGCAAGTTGCATGCCGGCCGGTGAGGGAGACGGTGAAGGACAGGTGGCAGGCTCGTGTGTGTGAGGTGGAGGTGGGAAAGTGAGGTTGCCACACGTGGCCCCCATGCAGAGAGGATGTGGCGTCCATGCAGGTGGGTGGAAAAGTGAGGTGGATGATAGAGAACGAGACGCGTGGAATGTTCTTATACTGCCAAGTGTCCTCGACCTGACTCAATGGGCCTCCAAAACAACACCTGGCCCACGAAAATGGATTAAAGACCTGATTCAATTAATGCAATCTGACTCACTTAAAGACTTAATAAAATGCAATTAAATGCTAATGGACCTGATTAAAATCTAGTTAAAAAACTAAACAAAAATTAAGACTCTTTAACCAAACTAATTAATATTCCTACTTAAAAAAAGATTATCCTAATGACTAATTAAAATCCAATTAATCTCTAGGAATTCCAATCTATTACTCCAAACCAAATTAAATCTAGAAAAATATTAAATCTATTAAACTCTACCTATTATATCTAAACAAATTCGATTAATATCTAGAAAAATGAATTAAGTCTATAAAATGCTAAAACAAATTCAATTAATATCTAAAAAATGAATTAAATCTATAATTTCTAAAAAGAAATTAAATCTAGAAACTTATTTAAAATATATTTAAAACCTACTTAAAATCTAGAAACTATTTAAAATCTATTTAAAATCTAGAAACTATTTAAAAAAAAAACTATTTAATATCTATTTAAAATCTAGAAAAAAACAATTAAATCTATTAAAATCTATTTAAAAATTCTAGAAAATAAGGGGAAAAATTTAAAAATGCAAGGAAGGTCAATTAAATCGATTAAAAAAGGATGCGCGAATATAGCGAAATAAACGGTAACAACCGGACACCGAAATGTCCTCAAAAACAACAGCGAGAGCTGAAAACACCGGGACGAGCACCAATTCCCAAAACAAATCCTCATATTCGAACTGGCTTGAAATGCCTGCAACGCCAAGAGAGGGCTGTAATCCCGATAAAATCAATCTGACTGCAAAAATGCAAGGTATGCGGTATGCAAATGCAAAATGCAAAATGAGTCAAAACATAAGCCAAACTGCGAGAAGTGGTTGGTCAAGTTTTAGGGTGCAACAACTGCCCCTATTCAAACGACTTGGACCTGAAGGGTTGAAGAGCGGACGACTTTCAAACATTCAAAGGTAGAAGACGGTTGAGTATAGAAGAAACCCAGAAATTTGCCAACCTGCAGAAATAAATTGCACAAATTGCTTGGGAAACAAATATCCAGAAAACCGAATCCAGTTGTCACGACAACAAACTGATAAATCATCTGACAAAGAACCTGACTTTAGCACCAGTTACCCGAAGGTTGGATCAACATGCACTTGACCCTCTCACGTCGTCTAACGATAGACAGGAAGAAAAATACTCACATCGTCCAAAGGAAGACGGAAAGACACCATCCTGAAGGAGAACAAAATCCATACTCACATCGTCTACTGATAGACAGGAAGAAAACATATCCAAATCTCGCATCGTCTAATGACAGACGAGAGGAAAATCATATTCAAATCTCGCATCGTCAAATTAGACGAGAGGAAAAACTTGTCCGAAGAACCACATCGTCAGTGAGAACTAGCGGAAAGAAAGCCATATAAACTTCAACACCACCCATCAAATTTCAGAATCCTTTTGTCTATAGGAGTTGATGGAAAGAACAATATCCTCAAAGGGGCCACATTATCAATAAGGATTGACAGGGAGAAAACCACCTTCGAATAACCATGTCGTCAATAAGAATCAACAACTAGGAAAACTGAACATTCTTCAAAGAGCTTCGACGTCAATAAGAATCAACAGTCAGGAAAAAACCCTCTTGAAATGTCATCTCATCCAATAACCAGAAAGAAAACCATATATGAAAGATCGCCTTGAAACCTCACATCGTCTAGAGATAGACGGAGAGAAAACCATACCCAAACTCATAATGTCTAAAGATAGACGGAGAAAATGCCATACCCCAAACTCACGACGTCTAAAGATAGACGGAGAAAATTCCCACTGGGGAAACACATCGTCAATAGGAACTGACGGGAAGAAAACCTGGTCGGAGGTACACATCGTCAATATGAATTGACGGAAAGAAAAGTCTGTCGTCATCAGATGACTGATGGACAAGGCATAACCGTCGTATGATCTGAAAATCAAATAAACCGCTGAATTGTCTGAACAAAGCTGCTGGATAAATGCCCCTGAACTGATTTCAGAGTGTTTCACGTTGCCACAAAAGGCTGATAGAAAAACTGGCTTATGCTTCGTATGCATATGCGTATGTTGGAATTTTTCTATGGCGTAAATGCTCCATATAAGATGGAATGCTACGCATTTGAGGATGAAATGTAAATATGATGCAAATATGATGATATATGCAAAGATGCAAATGCAGGCTCGGGCTACTGGAGAAAATTTGTACATAAAAGGACCATTCCAGCAAAATAAATGCTGGAAAGGTGAAGCCAACTACGCCGGGGATAAACTGGATACGGAACCGCTTCAACAAAATAAATGCTGAAGACAACGCCAACTCCGCTGGGGGTAACCGATACAACAAAATTATTCTAGCAAAATAAATGCTGGAAAGGTGAAACCAACTCCGCTGGGGATAACCAAATGTGCTGAATATGATTAGACCTCCCTGGGGATAGCTTACACGTGCCAATGACCATTGGACTTTTGTTGGGGAAAATAGACGGAGTCTTCCTGCGTGTTAATGAAGATTGGATTCTGAGACTGATGTGCCAACACAGATTGGGCCTCTTGACGATTGCCAATAGGGATTGGGCTTTAGGAATAGCGCGCCAATAAGGATTGGGCTTCCTGAAAATTGCCAATAGGAATTGGGCTTTAGGCTATCCGTGGTGGGTCAAGTACGACTGACGCTGGAAAACATTTTGTCTGAATCCACGGTCCCTGGTTAAAGGGTTAAGGGATAATAACACGACTTCCCGATATTCGTCTCACACTTGAATATTGGCTGAACTTGCTTGAGTAGCTCTGAGTAGCTCTGATGACACGAAGAGGAACAATTCCTTCACTTCTGATATGCCCCAGCCTGTGGGATCTCTGTGGGGATACTCCTCGAATGGAAAACTTGAAAATCTGTACCCTGATGGTCTCACATGAACTGCCCCAACACTCTGAACCTCAGAGAGATGCTTCGGATCAAATGCCCCTCGGGCAAGAAACAACTTCTGCGTTTCTTTAAGTGGCCTGCCCCTGTCTACAACGACTTTGCCCCTGATTGGCTGATCTGTGGGGAGATACACTGGTTGTCCTCGAGAGATTCACGGATCTCGACCTGACTGCTTCAGAATAACTGACTTCGGATGGTTGACACCACTAGGGATTACTGGATATTGCTTTCCCCGGTTCACGGAATATTCGGGCGTTCTGTATTCTATCCTTATCAGACTTTCCACTGTAGGAAACTTTCCTTCTATCAAGCGCTTACTTGCAAGTAAAACAAGTTGTTCTGCATAAAAGATATATTAATGCAATGCGTATGACAGTTTTGACATCCAATCTGTTCACTGGAAAAGGAAAAAATAGTTTATGGCACATAATGAACAAATCATTTATCAGAATATCAACATCAGTACCAACATGGTAAGAAGAACCCTTTTAGGAGTCAGTTTCGACGCGATCTTTACCGAAGTATGCCTTCGAACCAAACCTGCTTCAATTAGGACTTTTTCTAGTTGTAACGTGGTCAGGTTCACGGTTTTGAAGGAAAGGATAAAGGCTCGAAATTTATTTTAACCCACCCGTTCACCTTGATGTTCTCCAATCCTAAGTTTAGCTAATTCGACCTTAGCGCTCTCTTTTCAGAGGTTGAAAGATAGGAGTGATAGTTCGAGAAACCATGAGTTTTTGGAGTGACAGCCACTCACTTTTCGTCTTTGCTAATTGGGGTCACACGACTCGTATTTTGTTTGAGGACTTTTTCTTTTGTAATCCTTTTCGTTTTTTTTAATTTTTTCTTTCAGTTTTTCGTTTTCCCTAATTTTTGCCCGGACTGGCTCCTTTGAGCTTTTTTTCATTATTAAGTCCAGCGGGATGCCCTCATTTTTTCCTAAGTCATTTGTTTTCAAGTTTTGACTTAGCGGGCTTTTGATTCTTTTTGCCTTTTTTTTGAACTAGTCGTGTGACACTGGTTGTCTGACTCTCTGGGGAATAATGTGACTGTTTCACTCCTTATCGGCAAGGTTTAACCATGGTGGTTTTTTAGGCACGACCTCTAGAGGTGTGACTGATCCTCGAACGGACACTCCTTTCTTCAATTTGGACGCTCGGTCAAATTAGCTAACACCTACCCTGCCCCGGGTTAAGATTGAGGGTTTTTTCGTTTTCAGAAAGAAACTCCTACTACTAAGCTCAAAGGGGTTGACAAGGGATTATCTTCCTTATAACTCCGGTGTTTAGGGATTTGAAACAATGCCTGTACATCATCAGCAGGTTTTATTTTCAAAGGCATACAATCGGAAGCTTGCGCGTCTTTTAAACTTCGTCATCCTCCCCAGGTTCCGCTTAACCAAGCGTTGGATATCTGTAAAAATTGAGTGAACACGAATGGATTAAATCAAAACATGCATACTCATTTCATTATCAATATCAATTGAAAACAATACAAATTTTACGAATACAATTTGCGCTTTAACAGAAAAGAAACTACAAATGCAAAGAAATGACGCGATAAAACACAGATTGCCAGCTTCGGGGAACCGGGCTTTTCGAACTTGATTTGCTGCTGAGCCAGCAATCTTTAGAATTGATCGTCGAAGTCATCCTGATACTCCTCTGAACATCTGCTTTCATTGAACTCTCCCATAACATGAACTGATTCGCCCACTTGGCTGGATGAAGGAAGGTCGACACTCTGAGGCGTCATTAAGATCCTGTTAGAGTCTAGCAAGGCTTGAATCTGACTTCGAAGCACCTTACAGTCATTTGTTGAAGGCCCCTATACCCCAACATGGTACTCACAATGAGCGTTGGCATCAAAACCTGGAGGGTAAGGCGGGATCATTGGATCGGTCTCTTTCGGCACTACCAGCCCACTTTTGACCGAATCCGGCAACAATTGACTATACGACACCGGTAGCTGAGTAAACTGCCTTTCAGGTTTCCTTGGTCTTCGCCGGGCGTGCTGACGCGGTTGACGATGATACGACTGTTGACTCTGGCGGGTAACAGATATCTGACAGACAGACGCAACAGGTTGCTGGCTCTGAACACTCGAAGTGTCTGGATACTGAATCTGAGGTACGGGAGATTCTGGGATGACATCACTTTCTTTCTCCCATTCTTCTTGAGAGCTGACAATTGATTCATCTTCATAAACTGCAGTATAAGGAATGTCTTGAATCTTTCCGCTCTTGATTCCGCTCTCAACACGTTCTCCTACTCTTATCAAGTCCGCAAAGCTTGTCATTTCACAACTAAACATTATGTCATAATAACGGCCCTTCAGGGTACCTAAGAAGAGGCCAACCATTTCTCTCTCCACAAGCGGTGGTTGAACACGAGCAGCCAGTTCTCTCCATCTCTGCACATACCCTCTAAAGGATTCGTTCTCCGCCTGAGATAATTCTTGCAAATGCACGCGACTAGGAGTCATATCCAGGTTATAGTCGTACCGCTTCACGAAGGCATTGGCTAAATCCGACCATGATTTGATACTATCACTCTTCAACTGCATGTACCAATCCAAAGATGCTCCGATCAAACTATCTTGGAAACAGTGAATCATAAGCTTGTCATTGGTAACATGTGAAGTCATTCTTCTGCAGAACATAACCAAATGTAGCTTCGGACAGCTATCCCTTTTGTATTTTTCAAAATTGGGCATCTTGAATTTCGGAGGCAACACAAGACCTGGCACCAAACACATGCTCGCAGCATTCAGATTAAGAGTGTTCTTATTCATCAGGGTAGTAATCTGATCTTCCAACAGCTGGAATCTTCTCATATCCTCAACAGTCCTCGGGTCCTCAGCATTAACCTTCGGAGCGTCCCTCTGACGATCTGGCACAAGGAAAGTGAAACGCTGATAGCCTGTGTCACGGAGAGAAGATGAATCTGTGTCTTTGACAGGAATCTGCACAGGCTGGGCTTGGGCAACATTATTCACCGGAGTCCTATGAACATTGCCCCCTCCTCTAGTCATAGTTGTCATGGCTTCCATGAACTGACTCAACTGGTTCTTCAACAATTCAAACTCTGCCCTGGTAACAAACTGATTCTGCTTTGCTGAGTCCATGATCTTTCCCGAAACTAACTCAAGTCCAATGCGAATGCCGAGAAGTCAACTGCAAGTTGGACAATAGACGGGTAAGCTCTCTGATCCAGCCGAGGATGGACATGCTAGCATGAGATGCACATGAAATGCAATGCAAAATGCTAATGCAGCAAACATGGGATCACAGCCTCCACAAAGCTCTGAATACTGCTGCGCTGTTGACCGGATAAGTCTGCTCTGACGAGAGAAAACCAAAATACTGGGTAGGCTGGAAGTCAAGTTTCCTGCAAAAACCCTCCCACTCACAGGTATGGACCTAAACTGACACAGGTTCGGCATCCTATGCGGTCATCAGCGTCACAGACTTTCAAGAAACGATGACACGATACCCAGAAGGTGTGGCATCATCATCTCTTGAAGCGGCCTCACTTAGCCGAATCCCAAGTGATCGGTTCCCAGAGTCGACAATCCTTAGATCTGAAATCCTTTCGACGGCCCACAGGGCTGGAAATAGAAATCATCTCAAAGAATCTCGTCTGAGTGCAGATTTCGTGGGAACTAGTACATGCCTAACATACAGGTTCACCACTAATCTGCTTGTAGTGCTAGGTATATCCTCGAGCCTGGGTCTGGCTTATCACTCATCAGATCCCCTCCCACAACAGCACAGTAGCAACAGATAATAATACAGTGCGGAACATGTAAATACAACAGTAATACAACATACAAAAATAAACACCCATAGACAAGCAAACAAGTACTAGGATTGACTCTCGCAGGGACGTTGGATCCCCCGATTGACTCGCATAGGGACGTTGGATCCCCCAGGAAACTATCACAGTCCCCAACAGAGTCGCCAGCTGTCGCTACCGCGAAAAATGGGTGCCGGCAAGACAGAAGAGTCGCCACCTTTTGTTATTTATCCCTCAGAACAGGAAAGGAAACGATCAGGAAAAACCTGACGCAAAGGTATAAGACAAGGTCATCGCAACCAATGTCTAGATTTGGGAGTCGGTTACGCAAGGGGAAGGTATTAGCACCCCTCACGTCCATCGTACTCGATGGGATCCATGCTTGTTATTTTGTCTACGGGTGAAAAACAATCTATCTACGACCGCTAAAGCTAAATGGAAAGAAACTGACTCGATAGAGCATCGCGCTCTATGCCTACGTATTCCCTCGTGCAATGGGAAAGTCAGAGTCAACGTAGTTCGGGAAACTACGGGGGGATTTGCTCGCCGAGATATCACATCTCGTGCCTACATACTTTCACACGGCGTGAAAGATTAGAGCTTGCGTAGTTCGGGCTAACTACGGATAACCGGGGTGTTCTCGATCACACAGGGGTGAGAGAAAGGATTGACGATACTAGCGTACGCATTCTAGCAGTTAGGTGTATACTGCTCGCTCATCGGAGACTTAGGCGTTACCTGTTTGCGCTAGAGCGGACGTAGTATGTCGTTGGTTTGAAGGTATGGGAACCTACGGGAACTTAGAACTACGGTCTGGTCTCAATTGCGCGAGGGTAAGAGAAAAGGGATATTAGTCGTCAACGGGAAAGTCTGGATCGCACGGCCGCGAGAGAACAGAGAAGTTAATTGTTAGTGTGCTCGTTAGGATATCGCATCCTATGCCTACATATTCTCGCCTGGTACAAGAAATCAGAGCAGCTGTAGTTCAGCTAACTAAAGGAAAAGGGAAAAGGGAGCTCGCTAGGATATCACATCCTATGGCTACGTACTCTCGTCTGGTACGAGAGATCAGAGCAAACGTAGTTCGGTGCTACAGGAAAGCAAGTCTCGATTGCAAAGGGGCAAGAGAAGGGGTCTCAATTGCCGGAACGCGAGAGAGAAAAAGGGTTCTGATCGTGCGGGGGCGAGAACAAAGAGGAAGCAGGCTTAACACGCCTAAAAGGGAAGTATTTCGGGACACACACGCAAGAACCTAAGGCGTAGGAGCGAGTGCGTTGTATATCACCCAAGGGACATATACTAAACACCCTAAACGATCGAGGGGAGACCGCTCGATTGTCATTTCCTACGTATCTAACGCTACAGCTCACAACACTCGACGGTTGCATGAAGACTTGAATAAGAAAGATGATATCGAACGAAGCGGCTTCGTTTGCTCTCGACATGTGCACAAGCTCCATTCCAATCGTCTCCTCTCTGGATCCGTGATGATGACGTTCGTATCAGAACCGATGTAACGCTTAGGCCGTCATGGTTCGACTTATATGATAAATCAAACTCTAAGAGGTAGCTTATTGATATCCGTGTCAAAGACAAGATAGAGAAATGACATCGAAAATCATTTTCCAATTGAATCATGTCACACGGCCAGCCAAGAATAAAATCGAGATAAAATCGGATAGCAGAAAAGAAATGAGGAGAGAAATCCAATCACAAATGAAAATAAAATTCTACTCCTAAAATACGGCAATTAATTTCTACTAGAAGATATTCTAAAGAAATATAAGGAAATGCGTACAGAAAATAGAATAAAATCCTATGCACAATGTTCTATAATTTGCTATAAAGAAAATAGAATGAAAAATTCTATACTAAAATCTCTATAATATCCTATAAGAAAAATAGAATATAAATTCTAAAAATATAAAAATCTATATTAAAAAGGTAATAATATTCTAAACTATGACTATAATCCCTAAAAGAAAATAGAAAAATAAAAACTACAATTATTACAATCAAACATCCAATACAAGAGAAATTAAAAAATGAAGGAGAGGGTGGTACATTCTGAAAACAGGGGTGAAGCCTGAAAAAAACCATTGGGCCCAGCCCACAATACAATCAGAGAAAAAAATGGAACCAAGGGGAACAGGGGGGTGCACGTAATGAAACAGAGGTGTAAATGGAAAAACGTTTGTTGTTGTTGGGCCCAGCCCATCCGTAACAAAAATAGTAAGGAAAGGGGGTGTGTTAGGGGAACTGAGGTGTATGGATCCAGAACTGCAACAATTGGGCCCAAGATTCAGCCCACCGACCCCTCCACCCTCCAATTCCAATCAGAAACCCTAGAACACCTTTTCTTTCACCTTCACCGCCTCACCTCACTCTAAACCTCTTACTTCTTTCTGTCTCAGACCTCTCTCTTGAATCAAACCAACAAACCTAACTCACAACCTAACATCAAACACACAATATCCGTGAAGCACTAGCTGATGTTATCGCGACAGAGCTTGATGTTGTTGATGGATCGCTCATGGAGCTTGCTGTGGATGGTTGAAGGTTGTTCGAAGCTTGTTTGCAGATTCGACGCAGATAAAGTGAGAATCCTTGCAACTTCTTTGAGAGTTGAAGAAATTTGGCAAAACATTATGAATGTTGATGATGTTTATTGAATTGTTACGAAGGTCGTACGAAAAAATGATGAAGATCTTGAAGGTTTTGCTGGAAATCTGGAGATGATGAAGTTTGAGGAACTTGTTCTTGGAGAATGAACATGAAGGTTCGTGAACATTCAAGGAAAATTGGGAAACAATCTGGAAGGTTGATGAATGAATCTGTTGAAGAACTGATGAACAGGACGGAGATCTGGAGGTTTCTTGATGAAACTTTTCTGAAGATTGATGTGTGAAGGTTCATGATTCTGGAGGCTGATTAATGCAGATTCCGTCGAAGTTGATGAACATGCAGTGAGTATCAGGTGGATTTCTGGAGAATCATGAAGAGGATGATGAACGTGAGGATGAACACGGTGGTCGGATTACTACTCCGGTGACGGTTACAAGTTCTGGTGACGGTTGCAGTTCGTTTTCGGTAATGGTTATGGGGAAGGTTGGTTTCGCCGGCGAGAAGCTCCGGCGAGTTGCATGCCGGCCGGTGAGGGAGACAGTGAAGGACAGGTGGCAGGCTCGTGTGTGTGAGGTGGAGGTGGGAAAGTGAGGTTGCCACACGTGGCCCCCATGCAGAAAGGATGTGGCGTCCATGCAGGTGGGTGGAAAAGTGAGGTGGATGATAGAGAACGGGACGCGTGGAAGGTTCTTATACTGCCAAGTGTCCTGGACCTGGCTCAATGGGCCTCCAAAACAACACCTGGCCCACGAAAATGGATTAAAGACCTGATTCAATTAATGCAATCTGACTCACTTAAAGACTTAATAAAATGCAATTAAATGCTAATAGACCTGATTAAAATCTGCTTAAAAAACTAAACGAAAATTAAGACTCTTTAACCAAACTAATTAATATTCCTACTTAAAAAAAGATTATCCTAATGACTAATTAAAATCCAATTAATCTCTAGGAATTCCAATCTATTACTCTAAACCAAATTAAATCTAGAAAAATATTAAATCTATTAAACTCTACCTATTATATCTAAACAAATTCGATTAATATCTAGAAAAATGAATTAAGTCTATAAAATGCTAAAACAAATTCAATTAATATCTAAAAAAATGAATTAAATCTATAATTTCTAAAAAGAAATTAAATCTAGAAACTTATTTAAAATCTATTTAAAATCTAGAAACTATTTAAAATCTATTTAAAACCTATTTAAACAAACTATTTAATATATATTTAAAATCTAGAAAAAAAACAATTAAATCTATTAAATCTATTTAAAAATTCTAGAAAATAAGGGAAAAAAATTTTAAAATGCAAGGAAGGTCAATTAAATCGATTAAAAAAGGATGCGCGAACATAGCGAAATAAACGGTAACAACCGGACACCGAAATGTCCTCAAAAACAACAGCGAGAGCTGAAAACACCGGGACGAGCACCAATTCCCAAAACAAATCCTCGTATTCGAGCTGGCCTGAAAAGCCTACAACGTCAGGAGAGGGCTGTAATCCCGATAAAATCAATCTGACTGCAAAAATGCAAGGTATGCGGTATGCAAATGCAAAATACAAAATGAGTCAAAACATAAGCCAAATTGCGAGAAGTGGTTGGTCAAATTTTGGGGTGCAACAGCTGCCTGTAGTTCAACCAACTAGCGTGGATCCCATTGAGTACGATGGACGTGAGGGGTGCTAATACCTTCCCCTTGCGTAACCGACTCCCGAATCCAAACATTGGTTGCGATGACCTTGTCTTATACCTTTGCGTCAGGTTTTTTCCGATCGTTTCCTTTCCCGTTCTGAGGGATAAATAACAAAAGGTGGCGACTCTTCTGTCTTGCCGGCACCCGTTTTTCGCGGTAGCGACACTTTCCTTCTTTAACCGTGAACCTGACCACGTTACAACCTTTAAAAGTCCTAATTGAAGCAGGTTTGTTTCAAAAGCATACTTCGGTAAAGATCGCATCGAAACTGACTCCCAATAAAGGATTCCTCTTACAACGTTGTATTGATTTTGACATATTGATGAATGATTCATACACTTTATGTCACAAAATTTTTTCAGTGAACAAATTGGAATTTCAAAACTGTTATATGCATTGTATTTGATATGTCTTTTATGCAGAACAACTTGTTTTACTAGCGAGTAAGCGCTTGACAGCAGGGAAGTTTCCACAATGGAAAGTTTGATCAGGATAGAATGCAAAATGCCTGAATTCCGATGAACCGGGGCAAGCCATGTCAACTGATCACAACACGGGAGTCCGCCATCCAGAAGTCAGTTAATCTGAAGCAGTCAGGTCGAGGTTTGATAAATCTCTCGAGGGCAACCAGGGTATTTCCCCACAGATTAGCCAATCAGGGGTAAGGTCGTTGCAAGACAGGGGCAGGTCTCCATAAGAGCGCATAAGTTATTTCTTTCCCATAGGGCAATTAATATGAAGCACCTCTTCAAGGTTCAAGATGCTGAGGCAGATCAAGGTACAGAGATTGCGGATTTCCCTTCGAGGAACATCCCTGCAGAAATCCCACAGGCTGGGGCAAAATATGGAGTTAAAGGAATTGCCCCTCTCCGTATTGTCAGAGCTACTCAAGCAGGTTTGATCGACCTTCAAGTTCAAGACGGATGTCGAGAAGTCGTGCTACTATCCCTCGACCCTTCAACCAAAACCTTTGAATCTAGACAGGATATTTTCCAGCGTCAGCCGTAACTGACCCATCACGAATAATCTATAGCTCAAGGCCTGTTGGTGGTTGTCAGGAAGCCCAATCCATGTTGATGCATCATTCCAGAATCCAATTGCCATTGGTACGCAGGAAAACTTCGTCTGTTTTTCCCCAGTAAAGCCCAATCATCATTGGCACGTGCAAGCTATCCCCAGGAGAGTCCAATCATACTTGGCACCTTCTGTTATTCCCCAGCGGAGTCGGTTTCACCTTTCCAACATTTATTTTGCTGGAGTAATTCTGTGATACCCGGTTTTCCCCAGCGGGGGCAGGTCTCTCTTCTCTAGCATTTATTTTGCTAGGGGAGATCCCTTTTGCATTTTGGATCGTTGCATAACATCCTCCCAAACACGTAGCATTTCCATTTCGTATGGAGTATTACGCCATTCTCAAACATATGCATCGGAAACATAAGCCAGGTTTGGTACCGATTACCGTTAAGAATGAAGATTGTTTGATTCAGGATATGGTTGGAAACATTCCCGGCATTGGTCGTTCAGTTGTCTTCCCGGGGAGTCTTATTGATCCAAACCCCTTTGTGAGTCCGTTGAATCTCTTATTCCAGCTCTTGGTTGGCATTCCCCAGCGTAGTCCAATTCATGGTGACTGGTGTTCTGGTAAGTCGGGGTGCCTTGTCCTAGCTTTCTGTTAGTAATCTCTGGTTTCCCCGTCGCAGAATCTTCGTTCCAACTCTTGGTTGGCAATCTTTGTTATTCTAACTCTTGGTTAGTAGCTATTATCCTAACTCTTGGTTAGTGGCCTTTTATTTCAACTCTTGGTTGATAATTTTGGGTGATCATCTCAACTTTTGGTTGGTAGTCTCCTGTGGTAGAGTCAGCTTCGTGTAGCGTCCCCTAGCTATCCTAACTCTTGGTTAGCAGCTTTTGTTCTGACTTTTGGTCGAGGAGGATCTATTTTTCCTGGTTATCCTAACTCTTGGTTAGCAGCTTTTATTTTAACTCTTTGTTAGTAGCTTTTGTTCCAACTCTTGGTTGGCAATCCTGGCAATCCTAACTCTTGGTTAGTGGCTTTTGTTTCGATTTTTGGTTGATGAGGATTTATTTTCCTGGCGATCCTAACTCTTGGTTAGTGGCTTGTGTTATGACTTTTGGTTAGCACCCTGGTTTACCAACTTTTGGTTGGATGTTATCCCTCGCAGTCATTTTTCCGACTATTGGTTGGTAGCCCCCCTTTTACTCGTCCGACTATTGGTTGGCAGTCTTCTTTCGACCCTTCCAACTATTGGTTGGTTGTCTTTATTCGTTGTTCCGACTATTGGTTGGTGGTCTTTGTTCATTGTTCCGACTATTGGTTGGTGGTCTTCTTTCGACTCTCCCAACTATTGGTTGGTAGTCCTTCTTTTACTCTTTCAACTATTGGTTGATAGTAGTCCTTTGCCGGTTTCAACTATTGGTTGATAGTTTCTCTTTGGTTCTTCCGACCCTTGGTTGGTAGTCTCCTCGTTGTTCTGACTATTGGTTGGTAGTCCTCCTCGTTGTTCCGACTATTGGTTGGCAGTCTCCTCGTTGTTCCGACTATTGGGTGGTGATTTTCCTCACAGTTCCGACTATTGGTTGGTGGTCTTTATTTGACGCTTCCAACTATTGGTTGGTAGTTTTCCTTTGGATGTTGTTCCCACTATTGGGTGGTAGTCATGTTCCTCCACAATAGGGTTGCTTGTTTCCAACTCTTGGTTGTAGTTTTCCGCTATTGTCAGTTCATCACCAGTCAGTAGGTCCCGTTGATTCTAACTATTGGTTAGCAGTTTTAGTTCCAGATTTCTAGTCGGACTTTATCCTTTGCAGCGTCATTATTCCAACTCTCAGTTGATAGTTTTATGATGGACGTTTCTTTCGACTCTTGGTCGGCAGTACGAGTGTTCCTTAGCGGATGTATCCCAACTCCTGGTTGGTATTCCTTATTTCCCCAACAATCCTAGCTCTTGGTTAATAGCTTGTGTTCCGACCTTTGATCAATGGTATTCCATGTGATTCTAACTATTGGTTAGTACCTTTGTTTCCCAACTCTTGGTTGGTATCTGTAGTGATTTTCCAACTCTTGGTCGGTATTCCCGAGTTTGTTTTCCAACTCTTGGTTGGTATTCCAGAGTTTGTTTCCCAACTCTTGGTTGATATCTGTAGTGATTTTCCAACTCTTGGTTGGTATTCCCGAGTTTGTTTCCCAACTCTTGGTTGGTATCTGTAGCAATTTTCCAACTCTTGGTTGGTATTCCTGAGTTTGTTTTCCAACTCTTGGTTGGTATCATTCAGTTGTTTCCCAACTCTTGGTTGGTATCTGTTGTTGGTTTCATCCCAACTCTTGGTTGGTATTCCCGAGTTTATTTTCCAACTCTTGGTTGGTATCCTTTAGTTGGTTCCCAACTCTTGGTTGGTATCTGTTGGTTGTTTCATCCCGACTCTTGGTTGGTAGCCATAGTTTGTTAGTCCGACTTTTGGTTGGTATTCCTTGGTTCGTTTTCCAACTTTTGGTTGGTATCCTCTAGTTGTTTCCCAACTCTTGGTTGGTACCTGTTGGACGTTATCCCGACTCTTGGTTGGTATCCGTTGATCTTTGTTCCAACTCTTGGTTGGTATCCGAGGTTTTGTCACCCCGACTTTTGGTTGGTACCCTATTTGTCTGTTGTTCCAACTCTTGGTTGGTATTCCGAGTTTGCTGTCCCGACTTTTGGTTGGTATTTGTTGTCGGTTTTGTCCCAACTCTTGGTTGGTATCTTTAGTTGTTTCCCAACTCTTGGTTGGTATCCGTTAGCCTTTGGTTGTTCCAACTCTTGGTTGGTGTTCTCCAGGCGTTTTCCCGACTTTTGGTTGACATCTTTTGGATGAATTTCAGATTTTATTGGATTATTATCTTTGGCATATCGGTATTCCAACCCTTGGTTGGCATTCGCTATTTTGTGTTCGTGCAGGTTGCAAATTTTCGGGTTTGTCGATATTCAATCGCCTTTCACTTTGATTGGCTGAAGGTTCTTCACCTCTCATCCAATCCGGTCCAAGTCGTTTGAATAGGGGCAGCTGTTACACCCCAAAATTTGCCCAACTTTTTGCTTTAGCTGGCTTTTGTTTCATTGCATCTATCATTGCATTCATAGCATTAACATTTGCATACCATAGTCCATGAACAGGGGATTGAGAGGTGTGTGCTTATCAAGAGAGGGCTATCAAAGGTCTAAGCCTATTCAAGGAGTTATATTCGAGCTATCAAGTGCTTATCATTATCAGAAGAATGCCAAAGCTCATCAGAAGGAGTGGATTGGTTAAGAATGGTGTACCTCCTATCTTGGGGGTCTATGAAGGTCATCAAGTGGTTTTGAATCCATGGTTATGGGTGGAGAGTATTGTGATAACTCATGGGAGACCTTGAGGGTCATCTTGATTTTATTGTCAATTTTTATTTTATTTCTCGATCTATGAAGTCTCCGATTCACGAATGTTGGTTTTCGAGGTTGATAACCTTCATTATTTCAAATCTCTAGAAAATGATCATTTGGATGATTTTTCTATACTTTGAGTTCGTGAGAGGTTTCCCTCGATTAATCAACACGAGTTTATGATTAAGACGAGATCCCACCCTTCTTTTGTCCGTGAGACACGATTAAATCGGATAATAATCCTCAATATCATTTCTCTATCTTGTTTTTAGAATGAATATCAATTTACGCAACCTCCTATAGTTCGACTTTCATCATAAGTCGAGCTACGAAGGTTTAGCGTTACATTTCGTCCCGATTCAATTCAATAACAAACTGACAACTAACTTTTACTTTCCGTCAATATACAACTGCTTTACTTTCTGTCAAATATACACTGCTTTGTTTTTTAGTCGATATTATCTTGATCTATATTACCTTGTTCATATACTCGTTGATATTTATCTTGATATAATATTGTGAATATTTTGTATATATTATTATGTATCCTGTATATTATTCATATCTTATATATATTCATATAATATATCAAGATAAATTATATCCTGTATATCGAAACCATAAAACCCTGAATTTGTAGACTGTTGACTGTTTGTCCGAGTGTCGGATCATTGGACATTTTTAGGAACCCTAGCATGGAGTTGTGTCTGACTTTTGGTCAAGGTTTAGTTTAGGACACCTCACACACACACAGCTTCCTCTTGGGCTACCTGACAATGAGACCTTTTATTTCGTGCAATCCCGTGTAATTTGCATAAACTCCTCTCCCATTTTCGATGTACGTATTTCGTATTTCTTCGACTGTGGTTATCTTCTAGGAGCACCCCCAGGGACTAGTATAACCGTTTTCAAACTAATTCTCGATTCGTCATCGAGCCATTTTCAAACACCCCTCTGTAAGTCGAGTGCTCATCCTCATTCGCCATCAACCTATCGCACACGCCGTTGCACGTTATTATGGACTCGATATTAGGAGCACCCCCAGGGACTAATATTGTTTCTCAAATTTTAACCTTGATTCGTCATCAAGCCGATTCTGTTTTCAATGAAACCCCTCGACCCGTCGTCGAGCCATTTTCAAACCCACTTCCATTCCACCATGTTTTTGCATGCAAATATAAGTCAAATCCTTGATCCAACGTCAAACGGATTTTCTCAACCAATTGTCAAACCAATTCACCACCTGTTCTCTTTTACAACTTTTCTCTTAAAACCTTGGTCTCGTACCAAGTGCATTTTCAAACTCTTTTCCTAATAAAACTTGAATGGTTGTAGAGTGGTTAGGCGTAAGCCTTCTCCTATCCCGAGTGCTTGACATTACCTTTAGGGTTCACTGTCGTAAAGCACTTATCATCCAAGATCAAAATATCTTTAATAAGAGAATGAAGTTCTTTTTGTATTGAACTAAAGAGAGAGGATTGAGTACAAACTTCTTCTTCTCTGAGTATTAGGATACTCACTGTAGAGTGTGTGGTCTTGATACTCGTCTTTCAATACGAAGACGTGACTACGTTCACCACACCATTTTCAAAATAAATCTTTGAGATAAAGGATTGGGTACTACCCGTAAGGGGTTACTATCCGAGGACCTATTTCATCCACAAAAATACCAGTTAACCGTAGGCCGAACTACGGCTGCTCTGATTTTTCATGCCTATTGAGAATAAGTAGGCATAGGATTATGATGATTCTAGCGAGCACTCTTCTTTCTTTTCCACCTTTAGTCCCCCGATCTTTTCAAAAGGACACGCTACGTCCGTTCTACCGCAAACATGTAACGCCTAAGACTCCCCAAGCTAGCTGGAATACACCTAACTGCTAGAATGCATATGTTAGCATCATCTACCAGAACTTCCCAGTTAATCGTAGGCCGAAATACAGTTGCTCTGATTCTTTACTTATTTTAAGTAAAGACACATAGGCACAAGCGCCACAATCCTTGCTGAGCATACTTCCATCTTTTCATCCGTAGTCCTTCGAACTATGTTGACTATGACATTCTCATACCTATTGAGAATACATAGGCATAGGACCGCGAGGTCATACCGAATCTCTTTCCCCCCTTTTATCTCTCTTTTTCCCTGTTTCTAGCCTTTCTCTTTCCCCTTAGGACACACTTAGATAGCAATACCCTTTAACAGATACCTTCGCAAATAGACACATAAATGGTTCCCATCGAGTACGATGGATGCGAAGGGTGCTAATACCTTTCCTTCGCATAACCGGATTCCGAACCTGTTCTCTTGGTTGCAAGACCATCTTATCCAGCTTCGTTAGAGGTTTTCTCGATGTTTTCACTTCCCCTCATGGGATAAATAAATTTCGATGGCGACTCTTCTGTATTTCCATTTTCACCTCTCCGTCGTTGCATTTTTGAGTAGCGACAGCTTGGAGACTCTGCTGGGGAAGTCCTAGCAAGCCAAACCTAGTTTGTTTATCACATTTGTGATTTACTTGCTTTTATTGTTTATTATGCTGTATTCCTCTTACCTGTTGGGTTTATTTGGGGATGGTTTGTAAGGATTAAAGCTTTCTACCCGAGCTTTTCCGTATACACTAAGTTAGGCGATGGATGCTTTCTGATTTGCGAGACTTAGGACTCGTTGAGTTAGTTTGACTTCCACCGCTCAGTTGAGGCCCCTTTGGGATGATTATGTCTTACAAGTAGTCGTAATGGCGCCTTTACTTCCGACTTGGGAGTCCATGATTCTGAGGACCTTTTTAGAACCTTATTCCAAAGGTTACTAAAACATAAATTTATGCTCATCCTTTGAAGGGATTACCGTCTTACGAATCATCTTTATGATGGAAAACTTTTGAAGGTTAGTGCATGAGACTTTGTTTAAAGCCTCTGGGATGCCCTCTTATAAACCAATAGATTGCCCACCCGAGGTGAGAGATACCTTGTTGCGTTACCTTGCAGATCTATGACCTTGATCCCGTTTCTGTTGCACTCATAACATTGCATTTGCATAAGCATCTAAGCATTATTTTGCATATCCTTCTCTGACCAAAAATACAAAGGGCTCACCTATCCCTTTTTCATAACCCGAGGTTGATTCCCCGACACTCATGTTGAACCTGTGGGAATTATGAAGCATTTGAAGCAAGAGGAGCTTAGACTCCTTGAAAGGCCAGTTAGAGGAAGCAAGCTGAGGTGGCTATGTCAAGAGAGCAACCGCCAGAACATTGATTCCTCAGGATTCACTGTGGCAACTAATCCACTATATGATCTTCTGCTTGATGACGATCTTCCACAAGTAAGCATTCCTGCTCGATCCCAGAAGGTGCCATTGACTAATCCCATGAAGGAAAAGCTTTGTGCCATTGAGGAGAAACTTCAAGCTATGAAAGTACAGGATACGCCTAGGCTCGATGCTGCTGATATGTCTAGTTCCAGACTTGATGATTCATCCAAAACTCAAGATACCCAACTTCGAGAAGTACACAGGTTTTAGTTGCCCGAAGTGTCATTTGTTGATTTTTTTGTCAAAAGATAACCTCTTACACTCATGATGGTAAGTTAATAATTCAAGACAGTTTGAGTGGAGCATCATTGAGTCGATACATGGACTTGGCTAGTGCTTTACTAAAGCATTACCAGTTCGATGTGGATGAAGCTTCCAGTCGCATGCAGTTGCAAAGCCTATTTCAAAATGGCAATGAATCCTTTAAGGAATATGCACCACGGTGGAGAAAATTAGCAGCCAGAGTGTAACCACCAACTCTCAGACAAATAATTAGTCGACATGCTCATAAATAGTATGCATCTTATCTTGAAAGAATGACTGGCTGTGCACCATCAAGCTTCTCTGACCTTGTGACGGTAGGAGAACGCATTGAAAGCTACCTTAAGAAGGGACAAATCCAAGACGCCTCAAGTATTCAGGCCGATGAGACTGAATCCATCAATAATTTCCAAGAGGAAGAGAAGGATGAAACCAGTGCATTCATATCAAATATTGAGTATTCTCAGGGTACACCAGCAAAACCTTATGGTCCCTCATCTTCTCAGTGTTCATCATTTCCAGTGCCATGTTATCCTTATAGGCAACCAGCCATGCCTAAAGCTCCATCCCAAAAACCATGGATTTCTCATCATTTGAATCAACAACCCATGGTCGGAAATATCAGTATAAGAATCAGCATAGGCCTATAAACAATTTAGGAAGGAGGAATACTCATCTTCGTCCAGTTCCTGTGTCATCTTCTGCCACATCTGGTTCAAAGCTCGTTGTTGGAGCCCAAGATTCTAAAACCGTTGCCAGAACCATACCCTCTTAGGTACAATCCAAATAAGCATTGTGGATATCATGGGGCATTCGACTGAAGATTGCAAAGCCTTCCAAGCTAAAGTACAATGACTGATTGACAAAGGTTACATATCCTTTCCAGAAGAACCGTGTGAAGCTGTTGCTGTCGAAAACAATGATCAGGGGCGAGGGTCTACCTCAAGATCTTATCCCCAACTCCTATGGGATGCCAATGAACTTCGTTACCATAACCGAAGGAACCGCTTCCCAGCCAATCCCAACACATGGAGTTACTGTTAAAGCCATCCTGTAAGCCCAACCTATTGTTGTTCAGATCCCCATTCCTCATGCCGAGGATAAATCTGTTGGATCAGTATGATGACGTGCAAAACTATCATGCTGCTATCCCCATTACCAGTCCTGTCACTGCTCAGGATTCATAAGCCATCAAGATATGTCATGATCTAGCAGAAAAATTCTGAGTCATAGAAGGGATAAATTCAAACTCTCTCAGTGCTTTAGAATTGTGTTTGGTGCCTGAGATTGTCATTCCTCCCAAGTTCAAAGTTCCTAAATTCTCAAAGTGCAAAGATCTCAGTTTCCCGAACATTCATCTGAAGAGGTGCTATAGCAAGATGGCTGCTTATGCCAGAGGAGAAAAGATAATGATTCATTGCTTCCAAGCCAACCCATCTGGGGAATCACTCGAATGGTATATGTAGCTGGAGCATAACAGCATGCGTAGTTAGGCTGAGCTAGCTGATGCATTTGTCAAACTGTACAAATACAACACCGACCTTGCTCCGAACCGAATGGTACCCAACATCAGAGTGTGACTCAGAAGGACAGCAAATCCCTTAAGGAGTATGCGCAACGATGGAGAGAGCTAGTTGTGAGGGTGCATCCACCCCTCTTTAACCGTGAACTAATTGACATATTCATGGGTACCTTACAAGGCCAATACTACGAGAAGCTGATCGGTAGTATTTCTGTTGGATTCTCTGACTTGGTGATCGTCGATGAGAGGATTGAAGAAGGTCTGAAGAGCGGAAAAAATCTAAGGAGGTTCTAGCAGTCAGGCTGAGGCCAGGAAGCCGTTCAATGGATATAATAAGGTGAAACAAATGTCGTCTCTGTGTAGAAAGGGAAATCTCCTCAACAAACTACTGTCTCCTATGCCTTATCAAATCCCTTGCTTCCAGTATCTGTATGCCGCTGATGTGCAATATGCTTCAATGCCTTATCATCTAGTTGTTCAAGCTGTTCAAGCTCCAAAGCCTCAGTAACAGGCTCCTCAACAACAATCTTACAACTAGAAAGGTTATCAGTATCCTCCTCAACATCAACTATTGCAAGCTGCTCAACAACAGCGAGCTACTCGTCAGCAGCGTCAGCCTAATCTACAGAGAACGTTGAGGCCAGGTAGAGTCTTTGATCGCCTGCCAATGCCATATGCTAGTATCTTTGCTCAGTTGCTGGAAAAGAAGGCTATTGTTCAAGAGATTCAGTTCCCACAATTGTCATTCCTGCCGACTACGATGCAAATGTTCATTGTGAGTTTCATAAAGGCGTTCCAGGTCACACCATTGAGAACTGCAGGCTTTCAAGCACAAAGTTCTAGACATGATTGGCGGGATGCTATCAACTTCAATGGGAAGCCTCCAAATGTCATCAACAATCCTATACCACCAGCCAGCTAGTGCCTGCACCAGATCGAATCAAGTCAAGTCAAGTTCATTCCTCGAAGAAGGCAGTCATGTTGCCATTTTATCTTTCGCATTTCTTGTATTTTGTCTTTGTTTGTTTAAGTACTGTACGCTTTAAACAATTGCCATTCGTATTTGGTTTTCATTAATGTTTTTTTTATGCATGTTTTGAATTAGTTATGTCGTATTCACTCATTATTTTCACTTATCACGAATCATCGACACATTTGTTCACTTCACTCTATCAACTGTTGTTTAGCATGATTTGAGGGAGGATGACAAAAACGAAATACTCATAATTGCAAACCGTATGCTTTCAGACAGAATCTCGTCGATGATGTACAAGAATTGTTTCAAATCCATAAACACTGGAGATATAAGGAAATAATCCCTAGTTAACCACTTTGAGCCTAGAAGTAGTAGTTTCCTTCGGATATTCAAACCTTTACACTCAACCTAGGGCAGGGTAGTGTTCAATTAATCCCATTACACGCTCAAATCAAAAGTAAAATCCAAAAGACGGTTGTTCATCAAAGATTCATGACATGGCAATCACCATTCTTCAACAAAATTAAAAAAATCAAAAGCTTGCTAAGTCAAGCACCTCAAAGGGGACTTAGGCAAAATCAAGGCAATCCCGATGGATCTGACAAACAAAGTCAATACATGCAAAAGTTAGGGATCAAAAACAAAATCAAAAGCGGTCCCTAAACCCTCAACAAAAACAAAATAAGATTCAGTGGTCACCCAAAAGGGTCACTAACATCTGTCAAAAAACCAAATAAGGTGACTGCCACGTCGAGCAAATCTTGAACCATCAAGCTTACACCGTTAAGATAGGCATGTGCAAAATTAACTGAATGTAGGACCGAAGATCATCAAGAAGAAGGGGTGGTTACAAATCATACTTTGAGCCTAATATCCTTGTTTTGATAAACCGTGAACCAGACCATGTTACAACCCTCGAAAGACCTAATTGAGGCGGGGTTTATTTTGAAAGGATACCATTGTAAGGTTACGTAAACTGACTCCTCACATATACGCTAATCATCAGCATTGGTGCCATTATCCTTGCTGTATCTTTTAAACTGTTCAAGTTAGCACAACATCTGGGCTAACGATTCATTCGTCTCACTATCACGACACTTCAATAAACGACACTTTTTCAGAACTTGCATGAGCTTTACATTAATAGTACCATTTTTGAGTATACAATCTTAATTCCAAATCAGTGCTAGACATCAAAGACACTCTAATAAGGAGCAATCAAGGAAGGAACTTGACTTCCAGTGGCTGACACGAAGCAAGGCTACCTCAAAACCCACAGACTGGGGCAAACCATTCAACAACTCAAGCATGGGCAAGCTAATTCAAAGCATCAAAGTTCAACTTCAACTTTAGAACTGGTTAATCAGGGGTAGGTCATTGCCAGGTTCATACTAGCGCAAGACCAAGTCGTCTTGACCATCAAAGCAGAGTTACAATCCTCTCTGAAGCAAGTTCACAATAAGCCATCAAGTGCCCAGACTTAGGGAATCCAGAGCATCTTCGTTCACTTCAATCATGGCACCTTCAGCGAACTACGTGTCGAGGAAGTCAATCCCCCCACCCAAAGTCCAATCTGCATTGGCAACTACCAAAAGACCTCCATGTCTGCACTTGCATTTCCAGTCACCTGTCTGCAATCATATGCATCACGTGCATCATACGCATCGCATTCGATATCATAAGCATCTCGTATCATATGCATACCCGAGTCCTATCATATCTCTCTCAGCTCTTGCATCTCTACACGTCAGCATTTGCATTCGTATTTCCATTTGTTATGGAATATCGTTATCATCAAGCATTCTCACGTGTGAGCTCAGGTCCAGGTCAATCTCGAAGATTTCCAAGATCATCATCATCCCAGTCAGGGACATCTTATTGCAACACTGTGGGTTCCCCCTTACGAAATTCAAGGGTATCAGAACAAGGTTCAGCCCAGCCAGGGGCAACTTTTTTAAAACCATGGACATCTCCCATTACATTATTACAACCTTGTGGTTGATCAGAACCCTAAGACGATCTTCAGCCCAATCAGGGGCATTTTCATCAGAGCCGTTGTCACCACTCAAAAAATGCAATGACGGGGAGGCGAAAAGAAAGACAGAAGAGTCGCCATCGAACTTTATTTATCCCATGAGGGGAAGGGAAAAATCGAGAAAACCCTAAGATGAAAAATGGATAAGATGGTCTCGCAACCAAGAGAACAGGTTCGGAAGCCGGTTATGCGAAGGGAAGGTGTTAGCACCTCTCGCATCCATCGTACTCGATGGGAACCATTTGTTTATCGATGTGTGAAGATACCTGCTAAAACTTATTGTTTAAAAGAGTGTTCCAAGGGATAAAGAGAATGGTTAGAAACAAGGGAAAAAGAGATAACGAGGGAAGAAAGGAGACTCGGTAGGACTTCGCGGTCCTAGGCCTACGTATTCTCAATAGATATGAGAAAGTCAGAATTGATGTAGTTCGGGGAACCACGGGTAAAAGATAGAAGTATATGCACTCGCCAAGACATCACCGTCTTGTGCCTACGTATTCTCATACGGTATGAGAAATCAGAGCAAACGTAGTTCGAGTAGACGATGCTAACATATGCATTCTAGCGGTTTAGGTGTATTGCTGCTCGCTCGTTGGAGACTTAGGCGTTACCTGTTTGCGGTAGAACGGACGTAGCACGTCCTTTTAGGGAAAAGGGTGGAAAAGAAAGAAGAGTGCTCGCCAAGACATCTCCGTCTTGTGCCTACATAGTCTCAACATGCATGAGAAATCAAAGCAAATGTAGTTCGTGAAACGGGTAGCCGATGTTTTTGTGGATGATGTTTGCGTAGTGCATTCTAGCAGTTTAGGTGTATTGCTGCTCGTTCGTTGGAGACTTAGGCGTTACCTGTTTGCGGTATAATGGACGTAACATATCCTTTTTGAAAGATTAGTTTTCGCCATGCGAGGCAAGATTTCACATTTGATTTGTGAAATTGGTTTTTAGGGGTGAAATATGTCATCAAATAGTAACCCCTTGCGGGTAGTACCCAATTCTTTATCTCAAAGTTTTGTTATGAAAAGGTGTGGCAAATACAGTCGTGTCTTCGTATTGAAAGACGGGTATCGAGACCACATACTCTACAATGAGTATCCTGACACTCGGAGAGGAAGAAGTCTACACCCAATCCTCTCTCTTTAGTTCAATACAAAGAGAACTTCATTCTCTTATTAGAAGTGTTTTTGATCTTGAATAGTAAGTGCTTTATGACAGTGAACCCTAACGGTAACTTTAAGCACTCGAGATAGGAGAAGGCATACGCCTAACCACTCCACGACCATTCGAGCTTTATTAAGAAAAGAGTTTCGAAAATGCACTCGATACGAGACCGAGGTTTTTAGGAGAAAAAGGGTAGTGAATACAAGCGTCTTTGTATTGAAAGACAAGTATTGAGACCACACACTCTACAGTGAGTATCCTGACACTCGGAGAGCAAGAAGTCTACACTCAATCATGTCTCTTTATTGTGGATGATATTATATTTGGATCTATACATGTTACTCTAGGAAAGGAGTTTGCTCAATGTATGCAGGCTGAATTTGAGATGAGCATGATGGGAGAATTGAGATTCTTTCTGGGAATTCAAGTCAACCAGACTCCAGATTGCACTTACATTCATTAGACTAAATATGTAAAAGAGCTTCTGAAGAATTTCAACATTGTCGCTTCCGCGAAAATAAGGTGCCGACAAAACAGAAGAGTCGCCACCTTTCGTTATTTATCCCTCGGAACGGGAAAGGAAACGATCGGAAAAACCTGACGAAAAGGTATAAGACAAGGTCATCGCAACCATTGTCTGGGTTCGGGAGTCGGTTACACAAGGGGAAGGTATTAGCACCCCTCACATCCGTCGTACTCGACGGGATCCACGCTTGTTGTGTTTACTGGACGAGTTGGTTTATCTATCTACCTATCAAGGCTGGTCTGCAAAGCAAAGAAAATGACTCGGCAAAGCGTCGCACTTTATGCCTACGTATTCTCATCAGAGAATGAGAAATCAGAGTCAACGTAGTTCGACCTACTACGGGTTACGGGGAAGGTGGCTCGCCAATACATCAGTATTGTGCCTACGTACTCTCAACAGGTATGAGAGATCAGAGCTTACGTAGTTCGGGATACTACGAATTACGGGAATTCAGATTCATCTGTTTTATCGAGTAGGGTTAAACAGCAGTTCCAGCAGTTAGGGACAAAGCCTGTTTGCGGTGGCGCTGAAGTTTAACGACACTCTTTTCTTCAGAAAAGTTTCCTTTGAATTATGGGCCCATGGGGCAAAAAGGTTTGAAGTTTGTGTTCTGTCTTTTACGGAAGAACTGTTTTTTATGATTGTTTGCAATTTCAATCGCACTAAAGACTATGGCCTGAGAGTGAATGCATCGCATGTCACCCAAAGGGTGCCATACTAAACATCCAGACTGTTGGAAAGAAACTCTCCAACAATCCTTTCTCAGGTAGCTTAAGGCTCGTAACATACGAAAGAAATCATTCATGATTACTGTATCTTAAGCTGTTTTGAGATGAGAAGAGAACAGGCTCAACTAAAGGGAGACTATCAAGTCCTACTGTTGTCATGCCAAGGATTCATCCTATGGTTGAGGTTTGAAACAGGGAACTCCTGGAAGTTATCATGCATAGGTTTCAACCTAAAGTTCTATCATCACTTCCTTATCAAGGGAAATGAGAGTCCTAAGGGGTCATGTCAATGATAAACAGAAACAGGTAAAGCATCAGCTTAAACAGTAAACAGTAATACAGTAAAATGCATGCAATGCAAGTGAGGGAGGAAATGTGTGTGGGGCAGCAGCCTCCACAAGCTCATCTCAACCTCAAGCCAGAACGAATAACAATAATCATGCTGAGGAAATAACAACATGCTATCAAGCAAAATACAATAAACTGCAATCATACAGAAGAAATAACATGCTATCAAGCAAACAGAACCACATGGGCAAGGGAGCAGGGCTCTACCGAATACCCGCAAGCAAAGCAATACAGTAACAATACAAGCAGAGGGAGCAACTCAACCTCTAGTGCAATCATGCTTCTAGATTAAAGTCAGTCTAATCATGGACTTATTCTAATGCATCAAGAAAGTCAAACAAGGCACATCAGCACAGAAAAGAAAACAGACAAGAGAGAAAGCAGATCAACAACTCCTTCTTCCAACTCCAAGCCTCAGCTCTTCTGACAGCAATTCAGCCTTCAGACCTCCATCACCCTTCAGGACTATCATCTTTCATGACAAATATCAATTTGCTTCTCCAGGTTTCAACCCTTCAACATAAGTTTCAACCTAATCTTCTTCTTCAAGCTTCAGCTCCTTAGTCAATTCCACCTTCAGGCTTCACTCTTAACCACAAGTATCAACTTGATTCCTTCAGGATCTCCAAGCTTCAAAGTAAGTATCAACTCATCCTCTGTTCTTCAAGCCTCAGCTCTACACTCAATCTCAATTGAATCCTCTTCATAAGTATCAACTCAGTCTTCAAGCTTCAGCTCTCTTACTTTACCAGTCTCAACTTGGTCTTCTCTTCCTACAAGCTTCAGCTTCTCAGAGTAGTCCTCAATCATCTGGAAATGTCAACTTCGTCCTTCAGTCTTTAAGCCTCAGCTCTTCATTCAATCTCAATTGGGTCCTCAAGTATCAACCTGTTCTTCTTGCTCTTCAAGCCTTAGCTGAAATGGCAATGCTCAGGGAATCATCCTCTTCCATACTCTTCAATAAAGTCTTCATCTTCACACTCAAGCCCAACATCTTCAAGAAACTCAAACCAGAAGAAATCACTTAACTGGATAAGCTAGGATATTAAACTGCTTATTGACCACCAAAGGAGGCCTATAAGGTTTTAACATCAGAAGAATGGTTCCCTCAAAGGTTCTACTTCCTAGGTACAATCACTTATCCCTCCAAAGGAGGGAGGTGAATACCATGGAAGGACCTTGAATCATGGGGAAGAATGGAGGTGAAAGATACCATCCATGTTTAAGAAAGAAATTAACTAAGTCTAAGCTCTACTTAATTCCTAACCCTAAAACAACAACAAAACAAACAAGTCTTCAAGCTCTCAAGCTCCTTCTTCAATCTTCAAGTCTTCCACTATGCTCCTCCATGCTAGACAAAGCAAGACCAAGCCCACCAAGCCAAGCAAAGGCCCACAAAGCAAAGCAAAACAAAATACAAGCCCACAAGGGCAACACAAACAACAATCAATTACAAAAATCAATTAAAAATAGTATATTATTATATTAAAATCTAATATAATTTCTAGGGGATCCTATATGACTACCCTTAATACCCTATATGTCCCAATATCTAACTTGACCTAAAAACCCAAAATTCTAGTGTTATTGTGGACCTATGTTAAGGATTGACCTAAATCTACACAACCTAAAGTCATCTAATCAAAACTAATCAAAAACTAATCACAAAATTATGCAATAAATCCAGAGGGGAGCTAAAGTCCTAATCTAACTATCCTAAAACGAATGGTGCAAAAATATAAAGGGAACTAGCTAAACAAAATTCTACAAAACTATGTATCAACATAAAATGAATTAAAAAGCTATTAAAAGAGAAAATATACAAAAAATATTAAAAATGCATGCAATGCAAATGTTTTGATTTTATAATTTTCTAGACATTAAAATGAAATAGGAGCAAAAACTCCCATGTAAAAATCATTAGTTTTCTATTTAATATGATTTTCTAAAGTTTAAAGAAAAATAAAGGAAAAGAAAATAAAAATGTGAAAGATGCGGTGCAGATAGCAAGGATATGCAGTGCATTGACCAGATGGGCTCCAAATGGGGGTGTCATCAGTAAACGCGCTAGGCCCATATTTAACTCAGAAAACAAATAACAAAAATATAAAGAAAAAAGAAATAAACACGGTGCAGAAAGTAGAGAAAATTAGTTCAAATCATGACTGGGCCGTGGATGAGGGTGTGACTAGCGGTCTAGCAACTAAAGCCCAGAGCTTCCTTTTAATGAAACGCTACGTTTCATCGTTTTCAGACTTTCCCTCTCACAATGCTCAAATCAAACGTGGCCTTTGGATCTGATCCCAGTCAACGAGTCTTACTGCAATCTAACGGCCATTGAGTCATCACCTACCTTCAGCCAGGGTTTTGGAAGCAAGAATCCATGGAAACAGAGTTTCATAGTATCACCTCCCTTCATTCGCAGAACCTCAAATATCACTCAAAATTCATCTTTTAAAACACTAATCTACTCTAAATTCCATACTGATCATAACCATAGTCTTAGAATTCAAAGAATCATCCTCAATCTCTAAACCCGATAGTGAATCCAAATTATGCTCAAATCTCAATTCTGACTATTCTTGAAATTGATTATACCAGCATACTCACCATATTACCCTGATTAAAACTTGCTATAGAACTCATGTTATATCTCACTACACCTCATGTTCTTGCTCAAGAAAGAAATGGTGTCACTATCTTGATCCTCTCCAAATGATCTCAAAATCTCCAGAATCCATCTCCTACTTGTTTCTAACCGTTCTATACTAACAAACTAACTTAACAATGCCTAAATTAAGGTGTGGATCAAAAGTTGCAAACCTGGAAATTTCTGAATATCAGTGGTAGTAAGACTCCACTTCAGGCCCTCTAACTCTCCAGAATCTTTCCTTGATTGATATTATTGCTTCTGTTTGCAAAAGATTCGATCCAAGAAGCTTGCAATTAAAAATCCGATGGTGACTTGCTTCTTGCCAAATCCAAATGCCAACTCTTCAAACCTTCATGATCTTGCTCCCAAATTTGTATGCACACACTCAGTATGATCAATGGAAGGTGTTAGGATTGAAAGAAACAATGGAATTGATGCAGAATATGGAAATTGGTTTTTACTTGCAATGGAAGAAATGAAATGGAAATCTCACTCTCCTCTCTCAACTCTCACCAACCTTGCATCTGAGCAACTTCTAATCAATATATAGGATGGTTCTGAACCATCCAGAACTTTCTGGAAGCATCCAATGAGAATTTGAGATTCTCATGTCATGAGTTTTTGAATCACTTATCATGCCATGCTCAATTCTGTTTGCAGCTTGAAATTCATCTCAATCTCTTTCAATTTCTCCCCTAGTGACATTTTGGAAGGGTTTAGCTTGCCAAGTTCCTTGCTCATGCCTTAATTTTGAGTTATGCACATGTTACTTAATATGCAAGCAAGTGCTTTTCAAAGCAAGTCCATGAATTGAATCTCAACTCAAAAATGTGGCTAAACCATTTTTCTTAAAATGTTTTCTAGAGTCAAAATGATATATTACATGCCATGGTTTGGATGTGTAGCTTGAAAATTTCAATTTCCAACTTTGACTTATTTAACTTATGCCTTCATTTTAGATCATTTTCACCACTTTGAGCTACAAGCCTTTTCAACATCTCATGACCTCCTTACTAGCCTTAAAACGTCATTTTAAGCAAGTTTGATGTTGAACATTTTTCCCGTTGAAGCTTGGAAATAGGAGTTATGGCCTTATGCTTGAAATGACCTGTAATCTCCAAATGACCAAAATGCCCTTGACTTGTCAAAGCCATAAGTTGAGTTCTAAAAATCCTATCAAGGACTTCTAGTACTCTCTAGAAATCTAAGAAGATAAGGAACAACATTCATGTTGATCAAGGGTTCATAGGAATCATCCTTCTATGGAAAAAGTTTGATGCAAGTTGGGCAACTTTCAAGCTCCAAATTCACATACCTCAGATGACCTGTAACTTGTCAAAGTCATAACTTGAGCTCTAAAAATCCTATAAAGGACTTCTAGTACTCAAATTAAAGCTAAGATCAAACTCTACAACATTCATGTTGGGGGCAAGATGAGATGACAATCACATCTTGAGCTAAACTGCCTTGACGATAGGGGTCAAACTAGGGGATTTTATACTGTCAAGCCCTAGAAACCCTAGCTTGAAACTTCTCAAACTCTTCAATCATGATGAGTTTACCTTGGAATCATCCTTATAACATCTCAATGCATCAATCCATGATCACATGGCTCTTGGATTAGGTCTCAACCTTCCTCAAATCATCAGTTGACCTAGGGTTGACCCAGTCAAACCCTAACTGCACCACTCATGGCTGAGGCTTCTTATTCTTGCACAATGACCTATCTAGGCTTCATGATGGCTTTCAAGACATCTCATAAGATCTCTCAAGGCTTCAAGTCCACATTCTTGGCTTCAGAATCATCTGAGGAGCTCCCACAACTCTCAAGTTAGGAGGCACACAACTCTTGGTTTCAACCACTCTCTCTGAGGATCTTCTAACTTCTCTGACAAGGATATCAACCCTTGGATACTTGAATAGGCTTCTTAGCTAGCTTCAAAGTTCTTGATTGGTACTCCTACCTCTTGATCTCCTGCATACATGTCAATGAAATGCAAATGATAATGCTAATGTGAATGAAATGAAACATAAGCTAAGTAAAGAAATGTTGGTCAAATTTTAGGGTGCAACAGCTGCCCCTATTCAAACGGCTTGGACCTGACTGGGTGAGAAGAGAACGGCTCTCAAAAAATCAAGGTGCGAGACGGTTGAATACCGACAAACCCGGAAAATTTCCAACTGCACAAGTACACGGGTACTCTGATGGGAACAAATCTTCGAAAACTGAAATACTAGCTGCACGACAACTAGCTGGGGAATTGGTCACACGGCAACCGGTGATACACGGTCGATCATGCCGTCAGGCATCAGGATTCCTCGGGACTCATCAGGTCAACAATCAAGTTAATCATGCCGTCGGGCATTCAAAGAAAACTTTCGCGCATCAGCCGGACTTCATCAGTAAGTCGGGAATAGAATTCTCGGTCAATCATGAACCAATTGGGGATATCCAACTTCTGCCATCAGGCACTCTGCTTCAGCTGAGGGAACTGCTTCGTCAATAAGGTTGGACTTCAATCATCAAGTCTTCAAGGGAAGTTTCAACTTCGCTGTTTAGAAACCTGCTGGGGATGTCGCATCTCCGCTGGGGATTCTGGAGAACTATCAAGCAACTCTGCTTCGGGGATCCAGGAATCATTCTGGGTGAATCATCTCTGCTGAGGAAATCAAGAACCATCTTGAACAAATAACTCCGCGGGGACTTCAAGAATCATCCTGAACCAATAACTATGCTGGAGATTTCAGGAATCATCCTGAGCAAATGCTCTGTCGGGGACTCTAAGCATCAACTTGAGCAACCAACTTTGGCGACTTCACTGGGGATTTTAGAATCATCTTAAGCAAACGACCTTGCTGGGGAATTCAAGAATCATCTTGAGCAAACGACTCTACGGAGGAACACCTGCAAAACAAGAACGGTAACGACCTAGCTCATGTTTAGTATGCATATGCTTGTCAATGGCGTAATGCTCCACACGGTGGAAATGCTACGCGTTTATGATAAATGCTATGCAATCATGCAAAATGCTGCGACCCCGTCAGCAAAATAAATGCCGAAGGGGGAATCCTCCTGTCAAGGAGAAAGAACCACCAATCTCAATTGGACTCCGCCTGGGGAAACGAACTTCAGTCGACTGCTGCAGGGGAACAAAGCTCTACGAGAACCTGAACCTGCTGAGGAAAGCGATGTCAATCGCAGAAATAAACTGCACGACCTTCACGGCTAACCTTCTTGGAGATAACGACTCCGGCGGGGAAACACAACATCAGCTATTCAACACTCCACTGGGGAAAACCAATCATGGCCTGAGCGGCTTCCAAGGACTTGGCTCTCTTGGGGATCTGCAAACTCAGCTGGGGAAGAAGGAATCATCCTGCTTACAGGGGAGAGTACGACTCTGTGGGGAATCTCAATTCCGATGGAGACTTCAGTCTGGAACTATCAACTGCTGCATACTTCAGCGCATGACTCAACTGGGGAGATGTCATTCCTTCAGGATATACTTGGCTGGGGAGAGAATCTTCTCTTCCCGGGGAGACATATCAATGCTCACGATCTCATGTTCGGACTCTGCGAGGAGAGACTGCTGAACCTTGATGGAGAAGGAGGAATCATCCTGCTTGGGGATGCGCACGACGCACTGTCTGGAATATGCTACACCTGTAACAACACAAACAAACAGACAAGATGCCCCTCTCAAAGGGACCTATCAAGGTTATTATCTTGTGACAATGTTCGAGTAATTCATTGTTTCAACAATCAGTGGCCTAGGCCAGTAAGTTTATGTATGCGCATTTTATCAAAAACATCGGCGTTCTTTTTCGCAAACAAAATAGATAAATGCTAAACAGGCAAACAGAATTGCTGAGTAGTATACATTTTATTGATAACGAACCCCTGAATGGGTAAAAATGTTTTACAACAGATGCAAGCTCCTGGAATGAGGAAGCTGCGCAAAAATAAAACATAAATATACATCAGTATATACAAATGTCGGCAACGAGACGTAGATGAACACCATGAGTTGATCCCTCTATGACCCACTCGACTTCGATACTTCTCCGACGCTTCAGCTTCAGAAGAGATTGATTCGGATAAACGGCCCTCAGGTCTTCCAAACCACTAAACAATGAAAGTCCATACGCGGAACGCAGTCATTTGCTTTTTCAAATCCCTAACTTTTGCGTGAACCGCCCTTTGCGGGTTTTCAGTTCACCGGGATACCCTTTTTTGCCAAAGTCGCCCATCCGGGTTTTCGACTTTGCGGGTGTACATTTTTTTCAATTTATATCCCTAATTTTTTCCAGAACCTTTTTCCCTTTTTTATGGTTCGCCGGGATGCCCCATTTTTTCCTGGACTCTCTTTTTACTGTCCAGCGGGTCGCTTTCAAGCAAAGTATTTTTTAACTGCGTCCGCGTTCACCGGGGATGCAAAATCTTCACCATCCATCGTGGATAACAACAAAGCTCCTCCCGAGAAGACCTTGCTGACGACATACGAACCTTCGTAATTAGGCGTCCACTTGCCCCGGTGATCGGAGTGTGGAGGAAGAATCTTCTTCAGGACGAGATCACCCGTCTGAAAGCTTCTAGGACGCACCTTCTTATCATAAGCTTTCTTCATTCGGCTTTGGTATAAATGACCATGCGCAATCGATGCTAACCTCTTCTCGTCCATCAGGCTGAGTTGGTTTAGTCGGTTCTTAATCCATTCTGCCTCGTCGAGTTTCACATCAACCAAAACTCACAAAGAAAGGATCTCCACTTCTAACGGTAGGATAACTTCCATGCCGTACACTAAGGAGAAAGGAGTTGCCCCGGTTGACGTACGTACCGTTGTACGATACCCGTGCAATGGGAATGGCAACATCTCGTGCCAATCCTTGTAGGTCACAACCATCTTTTGAACAATCTTCTTGATGTTTTTATTGGCCGCTTCAACGGCGCCATTCATCTTCGACCGGTAAGGAGATGAGTTGTGGTGTTCAATCTTGAAACTCTGGCACAGCTCCTTCATCATCTTGTTATTCAAATTCGAACCATTATTAGTAATGATCTGCTCGGGAATTCCGTAACGACAGATGATATCCCTCTTTATGAATTTAGCCACCACCTGCTTGGTCACATTAGCATATGAGGCTGCCTCCACACACTTGGTGAAGTAGTCGACATCTACTAGAATGAAGCGATGACCGTTAGATGCAGTGGGCTCGATCTTGCCTATCACGTCGATGCCCCACATGGAGAACGGCCACGGGGAGGACATGACATTTAACGGGCACGGCGGCACATGAACTTTATCAGCGTAAATCTGGCATTTATGACACCTCTTCGCGAATTTAAAGCAATCCGATTCCATCGTCAGCCAGTAGTATCCTGCTCTCAGGATCTTTCTCGTCATAGCATGCCCACCGGCGTGCGTACTAAATGTGCCTTCATGGACTTCTTCCATGAGCATACTCGCCTCTTTCTCATTTACACATCTGAGTAGCACGAGATCGTGGTTTCTTTTATACAAAACTCCATCAGGATTGAGATAAAAATTTCCAGACAGCCTCCTCAGAGTCTTCTTATCCTAGGTTGACGCTCCCGCAGGATACTCCTTAGTCATAAGGAAGGTCTGGATATCATGGAACCATGGCTTGCCATCGGAGGCTTCCTCGATCGCAAAGACGAATGTAGGTCTATCAAGACGAGAAAGGATAATTCTTGGAGCTTCATTCCAAAAATTGACTTTATACATTGAAGCCAACGTGGCTAAGGCATCAACCATCTAATTTTCTGCTCTGGGCACATGATGGAGTTCCACTCAATCAAAGAACGGAAGTAGCCTTCTGGCATAGTTCATGTACGACACCAAATTCGATTGACGAGTCTCCCACTCCCCTTTAATCTAGTTGATCACAAGCGCCGAGTCACCATATACGTCTAGGTTCTTGATTCTCAAATCAATTGCTTCTTCTAGACCCATAATGCATGCTTCGTACTCCACCTCGTTATTGGTGACTGGAAATGTCAGTCTCGCAGTGAACGGGACATGGGATCCGTGGGAAGTCGTGATGATCGCCCCGATACCACTTCCATAAGAATTAACCGCCCCGTCGAATATCAACTTCCACTGGGATTTCCTATCTGGCCCCTCGTCGGGGAACGACTCATCGCAATCCTTCGCTTTGAGAAACATGATATCCTCATCAGGGAATTCAAATTTCATCGGCTGGTAATCCTCGATTGGCTGTTCGGCAAGGTATTCAGACAATACGCTTCCCTTGATGGCCTTCTGGGACACGTACTGAATATCATATTCCGTCAACACCATTTGCCATCTGGCAATCCTGCCCGAAAGCGCTTGCTTCTCGAAGACGTACTTGATCGGATCCATCTTCGAAATTAGCATAGTGGTGTTATTGAGCATGTACTGTCGCAAACATTTGGCAGCCCAGGCTAGTGGACAACACGTCTTCTCCAGCATCGAGTAACGAGATTCACAATCAGTGAACTTCTTACTCAAGTAGTAAATGGCATGCTCCTTTCTGCCCGTCTCGTCGTGCTGACCGAGAACACACCCCATACTATTCTCAAGAACTGTCAAGTACATGATTAATGGTCGTCCAGCCACCGAGGGTATCAAGATTGGAGGTTCCTGAAGATACTGCTTTATCTTGTCGAATGCCTTCTGGCAATCCTCATTCCAGGTAATCGCCTGATCTTTCTTTAATAGTTTGAACATCGGTTCACACGTGGCCGTGAGCTGAGAAATAAACCTTGCAATGTAGTTTATTCTGCCCAGGAAACCACGAACTTCTTTTTCTGTTTTTGGCACTGGAATTTCTTGTATCACTTTGATCTTCGCAGGATCAACCTCGATGCCTCTTTCGCTCACAATAAACCCCAGTAGTTTTCCGGACCGTACTCCGAAAGTACACTTGTTAGGATTCAGCCTCAACCTGAACTTCCTAAGCCTCTCAAAAAGCTTCAGTAAATTGACCAGATGTCCCTCCTCCGTTTGGGACTTTGCAATCATGTCATCAACATAGACTTCAATCTCATGATGAATCATATCATGAAACAAAGTTACCATTGCTCGTTGGTAAGTGGCCCCTGCGTTCTTCAGACCGAAAGGCATTACCTTGTAGCAAAATGTTCCCCAAGGGGTGATAAACGTAGTTTTCTCCATGTCCTCCGGCGCCATCTTGATCTGATTGTAACCGGAGAAGCCATCCATGAACGAAAACACGGAGAACTGAGCTGTATTGTCGACCAACACATCGATATGAGGCAACGGGAAATCATCTTTAGGGCTCGCCCTATTCAAATCCCGATAATCGACGCACATTCGTACCTTACCGTCCTTCTTCGGTACAGGCACTATGTTGGCGACCCACGGAGGGTAAGTAGTGACCGCTAAGAAGCCAGCATCAAGCTGCTTTTGCACTTCTTCTTTGATCTTAAAGGCCATATCTGGTCGCGTCCTTCTAAGCTTCTGCTTAATGGGAGGACAATCTTCTCGCAGCGGTAAGTGATGGACCATGATGTCAGTGTCAAGTCCAGGCATATCTTCGTATGACCAAGCAAAGACGTCATTATACTCTCTCAGCATCTCGACCAATCTCTGCTTGGCATCACTCTGCAGTGCAGCCCCTATCCTGACGTTCCTGACGAGCTCTTCAGAACCCAGATTCACAATCTCGATCTCCTCTTCATGAGGCAGAATGACTTTCTCTTCTTGTTTCAACAAGCGGGCCAACTCTTCGGGAAGGTCTTCGTCGTCATCAATCTCTTCTTCGGCTTGATAAATCGGGCAATCGAAGTCGAAGTGAGCCGTAGAAGGTCCAGAGTCGATGTCATCTGCTATGTGGATCCTGCAATAACAAGGGTTAAGTTTAAAACGAGGATATGCAGGTTAGCACAAACCTCATTGCCATTTTATTTTTTTTCAAAACAAATAGAAAACAGGAATAACAGAGATCACAATATTTGAATACGAAGAAAAACGCCTTTGATTTATTAACAAAATGCATGTACATAATCCAACAAGGCCCTGACAATAAAACCACTATGCTCCGGGTAGGACATAGAGTTGTACAATGATTGGAAAAAGTAAATTATTACTCTTCACTTGTCATCTGGATGATATCCTTGACGGACCAATTGTTGAGGCCCTCGCCTGACTTGCTTGGGTGGATCCAAGAGTCGAGGTCACAGTCGCTATCTCCGCTGTCTTCAGACACTGTGTTGATGCTTTCGAAAATCACTCCGCCACTGGTAAACTGGATCGGCCCCTTACCTCGCGACGCACTGCTAGAAGAAGAAGCTTCAGCTCCAGGAAAATATCCCAACCCAAACTTATCTTGCTTGTTAGGTATCTCCAAAATTCGCCCCCAACCTGGGGTAGATCCGGCTTGGACAACGGCCCGAGCTTCCTTGAATGAGGAGAGAGTCATCTCTGGCTTTTCCGTGACTACAGGAGCTACGTCATTGACTGTAACAGCTTCGAACGTTTGGCATAGAGTTTCATGGATTTCCCCATCCATCTCAACATACTTAAAGGACGACAAATGGCTCACCATTATGTCTTCCTCGCCGCAAACGGTCACGATGCTACCTCCGACAACATACTTGAGTTTCTGGTGCAACGTAGAGGTCACGGCTCCAGCAGCATGGATCCACGGCCGGCCCAGGAGACAGCTGTAGGCAGGCATGATGTCCATAATATAAAAGACTGCGTCGAACGTTTCCGGACCAACTTGGATTGGCAGGGTCACCTCCCCGAAAACATGGCGTTTGGTTCCATCGAACGCCTTCACAACCAGATCACTAGGTGTGCAGATCACTCCGCGAGTACCTAACTTCATTAATGCCTTCTTCGGAAGAACATTAAGTGACGAACCCGTGTCCACCAACACGTGCGACATAATAGTGCCCCTACACTCTATCGAGATGTGCAGAGCGCTATTGTGGTTCCTCCCTTTCGGCGTCAGCTCTAAATCAGTGAACCCTAACCCATTTCCCGCATTCACGTGGGCTACGACTTCCTCTAGCTGATTTACCGATATTTCCTGCGGTACATATGCGGCATTCAACACCTTCAGCAGCGCGTTGCGGTGTGCTTCAGAACACAACAATAAGTTCAGGATGGAAATCTTCGAGGGTGTCTGATGGAGATGATCTACAATCTTGTAGTCACTCTTTTTAATCAACCACATAAACTCCTCGGCGTCTTTAACAAGTAAGTCTTTTTCTACCCCACACGGGATCTCCTCAACGACTTTACTTTTACCTCTATCAGCCGCATCAGCTCTGACTGCTCTATCCGCCACGACCTCTGATGGTGCAAACACTCTTCTGCTGCGAGTAATACCACCGATTCCCGCAAGGTTCTCCACAGATGACCCAAACGGTTCTAGCTCCAACTTCTGTCCGTTGCAGTAGACTTCAGCCCCATAATGCCACGGGACGACATTAGTGCTTTCGAAGGGTATCAGCCCAGCTTTGGTGATAGTAATTGTGGGCGGTTTGGGCGCAGAAATAGTTATCGTCTGACGAGGGATGGTGATGGTGGCAACCTCATCATCTTGCTTCAGCACTACCTCCCCTGATCCACATTCGGTCCTCCGGCTAAACTGTAAGATCCCTTCAGTCATCAGACTTTGAATTCCCTCTATCAACTGTTCACATCCATCAGAACGTGTCGCACAGCCCATACATAGCTCTCCGCAACCTGGAAAAAAACCCCTTTTCATCAACTTAGCTTTAACGAAGCTAAGCGGCGTCTTCAGATCTCTGACGTCAGTCAACAAATCCAAACTCTCGTCTTCAATAATGGCGTTTACTCCACCACCCCTATGATTTGGCATGGGGTTCTTCGTGACATTTGGCACATTGTCCGAGAAGTTGATGATCTTGGCATCCACCATGTTCTGCACCTTGTGCTTGAAGGCTTTGCAATTCTCTATTGTGTGGCCTGGTGCCCCTGAGTGAAACTCACAAGTTGCATTTGCGTCATAACCTGGCGGCGGCGCCCTTGTCAAGGGAGCCAGCGTTCTCTTCTGGATCAACTGTAGCTGAAGCAAAGTCTGCAAGAGTTGCGCGTACGACATGGGCGGTGTCTCGAGGTGACGACTCGACAAAGGTGCCCGATTCTGATACTTTATGTACCCTTGTTGATTCGGTTGCTGCTGCTGCTGTTGCTGTGAATGTTGAACTGCCGGGATAGTTATACTGGCCACCTGCTGGTGAGGACCTTTACCCTTCCTTCGAGCGTTGGTCACAGCGCTCGCTTCTCCTTCCCGTCTTTTGCCACTATAAGGTTTCTGTTAGACTATGGCACGGATCTAGAAGGGGGGGGGGGGGGTTGAATAGATCCCCGATTAAAATTTGAGTCGGCGCTACCAATTTAAAATTGGTTTTAAAAATGTTTTAAGTGCGGAACCGGCCGAGGAAAATTATAGTCTAAAACGAACGGTTATTGGAAAACCGGATATACGTAAGCCTATGGATTTATGACAATTTGGAAAAATAAAATCACAACACAAACTATGCTTATCAATTGTTTACTTCAATTTGCAAGGTTGCCTAGTTCCAATGATTAACTAGACACACAAAAACTAGAAGCAAAATAAGACAATTTTAGTTCAGGACTTTTGTCGAACAGTTTGTGTGCACAAATATCTCAAAGGATATTTATGTTGAGTGAGGGATTGGAAATGCCCTAGTACAATATTTTTATTGTACTTAGTAGTTAAAAACAGAGTTTCAACACCTTACTCAATTTGTTTCACAGTTTGACAATAATCACTTAAGCTAGAATCACTTATTTTATAAGCTGAATTGAAAATGACAGAAAATGAAGAACACACGATTTGATGAGGCAGTTCCCCCGTCGTCCTTGCTTCGGGGTACGTCTGCCCTCAATTCTAAAATTAGAATTGAGATTATATTGAATATATATCACCTGTTGGAATGAACAGTTTACACAAGAGTTGATAGACAATGATACAAACAATCTCAAATGTTGTTGATGCTTGCTATCTCTTCTTGCACCTTGATTCAAGATGAATCAAGCCCTTCAATTTGTTGTGAATGACCTCCGGTTCCAGCCACCTTAATGAAAAACCTTTCGTTGTTCAAACCTTCGGCTCGACTGATCTTAGACACCAACAAATCAAACCCGGAAAGTCTTCAACACTTCAACGCCCTCGCTACTAAATTGATGAACCTTCCGTTGATCAATTACCTTCGCACCTGCTTGAATGTTGAACGAACTATTCCGTGACAAAAACCCTTCAAAACTTTCTAGTCTTGATGGGTAAAACCCTCAAGGTTTTCTGCAAGAAACACCTGCCCCAATTTCCACTCGAACCGGATCTTCAATCAACGCGTTCGAACCTTATCACCCTTTGAACAAGACACTAATCTCAGCAAAAATGATTGTGTATATTTGTGGATTTGTGTGTTGTGTGAGGAATGAAGATGAAGAAATTTGTTGCACCTATTTCACGTTTCTTGCCCTGACAATTTACTCAAGATTTTCAATTGTTAGGTGTTAAAAATGAACAAAACTCTATTTATAGAAATAACCAAAACAACCAACAAAACAAATTTTTAAACACAGCAGGAAAAACAGCACAGCGCGCGAACGGTCGACCATAGGGTCAGCGTGCGCTGACCCGTGGGAAATCCTCAGCACCATGCGCTGAGTGGCACGGTCGACGCATGTCTTTATGCGCTGAACCGTGGAAAATCAAAACACTCATGCGCCGACTGTAAGGTCAACACATAGCTTCCATGCGCTGAGCCGTGAGAAATGCCAGGCTTCATGCGCCGACTGTATGGTCGACTCACTGCTTAGAAACCTGCAAAATTAACAACTTTTTCCATTTTGCATATCCTGCTACATTCAGTAATGACACATATTAGGGTATAACGATTTAACACCGAAACAAGAGGTATAGCAATGAAAACAGAGATATAGCATGATGCTTCTAATTTGTTTTGTCATCATCGAAAAACTTGGAGGCCTGTATTGTGAGACAGCTTGCCCTCACATTCTCCCCTTTTTTGATGATGACAACCTGTTGAACACAACATGCGGTGTCTACGCTCTCCCCCTTTCTTTTTCAGTCGAAGCAGTTGTGATGGTTGACGCTTTCCTCCCCCTTTGACAACATCAAAAAGAAAACGAGAGCTATAAAGTCTTGACGGATCAACAATATAACAAACATAAAATCAAGAGAAAAACCAATACAATATAGCCAACAGATGATAATTAAGCATACACCAAGATTAATACATAAGATTGATACGAAATATAAAGTAGTAGCACATAAAGTCTGAACAGAAATTAGGAATTAAACCAAACACCATAACAAAGTTTGCAAAACAAAACAACGAAAGAGACTATGATGCATGAACTTCAAAACAGCAAATGAAAGCATAATACGGCGAACACAAGCTAATAACCCCGTCCACGTCCACGACCACGGCCACGCCTCTCATAGAAATAGGGGTGACGTTGAGGATGAGCTAAGTCAGTGAATTCTTCAGTGATGTTGTTCAGGAAATCCAGACTCTCAGTAATTGCCCGTTCTTCAGCTTGATGGGAGTGAACGAGAATCTCAAAGCGAGCATCCAGCTGTGTGGAGATTCCACTGATCCGTTCATTTTGAGTTTGCAGCTCAGAGCGAACTTGTGCCATCCGTTCATCCTGACTTCTCATAAAGTTCTGTTGTTGTTCCTGCATAGTGGTCATGAAATTACGTTGGTCTAATTGCATGGACTGCATCATTTCCAGAATGTCGGAGTTGTTGGATGGCTGTTGAGGAGAAGGAGGTGCCTCAGAGCTGTATTGATAGGGCTGATAGAATCTCCCAAGTGTGGTCCACCCAGTGTATTGCCATTCACCCCAGCCTTGGTTGTTTTCCTCACTGTCAGTTTCTTGTTGACCCGTGTAAGCAGTCCAGTCATTATTGAGATTGGAATTTGGTGGCGGCTCTTGATAGTTGAGGTTGCTACTTGGTGGCGGTTCTTGATAGTTGTCTGGAGGCTCATATGTTTGATGCTCTATATGATCAGCTTGGTTTGGTTGCATTGTGTCAGCAGCCTGTGTATCCTGTTCTTGGTCTTCTTCACTTTCATCTGAACCATCTGCACTTGCTTCATTCTCTTCACCTTCGGACTCATCTGCACTCTCTTCACTTGATGATTCTGACTGAGGCATATTTGCGCGGCAATAGAACTTGTATTTCTGGTATTTACGAATCCAGACGTATCCCATCATTGAGAAAACTTTTGGACTGAATTCTTTGTCATCGGAAATGGAAGTGTATGCAAAGGAGGGGTAGTTCACATTTGCAGAATTCAGGACTTCTTGGATGAAGGATCCATAGGCGAGTGCCGTACTTCGTTTGGAGTCACGTAATTCATACATACGACTCGCTATGTAATACGGCCAGTTGATTTTGATGCCGTGACCCAGAATATGTAAGAGATGAACTTCAGCCTGTTCCACCCTCGATAATCCACCCTGTTTGGGCCGCAGAATGCGCGCCACAATCCATTGAAGAATTCTTGCTGAAGTTTTGAGTTTACCTGAAGTGACAGATCGTGGGAAAGCCGCACTGTTCACAATGTGGTCAGGATAGGGTCGCTTAAGCATACCATTCAGAGCAGTTTTGAACTCATAACCTTCAATAGTGCGTGAATCAGTTACTTCAGCCAGAGGAGGTTCATTTTCCTCAACAGTCATATCAAAATATTTGGTCCAAATTTCAGAATTTAGAGATACCTAAGTGGGTCCTATAACAGAGTGGAAGTTTTCACCATGAAATTTATCATTGAGACCAGTATAGAAAATACATACCAGGTCTTCACTGTACTTGGCATTGCATTCAAGAAATCTCTCAATGCCGTGATATGAGAGAAAGGTCATGATTTCTCCAAGATGCATTCGTTCGGCAACAAGTTCATAGAGTGCATGTTGTCGTACAACCTTTCTTCGACCAATGTCCTTGTTGAAGTTCTCTCGGAGAGATGGATGAACAAGAGATTCGGGGGTAATGGGTATTGAAGCAGAAGTTGACCCTCTTGACCTCTTTTTAGTGGGTCTGTGAGAAGATGAAGCCATGGGTAGAAATTTTTGGTGGATAGTGAGAGGTTGGAGAATTCTGAACTAAGAGGTTTTTTGCTGTGGGTATAGACCAAGAATTTCACCCTTTTTAAGAGTAAAACCTAGGGTTTGTTGGAAAGGGGAAGAGACAGAAAAAAATAGTGGAGAGAATAGATGCAACTCCCTAGGAAGATGAATGGATGCATGTAACTACCATTTATGAGGAGACTGAAACGAACAGCCAGAAAAACTCAATTTTTCAGCGAGCCGTCGACCATAGCTCTGCATGCGTCGACGCATGATTTAAAAATTTCAATAATTTTAAAAGTTTAACAGTGTGCGTCGACCTATGTTCTGGTATGGTCGACTCAAGACTTGAAAGTGCAGAATTTTGCCTGGTTTCATATTACATGATGATTAATGAATGCAGACAATAGTGCCACAACAAAAAATGTTCAATCAAGCAATTTTAGATACACAACAGATGATTCACATATGCACCATAGTTAATATATTTTACTTTGAGATCACCAATAACACTTGTATGTATAGAAAGAGAGGGAAGAGGAACAATATCACCTCAATGCCGGATAAGCTTGATAAACACCATACTTGTACTTGCAAAAACATCAAACTTGTTAGAAGTAGAAAATATAGATGCGAATGAAATAAGCTGAAATGAGTAAATTATGACTCCCGTTCCGAAATGTCGAGAATACCGAGTTCTCGGCGAATATGAAAGAAAGTTTCGGTGGCTAGCGGCTTAGTAAAGATATCCGCTAGTTGATTCTTAGTGTCAACATGTTCAAATACAACGTCGCCTTTCTCAACATGATCACGAAGAAAATGGTGTCGAATTTCGATATGTTTAGTGCGAGAGTGCAATACCGGATTCTTGGTAAGATTAATAGCACTGGTATTGTCACATAGAATTGGAATACGTTCAAGTTTGAGATTAAAGTCCAATAATTGTTGCTTAATCCACAGGATTTGAGCACAGCAACTGCCGGCGGCGACGTATTCCGCTTCGGCAGTTGATAAAGCAACTGAAACTTGCTTTTTGCTATGCCAACTAACCAAAGAATTTGAAACAAATGACACGTACCACTAGTGCTTTTCCTATCCAATTTGCAACCCGCAAAGTCAGAGTCGGAATAACCTACCAACAAACAATCACTACCTTTGGAATACCACAGACCATACTTTGGAGTACCGGAGAGGTACCGAAGTATTCTTTTAACAGCTTTTAGGTGGGATTCCTTAGGACATGATTGGTATCTTGCGCACATACACACGCTAAACATGATATCAGGATGCGACGCAGTGAGATAGAGAAGTGATCCAATCATACCTCTATACCTTTTTACCTCTACGTCCTTACCGCTTTCATCCTTATTCAAATTTGCACATGTAGGCATGGGGGTATCTATGGCCTTGGATTTTGCCATGTCAAATCTCTTGAGAAGGTCCAAACAATACTTTGTTTGACTCACGAAAGTTCCTTCCTTGAATTGTTTAATCTGCAAGCCGAGAAAGTATGTGAGCTCTCCCATCATACTCATCTCGAATTCACCCTGCATAAGAACAGAAAACTCTCTCACGAGATTCATGTTAGTCGATCCAAAGATTATATCATCAACGTAGATTTGAACTAATATCAAGTGCTTTCCTTGACGTTTAATAAAGAGGGTCGTGTCAACCTTTCCTCTTGAGTAACCTTGATCAAGTAGAAATTTACTTAGGCGTTCATACCAAGCCCTAGGAGCTTGTTTGAGACCATACAACGCCCGTTTTAGTTTATAAACATGATCGGGGTACTCATGAGATTCAAAACCCGGAGGTTGTGCCACGTAAACCTCTTCATTTATGTATCCGTTAAGAAACGCACTTTTGACATCCATTTGGAATAACTTAAAATCTTTCGCACATGCGAAAGCAAGAAGAAGGCGTATAGCCTCGAGTCGGGCAACCGGAGCGTAAGTTTCCTCATAGTCGATGCCCTCCTCTTGGTTATATCCCTGCGCGACCAAACGCGCCTTATTACGAGTTATTACCCCGTTTTCGTCCAGCTTGTTCCTAAACACCCATCGGGTGCCGATTACTCGATGACCTCGCGGAGGAGGGACAAGGTCCTAAACCTCATTTCTAGTAAACTGATTTAGTTCCTCCTGCATTGACAGAAACCAATGTTCATCGAGTAGGGCTTCCTTAGGATTTTTAGGTTCCATTTGTGATACGAAAGCGAAGTGATAATAGAAGTTACTTAGCTTCGATCGAGTAGTGACTCCCTTTGTGATGTCTCCGAGAATGTTGTCAATTGGATGATCTTTAGAAGATTTCCAGGCTTGAGGGAGATCATCGTTTGTAGGCGGATGAGCTTCCTCGTTTGCTTCATGATATACATCCTTATCCTCCTCAACTTTGACTTTGTCAGGTTGATCAGTCCCTGTTTCGCCATCCTTGAGTATGTCTTCTGTGGATGTACCTGCACCATGAACAAACCTATCCTTTCCGACATTTCTCGGATAGGACTCATCAAAAGTAACATGCACAGACTCTTCTACAGCAAGTAATCGTTTATTATATATTCTATATGCTTTACTCGAGTGAGAGTATCCAAGAAAGATACCTTCATCGGCTTTGGAATCAAATTTGCCCAAGTTTTCCTTACCATTGTTTAATACAAAACATTTACATCCAAACACGTGCAAGTGAGAGACATTTGGCTTCCGCCCTTTTAAGAGTTCGTACGGTGTTTTGTTTAGAATGGGGCGAATAAGTACCCTATTCAAAACATAGCATGCCGTACTAATGGCGTCGGCCCAAAAATATTTAGGTAAACCACTCTCATTAATCATTGTTCTTCCCAATTCTTCTAAAATACAGTTTTTACGCTCCACAACCCCGTTTTGTTGAGGAGTGCGTGGAGCATAGAAGTTATGATCAATACCATGGTTACCACAATATTCTTCAAACAAATGATTTTCAAACTCACCTCCATGGTCACTCCTTATGGACACTATGTTTGTATTTAACTTGTTTTGGGAAAGCTTAGCAAATTTTTCAAAAGCGGCGAATGTATCACTTTTACTTGCTAAGAAGATGGTCCAACAAAACCTAGAAAAGTCGTCCACTATTACGAACCCGTAATAGTTTCCTCCGAGACTTTTGATCCTAGACGGCCCAAACAAGTCCATGTGTAGAAGTCCAAGAGGTCTCGTTGTTGAAATTATCTTTTTAGATTTAAATGAGATCCTCGTTTGCTTCCCTTTTTGACAAGCATCACAAAGGTGATCCTTGGTGAACTTTATTTTGGGAAGTCCTAAGACTAGGTCTTTTGAGACTACCTTATTGAGTAAATCAAAATTAACATGCGCTAAACGCCTATGCCATAGCCATGAGTCTTCACTCATAGTTACGAGGCATTTGTCGCTTGTTAATGATACTTCATTTAAGTCAAGCATATATATATTGTTTACTCTAAAACCATTGAACATATTCGTCTTATCATTTTCATGCACAATTTTGCAACAATCTTTTGAAAAGGATACAATCCATTGTATCCTTTGTTGCACAATTGGCTAATGCTAAGCAGATTATGTTTAAGGTTTTCGACAAGCAATACATCGGAAATCATAGCAGAGGCGGAATTACCTACACTACCTTTGCCAAGTATTGCTCTGTGGTTGTTATCACCATAAGTTACAAACCCTTTCTTCTTAGCCACAAAGTCTATGAATAAGGATATGTCACCAGACATGTGTCTTGAGCACCCACTATCGAGAACCCATCTTCTCTCGGTGGTCTCGACACATTTCACCTGTCAAAACATAATTAGCACAAGGAGGTACTCAATGGCATATTAGGTCCTAATAGGTTAGCGACAAAATGGTTGCGTTTGGGCAACCATTGGTAGATGCCTTTAGGAACAAGAAACCTTCTAAAACGGCATTTACCAATGGAGTGGCCTTTCCTGCAACAGTATAAACAAGCAAAATCAACTTTAGAGACACTTTCACTTGCTTGATCCCTAATTACATATGCATATTTTTGGTATGGGTTAATCATACTTTTTCTAAAATCCTTTTTATCAATAGCATATGTAATTTTAGGCTCGAGTGCCTTGTTTAATTTGGTCTTGAGGTGTCTTACCTCACCTTGCCAAATATGACAAGTGCTACACCCGAAGTTGAAAGGGTTTCTATCGTCCTTACTATCCGATTCATTGCCTTTCACAATGGAAGCCTTTAGGTCCTCTAGTTTCTTTTCGGACTCTTTAACCTTATGCTCTAGATTTTCTTATTAGAAGCAAGTTTCTTAAAGGCTTCAACTCTTCATTATGTAAGGCATGAAATGCGGCTAGTAATTCCGAATGCGACATATTGGATGACTCATCATATTTAGAGTTACGTACCTGTTTTTTCTTATTTTTCTGATTTGCGGAGAGGCATAGATTTACGAATTCTTCTTCATCACTAGAACTTTCATCAGAGGAGGAAGAGTTACTGTCACTTTCCCATGCTATGTATGCTCTCCTAGGCTTCGATGATTTCTTGTGTGATTTTGAGGATTCCTTATCCTTTCCCTTTTTATTCATTGGACAGTCCGATTTGTAGTGACCGGGCTTTCCACACTTATAGCACGTCCCTCTGGTCTTTTTACCTTTCGAGTCATCATCCTTGGAGTGTCTTGATTGTTTCCGAAAGTTTACCAAATTCTTCTCGGAATGTTGTATGTCGTTCTTTCTCACGTAACGATTATACCTTTTAACAAACAACCCCATATCTTCGCTTGTGTCTTCTTCTTCTTCGTCGCTCGAGGAATAATCATTTTGCTCTTTTACTTGAGACTTCGAAGAGGAAGTCTTGAGAGCTATCGATTTCTTTTCACTCACCTTCGCTTTGTCTTTCTTTTCCATTTTCTCACGTTGATCTAGGCTCAAGAGTACCTGTTCATGCTCTTGCAATTTGCCAAACAATGTTGTCAAGTCTAATATGGTAAGATCATTTGCCTCTTTGATGGCGGTTACTTTTGGCTGCCACTCCCTGTTAAGACATCTCAACAATTTATTAGTGGCAACATCATTGGAAATAGGCCTACCTAGTGAATGTAAGCGATTGATAAGATGAGTGAATCTCTTTTGCATGTCAGCAATGGTTTCCCCTTGCTCCATGAAAAAGAGATCGAACTCTTGTATAAGAGTGTTGATCCTAGCTAACTTAACATCGGTTGTCCCCTCATGGGCTATTTGTAGTGAATCCCACATGGCCTTAGCAGTAGGACAATGGGATACACGGTAATACTCATCTACACCTAATGAGGAGATTAGGATGTTTTTAGCTTTCCAATCATAATTGTATTTTTTTCTCATCGGTCCATTGCGCTTCAGGCTTTGGCATAACTACATTATCCGCATTGGTCATAGTAATTTCTATTGGACCATTAAGGATAACGTTCCATATTTTTCTATCTATGGAGTTGATATGCACACGCATACAGTCTTTCCAATAACTGTAATTTTCACCGTTGAAAACAGGAGCCCTATTGTACGCCCCTTTAGGTTCGTTTGCCATTTTCTATCTCGTTGTATTTGAAGCACCGAATAACCGGAGCTCTGGATACCACTTGTTAGACTATGGCACAGATCTAGAAGGGGGGGTTGAATAGATCCCCGATTAAAATTTGAGTCGGCGCTACCAATTTAAAATTGGTTTTAAAAATGTTTTAAGTGCGGAAGCGGCCGAGGAAAATTATAGTCTAAAATGAACGGTTATTGGAAAATCGGATATACGTAAGCCTATGGATTTATGACAATTTGGAAAAATAAAATCACAACACAAACTATGCTTATCAATTGTTTACTTCAATTTGCAAGGTTGCCTAGTTCCAATGATTAACTAGACACACAAAAACTAGAAGCAAAATAAGACAATTTTAGTTCAGGACTTTTGTCGAACAGTTTGTGTGCACAAATATCTCAAAGGATATTTATGTTGAGTGAGGGATTGGAAATGCCCTAGTACAATATTTTTATTGTACTTAGTAGTTAAAAATAGAGTTTCAACACCTTACTCAATTTGTTTCACAGTTTGACAATAATCACTTAAGCTAGAATCACTTATTTTATAAGCTGAATTGAAAATGACAGAAAATGAAGAACACACGATTTGATGAGGCAGTTCCCCCGTCGTCCTCGCTTCGGGGTACGTATGCCCTCAATTCTAAAATTAGAATTGAGATTATATTGAATATATATCACCTGTTGGAATGAACAGTTTACACAAGAGTTGATAGACAATGATACAAACAATCTCAAATGTTGTTGATGCTTGCTATCTCTTCTTGCACCTTGATTCAAGATGAATCAAGCCCTTCAATTTGTTGTGAATGACCTCCGGTTCCAGCCACCTTAATGAAAAACCTTCCGTTGTTCAAACCTTCGGCTCGGCTGATCTTAGACACCAACAAATCAAACCCGGAAAGTCTTCAACACTTCAACGCCCTCGCTACTAAATTGATGAACCTTCCGTTGATCAATTACCTTCGCACCTGCTTGAATGTTGAACGAACTATTCCGTGACAAAAACCCTTCAAAACCTTCTAGTCTTGATGGGTAAAACCCTCAAGGTTTTCTGCAAGAAACACCTGCCCCAATTTCCACTCGAACCGGATCTTCAATCAACGCGTTCGAACCTTATCACCCTTTGAACAAGACACTAATCTCAGCAAAAATGATTGTGTATATTTGTGGATTTGTGTGTTGTGTGAGGAATGAAGATGAAGAAATTTGTTGCACCTATTTCACGTTTCTTGCCCTGACAATTTACTCAAGATTTTCAATTGTTAGGTGTTAAAAATGAACAAAACTTTATTTATAGAAATAACCAAAACAGCCAACAAAACAGATTTTTAAACACAGCAGGAAAAACAGCACAGCGCGCGAACGGTCGACCATAGGGTCGGCGTGCACTGACCCGTGGGAAATCCTCAGCACCATGCGCTGAGTGGCACGGTCGACGCATGTCTTTATGCGCTGAACCGTGGAAAATCAAAACACTCATGCGCCGACTGTAAGGTCGACGCATAGCTTCCATGCGCTGAGCCGTGAGAAATGCCAGGCTTCATGCGCCGACTGTATGGTCGACTCACTGCTTAGAAACCTGCAAAATTAACAACTTTTTCCATTTTGCATATCCTGCTACATTCAGTAATGACACATATTAGGGTATAACGATTTAACACCGAAACAAGAGGTATAGCAATGAAAACAGAGATATAGCATGATGCTTCTAATTTGTTTTGTCATCATCGAAAAACTAGGAGGCCTGTATTGTGAGACAGCTTGCCCTCACAGTTTCATTCCGCCTCCTCCAACTGAGGATGAATCACCTTGAATTTTCCCGAGTTTGATCCCATTTTCGATGTGCTCACCTGTGATAATGAGATCTGAGAAGGTTCCGGACATACCGCTGACCAACTTCTCATAGTAAACCCCTGGGAGGGTGGCTACGAACATCTGCACAAGCTCACATTCAACCATCGGCGGCTGAACCCTGGCTGCCAACTCACGCCACCGCTGGGCGTATTCCTTAAACCCTTCATTGTTCCTTTGCTAAAAATTCTACAGTTGGACTCGGTTCGGGGCCAAGTCGCTATTGTATTGGTAGTGGTGCACAAATGCTTCATCAAGATCCTTCCACGTGCGCACACTAGTAGGCTCCAGACTCATGTACCATTCGAGGGATGGCCCAGACAAACTATCCTAAAAGAAGTGCATCAGCAACTTCTCGTCATCAGAATGAGTTGACATTTTGCTGTAATACGATCTCAGGTGGACACGAGGGCAAGTGGTGCCCTTATATTTTTCAAAGTCGGGCACCTTGAACTTAGGAGGCACCTTGAAATCATCAATTAGTCCCAGCTTGGACATATCAACACCCAAGGTATTCTGGTTCTCGATGTTTCTCATCTTATCCTCGAGTGCCTTGAACCTTAGACGTGCTTCAGCATTCAGCTCCCCTTCAGCACCTCTCTGAGAGAACACATCGTCCTGACGATGCTCTAGCCATGGCTGAGGCCCAAACAGATTCCCAACACCGGCATTGTCGTTGCCCAGCCCAACATTGACATTAGCTTCCAGACTCCCATTACCGACGCCCGTCGTATTGAGTCCCATGTTGGCCATCACATTGCCGTTGGCACTGCCATTCCCCCCGGTCACGGGGACGCCATTCTATGGAGTTTCAACTGGTGGAGGAGTAGGCACAGTCCCACCATGGAGTACGCCATTGCTATTGACCCTTGAAATCAGGGGCTGAACCAAGGTTCTGAGCTGATCCTGGCCATTGGCGATCGCTTGCATGAGCTCCATGAAGCGATCCATTCTTTCGTGGAGTTCTTGAACATCAGTTTGCACTTGCTCCATGATCCTTGTTTGATTAGCTCTGGTCGGATAGCGGTGAATAGGTCTCTGATCAATCCTGGAACCACCTGAAACAACCTGGAAATACAAAAGGGTTAGGAAAAACGACAAAGTGCTAGTTATGCAAATGCTTCATGCAAATGCAAACGTATGTCTGTGCGTTAGGGAGATTTCCCCCCAATCCTAGTGCCTGAGTGCCAGTGCTGATAATAAGAAGTCCGAGTCCAGTCATGGAAATAACAATCTCATATATAAAGAAAGCCCATCAAGGCAGTACACAACATCAGCGAGTACAAGAAGAATCAATAGCATGACCCCAGCCAATAAGCCTGGTGATGGTCAGCCTACAACAATGATCAAAACAAAAGGAATACAAACAGTCAAACGCGGGCGCGGACGCGAAACTCTTCTAACAACCCCTTCGTTTCTGGATGATCAGGCCGAGTGAGCAACCCTTCGACGAGTAACTCTCTCTGCATAATGGTGTACTGAAGTCCTTCAACCGAATCTTCCCATGCTCCTTCTCCGAAACAATCTTCTAACTTCCGCTTCTTGGATTCAAACATCAGTTTGTGCTCCTTCAGGTTAGCAAGAGCCCTGTTGAGCTGGCCTTCGGCGGCGTATCTGCAAGCAGTTTCTTCATCAAACCTCTTCTCACTAGCCTTCACCTGGGCTTCCAGCTTGGAGATCTGTAGCATCAGCTTATCCTCCCGCTCTTTCCCGGTGGCTAGGGAGGCCTTTCAGTGCTGGTTGAACTTGGATATCCTCCGATACGCTTCGTCCAAGTGCTGCTTCTTCGTAGCCAGTACATCATTGACAGCTTTGAAGTCCTGACCCATGCGCTCACGCTCGACTATCTGCTTAGTCAAATCTGTCCCCAGCTGGTTCACCAGCTCTGTCTGCCTCTTGAAGGAATGAACGGCTTCGTTTCTCTCGCTTTTGAGCTGAGCCAATTCTTTCTCCAGTTCTTCGTTTGCCCTCTTCAATTCATCTTGCTCAGCTAACACCTGATTATGCTGCTGAATGGGCACAGCAGTAGGCTCTTCAATCATTGGAGGGCTTTCCGGCTTGGCATGAGGAAACGACATCCCTATAGCATCTGCTCTGTCTCTGATCCACGTCACATACGGAGGGTAGGCTTGGCTATTGCTTCTCCCCAGCAATGATTTTCCCCTTTTACTGATACCATTCCAAGCGCGCTGAAGCTTAGATAACAGATCCCCTTTAGAAGACCAATGAGGTACAAAGATTCCTGCACCTCTTCATCCTTCGGCGGAGCTCTCAAAGCATACGCGAACTGTCGGACCAGCAAAGACGGATTATAGTTTATACAGCCCTTCCTGCCTATCAAAGGCACGTTCGGAAACCCGATGCAGCTGAAGATGATCTCGGTACCCAACTTATATCTGTCAAACCAGTCAATATCCTCTGCAGATAGATTCATCAAGCGCTCGGACCACTCAGCTGTGGCTGCAGACGAAACAAAGGGACCCCTCTTGGGCAGATGACTATCAAGCCATTTATAAAGCAAGGGTACACAACATGAGACATTCTTGCCCCTTCTGTTCTCGTTTTTGTAGTGGACGGAATGGTAGACATCTCCTATCAAGGTAGGGACTGGATTCCCTGAAGCAAAGATGTGAAATGCGTCGAAGTCTACAAAATCGGGCATATTGGGGAACAGAATAATGCCATATATGCACAGAGCGAGGATGGCGTTGAACATGACCCAACATCCGTCTTTGGCGCACTGCTGAGCCTTTCCCACTAAAAACTGCAAGGAGAACCCGGGAACCTTGTTCCAACTAGACAATACCAACTCGGAGGCATCCAGATGAAGTGAAGGAGCTAGACTAGCCAGATCAGGCTCAGCATCCATATGCACAAAAGGCATCTGCCTCTTGATAGGCACACCTAACAAATCAACATATTCCTCTAGTGTGGGCGCGAGAACAAAATCCTGGAAAGTAAAGCATCTCAACGGAGGATCGTAGAACTGCAGCAGAGCGTGTAACCCGTTCAACTCAAACACAGAGGGTTTCCGAACCAAACTGAGCAATTTGCCGTAAGATTTTCTGAACTCATCTCTCACAGAATCATCTGCTAAAGCAATCAAACCATTCAGCTGAACCACATCAGGGGCGGGGAGCTTGTAAGCCACGGTCTTCCTCAGAGAACCCATAACAATACAATAGGAGGCAAGAAATCCTGGATCGGGGAAAACGGTACCTGCAACACAAACACACATTAATGAAATGCAAATGAGTATGCAAAGCAACGTAAAATGCAATCATGTAGCAGGAGATCAAGGCAACTGTGCTGTGGAGATTCTGCATCAACAAAACCATAATCCTGCTCTATCAAGAACAACCACTTTCTCTGATAAGAAGAAAACCCTGGTATCGGACCACAAATCTGCTCTGTCAAGAACGCCACATATAGGACCATAAATCTGCTATGTCAAGAACAAACATCTGATAATAAGGACCTCTGATACAGGACCAAAAATATGCTCTGTCAAGAACAAACATCTGATAATAAGGACCTCTGATACAGGACCAAAAATCTGCTCTGTCAAGAACAAACATCTGATAATAAGGACCTCTGATACAGGACCAAAAATCTGCTCTGTCAAGAACAAACATCTGGTAATAAGGACCTCTGATACAGGACCAAAACTCTGCTCTATCAAGAACAAACATACATCTGCAGATGAGATCCTCAGATCCCAATCAAAACTGATCCACTATCAAGAAAACCAGGTGGTCTGAAGGTCAAAGTTTCCTGCAATAAACCCAACCCTGCTCACAGGTATGGACCTAAACTGACTCAAGTTCGGCATCCTATGCGTTCATCAGCGTCACAGACATTCAAGAGGGGTGATACGATACCCAGAAGGTGTGGCATCACCAGCTCATGAAGCAGCCTCACTCGGCTGAATCACAAATGATCGGTCCCCAGAGTCGACAATCCTCCAAACCAACAACCCCCTCAACCCAAAGGGTTGAAAAAGAAGTCAACCGGGAGAACCTCGTCTGAGCGTGGATTTCATGAGACACTAGTGCCTGCCAAGCAAGCACGCGCCCACTAATTTTCACAACTAATGCTATGTTCACTCAAGCTTGGGTCTGGCTTCTCACTCATCAGAATGCCCCTCCCACAACAGCACAGATAATCATATCATACTGAAAATAAAGTGCGGGAAATAAAAAATGCGATAAATAAACACAACCTAACAAGTAATCATACAGGCGCTAGGATTGACTCTCGCAGGGGACGTCGGATCCCCAAACTGACTCGCATTCGGGGCGTTGGATCCCAGGAAACTATCAAGTCCCCAGCAGAGTCGCCAGCTGTCGCTTCCACGAAAATAAGGTGCCGGAAAAACAGAAGAGTCGCCACCTTTCGTTATTTATCCCTCGGAACGGGAAAGGAAACGATCGGAAAAACCTGACGAAAAGGTATAAGACAAGGTCATCGCAACCATTGTCTGGGTTCGGGAGTCGGTTACGCAAGGGGAAGGTATTAGCACCCCTCACGTCCGTCGTACTCGACGGGATCCACGCTTGTTGTGTTTACTGGACGAGTTGGTTTATTTATCTACCTATCAAGGCTGGTCTGTAAAGCAAAGAAAATGACTCGGCAAAGCGTCGCACTTTATGCCTACGTATTCTCATCAGAGAATGAGAAATCAGAGTCAACGTAGTTCGACCTACTACGGGTTACGGGGAAGGTGGCTCGCCAATACATCAGTATTGTGCCTACGTACTCTCAACAGGTATGAGAGATCAGAGCTTACGTAGTTCGGGATACTACGGATTACGGGAATTCAGATTCATCTGTTTTATCGAGTAGGGTTAAACAGCAGTTCCAGCAGTTAGGGACAAAGCCTGCTTGCGGTGGCGCTGAAGTTTAACGACACTCTTTTCTTCAGAAAAGTTTCCTTTGAATTATGGGCCCACGGGGCAAAAAGGTTTGAAGTTTGTTTTCTGTCTTTTACGGAAGAACTGTTTTTTATGATTGTTTGCAATTTCAATCGCACTAAAGACTATGACCTGAGGGTGAATGCGTCGCATGTCACCCAAAGGGTGCCATACTAAACATCCAGACTGTTGGAAAGAAACTCTCCAACAATCCTTTCTCAGGTAGCTTAAGGCTCGTAACGTACGAAAGAAATCATTCATGATTACTATATCTTAAGCTGTTTTGAGATGAGAAGAGAATAGGCTCAACTAAAGGGAGACTATCAAGTCCTACTGTTGTCATGCCAAGGATTCATCCTATGGTTGAGGTTTGAAACAGGGAACTCCTGGAAGTTATCATGCATAGGTTTCAACCTAAAGTTCTATCATCACTTCCTTATCAAGGGAAATGAGAGTCCTAAGGGGTCATGTCAATGATAAACAGAAACAGGTAAAGCATCAGCTTAAACAGTAAACAGTAATACAGTAAAATGCATGCAATGCAAGTGAGGGAGGAAATGTGTGTGGGGCAGCAGCCTCCACAAGCTCATCTCAACCTCAAGCCAGAACGAATAACAGTAATCATACTGAGGAAATAACAACATGCTATCAAGCAAAATACAATAAACTGCAATCATACAGAAGAAATAACATGCTATCAAGCAAACAGAACCACATGGGCAAGGGAGCAGGGCTCTACCGAATACCCGCAAGCAAAGCCATACAGTAACAATACAAGCAGAGGGAGCAACTCAACCTCTAGTGCAATCATGCTCCTAGATTAAAGTCAGTCTAATCATGGACTTATTCTAATGCATTAAGCAAGTCAAACAAGGCACATCAGCACAGAAAAGAAAACAGACAAGAGAGAAAGCAGATCAACAACTCCTTCTTCCAACTCCAAGCCTCAGCTCTTCTGATAGCAATTCAGTCTTCAGACCTCCATCACCCTTCAGGACTATCATCTTTCATGACAAATATCAATTTGCTTCTCCAGGTTTCAACCCTTCAACATAAGTTTCAACCTAATCTTCTTCTTCAAGCTTCAGCTCCTTAGTCAATTCCACCTTCAGGCTTCACTCTTAACCACAAGTATCAACTTGATTCCTTCAGGATCTCCAAGCTTCAAAGTAAGTATCAACTCATCCTCTGTTCTTCAAGCCTCAGCTCTACACTCAATCTCAATTGAATCCTCTTCATAAGTATCAACTCAGTCTTCAAGCTTCAGCTCTCTTACTTTACCAGTCTCAACTTGGTCTTCTCTTCCTACAAGCTTCAGCTTCTCAGAGTAGTCCTCAATCATCTGGAAATGTCAACTTCATCCTTCAGTCTTTAAGCCTCAGCTCTTCATTCAATCTCAACTGGGTCCTCAAGTATCAACCTGTTCTTCTTGCTCTTCAAGCCTCAGCTGCAATGGCAATGCTCAGGGAATCATCCTCTTCCATACTCTTCAATGAAGTCTTCATCTTCACACTCAAGCCCAACATCTTCAAGATACTCAAACCAGAAGAAATCACTTAACTGGATAAGCTAGGATATTAAACTGCTTATTGACCACCAAAGGAGGCCTATAAGGTTTTAACATCAGAAGAATGGTTCCCTCAAAGGTTCTACTTCCTAGGTACAATCACTTATCCCTACAAAGGAGGGAGGTGAATACCATGGAAGGACCTTGAATCATGGGGAAGAATGGAGGTGAAAGATACCATCCATGTTTAAGAAAGAAATTAACTAAGTCTAAGCTCTACTTAATTCCTAACCCTAAAACAACAACAAAACAAACAAGTCTTCAAGCTCTCAAGCTCCTTCTTCAATCTTCAAGTCTTCCACTATGCTCTTCCATGCTCCACAAAGCAAGACCAAGCCCACCAAGCCAAGCAAAAGCCCACAAAGCAAAGCAAAACAAAATACAAGCCCACAAGGGCAACACAAACAACAATCAATTACAAAAATCAATTAAAAATAGTATACTATTATATTAAAATCTAATATAATTTCTAGGGGATCCTATATAACTACCCTTAATACCCTATATGTCCCAATATCTAACTTGACCTAAAAACCCAAAATTCTAGTGTTATTGTGGACCTATGTTAAGGATTGACCTAAATCTACACAACCTAAAGTCATCTAATCAAAACTAATCAAAACTAATCACAAAATTATGGAATAAATCCAGAGGGTATTTAAAGTCCTAATCTAACTATCCTAAAAAGAATGGTGCAAAAATATAAAGGGAACTAGCTAAAAAAAATTCTACAAAACTATGTATCAACATAAAATGAATTAAAAAGCTATTAAAAGAGAAAATATACAAAAAATATTAAAAATGCATGCAATGCAAATGTTTTGATTTTATAATTTTCTAGACATTAAAATGAAATAGGAGCAAAAACTCCCATGTAAAAATCATTAGTTTTCTATTTAATATGATTTTCTAAAGTTTAAAGAAAAATAAAGGAAAAGAAAAAAAAATGTGAAAGATGCGGTGCAGATAGCAAGGAGATGCAGTGCATTGACCAGATGGGCTCCAAATGGGGGTGTCATCAGTAAACACGCTAGGCCCATATTTAACTCAGAAAACAAATAACAAAAATATAAAGAAAAAAGGAATAAACACGGTGCAGAAAGTAGAGAAAATTAGTTCAAATCATGATTGGGCCGTGGATGGGGGTGTGACTAGCGGTCTAGCAACTAAAGCCCAGAGCTTCCTTTTAATGAAACGCTACGTTTCATCGTTTTCAGACTTTCCCTCTCACAATGCTCAAATCAAACATGGCCTTTGGATCTGATCCCAGTCAACGAGTCTTACTGCAATCTAACGGCCATTGAGTCATCACCTACCTTCAGCCAGGGTTTTGGAAGCAAGAATCCATGGAAACAGAGTTTCATAGTATCACCTCCCTCCATTCGAAGAACCTCAAATCTCACTCAAAATTCATCTTTTAAAATACTAATCTACTCTAAATTCCATACTGATCATAACCATAGTCTTAGAATTCAAAGAATCATCCTCAATCTCTAAACCCGATAGTGAATCCAAATTATGCTCAAATCTCAAATCTGACTATTCTTGAAATTGATTATACCAACATACTCACCATATTACCCTGATTAAAACTTGCTATAGAACTCATGTTATATCTCACTACACCTCATGTTCTTGCTCAAGAAAGAAATGGTGTCACTATCTTGATCCTCTCCAAATGATCTCAAAATCTCCAGAATCCATCTCCTACTTGTTTCTAACCGTTCTATACTAACAAACTAACTTAACAATGCCTAAATTAAGGTGTGGATCAAAAGTTGCAAACCTGGAAATTTCTGAATATCAGTGGTAGTAAGACTCCACATCAGGCCCTTTAACTCTCTAGAATCTTTCCTTGATTGATACTAATGCTTCTGTTTGCAAAAGATTCGATCCAAGAAGCTTGCAATTCAAAATCCGATGGTGACTTGCTTCTTGCCAAATCCAAATGCCAACTCTTCAAACCTTCATGATCTTGCTCCCAAATTTGTATGCACACACTCAGTATGATCAATGGAAGGTGTTAGGATTGAAAGAAACAATGGAATTGATGCAGAATATGGAAATTGGTTTTTACTTGCAATTGAAGAAATGAAATGGCAATCTCACTCTCCTCTCTCAACTCTCACCAACCTTGCATCTGAGCAGCTTCTAATCAATATATAGGATGGTTCTGAACCATCCAGAACTTTCTGGAAGCATCCAATGAGAATTTGAGATTCTCATGTCATGAGTTTTTGAATCACTTATCATGCCATGCTCAATTCTGTTTGCAGCTTGAAATTCATCTCAATCTCTTTCAATTTCTCCCCTAGTGACATTTTGGAAGGGTTTAGCTTGCCAATTTCCTTGCTCATGCCTTAATTTTGAGTTATGCACATGTTACTTAATATGCAAGCAAGTGCTTTTCAAAGCAAGTCCATGAATTGAATCTCAACTCAAAAATGTGGCTAAACCATTGTTCTTAAAATGTTTTCTAGAGTCAAAATGATATATTACATTCCATGGTTTGGATGTGTAGCTTGAAAATTTCAATTTCCAACTTTGACTTATTTAACTTATGCCTTTATTTTAGGTCATTTTCACCACTTTGAGCTACAAGCATTTTCAACATCTCATGACCTCCTTAATAGCCTTAAAACATCATTTTAAGCAAGTTTTATGTTGAACATTTTTCCCTTTGAAGCTTGGAAATAGGAGTTATGGCCTTATGCTTGAAATGACCTGTAATCTCCAAATGACCAAAATGCCCTTGACTTGTCAAAGCCATAAGTTGAGTTCTACAAATCCTATCAAGAACTTCTAGTACTCTCTAGAAAGCTAAGAAGATAAGGAACAACATTCACGTTGACCAAGGGTTCATAGGAATCATCCTTCTATGGCAAAAGTTTGATGCAAGTTGGGCAACTTTCAAGCTCCAAATTCACATACCTCAGATGACCTGTAACTTGTCAAAGTCATAACTTGAGCTCTAAAAATCCTATCAAGGACTTCTAGTACTCAAATTAAAGCTAAGAGCAAACTATACAACATTCATGTTGGGGGAAAGATGAGATGACAATCACATCTTGAGCTAAACTGCCTTAAAGATAGGGGTCAAACTAAGGGATTTTACACTGTCAAGCCCTAGAAACCCTAGCTTGAAACTTCTCAAACTCTTCAATCATGATGATTTGACCTTGGAATCATCCTTATAACATCTCAATTAATAAATCCATGATCACATGGCTCTTGGATTAGGTCTCAACCTTCCTCAAATCATCAGTTGACCAAGGGTTGACCCAGTCAAACCCTAACTGCACCACTCATGGTCGAGGCTTCTTATTCTTGCACAATGACCTGTCTAGGCTTCATGATGGATTTCAAGACATCTCATAAGCTCTCTCAGGGCTTCAAGTCCACATTCTTGGCTTCAGAATCATCTGAGGAGCTCCCACAACTCTCAAGTTAGGAGGCACACAACTCTTGGTTTCAACCACTCTCTCTGAGGATCTTCTAACTTCTCTGACAAGGATATCAACCCTTGGATACTTGAATAGGCTTCTTAGCTAGCTTCAAAGTTCTTGATTGGTACTCCTACCTCTTGATCTCTTGCATACATGTCAATGAAATGCAAATGATAATGCTAATGTGAATGAAATGAAACATAAGCTAAGTAAAGAAATGTTGGTCAAATTTTGGGGTGCAACAAACATGACTGATAGTAAGTTAGAAAAGACTCCAATGCATCCAACAAGCACTCTTGGTAAGGAAGAGGTAAGTAAGAAAGTAGATCAGAAACTCTACAGAGGTATGATTGGATCTCTTCTATACTTAACTACTTCTAGACCTGACATTTTATTCAGTGTATGCTTGTGTGCCAGATTCCAATCAGATCCTAGAGAATCACACTTAACAGCTATTAAGAGGATTCTAAGGTATCTGAAAGGTACTTCTAATGTAGGTTTGTGTTACAGAAAATCTGATGAATTTAAACTAGTTGGATTCTGTGATGCTGATTACGCTGGAGACAAAGTTGAAAGAAAAAGTACTTCTGGAAGTTGTCAATTTCTGGGAAGTAATTTAATCTCCTGGTACAACAAGAAACAACCTACAATTGCGCTGTCAACCATAGAAGCAGAATATATTGCTGCTGCTGGATGTAGCACACAGATGCTCTGGATGAGAAGTCAGCTAGAAGACTATCAAATCATTGAGAGTAATATTTCTATATTCTGTGATAATACTTCTGCTATATGCTTGTATAAAAACCCTATTCTACACTCTAAAGCTAAGCATATAAAAATTAAACATCACTTCATCAGAGACTATATTCAGAAGGGTATTATAAACTTAGACTTTGTTGACACAGATCATCAATGGGCTGATATTTTCACAAAACCCCTTGCTGAAGATAGGTTTAAGTTTATTCTGAAAAATATTGGTATGGAATTTTGTCTAGAATAATATTTATCAGAAGCAACTTTCTCAGATGCAAAATGTTTAAACTCTGAAGTATTTCATCTGTCTTTTATTTAATTTCTTGAATTATTATTTCTGTGTGTATCTGAACTAACAAATCTCAGAGGATCTGAACGTTGGCTAACGTTTCATTTCTCAAAGAGTTTTCAGAAGCACATGCAATCAAACACGTGTAACTCAGAATATGAAAAGATGGAGTGCACCATACAGAAAAGACGTTTGAGGTACTGTTTGAATATTTGGTTTCTCATTTTCCCCCTAATTGGTAGAATCATTAATGGTTTGAAATGATTAATTTATTTTTATTAAATGCCATTAAATGCTAAATGTGTACGTGCTGAACGTGTGACCTTTTGTGTGCCCTAAATTTTCTCTATAACTTCCACAAATCTCAACATTTCACACTTTTCACTCACAAACACTTATATGCATTTTTGCTTGTTCTATTGCTTTCATCTAAACCCAAAACCCAAATCTATTCGTAACCCTAAACCTTCAACCATGGCTACTTCATCTTCAACCTCTGCTCAGTTTCAATCAACAATGGCAGTTGTATCATCTTCCAATCTGGGTGTTGTTCCTTTAAAGGAACCTGTTAGAACAAATCTCACACCTGTTGAGAAATTGGAAGTTTTGTGTGAATCATTGGTGGATTTTGCTTCTCTGGCTGAAGATGGATTTAATCCGCGTTCCATCATTGATGATCAAGGATGGACCAAGTACTTTGATAGACTGTTTGGGCCAGTTTATCCAGTTTTAGTAAAAGAGTTATGGATTCATGCTCATGCTTATCCCAAGTTCATTATGTCATCTGTTCTGGGAAAAGAAATTGTGATTACAGAGGATCTTATAAGAAAACTAATTGGATATGAAGAAACTGATGGAGTTTCTCATCTGACTGGGCGTGTCAACATGAAAGCTGTTTATGAAGAGGTGATTGCTTCTGGAGAACCCTCAAACAAGTTCAAAGATCTGAAACCCAATTACAAGATCTGGGCTAAAATCTTCATGTGTTGCATCCATCACAGGAATTCTACCAAATCTCCTGACTATGTGAACAATGATCAACTTTACTTCATGTTCTGCCTCAGTCAGAGCACAAAGGTAGATATGCCTCATCTGCTCTTCTCTCATCTTTGGAATCATTTTAAGGCATCTAGAGAAGACATAAAGACAAAACAGGCAAAGGGTAGAAATTGGATCCCTTGTGGAAGATTGATTTCAGACATTCTGATAGAGAATGGTCTGGTGGAACATTTGCATGTGGCTGGACTAAAATAAGAACTTACATCCATTCTTGGAAAAGTTCTGAATGCTAAAAGTTTACAAAGGCTAAAAGTAATAGATGAACTTACTTCTGCTCCTGACAAACTCAATACAGAAGAAGTAAGAAAATGAAGAATTCTGGTAGAAAACTTTCCAATATTTTATGCAAAAGAACCAAAGGAAGTTTTGATCAAATTTGTTGGATCATGTATGGAACAAGGAATTCCACTTCCAGAAGGATTTTAAATCGTGAACCAATGCCAGATCTCTATGTAGAACATAAGAGGCAGAGAAAACAAGAGTTAGAAGAAGAAGAAGCTGCAGGCTCACCTCAGAAGAAGCAGAAAACTTCTAAAGAACCTCAGAAGAAGAAGAAAAGAAAAGCTTCTGGAGAAGCTCCTTCTGCTCCTCTCAAACACATCAAGAAAAGAGGTACTAAATCATCCTTACCTATTATTTCTGAATTGCAATAGAATCATCAATAATTAGCTCTGTTCCTGAACCCCCTTCTTCTCAAAATCAAACCATTCCTGTACCATCTAAATCATCTGAACAACCACCTCCATCCTCTAAACAAACTACATCTAATACCACATCGTTACAATCATCTGAACAATTAACTTCTAAAAAATCTGAACAACCAAAACCCTCTGAACTAAAACCATCTGAACCTCAAGTTCAAACACCACCAGAAGAACCAACTCCACAACAACCAGAACCTCAACCAGAAATTGCTCAATCTGAAATTCCTGATTCAGAAATTCTGGATATCCAACCCCTTAAAACTCTCTTTGATGTATCTTCCACATCTTGTCCCTCTTCTACCTTATCTGATTCATCTGAATCTGATGTTCATCTAGAAGTAAACTCACCACCGTCTCTTCGTGGCTATGAACCTAAACAACCAGATACATCTATTTCATTTGATGCTATCATTCCTAAACACACTCCAAAACCTAAACCAAGAACATCTGAGTTTGTTTCATTTGCATCCTTTAAACCACATCCCTCTGATCCCCTTCCTTCTGGTCTAAAACTTAAAAAATTTTATACCAGAATAGAACCATCTGACCCTATCACTCCATATAAACCTAGTTCTTCAACTATTCTTCCATCTGTACTTCAAACCTATCTTAAATAACTACCAGATATCATTCCATCAGAACCTCTGCTTTCTGAAAAATCTATTTTTATCCCCTACACTTCCGCACCATTTGATGTCATTCCCTCTGCATCAAGTTTTAAACCATTTCTGTTTCACACTTCATCCAGATTCAAAACCTTTACTTCATCATCTGACCATTCCTCTTTTCCTTCTTATCCTCGTCCTCTGTTCATTATTCCAACCTTTACCATACCAACTCCACCAAAACAAATCAAACCATCAACTATGGAAGCCTTTCTTAAACCTAAACCTATGCTAAATGTTGATATTTTATTTGATAATTTTATGAAAGAAATAAGGATGAGTTTAGACTCTGTGAAGAAGAGATGCCTTTCAACCATGAATTCAGATGAATCTGATGCTATTGGAATAACTTCATCTCGAGATTCAACACTGTTGCTTCAAATCTGAAGAGTGTCTGCTCTGATGATGCGAAGATCAGATTTGCTGAGACTACCAAAACCATGCTATGGAATATGAAAAAATCTCCAACTTTGCTTCTTGAAGATGCACCTTCAGCTTCTGGAGTGTCTGCTACTTTTGAGACTATTGAAGGATCCGCTTCTGAAGTCGTTTTGGAAGAGAATCCTTTAGCTCTGACGATTATGGACAAACCATCTGCATCTGTGGCTCCAGACTCTGCAACTGCAATGGATATTGACTCTGCTCCTACTCCTGCATCAGAATCTGCTCCGTCTACTTCTTCTGAGATCAAGAAAGAGAACCCAGACTTAGAAGATAAGATTGTTGTGCTAGAAGCTTGTCAATCTGAGATAAAGTCCTGGATGGCAAGGCAAGATCAGAAGACCGAGAACATTGAGAAATGGATGTCCAAGCAAGAAGAATCTTTATCTGAGATCACTCACCTTCTGAAGATGCTTTTCTCCAAACAATCTTAAATTTATGTTTTCTTTATCTGATGTTTGAGCACTTGTTTTGAATTTCTCATCTGATGTTTTCGTATCTAAACATTTGAATGAATGAATCTAAATGTTTTCTCTATATGATTATATCTTTTCTCTCTGTTTCCTTTTACTTGTCTTTAAAAGTTTTCTTTTTGATTATGACAAAAGGGGGAGAAAATGAAATTCTGACTGTTCAAATAAACTTTACCTGAATGGAATTCAGACATATCAAATCATAACTAACATGAATTTTTAGTCTTTCAGAACTATAGTGATAAATCTGACAAAATTCTTTAAAGAAACTCTGAGATTCCCAAATCAAGTTTTAACTAGTCAGGCTCTGATTCTGAAAAGTTCATCCAAATAAAGCTCTAACTTTGAACATTCAGGATTTGATTCTAAAAAGAATACTCATGCAAAAAGGGAAGTTCTTATTCTTTCTTAGTATTCAATTCAGGGGGAGATTCATAATCTCAGGGGGAGTTATATTTATCTCTTTATTGAACAAAATTTCCTATGTTTTTGTCATCATCAAAAAGGGGGAGACTGTTAGAACACAGATTGGTTCTTAGTTATATCTCTATGTTTTGATGATAACACTAATGAAATTTTGTATTAAGAAATTATATACTCTAAATTTGTTCAAGTATTTTTGTTGCAGATATTAAATTTAATATCCTTCTGAAAGAAAAAATGATTCTGAACATTGAACTACGCAAGACTCTGAGCGTCAGAAGCATCTCTACAGAAGACTCTGAAGCAGAAGCTACAGAAGCATCTCTACAGAAGACTCTGAAGCAAAAGCTACAGAAGCATCTGAAGCATAGACTGAAGACTTTGTATGAAGAGTTTCAAGCATTGTTTTTCAGAAGACTCCAATAGTACTATTTGCTGCAACTACTGAGGATCTGATCTCTAAACTCTGCTCTGATTATTACTCACGCTGAATCACACTTACTACAACACTCTGATACAACAAACTCTGAGAACATCAAGACTCTGATCACTCAAGGCTCTGATGTTAATTGCTATGAGATAGAAACTTGTTGAAGAAAATTATTCAAAGTTATATCCGTTGGTTATGCCAAACGACTCTTTCCTCTTTTATGCTAGACACAAAAACACAGGCAAAAAGGATTTCTCTGAACGTTTTAATTCTGGGAAAGGTCAAGTCATATGAAGACAAAAGGTTACAGCTACTTTGCAGTACACGGTCTTCAAGCTTGCAACGTCTTGAACTTCTAAGTCTATAAAAGCAAGTCTTCAACAACTTTCTACAGTTGACGAAATTAACAAAACTATTGAAAACTCTCTCAAAGCTCTCATACAAATTATATTTCTTTGTTGAATAGTTTCATTCGTTCTTAAACTTAAGTGTAAATCACAGTTGTCATATAGCTTTCATAGAAGCATTTAAACACTTGTTTAGTTTACATTTGATTGTAAAAGTTCCTTGAGAAGACCAAGTTGTGGTCAGTAGTTCTTGAGAAGACTAAGACAGTTGTTCTTAGTGTTTGATATTGTAATCAGTTTGATTATAGTGGATTAAGTCCTTGTGGAGAAAGGAAAATCACTCTAGATAGGGTGGACTGGATTAGTTGAGTTCAACGAACCAGGATAAATATCTTTGTGTTTTTATTGCCATAATATTTTCTAAATCCTTATTCAACCCCCTTCTAAGTATTTTCTCACCTTCAGCACAAACCGAAAAAGGTGGGATTTCGTCTTAATCGCAAAAATTATGTCGATTAATCGAAGGTAGCCTATCACGATCCCAAAGTAAAGAAAATGACCCAAATGGTCATTTTCCATAGATTTGAAATCGAGAAGGTTATCGACTTTGATAAAGCGACGCTTACGAATAAAAGACTTCATAGATCGAGGAAATCTTAAATGAAAACCGAAATGAAGAAGAAATGAGGAGAGAAAAAAGTGGTCTCGGATCCAACATTATTTATCAATAGTTTGACTAGTAACGATTTACGGAAGTCTCGTCATCGACCAAAACGAAAAAATACGAAAATAAATCGTCAATGATAAATAAGAAAACCAAGATCTAGTTTTAGAAAAATATGTTCAATAGCTCTAAAACTGAATTTTAAAAGAATATTATAAATTTCTAAAAATATTAAGATTCTAAAAACTTAAATTAGAAAAATATACTAAAAACTCTAGAAATAAAAGTAGAAGAAACTAAAAAAAACTTAATTTAATATATTTACAAATCTTAAAGAAAGAACTTATTTAGACCATAATTAGAAACAAAACTTGCTTTAAAAATATTTACAACTCTTAAAAAGAAAAACAATTAAGAAGTATATATTAAACAAGTGGGGTTGTGTAAATAAAACATGAGGAGAATGAGGGAAGGGAATGACTCCAGCAAACTTTATAAACAGCAAGGCGAGCCTTCAGAGCCATCCCAGTTGCAACAACTTTAGCAAAACCCAACGTAGACGCCGAAGAAATAGACCTCCCGACGGTGATGGAAGCAGTGGGTTCCATGTCCATCTGAGTCTCTAACCGAACGATACTCACTAGTCTCATTCATCTTCTCGCTGGTAGTTTAATACCCGCCGGAGGAATACTTTTCTCCGATGATTTTCCTATTACAAATAATCACCAGAAAATCCTTCCCAGCAACACACTGTCCTTTCCATTTCTCCGGAACCGGACCAAGCTCACGATCATTAAAACTCACCATCTCCGGCCAGATTCCGGTATCAATAACTCCAATAACAAGATCCAACCCAAAATCCGTTTCATGGAGCAAGCCAGTTCTATCAGCGGTCTTCAAGCCTAGAAACAGTTTCTGTGAGATGGACAAATGGAAGGTTTTCAGTCGTGTTGGACTTGGATGATGAAGGTTGAGGAAGATGATAATGAAGAAGGTGTTTCGGCGGCGAAAATTTGGGGTTCAAAATTGATGGTTAGATGGAGGAGTTGGGTTGAAGAAAAAATGGAGAAGGTTTGAACAATTAGTGATGGAAGTTGAAGAAGGGAGGTTTAGCAACTGGTTTGGGTGAGAATGAAGAAGGTGAGCAGTCGAAGGTGGGGGGAATCCGGCGGCTAGGGTTCCCAGGGAAGGGGACAAAGAATAGTCCCGACGCTATATACTGCAGCCATGTGTCCTTGCTTTTGTCTTTTTTCTCAATTTTTTAATTAATTTCTTTACTAACACAAATCCTAATTCTAATTAACTCTAATCTAATCCAATTAATAACCTAAGTAATAAACTAATCTTAACTATTCCTAACCTAATCTAATTTTATTAATGAAAATCTATTCTAATAATTCTATTTTAGTTCTAATTATTCTATTTTTAATAATAATAAAAAAATCTAATTCTATTAATAACTCTAACTTAAAATCTAAATCTATTTAATTAAAATTCTAAATTAAAAAAAAACTAATCTAATTTCTAATTTAAAAGCCTTATATAAACTCTAAGTTAAAAAATCTAAGTTCTAATTTTTTAAAAATCTAAATTGAAATTCCAACTTCTAAAATCTATCTAAATTCTATTAAAATTCTAATTAAACTATTAGTACTATTAACAAACAATATATGTACAAAATAATAATGTTTTAAAAGAAAAATGGTTAGGAAACTAAAAATGGAATTAATATTTACAAAAAATATCCTTAGGCCACGTGTCACACCCTCATTGGGCGAAATAACAGAGATTTGAAAAACGCCCAATCGTGGGTGGACACGTGTCTAAATGGAATGAAATTAAGCGGATGATGCAATACTGAAAATAAAATTAGAATGCGAAAATGTTTAAAAAAATGGAGGACAAATTTAGGGTGTGACAGATGCTCCTATCTAATCGGCTTAAACCTAGGGAAATGAACTGCTACATCGTTCTTTTTCCCGAGGTAGAAGTCAATTAGATATGAAGAAGACCCTAAATTTGTCCGACGAAAAGGTTGAACATCCTTGCGGGGGACGCCCACGGTCTTGCAGAGAATGCCCCGGGCTGGGCAGCAGATAGTCTTTGGAAATCTCGAGATTGATTCTGAAATTGAGCTCGTATATGCTAATGTTTGATGATAATGATGTTCCATAATAAATGGAAATGCAAATGCAAATGCTAACACGCGGAGATGTAAGAGCTGGGGAGAGTATGATATGATTCTGGGTATGCGTATGATGCAAGATGGTTATGAAGTCGAATGCAACGCGTATGATGCATATGATTGCGGACGAGTGATTGGAAATACGGGTGCTGGCGCGACGGACTTTTGGTAGTTGCCAATGCAGTTTAGACTTTGGATGGTGAAATACCAGACGAGGACTGATATTTGAAGGGTAGACCACCATACAAGAACTGGTGGCGAAAGGTTAAGTTGTCAAATGAGAACTGACTTTGAAACGAGGTTTACCAGACAAGAACTGGTTAAATGGTAGGATAAAGGAAGGGTGACCAGATGGGAATTGGTTAAGAAGCTGGCCTGTACCAGACTGGAACTGGAATTTGGTGAAGGATTGACCAGATGAGAGCTGGTTTGAAGGTTTGCTAGACAAGAATTGGACTTTGGAAATGATTTGGTTACAAAGTTTTGACAGGTAACAGGTTGTGGGGGATGAAACCCAATGACAGAAAGGCCTTTTCAGAAGGTTAAGGTTATTGGAGAAGGTGATGGCACGATTCCTCGACACTCGTCTTAAACTCAACAGTTGCTGATGAAAATGAACTTGCTCTAATAGCTTGCGCCAACGCAGTTCAAACTTGCCCTAGTATGATCTTTGGGAAAGTTCATCTTGAAAAAAAGAAGTTTTCCATGAGATGACCTCGAGATGGCTTGCCCCAGGATTTATACCACGAAGTGATTCATTCTTGTTTATCTGACTCTCCTGGTGGCTGGCTTCAATATACTCTTAAAGTAGCTTGCCCTAGAAAGGGCGTAAAAGTGACTTAACTCATCTTGACTGAATATTTGAGGGATCTGCCCTTAAGTCGAAGGAACTTTGGGTGACACGCCCCTGATTAATGGAGTCTCAAGATGATTCACTTCTGATCAACTGGTTCTTGAATGATTTGCCCCATAATCAACCGATAGTTGGGGATTCACCTTAGACTGACTGATTCCATACTCACTGGATGTCAATGCCCCCGATCCATAAAGCTATATGGTATACTTGAATCTGATCCAGACTGCTGAATGGTCAAATCCTGTTTGATTGCTCTCTGTTGGAATTTCCTTAATGCCAATTATTGACTTGCGATTAAAATTGATCATTGAGGTTTATGCAAGTTTTGAAAGAAATGTCATTTATTAAGTGTCGTGATAGTGAGACGAATGGACCGTTAGTCCAAACATTGTGCTAACTTGATTGGTGTAAAAGATATAGCAAGGATATTGACACCAATGCTGATGATTAGCAAATATGTGGGGAGTCAGTTTACGCAACCTTGCGATAATATGCTTTCAGAATAAACCTCGCCTTAATTAGGTCTTTCGAGGGTTGTAACATGGTCTGGTTCACGATTATAAAACAAAGGATATTAGGCTCAAAGTATGATTTGTACCCACCCCATATTCTTGATGATCTTCATACTTACGTTCAGTTAACTCTGCATTTACAGACTTGACGATGTAAGTTTGATAGTTCAAGGTTTGTTTGAAATGAAAACCACCTTATTCTGCTTTTGATGGATGTCAGTGACTCTTTTTGATTTGAGAAGCCACTGAATCTTATTTTGTTTTTGTTGAGGGTTTGAGAACCTCTTTTGATTTTGATTTTGATCCCTAACTTTTGCATGAATTGATTTTGCTTGTCAGATCCATCAGGATAGCCTTGACTTTTGCCTAAGTCCCCTTTGAGGTTCTTGACTTAGCAGGCTTTCGATTTTTTTTGGAACTTTTTTGGAGGATAATGGCTGCCATGTCAGGGGTTATTAATGAACAACCGTCTTCTGGATTTTGAGTGCGGGATTGAATTAATTGTACATCATCGACGATATCTTGTCTGAAAGCATACCGTTTTTTGCAATTATGGGTGTTCAGTTTTCGTCATCCTCCCTCCAATCTTTTCTAAAACAACAGTGATCAAGTGGAGTGGATAAAAGGTGTACATGTCTGTGTTTTGTGATAAATAAGAAAAATGAGTGAATGCGACATGATTGATTCAGAAAATGCATAATCACTTCATTAATATTACCATTCAAAACAACAATGTTTAAACACAAGTAGCAATTAACAGGAAAAAACTACAAATGCAAATGGTAAAAGCGCGTAAGGACTGCCCATGTTGAGGAGGTCTGCCTTTCTGGACCACTGGCTTCTGGAAATGACCCTTGAAGTCTTTGAACTCAATTAGACGAGAGGTTGACGTGCACAACCAAGCTTCCTTCTGGAAAAGATATGTACCTTTTGTCAATCAACTGTTGCACCTTGGCTTGGAAAGATTTCCAATCTTCGGTTGAGTGCCCCATGGATCCTCCATGATATCCATACTGAACATTGGGATTGTACCCAGGAGGGTAAGGTTCTAGCACAGGCTTAAGAGTTTTAGGCTCCACCAATGAGCTTTGAATCAGATGTGGGAGAAGATGACTATATGACATAGGGACTGGATGAAGAGGAGCAATCCTCATTTCCAAGTTGTTGCTAGGCCTATGCTGATTCTGGCACTGATTCTGATATCCTCGACCATGGGCTCGTTGATTTGCATGAGGAGCAATCCATGGTTTATAGGCTGAAGCTTTAGGCATGACTGGTTTCCCACGAGGATAACATGGCACTAGAAATGATGCTTGTTGAGCAGATGAGGGACCATAGAGCTTTGCTGGTTCACCCTGAGAATACTCAATGTTTGCTATGAACGCGTTGGTTTCATCCTTATCTTCCTCATGGAAATCATTGAGAGATTCATTCTCGCTGGCCTGGCTGCTTGAGGCGTCTTGGATTTGTCTGCTTCTAAGGTAGCTTTCGATGTGTTCTCCTACTATCACAAGATCAGAGAAACTTGATAGCGCACAACCACCCATTCTTTCAAGATAAGAGCCATGCAAGCTATTTATGAACATGTCAATCAATTCCCTGTCTGAGAGTGGTGGTTTCACTCTTGTTGCGAGTTCTCTCCACCGTTGTGCATATTCCCTAAAAGATTCATTTCCATTTTGAGATAGGCTTTGCAACTGAATGTGGATAGGAGGCACATCTAGATTGAACTAGTAATGCTTCAGAAAAGCGCTAGCTAAGTCCCTCCATGATTGGATATGGCTTCTTTCTAGGTCCATGTACCAATTTAATGATGCCCCACTCAAACTGTCTTGAAAACAGTGAATCAACAACTTATTGTTATGAGTGTAGGAGGTCATTTTTCGATAGAACATCACCAAATGATGCCTTGGGCAACTAAAGCATGTGTAATTCTCGAAGTTGGGTACCTTGAATTTCGGAGGAATCACCAGGTTTGGCACTAGACACATATCATCAGCATCGAGGCCGGGCATATCATGCACTTTCATAGCTTGAAGTATTTCCTCAAGGGCACAGAGCTTTTTTTCCATGAGACCAATCAGTGGCATCTTCTATGGCCGAGTAGGAATGTTTGCTTGCGGAGGATGGTCATCCGGCGGAAGATCATACAATGGATTATTCGTCATAGTAAATCCTGGTGGGGACTCAACATTCTGGCGATCGTTCTCTGGCATAGCCACCTCAGCTTGCATTGTCTGACTAGCCTTCCAAGGCGTCTATGTTCCTCTTGCTTCAAATGCTTCACAACTCTCACAAGTTTAATACGAGTGTCAGGAAATCAACTGCGGGTTACGAATAGAGGATGGGTAAGCTTTCAGTATCTTGGTCAGAGAAGAAAATGCCAAATGATGCAGAGATGCTTATGCAAATGCAATGTTATGAGTGCACACGAGAACAGATCAACAACAAGGATTAAAGTTACAGATCCTGCAAGGCAACATAAGATATCCCTCACCTCGGGTGGGCAATCTATTGGTTTATAAGAGGGTATCCCAAAGGCTTTTAAACAAAGTCCCATGCACTAACCCTCGAGAGTTTTCCATCATAACGATGATTCGTAAGACGGTAGTCCTTTCAAAGGATGAACATGGAGTTATGTTCTAGTAACCTTCGGAATAAGGTTCTACAAAAGGTCTTTAGAGTCACGGACTCCCAAGTCGGAAATAAAGACGCCATTACGACTACACGTAAGACATAATCATCCAAAATGGGTCTCATCTAAGCGGTGAAATTCAAACCAACTCAACGAGTCCTAAGTCTCACAAATTAGAAAGAAATCACCTCCTAATCTTAGTGTATACTAGAAAGCTCGGGTAGAAAGCTTTTATCCTACAAACCAATCCAATAAACCCAGTAGGTAAAAGGAACACAACATAATAAATAGTAAAAGCAAATACAATCCAAACACGACAAACAAACTAGGTTTGGCTTGCTAGCTCGTTCCTCAGCAGAGTCATCAGCTGTCGCTACTCGAAAAATAGCAACGACGGGGAGGCGAAAAGAAATACAGAAGCGTCGCCACCAAACTTTATTTATCCCATGAGGGGAAGGGAAAACATCGAGAAAACCCCAAAAAAGGAACAGATAGGATGGTCTCGCGACCAAAGAACGGGTTCGGAAGCCGGTTATGCGAAGGGAAGGTGTTAGCCCCCCTCGCATCCATCGTACTCGATGGGAACCATTTGTTTGTCGACGTGTGAAGATATCTGCTAAAAGTTATTGCTTAAAAGAGTGTTCTAAGGGATAAAGAGAAGGGTTAGAAACAAGGGAAAAATTAAAGAGATAACGGGGGAAGAAAGGAGACTCGATAGACCAAATTAAATTAAAATTAAACTGAACATTTTTAATAATTTATTTGATTAAAAGGAAAATAGACCAAATTAGATCCTAAATCTAAATGCATATTTTATTACTTTTAAATAAAAAAACATATTTAATTAGAATTAGTAATAATGTTTTTTCAGGTTTTTTTTAGCTAGTTAATTAGTAAAGTTAGTGGTGTTAGTGCAATATTATTAATTAGTAATTACAAACATAAAAATAAAAAAAATAAAAAAGCAAAAAGAATAAAATAAATTGGGTTAGGCTGGGTCATCACCCCCAAACCCAACCCGGTTATATAAAAGGGAAGGGAAAGACATTAGGGTTTGCAAACCCCAGTCTTGCCTTGGCCAAACGGCGCAAGACCCCCCCCCCCTTTGTTTCTCTGAAATTTCTCTTCTCTCCCTCAACCTGCCGCGAATCTCCTCGTCTTCCTATTCTTGCATGCGTTCTTCTTCTTCTTTTTCTTCTTCTTGATACCTCTTCTTCTGTCCCGATCACTGAAAAAAACAACAAAGCCAACCAAAAACGTTGATGCATGATGCTTACGGTGGTTTGGTGGTGGTGTTTTGATTATGACGATGATGGATGATGATGAAACCAAGAAAGAAGTTCTCTTTCAATTTTTTGGGTCTTAGGCTTGGTGGTTTTCATGAGGGGTTTTGATGGATTCGTGTTGGGTTTTTCGAATTTTGATGGTGTTGGTGACAATGTTTCGTTATGGGTTCGCTTGAAGTTTTAGTGATGGCTTTCGATTTTTTTTGGGCGATGATGAGAACGAGTTTTCGTTCTCTGAGTACGTGGGCTTGAGCTGTTTGTGATTTTCTTTGTGAATCTCTGTGGGATTTTGAGACTATGATGGCTTCTATGACGGTTTACGATTTGGGTTTCGTTGGCTTTCGGACGATGATGAGGTTATTGCTCTGAGTCATTTTTCGTGATTTTTGGATCCGTTTTGAGGGCTGTGAGGAGCTCGGTGATGATTTTTTCGTCCCTTTTGATGTTCTTCTTCTCCTTCTTTTATAGTTCAATTTTTTTTAAAACGATTTAAAGGGGGCTTTTAAAACCTTTCCTTTTTCATTTTGATTTGTCTCAGAATTTTTTTTGGAAGTTTTATTGATTTGTTTTGGAAAATTTAATAGCTCTATGATATCTTCCCGTTTTCGGATTTGGTCTTGATGGTGATATTTTGCTGTCATTTTCGGATTTTATGTTGACAACTGCATTTCCATTTTTATGTGGCCTTTGATGGCTGTGTTTCGGAAATATTTGGACCGTGTTTCTTCATTTATTTTTCTGGACGAAAATCCAATTTTCTTTTATCTCTTCAATGAACAGATGTTGCCTTGTCTTGAGAGTGCTGTTGGAATGGTTTCTCCCCTTTTTTCTTAAGAAAATGGTGATGATGATGATGTCTGAACCATTTTTGCTAGCTTGTATCGCATCGCTGCGAAAGAAGGGCCGACAAGGACAGAAGATTCGCCACCGTTCGTTATTTATCCCAAAAGAGGAAAAGGAAACAATCATAGAAAACCTACGAAAAAGGGAAAAGACAGGTCATCGCAACCAAATCTCGGGTTCAGGAGTCGGTTACGCAAGGGGAAGGTATGAGCATCCCTCACGTCCGTTGTACTCAACGGGATCCACACTTGTTATCTATCTAAAAGGGTGTTAATCTATATAGCTATAGGCCACAGGGACAAAAGAAAAGAAAAGAGACTTGATAGAGCATCGCCGCTCTATGCCTACGTATTCCCTTGGGCAATGGGAAAGTCAGAGTCAACGTAGTTCGAAAACCTACGGGTGAAGGTGGGAAGGTTGCTCGCCAAGACATCACCGTCTTGTGCCTACGTATCCTCATCTGGTATGAGAAATCAGAGCAAACGTAGTTCAGGCTGACACGACCACAGATTGGTTCAAGTCTTTTAACTGAGTGGGGTTAAACCTTCGTTCTAGCAGTTAGGTGTATTGGTGCTCGACGATTGGAGACTTAGGCGTTACCTGTTTGCGGTAGAACCAAGAGTTAAAAACACTCTCTTTATGAAAATGATTTTCCATTAATCCCGAAGGATAGAAAAAAATTTTATGTTTGTTTTTGAGTCTTTTATGAAGAAGTGAATTGAATTGTGTTTGTAATTCATGTTGCACTAAAGACTATGACTTAGGAGCGAATGCGTCGCATATTGCCCAAAGGGCATACACTAAACACTCTAGAAAATTGAGAGGAGGCCCCCCAATCATCATTTCCCAAATGCTTAAGGCTCGTAGCGTACAACACTCATTATCCTTTATTAGATGTCTTGAAGAAGTTTTGAGATGAGAAGAGAGAAGACACAACTAAGGGGAAACTACTCAATCTTAATGTTATCATGCAATGTGCTCCTAAGGTTGATATTAAGAAGGAAGAAACTATCCTAATGTTATCATGCTTGGATTGAACACTTAATGTCTCTCCTACTCCCGAGGGACTAGGAATCCTAAGGGATCACGACAAAGAAAATCAAGAAAACACAAGATAAATCAATCACAAATGAAAAAGAAGAAAGGGATGCAAACATGAAATGCAACACAAAGAAAAGAGGGAGTAAAAAAGTGTGGGGAAGCAACCACCACAAGCACATCTCAACCTCTTGAAAACAAACAAATAGATGCAAAACAATAGAGAAATTCAAGCAAAAATAACTCAAACAAATGAGAGGATTCATTTTAAGACCATATCTTCTCATCCTTTCGAAGGAGTGTCGAAGATGGCCCAAGTGACTCTTCCTTGAAACAGACTTAACCACAATATCATCAATATATATGTAAATGAAAGTCTCTATACAATCATGTAAGATTGAGTTCATTTCTCGTTGAAATGTTGCCTTAGCATTTTTGAGGCCAAAAGGCATCACTACCCATTCGTAGGCGCATAAGGCTCAAGGACATCGGAAATCTGTTTTGGGGATATCATTTTCAGCAATGAATATTTGGTTATAACCAGAGTACCCATCTAACATACTAAGATACTCATGTCCTGCAGCAAAATCGACTAGCATTTCTGCCATAAGAATAGAATACTCATCCTTTGGAGTTGCAAAATTTAGATCTCTAAAGTCTATGCAAACTCTTAAAGAACCATTCTTTTTAATGACAGGTACAATGTTAGGTACCATTCATTTTAATACCTGGCAGTGCAGATGAACTTGCATCGAAGGAGTCTTTCGACTTCCTCCTTTATCTTTGAGAGAATTTCTAGAGTAAACCGTCTTGGATTCTGTTTGACTGGCTTCTTCCCAAGCTTGATCGACAACTTATGTTTGACTAACTCTTTACTTAGACCATGTATCTCATCATAGTCCTAGGCGAAACAGTCTTTAAACTCCTACATCAACTAGATGACTTCGACCTTAAGTTGTGGGTCAAGATTGGCGCTGACATATGTTGGCCTTCTAGTTGCCCCCTCTCCTAGGTCAATTTCTTCTAATGGGTCTTGCACTAGCATCTTAATGTCGTTTGCCAGCAGATCCTTTTCAAACCCCAAAGGCTCATCATCATAGATGACATTAAGCCTCTGGCCCTGTTCTACACCCTGAACCTTATCAGAAGGCTCTGGGTCGAAGTCCTTACCAGGGCCTTCTTCATGGAAACCGCAATTGGCCTTGATGGCCATATATTCATTAGCAGCTTCCAAAGCTGCTTGTAATTTGGTTTCAGCCATGTAGGCCGAAATTCTTCTAAATGCTTTGAACTCAGTCATTGTCACTGAATTAACTTCCCCACCGTGTGGGGTCTAATGCAGGCTCGCCAAGGTATGAGAGCATTTCTCCTGGCACCTCCTTATCCCACTGAAAACCATCGACATGATGTAAGTATAATGGGAAAAATGTTTCATTATTTGGGACAAACTCAAAATCTGCGGGGCCACAAGGGGAAATATGAGCCAGGTGCTTATCAAATTATCTCCTGCCGACATGATTTTTGGGCGCCTTAGAATATCCTGATTAGCTTCAATGTTCTCTACTATGCCATCTGGCCTCTAGATGGTGATTCATTGATGCATCGAATATGGCACTGCACCTATCCCATGTATCCACTTACATCCTAAGAGCATATTATAGTTAGCTTTTGAAATTCTGGCTAGCACGCGATGAATGTTATTACGGATGTTATAACATCCACTATAACATAGACTATTGGAATAATTAAAAAGCTATAAAGAGAAAGCAGTAAATAACACAGTAATTGTTTACCCATTTTAGTGTCAACAACACTTACATCTGGGGGCTACCAAGCCAGGGAAGAAATTCACTATCAGTAGAATTAACTATGAGCCAAACAATCCCAGTTTGCACTCCTCACTTAATACCTACCAAATGACACTTCAACCTAGAGACAATCTAGACCTGAGTATGCCCACTCACTCCTCCTCAATCACCCCACAGTGATATTAATACACAATTACAGAAAAGTTATGAAGATGCACTTCAACCACACACCTTGATCGTGCTTCACAGCTTTGATCAAGGGACGCACACTCTTGCTTAAAAGCTTTGAGTGACTTCAATGAACACACATGTTCAGACACAATAACCACAACAATTATATAGCATACAATTGCTTGGCACACAAGGAATCCTAAGACTCCTAGACTCACGTGAAGACACGGTTCTTCACTCACACACTTTATGATCTCTTACTAGATGCTCTGTACTCTGTGTGTCTTCAGTTTGAATGATCCTTCTGCTATTTATAATAACAGACCTGCTTTGGGCCTTGGTGCAACAATTAGGTTTACCCAAACCTCTCTTCAAAAAGCTGCACTTACCACTTAGGTCAGGTACATTTAATTTTGCCAGGGCTTCTAAAATGTTTCTTGACTTCCAGCTTGTGCTTCTATAAAGTTTTCTGAATTCTAGGCTGAGCTTCCTCATTCAGAATACCAGAAAAACAACCCTACGCGACTGATGTCATACGCTCAGTGTCAAGACATTCATTATGACATCCAACTCAACTTACTACTTACCCTGCATATTGTGTGTCACATCATTAGTTATGACATCCATATGTATTGTAATGTTTTGCCACAAAATACAGCCAATCAGAAGCACTTACAAACTCCCCCTTTGGCAAATTTTTGGCTAAAACACCCTGTTAATAGAGTTTACAAGAAGCAGAAGTCTAACAAATAACCTTTTATGCAGGCAAGCAACTAAGACCCTAGTAAGTTGTTTATATTCACACAGTTAGCTCTCAGCTTCTTAGGATCAACCTGTTCATAGTACCATCTGTTAGTCAGCACTACAGATGTCACAATTTGTTGAGTAACATATCAGAAGTTACTCCCCCTGCATGTTACACCAGCTGTACAGAACCTGCAAGCAGTCCTGCAGTCGCACATAAAAACATCTAGTCTCTTCTGGATGTCCAGACATTCAGAATAACATTATGAAGTTATACAATTTCCACAACATAACATTATCACCTGTTAGCCTAGCCTAGACTATAGATGTCTCACCTTTCTGTGGACTATCCTGTGCTACTCCCCCTGAAGAGATGCGCAACACTCACAGTCTGCTAACATAATGCAGATACACACACAACTCCTAAACACCTTCTAGGCTCACACAAGTTAGCAGCTTCAGCAAACATACACATAGTAGTTCTAACATTCCTACTCCTACTAGGAAGTCATACACCCGTAACCATGTTTACTGCATAACCTGCACATTAGCAGCAACACACACGCAAACCACATAAACACTCCTAATACTATTAGGATCACACAGCAAGATCAGCATACTGCATATACAACTTGAAGCATATCATCAGCTCAAGCAGTAACTCTTCAAACTGTTCTTCAACCTGCAGTTATCTAACAATACCCTCTCCCCCTTTTTAGCCATAAATTAAGATCCAACTACTAAACTAGCATAAATCATAATAAGTAACATGACAGTGGTTAGGGAATTACAAAAAAATTGCTCTTGATTATTAAATCATCATCAGAGTATTCCTTAGGATCTACAATGTTAGTCACATCATCATTCTGGTCACCTTGCATGTTACCATCCATATTCTCAGAACCTTGACCCTTGTTATTGCCCTCTTGTGAAGTGGCTTCCAATGTTTCAACATCGTGAGTGACATTGTCTTGATTATCCATATTTGGAGCAGGACTCTCAGTGTTAGGTGGAATGGCTATCCTAGGCACCTCATTTGGCTCAAGCAGAACCCTTGTTACCAAGTTTGCAATGGCGGAGTGGATTTGCCTAGCTTCTTCCTCATTGATCTCCTCACCAGGATCATTAGTTGAAGCGTGAGAAGCATGGCCATTTACAAGTTCTTTAGGTCTTCTTGCATGTGAGGTTCGTGGTTTCTTCACCATCAATCCTTCTAGGGATAGCATTCTTAGAGGAGCTATCTCAAGAACCTCTTTAGGGTTAGCAGCGAAATCTGTGTTAGAGCTGGTGGGCATCTTCTTAGAAGAAATGCCTGTTGGATGTTGAGACATTTTTGGTTACTTTGATCGTGAGAAAGAGAATTTTCTGCGCTTGTTGAAGGATGAATGGAAGATGAACAGTTTGTGAAAGTGCCAAAGATAGAAGGGGTGTATCGTATATGTAGTAGAGAGGTACGATTGCCCAATAGGAGGGAACTTACCTATTTGATTGAACAGTAAATGATCAAATTTCAAAAGGTAATTCCCTATTACTTTTAATTGCTATAATTCATTATTAACAGAGGACCTCAACTTCCTTATAGATTTTTCAAATTGAGTATTATTGAGGCCTCTTGTACCCTTGTGATCACTGCATGCTCCTGAGTCTCTTGGTTCCTCACATTCTTTCCCAAGGTGATACCCGTTAGAATTTTTCACAGTTTTCTCTGGTTGACTAGGATTGCAGTTCATGTTACTGAGATTGTCACAAAATGATGTTATGACATTCTGAGTGACATTGCTCTCAGTATGCTGAGTAGCTTCCATGGACTCCATTAGGTTCCAATATAACCTATCTAGATTTCCCTGATGACCATTCTTTGGGTATCCCTTCTTGGCTTGCCTGTCCACACGACATTTACCACAACCTATCCTACTATCTGAAGTAGACTTTGAAGTTCCTCTTGCTACTATTTTGTACATGGTCCTTTCTATTTTTAGAACTTGTCTTCCTTTTTCCAGCCATACTTGATCCTTTTCTTCCTTTTTGACCAGGACATTGAGGTTACTCCTAGGCTCCCAGAGATAACAGTTGTTCTTGGCTCTAGATCCCCTCATAACTTCCTTAGCTTCTTTATTGATGACAACACATTCATCTTTAGTGAATTTTACACTGAAGCCTTGGTCACAGAGCTGATTGATACTGATGAGATTAACAGTCAGTCCTTTAACCAACAATACATCATCCAGTCTTGGAACACCAGGGCCATCTAGTTTTCCAGCACCTTTGATTTCTCCTCTAGCTCCATCACCAAATGTTACATGACTTGAGGAATGAGGTTTTATGTTTACCAAACTATTCTCTATTCCATTCATGTGTCTTGAGTAAAACACCTAGCCTTAAGTAATCGAAACCTATTTAGGTAATCGTCTATTGGATCAGTAAACCTTTGTTTTATGCTAGCCAGTTCCTTCAAATTAATCTTGGTTTGTCCCATGTAGAATTGTTCATGGAATAAACGTTCCAACTGGGTCCAATTACAGATTGAGTTAGGAGGTAGGGTTGTAAACCAAGTAAAAGCATTTTTGGTGAGAGAACTTAAAAAATATTTTATCCTTAGACTTTCTTCATTTGCAATATCTCCAGCCTCGATCAAATACCGAGCTACGTGTTCGATAGTAGATTCAGTAGTATCTCCCGAAAATTTGGTAAACTTCGGTACCTTCGTCCTACGAGGCAATTCTGATTGGAGAATGTAATCTACTATTGTTGATGTATAGTTTGTGAAATTCTAGTAACAAACAGTGGATGTTACACTGGATTTTATGACATCCACTACAAAACAGACTATTAAACTTAATATAAAACAGGAACTGAAAGCAGTAAATAACACAGAGAATTGTTGACCCATTTCATTGCAAATCACACCTACATCTGGGGGCTACCAAGGCAGGGAGGAAATCCACTATAAGTAGTGTTAGTATTACCAAGAGCCAAGGCTTCTTGCTCTTTGCTCCACTCTTTTTCAGGTATTAGCACAGTTGCTCCATCTTTATCTGTTTTCACTGGATGTTCCCATCCTGAGTTAGCTGCTCTCCAAGCCTTGCTATCCAGAGACCTCAAGAAGGCTATCATCCGAGGTTTCCAGTAGTCATTGTTAGAACCATCCATAATTGGTGGTCTATTTGTGAATCCTATATCCTTGTCCATAGTACCAGAATTTATCTTCCCTAGATTTCACCCAGAAAATAACAGGCAGGGTGCCTGCTCTGATGCCAATTGAAAGTCTAGTAACAGACAGTGGATGTTATGACATCCACTACAGAACAAACTATTAAATTTAGTATAAAACAGAAACTGAAAGCAGTAACTAACCCAGATAATTGTTGACCCAGTTTAGTGCAAATCACACCTACATCTGGGGGCTACCAAGTCAGGGAGGAAATCCACTATAAGCAGTGTTAATTCAGAGTCAAATTACCAGTTTGCACTCTTCACTTAAGACCTACCCAGTGCAACTTTATCCTAACACTAGACCTGAGTTCCTACTCACTCCCCCTTAATCACAGCAGTGATATCAACCAATTAAATTACAGATTAAACTGAAGACATACTTCAAACAAGTCTTGATCTTGCTCTACAACTTCAATCAAGAGACACAACACTCATGCTTAAAAGCTTAGAGTGACACAATTAACATACAGCTCAAACACACTAGTCCAATGCAATCATACAACAAATAATTGCTTGGCTCACAAGAAATCCTAAGACACAAACGCACATGTGAAGACCACAGTACACAGACTGAGTTCTTCATTCACAAATCACTCTGTAAACTCTCTGTCAAAAAACGGTCTTCAATTAGGATTGCTACTTTGTTATTTATAAGCAGCAGAAAGATCTTGGGCCTAAGTGCAGAAATTAGGTTTAACCAAGTTAACCTCTTTTCATAAACATCTCACTTTTAATTAGGTCATAGGCATTTCCTGTTATGCTCAGCACTACCTAGCATTTCACCTGAGATAACTAGGATCCCTAAAATGTTTCCTGAAGTATAGCCTGAGCTTCCTCATGCAATACACCAGAAAACTAAAACACGCGCCCTTGATGGCAGCTACCTGATTTCATGACATTTAATATGACATCCAATACACTTCGCTCTAACTAAGTAAACTTACCCTGCAGAACACTACACCAGCATGTCATGACATCAATCATGACATCTACATACACAACATTGTTTTACCATAAAATGCAGCCAATCAAAACATCTATAAACTCCCCCTTTGGCAAATTTTTGGCTAAAATAATCTGTCATCGTATCAGAGAACAAGCAACAGAAAAGTTCATAACATATATCTAATCATGCAGGAAGGCTATTACCTTATACTACCACTACTACCTATCGCGGTGAAATTTGGATACCAGACTATTGATTAGTTTGAATCTTTCATTCATTTTGCAACCGAACTTTGATTTTGTCCAAAGGAAGGGATAAAGATCGAAATTCCCACAATGCAATGCAAATTCAAGGTTTAGAGAGTTTTAGGTTCGGGGGTCGGTTAAACTTAGGGAAGATTCTAGCATCCTAAGTTTCTATAGTACTCTACAGGAACCTCTTGTTTTATGTTTGTTTATTGCTAAAGGTTATCTGTTTAATGGTTAAAGACCTAGGGGGTTTATTTCTAAGTATACTCGATAAGATATCGCATCTTATGCCTACATATCATTACGGGAGTGGAATCAGAGTATCTTGTAGTTCTCCTATAGGGTATGAGGAGTTCTTTGACTGTGGTCAAAGTTCCTACGGGTTTAGGGTAGTTGATTGATTGATTTTAGGAGAAGAGATGAGTTGTCATTTTAAGAGAGATTTAACCGCCACAAAATGTAGGAAAATAGTCTTTGCATCGTCTTAAGAGAAGGGCTCAAGTACTCGGATATGGATCGACGAGATACGCCTCTATCTCTCTTAAGGAAAAGTTCATACGGTATTAATTGTATTGATGTGGGGTGGAGATTCTATCTCGCTTAAGATGATTAACATCTTTCTCTAATGTGTTTGAATAATTGTTTTGAATTGTTTTTTTTTGTCTATGTTGTAAAAGATAAAAGGAAAAGGTCCTCCTTAAGGGGTAGGATCTATCCTAAAAAAAGATCAACTTGAATGGGATCAAGGATCCTGGGGGAAATATGATGCAAATGATGTATACACACGATTGTTGAGATCATGCACAGATTCTTCCTTTGGACGAAATGCGATGCGGAAATATAAATTGCGATAATGAAAATTGCTTGTAAAATAAATTATGGAAAAGTAAAACATACACACGCATGAAAGCGCTAAAGTGTGTGAGAGTGAGTGTGAATGTGCGAATATGTGGACGTAATCGGAGCGTAAGCGCGAGCGTGCACGAATTGAATTGAGTTGTGGCGAAGTTGATTGATTAAGTTAATTTAAGGGAGGTTAATTAGTTTTAGGCGAGATTAATTGATTTTAGTTGAATTGCACTTATGTGAAAATTATTTTAGGTGAGGTTGACTTTATTTTAAACGAATTGACTTTAAAAGTTGCATTATAATTTGCAAATTAATTTTAGAAAAAATAAACTAACTGTTGAGATTGATTATAAAACTGGTTTTAGTTGAATTTGATTTTATGAAAATGCTAATGATAAGGTTTAATAAAAGGTTTGGAGTTGATTAGATTGGAAAAAAAATAAATTGTTTTGTTTCATTACAAAAAAAGTTTAATTATTAGACAAAAGTTTTTAAATTAGGAAAGGGATTATTTTGAAATTGTTTTAAATGTTAGATGAGTTTTAATAAAGGAATTTTGGTTATTATTATAAAAGGATAACAAAATAAATTTGAACAAAGAGGGTTGCTTACTATTATTATTTTTTAGTTATAAACTGGATTTTAAAGAAAAACTACAACAAATATATAATTTATTTATTTAGAAAAGGTTCATTTAAATTATTTTAAATAAATAGGGTTTAATAAATAAAAATGGTTTTCTAGTCACTACTTAAATAGAATGTTAAAATTTAAGTTATTTTAAAAAAAGGTTTTGAATGATTACTTAATGAATTAATAAAATAGCATAGAAGTTAATTTAAATAGGTTAATTATAAAAGTTTTTTCATTTTTTCTTATAAAAGGTCTAATTAAAATAGATTAATTAGTTAATTAATAAAATAAATAAAAAGATTAGGTTAATTAATTACGAAAATGAATGGTTTAGAGTTTATTAAACGTGGTTAGGGATAATGAGTTTTAGTTAAATGGTGATTAGTGGTGAAAATGATTGCGTGTAGCGTGCAAGCATGAGGTTTACGGTGGAGACGCGGTTTAGACTGTGTGACCAGATCCATTGGAGATCCGAGTGTCGTGAGTGTGAGGGTGTGTGCTAAATAGTGTGTGTGTGCATCACTAGATTATAACAGATACAAAAAAATGAAAGCAGAAGAAAAACAAGGAAACGAAACCCTAATCTACCCCCAATCCCTAATTCGTATCCGCCTCTCCCTTTCCGTCAACCTTCTCTGTCCGTTCCACCTTCCTTCTCTCGATTTCTTTTGTCCTTTGTCTCCACTTGCCTCATCTTCCTCTCTTCTTTCCCGTCCGCAATTCCTCTTTTCTACCTTTTCGATTTTTCTACACAAATCAAACAAAATAAAGAAATGTTAAAGTGTTAGAAAGAAAAGAACCTCACGGTTTGATGGTTTTTTTCAAAGGGGTTTCGATGGCGGATCGGAGGTGGGTGTCGAGGGAACGGCGACTCGCGTCGGAGCGGTTTTCCGATGGGGTACCGTTGATGACGGAAGGGATTGAGGTTCGCGGTTGACGGTGGATTCGAAGAAAGATAAATCTCTCGAATTTTAGGCTTTCTAGGGTTTTATTTGGGGATTTCTCTGTGTGTTCTGTGGTTGTTGCAATTTACAGGTTTTATGATTTTGGGGTTGTGAATGTGGGAGCTCTATGCTCGGGCCCTTGTTGCAAGTTGTGCTTCTCTCTTTATAGGCCTAGAAAATGATCTAGTTTAAATTCTTTCCCAAATCAGATTGAACATATATGGAAACCTTGATTTACTGTCTGATATGCCGTTAGGTTTTTGAGGATACGACATCATTGTCTGAATTGATGTGGTTTTATTGCTGTCCATATCCATTTGGAATATGTTTCTGTTTTGGGAATAAAATGTCTTGAATGCATTTCAAAATCTTCTATTCTGGTTTTGGACATGCTTTAAACTTATTCCAAACTTGAATGCGTTGAATTAATATCCCTTATTGTTTACAGGTAGGGAAAACAAACTTGGCGGTTGGAAATCTTGAAGTTTTGTTTCGAATTGAAAAGAAAAGCTGGCATTCTGGGGTACTCAAGAAAGGCTGAAGTTGGCGGATGGAGATATGTTGTATTCTGTACTAGCAGATGCTTGTGCAATTGCAATGAGCCAAACACCAAAGGGTATTGCCTCAGGAGACTTAGATTCTAATGATGCCGTTTATGAAGCGGGGATCACCGTATTGCCACATCTTCCCAATGTTGTTGAGGAAGGTACTATGGATGATGATGACGTTCTAAGGCCCGCGAGGAAATGTTAATGAAGTTGTGGATTAACTGGTATGATGAGCACAACTTAGGTTTCTCAATATTCATTTGTTCCTCTTCTTCTTTAATTAAGAATCTTCTAGTGTGTTATAGCTTTTTCGGATCGTTTTCGTCTCAATTTTTCTCAGACTATGTGTATGTGTTTTGCTGTGATGTCGTATTGTGAATCCTTTCCTTCTCTAGTTTAACAGATTGGTAAATCCTTCATGATAATAAGGCCAAGTGTGACTCCTCTAATGATCTTGTTGTAGGTTCTGAAGAAGAGCGGTGTACGACCGTATTTGGAATCAATTCAACAGTGGCGGCATTTAGCATTTGAGGAACATAGTCATGCATGAAGGAAATAGGTCCAGACGACAACAACTCATGAGTACCAGCTGCACTAGAAAATTAGGCTCCACAAACTTGGTGCTTCAAGAGTTTTGTTAACAGATAAAACCGAGCTTGCGACATGTCAGCCACCATCTGCAATGGTAGTTTTATGCATCTGCAGAACTCTATTCTTAAAAGTTGAAGTATCGCAGCCAAGGATGATGTTGTTCCACACCTTCCATTTGTTTTGCTCAAAACGGTTTCCATTTCGTTCATGATGAATTACGAGTGCATTTGACAGGTAGATCCTAGTTCATGGTAGAAACCGGTAAACTATCATCCTTGTTGCGTATATAGAATGTCCTTCGAAAACAATTGTCATGAATGTTCAACGGCGGTCTAACCTTGCCACTTTCCTTTGCAGGTCCTGAACATTTGGAAGGGAAAGTTTTGGAAAGAACCTCGGTTGCTGTGAGCATGTTCTTCAAATAATGTTGTTTTCTCTTTATATTTGGGACTGTTCTATCCTTAGACAATGCCGGTTTTTTGTGGTTCTGATTTGGTTATTTTGCAGGTATATGCACGAAGTTGATTACTATGCGATGGCCTTTCAAGATTAGCGCGGCATTACTCAAGTGGTGTAGTATAAATGGCACAGAAGGGATATGGGATAGCTTAGAATTAGGACTTCTTGTATAATTTTTGAATTGCTCATATACCAATTAAGTATGGAATGTCTTTGTAATCCATTGCCTGCTGTAATTTTGGGTTACTTTGGTGCCCATAAATGGCTGTATATTATAATTGATAGAAAAAAAAGGGAAATCGTATGAGGTATTTCCTGGTGGGTAGTCATAAGTATTAATTAAACTTGTAATGAATTTGAAGTACGTTCTGGATGAACTTGTACTACGATGGTCTTGTACTGTGAAACCAATTATAAAATTAGATCTTGTAATGTAATCTGAAATCTTGAACCCAAACTCCTCTTGAGATTAAAATCCCCCTTGCTCCCTAGAATAAAATTGGTTTTTCCTCTGAAAACGATATTGAATTAACTCTTGAATGATAGCACGAACCTTGGATTTGGTACGTAGATTATGATACGGTGGAGAAGGTTCTTTTGTACTAATAGCTTGAATTAACAATATGACTCTTGAACTAAAATCCGTGGATTGAAATATTCTAGAGCCTTTTATCCGAATCTCCTAAGGTTTCATAAGTCAAATGAGTTAAATTAAACCTTGCCTTGGTAATATATTGCCCAAACTTCATTCACGCTTCTTATCTGCATTTGTCGTATTAAATATTAACAAAACCGAGCTCTTTCTCATAAGTGATGACTCAACCTTACGAAATTAAGTGATGATGTAGCTTGGTATACAAACTAAGTCTTGAAGATCCACACTTAATATTGTTGCACCTGCACAAACTGGTTAGCTGTAATAAACATACGTACAACAGTAAAAGATAATACACAAAAAAAGCACGATGGAGGTGGGATCTTAAGGTCAAAAATTAGGGTGCGACACTACCAAAACAGATTCACTACGCTACCAAAATAGATTATGAATGTCCAGACTTCTATTATGAAATCCTGAAATACACCTGTTCCACATCACAAACCACCTGCTAGTTCAGACTACAGATGTCACAACATCTGGTACAACATCCTATGATTCTCCCCCTTAAGGGATGCATAACAATCATGGCACACCTGCCAACCACAACATACCATCAACATGCAGGAACACACAGTTCTACTAACAGATACTCCTACCAATATCAGGAACAACACACACTATGCCCAAACCACACACAAACATATAACAACAATAGCCAAACACACACAGGATCATCATCCTGCTCACAACCATACACCTGCACATCTTCAACATACCTGTAACACACCTCAAACAAGCAACATATCATTAGCACACCTGCAAACCTGCTCAGAGCAATCCACCTGTGAAACAAACACACATCACATCCTACACATCAACACACACAACACAACCTGCTGATAGCAACTATTTCTCCCCCTTTTTAGCCACAAAATTATGATCCTACTAATGAATTAGCATAGATCAAATAAGGTTGGAAACACAAATTGTAAAGGATATGGAGACCCAAAATAACAAATAATCAACATAAAAAAAATTGTTCATAAATAAAATTGTTCTAGAGCAACCAAACTAAGAACTTTAGTCATCATACTCAGAGCCTACATCATCATTATCTCCTTCTTCATCAGAGTCTTCCTCAAAACTAGCAGCAGCTTCTTCTGAGTTAACTTCCTGGCCATCATCCTCCCCTGAGCCATCATCATGCTTATCCTCATCATTTTCAGTAAACTCAGTACCTTCATCTTGCTCAAGATACCTAATCAACTTTTCAAGATTTTGCTTCCTTGTCTCCATTTCGTTGCATGTTTCTTTGAGCATGGAAATAACCTCAGCTTTTCCTATCTTTGAACTCCCTTTGGATGTTTCTGCAGATGTCATGACAATGTCAGGAACATGAGTTCCTTGAAATAGCTTGTGGTGGAAAGACAAGGGGCTCTCTCTCTCTCTCTCTCTCTTGCATGCAGAGTCATTCTCTTTTAGTATATTGGGATACTGATTCTATATGATCCCACAAATAAGAGATGGAAATGCAATGGGGCCTTATACACTATAACTGCCAGCATGCTTCATGGTCTGATCAAAGATGTAGGTTCCATAATCAAATTTTGTTTTGGTCCCAACAGTACAAATGAACTTCCCCAGGATAGTTGCAACAGTTGATTTATGATTTGTAGGCACCCAGTAGGCAACCCCAACCTTATGCAGCATAACATACTTCACACTAAGTTTACTGGCAACCAGTTTCCCTTTTGAGGGCCAGCTCTTGACCTCAATTTGAACCTCATCTGATCTCCCCAGAAAGTTATTGATGACTGTTGAGGAGAAAGTGACACATTTTCCTCTTACATACACTTTGCCAAACTCAGTTGATTTTCTATCAGCACATTCTTCTGATATGTTCACTATCAACTCCTTAACAAGTATTTCATAGCACTGAGAAAACTGAGTGACAGTCCTCATTAAACCAGCATCATGGATAAGATTCATGATCTCCTTATTTTCAAGGGCATTCTGAGCCAGTTCTTTTTCCAATGCCAACCTCTTCAGATACACATATTTCCATCTGTTGACACTTGAGGGATAATAGAATGAGATATTGTCAATAGGAACATCAGGAACACTAGCAGGAAGTTTGCTAGTGGTGGGTTTCTTCTTTGGTGGGATGTCAGTGACATCACATGCAACATCCGAGTCAGAGTCAAATTCAGAACTAGTTTGAGCCTTTCTCTTCTTTGGAACCACCTTGCTCCAAGCTTTGGTAGGGCCAACAAGAGTACTCTTTGTTGTATCTTTCTTCTTAGAAGGACTCAACATAACTGCCTTCTTCCCTTTCCTAGTCATGAGCCTTTTGGCTATGCTAGGGTTGATCGTGGCTATCAGATCATTGTCTGAATAATCATCAAGGTTCACTACATCAATCTCATCCTTTTGGACATCATTACCATTATTGTTATCACCTTGCATATTAACATTATTGCTTTCAGAAGTTTGACCCTTATCATCATCCTTTTGTGAGGTTGTTCCCAAGGTTTCAACATCTTGAGTAACATCAGCTTGTTGATCCAGTTGGGGCATGGGTATCTTTGGCACATCATGTGGCTCATTCAATATCCTAGATACCAAATTAGCAATTGTGTTGTGGACATCCCTAGAGCCCTCCTTATCGGTATCCTCAGAAGGGGTGGAGGTTGAAGTATGGGGGGGCCTGACCTGTGACTAGTTCTTTAGGTCTTCTTGCATGCGAAGTTCGTGGTTTCTTCACACTCAGACCTTCAAGGATCACCATGCATGGGGGTGCCACCTCAAGAACTTGGTTAGGGTTGCTAGCACCAGAGTCTAGATCAGCGATGGTGGTGATTTTCTTGGTAGGGATAAATTTTGTTTGTTGAGACATTTTAGAAGACTTTGGCCGTGAGAAAGCAGGTTTTCTGTGGTTTTTGAAGGAGGTATGGAAGATGAAGAAGTTGTATGGGCACCAAAAGAAGCAAACGTATAATGTGTAGGGGGTAGAGAGATTTGATTGCAAAAGAAGAGGGAACTCAAAATTTTGACCAATCAGTAAATGATTATATTTTAGACTATTCAAACTACAATTCCCAAATACCATTAATTGCTATGACTCCTTATAGAGACACATTTCCAATTTGCCTCTTAAGTTTTCACTCTGAGCTGTCTTGCGATCTCTTGTAAAAATGTTAGCACTTTGTAGGTCAGAGTCCCTAAGGTCCACACAATCTTCTCTAGAGTGAAGTCTGTTATCCCTATACATGGCTCCATTAGGCTGAATTGGGTTCATATTGATTGCACTAAGATTGCCATAATATAATATCATGACATCCTGAGTGACATTGCTCCCTTTATGCTGGTCATCTTTCATGGACTCCATCAAATTCCAGTATAACATATATAGATTTCTATGATGTCCATTCTTTGGATGTGCTATCTTGGCTTGCCTGCCAACCTGACATTTACCACAAGTTGTTCTTTCATCTGGGGTTAACTTTGGAGTTCCTCTTACTGCTTCCTTGGATATTGCCTTTTTTATCCCTTGAAGATGTCTAGCTTTTTTATGCCATAGTTGATCCTCCTTCTCTTCTTTGGTCAAGACTTTGAAGTTACTTTTAGGCTCCCATAAGTAATAGTTATTCTTAGCTTTACATCCCCTCATGACTTCCTCATCTTCTCCATTGGTGACAACACATTCACCCTTAGTGAATTTGATACTGAGACCTTAGTCATAGAGCTGACTGATACTGATAAGATTTACAGTCAGTCCTTTAACCAACATGAGATTATCCAGTTCTGGAACACCAAGACAGTCTAGTTTTCTAGCACTTTTGGTTTCTCCTCTAGCTCCATCACCAAAGTTTACATGACTTGAGGAATGAGGTCTGATGTTCACCAAAAGGTTCTCTATCCCAGTCATATGTCTAGAACAGCCACTGTCAAAATACCAGTCTTCTTTGGTTGGCATCCTTAGAGAAGTATGAGCTATTAGAGCCACATTCTTAGCAACCCATTGTCGTTCTTGATAGGAGCAACCTGTTTGGATTTGACTTGATGAGCATCCAATTTGGATTTGACTCGGTTCATGTGGCTGGGAAATCCATGCAACCTGAAGTAAAAAGGCTTTATATGCCCAAATATTCCACAATAGTAACACCTCCACCTTTGGAATTTTTTCTTGGTCTGGTTCATTTTCTGTTCCTATGATGTTGAGACATTGGTTGTGACATCTGGTTTGACCTAATATTTTCAGGTTTTGGCCTCTTGAACCCCAAGATGGGTCCCTGTTCACCAACTTGTAGAATTTTATCTAGAGTGCCAGTGCCTTTGTTTAGCATCCTGATGGGCTTTGACATCTGATCAAGTTTGGAATTCAGCACATTGATCTCACTGTTGAGTGAGTCTATGGTTTCAAGATGTTCTATCTTATTAGCTTTCAACTCCCTTAAGAGTTTCTTCTGCTGCTCCCCTTGTTGATTCACTTTTTCACTTCTGATACACATCTGTTTATATGAAGATGCAAGCTCATCAAAAGTGAGCTCATCTTCACTAGAATCATCATCAGATACACATACACTATTTAGTGCAGTGACATGTTTTGCAAACTCTTCTTCTGATCCACTATTAGAATCTCCACCTGACCAAGTGACATTTAGTCCTTTCTTCTGCTTCTTGAGGTAGGTGGGACATTCATCTCTAATGTGACCATATCCTTCACATTCATGGCATTGAATTCCTTTGCCTTGGTTAGGCTTATCTTCATATCTACCTCTTCTGTTGATGTTAGAGGAAGTGTTCTTAACATTGGGTCTAGTCTTCTGATCTATTCTTTTGATCAGCTTGTTAAATTGTCTACCAAGCATAGCTATAGCTTCTGACAGATTCTCCTCACTTTCATCATTGTCTTCATCTGAGTCCTCTGCAATATTGGATACAAGAGCTATACTTTTGTTCTTCTTCTCAGCATGATCACACATTCTCTCAAATGTTTGAAGAAAACCAATGACTTCATCCACCTTCATGTTACTTATGTCTTGAGCTTTTTCAATAGCAGTAACCTTCATGGCAAATATTTTGGGCAATGATCTGAGTATCTTCCTTACAAGCTTTTCTTCAGACATTTTTTCTCCTAAAGCTCCTGAAGTATTGGCAATCTACAGAACATTCATGTAGAATTCATGAATAGTCTCATCCTCCTTCATTCTCAAATTCTCAAACTTAGTAGTCAACATTTGTAATCTAGACATCTTAACCTTAGAGGTACCTTCATGAGTTGTTTTAAGAGTATCCCAAACCTCTTTGGCCAGTTCACAGTGATGCACAAGTCCCACCATGGAGTACGCCATTGCTATTGACCCTTGAAATCAGGGGCTGAACCAAGGTTCTGAGCTGATCCTGGCCATTGGCGATCGCTTGCATGAGCTCCATGAAGCGATCCATTCTTTCGTGGAGTTCTTGAACATCAGTTTGCACTTGCTCCATGATCCTTGTTTGATTAGCTCTGGTCGGATAGCGGTGAATAGGTCTCTGATCAATCCTGGAACCACCTGAAACAACCTGGAAATACAAAAGGGTTAGGAAAAACGACAAAGTGCTAGTTATGCAAATGCTTCATGCAAATGCAAACGTATGTCTGTGCGTTAGGGAGATTTCCCCCCAATCCTAGTGCCTGAGTGCCAGTGCTGATAATAAGAAGTCCGAGTCCAGTCATGGAAATAACAATCTCATATATAAAGAAAGCCCATCAAGGCAGTACACAACATCAGCGAGTACAAGAAGAATCAATAGCATGACCCCAGCCAATAAGCCTGGTGATGGTCAGCCTACAACAATGATCAAAACAAAAGGAATACAAACAGTCAAACGCGGGCGCGGACGCGAAACTCTTCTAACAACCCCTTCGTTTCTGGATGATCAGGCCGAGTGAGCAACCCTTCGACGAGTAACTCTCTCTGCATAATGGTGTACTGAAGTCCTTCAACCGAATCTTCCCATGCTCCTTCTCCGAAACAATCTTCTAACTTCCGCTTCTTGGATTCAAACATCAGTTTGTGCTCCTTCAGGTTAGCAAGAGCCCTGTTGAGCTGGCCTTCGGCGGCGTATCTGCAAGCAGTTTCTTCATCAAACCTCTTCTCACTAGCCTTCACCTGGGCTTCCAGCTTGGAGATCTGTAGCATCAGCTTATCCTCCCGCTCTTTCCCGGTGGCTAGGGAGGCCTTTCAGTGCTGGTTGAACTTGGATATCCTCCGATACGCTTCGTCCAAGTGCTGCTTCTTCGTAGCCAGTACATCATTGACAGCTTTGAAGTCCTGACCCATGCGCTCACGCTCGACTATCTGCTTAGTCAAATCTGTCCCCAGCTGGTTCACCAGCTCTGTCTGCCTCTTGAAGGAATGAACGGCTTCGTTTCTCTCGCTTTTGAGCTGAGCCAATTCTTTCTCCAGTTCTTCGTTTGCCCTCTTCAATTCATCTTGCTCAGCTAACACCTGATTATGCTGCTGAATGGGCACAGCAGTAGGCTCTTCAATCATTGGAGGGCTTTCCGGCTTGGCATGAGGAAACGACATCCCTATAGCATCTGCTCTGTCTCTGATCCACGTCACATACGGAGGGTAGGCTTGGCTATTGCTTCTCCCCAGCAATGATTTTCCCCTTTTACTGATACCATTCCAAGCGCGCTGAAGCTTAGATAACAGATCCCCTTTAGAAGACCAATGAGGTACAAAGATTCCTGCACCTCTTCATCCTTCGGCGGAGCTCTCAAAGCATACGCGAACTGTCGGACCAGCAAAGACGGATTATAGTTTATACAGCCCTTCCTGCCTATCAAAGGCACGTTCGGAAACCCGATGCAGCTGAAGATGATCTCGGTACCCAACTTATATCTGTCAAACCAGTCAATATCCTCTGCAGATAGATTCATCAAGCGCTCGGACCACTCAGCTGTGGCTGCAGACGAAACAAAGGGACCCCTCTTGGGCAGATGACTATCAAGCCATTTATAAAGCAAGGGTACACAACATGAGACATTCTTGCCCCTTCTGTTCTCGTTTTTGTAGTGGACGGAATGGTAGACATCTCCTATCAAGGTAGGGACTGGATTCCCTGAAGCAAAGATGTGAAATGCGTCGAAGTCTACAAAATCGGGCATATTGGGGAACAGAATAATGCCATATATGCACAGAGCGAGGATGGCGTTGAACATGACCCAACATCCGTCTTTGGCGCACTGCTGAGCCTTTCCCACTAAAAACTGCAAGGAGAACCCGGGAACCTTGTTCCAACTAGACAATACCAACTCGGAGGCATCCAGATGAAGTGAAGGAGCTAGACTAGCCAGATCAGGCTCAGCATCCATATGCACAAAAGGCATCTGCCTCTTGATAGGCACACCTAACAAATCAACATATTCCTCTAGTGTGGGCGCGAGAACAAAATCCTGGAAAGTAAAGCATCTCAACGGAGGATCGTAGAACTGCAGCAGAGCGTGTAACCCGTTCAACTCAAACACAGAGGGTTTCCGAACCAAACTGAGCAATTTGCCGTAAGATTTTCTGAACTCATCTCTCACAGAATCATCTGCTAAAGCAATCAAACCATTCAGCTGAACCACATCAGGGGCGGGGAGCTTGTAAGCCACGGTCTTCCTCAGAGAACCCATAACAATACAATAGGAGGCAAGAAATCCTGGATCGGGGAAAACGGTACCTGCAACACAAACACACATTAATGAAATGCAAATGAGTATGCAAAGCAACGTAAAATGCAATCATGTAGCAGGAGATCAAGGCAACTGTGCTGTGGAGATTCTGCATCAACAAAACCATAATCCTGCTCTATCAAGAACAACCACTTTCTCTGATAAGAAGAAAACCCTGGTATCGGACCACAAATCTGCTCTGTCAAGAACGCCACATATAGGACCATAAATCTGCTATGTCAAGAACAAACATCTGATAATAAGGACCTCTGATACAGGACCAAAAATATGCTCTGTCAAGAACAAACATCTGATAATAAGGACCTCTGATACAGGACCAAAAATCTGCTCTGTCAAGAACAAACATCTGATAATAAGGACCTCTGATACAGGACCAAAAATCTGCTCTGTCAAGAACAAACATCTGGTAATAAGGACCTCTGATACAGGACCAAAACTCTGCTCTATCAAGAACAAACATACATCTGCAGATGAGATCCTCAGATCCCAATCAAAACTGATCCACTATCAAGAAAACCAGGTGGTCTGAAGGTCAAAGTTTCCTGCAATAAACCCAACCCTGCTCACAGGTATGGACCTAAACTGACTCAAGTTCGGCATCCTATGCGTTCATCAGCGTCACAGACATTCAAGAGGGGTGATACGATACCCAGAAGGTGTGGCATCACCAGCTCATGAAGCAGCCTCACTCGGCTGAATCACAAATGATCGGTCCCCAGAGTCGACAATCCTCCAAACCAACAACCCCCTCAACCCAAAGGGTTGAAAAAGAAGTCAACCGGGAGAACCTCGTCTGAGCGTGGATTTCATGAGACACTAGTGCCTGCCAAGCAAGCACGCGCCCACTAATTTTCACAACTAATGCTATGTTCACTCAAGCTTGGGTCTGGCTTCTCACTCATCAGAATGCCCCTCCCACAACAGCACAGATAATCATATCATACTGAAAATAAAGTGCGGGAAATAAAAAATGCGATAAATAAACACAACCTAACAAGTAATCATACAGGCGCTAGGATTGACTCTCGCAGGGGACGTCGGATCCCCAAACTGACTCGCATTCGGGGCGTTGGATCCCAGGAAACTATCAAGTCCCCAGCAGAGTCGCCAGCTGTCGCTTCCACGAAAATAAGGTGCCGGAAAAACAGAAGAGTCGCCACCTTTCGTTATTTATCCCTCGGAACGGGAAAGGAAACGATCGGAAAAACCTGACGAAAAGGTATAAGACAAGGTCATCGCAACCATTGTCTGGGTTCGGGAGTCGGTTACGCAAGGGGAAGGTATTAGCACCCCTCACGTCCGTCGTACTCGACGGGATCCACGCTTGTTGTGTTTACTGGACGAGTTGGTTTATTTATCTACCTATCAAGGCTGGTCTGTAAAGCAAAGAAAATGACTCGGCAAAGCGTCGCACTTTATGCCTACGTATTCTCATCAGAGAATGAGAAATCAGAGTCAACGTAGTTCGACCTACTACGGGTTACGGGGAAGGTGGCTCGCCAATACATCAGTATTGTGCCTACGTACTCTCAACAGGTATGAGAGATCAGAGCTTACGTAGTTCGGGATACTACGGATTACGGGAATTCAGATTCATCTGTTTTATCGAGTAGGGTTAAACAGCAGTTCCAGCAGTTAGGGACAAAGCCTGCTTGCGGTGGCGCTGAAGTTTAACGACACTCTTTTCTTCAGAAAAGTTTCCTTTGAATTATGGGCCCACGGGGCAAAAAGGTTTGAAGTTTGTTTTCTGTCTTTTACGGAAGAACTGTTTTTTATGATTGTTTGCAATTTCAATCGCACTAAAGACTATGACCTGAGGGTGAATGCGTCGCATGTCACCCAAAGGGTGCCATACTAAACATCCAGACTGTTGGAAAGAAACTCTCCAACAATCCTTTCTCAGGTAGCTTAAGGCTCGTAACGTACGAAAGAAATCATTCATGATTACTATATCTTAAGCTGTTTTGAGATGAGAAGAGAATAGGCTCAACTAAAGGGAGACTATCAAGTCCTACTGTTGTCATGCCAAGGATTCATCCTATGGTTGAGGTTTGAAACAGGGAACTCCTGGAAGTTATCATGCATAGGTTTCAACCTAAAGTTCTATCATCACTTCCTTATCAAGGGAAATGAGAGTCCTAAGGGGTCATGTCAATGATAAACAGAAACAGGTAAAGCATCAGCTTAAACAGTAAACAGTAATACAGTAAAATGCATGCAATGCAAGTGAGGGAGGAAATGTGTGTGGGGCAGCAGCCTCCACAAGCTCATCTCAACCTCAAGCCAGAACGAATAACAGTAATCATACTGAGGAAATAACAACATGCTATCAAGCAAAATACAATAAACTGCAATCATACAGAAGAAATAACATGCTATCAAGCAAACAGAACCACATGGGCAAGGGAGCAGGGCTCTACCGAATACCCGCAAGCAAAGCCATACAGTAACAATACAAGCAGAGGGAGCAACTCAACCTCTAGTGCAATCATGCTCCTAGATTAAAGTCAGTCTAATCATGGACTTATTCTAATGCATTAAGCAAGTCAAACAAGGCACATCAGCACAGAAAAGAAAACAGACAAGAGAGAAAGCAGATCAACAACTCCTTCTTCCAACTCCAAGCCTCAGCTCTTCTGATAGCAATTCAGTCTTCAGACCTCCATCACCCTTCAGGACTATCATCTTTCATGACAAATATCAATTTGCTTCTCCAGGTTTCAACCCTTCAACATAAGTTTCAACCTAATCTTCTTCTTCAAGCTTCAGCTCCTTAGTCAATTCCACCTTCAGGCTTCACTCTTAACCACAAGTATCAACTTGATTCCTTCAGGATCTCCAAGCTTCAAAGTAAGTATCAACTCATCCTCTGTTCTTCAAGCCTCAGCTCTACACTCAATCTCAATTGAATCCTCTTCATAAGTATCAACTCAGTCTTCAAGCTTCAGCTCTCTTACTTTACCAGTCTCAACTTGGTCTTCTCTTCCTACAAGCTTCAGCTTCTCAGAGTAGTCCTCAATCATCTGGAAATGTCAACTTCATCCTTCAGTCTTTAAGCCTCAGCTCTTCATTCAATCTCAACTGGGTCCTCAAGTATCAACCTGTTCTTCTTGCTCTTCAAGCCTCAGCTGCAATGGCAATGCTCAGGGAATCATCCTCTTCCATACTCTTCAATGAAGTCTTCATCTTCACACTCAAGCCCAACATCTTCAAGATACTCAAACCAGAAGAAATCACTTAACTGGATAAGCTAGGATATTAAACTGCTTATTGACCACCAAAGGAGGCCTATAAGGTTTTAACATCAGAAGAATGGTTCCCTCAAAGGTTCTACTTCCTAGGTACAATCACTTATCCCTACAAAGGAGGGAGGTGAATACCATGGAAGGACCTTGAATCATGGGGAAGAATGGAGGTGAAAGATACCATCCATGTTTAAGAAAGAAATTAACTAAGTCTAAGCTCTACTTAATTCCTAACCCTAAAACAACAACAAAACAAACAAGTCTTCAAGCTCTCAAGCTCCTTCTTCAATCTTCAAGTCTTCCACTATGCTCTTCCATGCTCCACAAAGCAAGACCAAGCCCACCAAGCCAAGCAAAAGCCCACAAAGCAAAGCAAAACAAAATACAAGCCCACAAGGGCAACACAAACAACAATCAATTACAAAAATCAATTAAAAATAGTATACTATTATATTAAAATCTAATATAATTTCTAGGGGATCCTATATAACTACCCTTAATACCCTATATGTCCCAATATCTAACTTGACCTAAAAACCCAAAATTCTAGTGTTATTGTGGACCTATGTTAAGGATTGACCTAAATCTACACAACCTAAAGTCATCTAATCAAAACTAATCAAAACTAATCACAAAATTATGGAATAAATCCAGAGGGTATTTAAAGTCCTAATCTAACTATCCTAAAAAGAATGGTGCAAAAATATAAAGGGAACTAGCTAAAAAAAATTCTACAAAACTATGTATCAACATAAAATGAATTAAAAAGCTATTAAAAGAGAAAATATACAAAAAATATTAAAAATGCATGCAATGCAAATGTTTTGATTTTATAATTTTCTAGACATTAAAATGAAATAGGAGCAAAAACTCCCATGTAAAAATCATTAGTTTTCTATTTAATATGATTTTCTAAAGTTTAAAGAAAAATAAAGGAAAAGAAAAAAAAAATGTGAAAGATGCGGTGCAGATAGCAAGGAGATGCAGTGCATTGACCAGATGGGCTCCAAATGGGGGTGTCATCAGTAAACACGCTAGGCCCATATTTAACTCAGAAAACAAATAACAAAAATATAAAGAAAAAAGGAATAAACACGGTGCAGAAAGTAGAGAAAATTAGTTCAAATCATGATTGGGCCGTGGATGGGGGTGTGACTAGCGGTCTAGCAACTAAAGCCCAGAGCTTCCTTTTAATGAAACGCTACGTTTCATCGTTTTCAGACTTTCCCTCTCACAATGCTCAAATCAAACATGGCCTTTGGATCTGATCCCAGTCAACGAGTCTTACTGCAATCTAACGGCCATTGAGTCATCACCTACCTTCAGCCAGGGTTTTGGAAGCAAGAATCCATGGAAACAGAGTTTCATAGTATCACCTCCCTCCATTCGAAGAACCTCAAATCTCACTCAAAATTCATCTTTTAAAATACTAATCTACTCTAAATTCCATACTGATCATAACCATAGTCTTAGAATTCAAAGAATCATCCTCAATCTCTAAACCCGATAGTGAATCCAAATTATGCTCAAATCTCAAATCTGACTATTCTTGAAATTGATTATACCAACATACTCACCATATTACCCTGATTAAAACTTGCTATAGAACTCATGTTATATCTCACTACACCTCATGTTCTTGCTCAAGAAAGAAATGGTGTCACTATCTTGATCCTCTCCAAATGATCTCAAAATCTCCAGAATCCATCTCCTACTTGTTTCTAACCGTTCTATACTAACAAACTAACTTAACAATGCCTAAATTAAGGTGTGGATCAAAAGTTGCAAACCTGGAAATTTCTGAATATCAGTGGTAGTAAGACTCCACATCAGGCCCTTTAACTCTCTAGAATCTTTCCTTGATTGATACTAATGCTTCTGTTTGCAAAAGATTCGATCCAAGAAGCTTGCAATTCAAAATCCGATGGTGACTTGCTTCTTGCCAAATCCAAATGCCAACTCTTCAAACCTTCATGATCTTGCTCCCAAATTTGTATGCACACACTCAGTATGATCAATGGAAGGTGTTAGGATTGAAAGAAACAATGGAATTGATGCAGAATATGGAAATTGGTTTTTACTTGCAATTGAAGAAATGAAATGGCAATCTCACTCTCCTCTCTCAACTCTCACCAACCTTGCATCTGAGCAGCTTCTAATCAATATATAGGATGGTTCTGAACCATCCAGAACTTTCTGGAAGCATCCAATGAGAATTTGAGATTCTCATGTCATGAGTTTTTGAATCACTTATCATGCCATGCTCAATTCTGTTTGCAGCTTGAAATTCATCTCAATCTCTTTCAATTTCTCCCCTAGTGACATTTTGGAAGGGTTTAGCTTGCCAAGTTCCTTGCTCATGCCTTAATTTTGAGTTATGCACATGTTACTTAATATGCAAGCAAGTGCTTTTCAAAGCAAGTCCATGAATTGAATCTCAACTCAAAAATGTGGCTAAACCATTGTTCTTAAAATGTTTTCTAGAGTCAAAATGATATATTACATTCCATGGTTTGGATGTGTAGCTTGAAAATTTCAATTTCCAACTTTGACTTATTTAACTTATGCCTTTATTTTAGGTCATTTTCACCACTTTGAGCTACAAGCATTTTCAACATCTCATGACCTCCTTAATAGCCTTAAAACATCATTTTAAGCAAGTTTTATGTTGAACATTTTTCCCTTTGAAGCTTGGAAATAGGAGTTATGGCCTTATGCTTGAAATGACCTGTAATCTCCAAATGACCAAAATGCCCTTGACTTGTCAAAGCCATAAGTTGAGTTCTACAAATCCTATCAAGAACTTCTAGTACTCTCTAGAAAGCTAAGAAGATAAGGAACAACATTCACGTTGACCAAGGGTTCATAGGAATCATCCTTCTATGGCAAAAGTTTGATGCAAGTTGGGCAACTTTCAAGCTCCAAATTCACATACCTCAGATGACCTGTAACTTGTCAAAGTCATAACTTGAGCTCTAAAAATCCTATCAAGGACTTCTAGTACTCAAATTAAAGCTAAGAGCAAACTATACAACATTCATGTTGGGGGAAAGATGAGATGACAATCACATCTTGAGCTAAACTGCCTTAAAGATAGGGGTCAAACTAAGGGATTTTACACTGTCAAGCCCTAGAAACCCTAGCTTGAAACTTCTCAAACTCTTCAATCATGATGATTTGACCTTGGAATCATCCTTATAACATCTCAATTAATAAATCCATGATCACATGGCTCTTGGATTAGGTCTCAACCTTCCTCAAATCATCAGTTGACCAAGGGTTGACCCAGTCAAACCCTAACTGCACCACTCATGGTCGAGGCTTCTTATTCTTGCACAATGACCTGTCTAGGCTTCATGATGGATTTCAAGACATCTCATAAGCTCTCTCAGGGCTTCAAGTCCACATTCTTGGCTTCAGAATCATCTGAGGAGCTCCCACAACTCTCAAGTTAGGAGGCACACAACTCTTGGTTTCAACCACTCTCTCTGAGGATCTTCTAACTTCTCTGACAAGGATATCAACCCTTGGATACTTGAATAGGCTTCTTAGCTAGCTTCAAAGTTCTTGATTGGTACTCCTACCTCTTGATCTCTTGCATACATGTCAATGAAATGCAAATGATAATGCTAATGTGAATGAAATGAAACATAAGCTAAGTAAAGAAATGTTGGTCAAATTTTGGGGTGCAACAAACATGACTGATAGTAAGTTAGAAAAGACTCCAATGCATCCAACAAGCACTCTTGGTAAGGAAGAGGTAAGTAAGAAAGTAGATCAGAAACTCTACAGAGGTATGATTGGATCTCTTCTATACTTAACTACTTCTAGACCTGACATTTTATTCAGTGTATGCTTGTGTGCCAGATTCCAATCAGATCCTAGAGAATCACACTTAACAGCTATTAAGAGGATTCTAAGGTATCTGAAAGGTACTTCTAATGTAGGTTTGTGTTACAGAAAATCTGATGAATTTAAACTAGTTGGATTCTGTGATGCTGATTACGCTGGAGACAAAGTTGAAAGAAAAAGTACTTCTGGAAGTTGTCAATTTCTGGGAAGTAATTTAATCTCCTGGTACAACAAGAAACAACCTACAATTGCGCTGTCAACCATAGAAGCAGAATATATTGCTGCTGCTGGATGTAGCACACAGATGCTCTGGATGAGAAGTCAGCTAGAAGACTATCAAATCATTGAGAGTAATATTTCTATATTCTGTGATAATACTTCTGCTATATGCTTGTATAAAAACCCTATTCTACACTCTAAAGCTAAGCATATAAAAATTAAACATCACTTCATCAGAGACTATATTCAGAAGGGTATTATAAACTTAGACTTTGTTGACACAGATCATCAATGGGCTGATATTTTCACAAAACCCCTTGCTGAAGATAGGTTTAAGTTTATTCTGAAAAATATTGGTATGGAATTTTGTCTAGAATAATATTTATCAGAAGCAACTTTCTCAGATGCAAAATGTTTAAACTCTGAAGTATTTCATCTGTCTTTTATTTAATTTCTTGAATTATTATTTCTGTGTGTATCTGAACTAACAAATCTCAGAGGATCTGAACGTTGGCTAACGTTTCATTTCTCAAAGAGTTTTCAGAAGCACATGCAATCAAACACGTGTAACTCAGAATATGAAAAGATGGAGTGCACCATACAGAAAAGACGTTTGAGGTACTGTTTGAATATTTGGTTTCTCATTTTCCCCCTAATTGGTAGAATCATTAATGGTTTGAAATGATTAATTTATTTTTATTAAATGCCATTAAATGCTAAATGTGTACGTGCTGAACGTGTGACCTTTTGTGTGCCCTAAATTTTCTCTATAACTTCCACAAATCTCAACATTTCACACTTTTCACTCACAAACACTTATATGCATTTTTGCTTGTTCTATTGCTTTCATCTAAACCCAAAACCCAAATCTATTCGTAACCCTAAACCTTCAACCATGGCTACTTCATCTTCAACCTCTGCTCAGTTTCAATCAACAATGGCAGTTGTATCATCTTCCAATCTGGGTGTTGTTCCTTTAAAGGAACCTGTTAGAACAAATCTCACACCTGTTGAGAAATTGGAAGTTTTGTGTGAATCATTGGTGGATTTTGCTTCTCTGGCTGAAGATGGATTTAATCCGCGTTCCATCATTGATGATCAAGGATGGACCAAGTACTTTGATAGACTGTTTGGGCCAGTTTATCCAGTTTTAGTAAAAGAGTTATGGATTCATGCTCATGCTTATCCCAAGTTCATTATGTCATCTGTTCTGGGAAAAGAAATTGTGATTACAGAGGATCTTATAAGAAAACTAATTGGATATGAAGAAACTGATGGAGTTTCTCATCTGACTGGGCGTGTCAACATGAAAGCTGTTTATGAAGAGGTGATTGCTTCTGGAGAACCCTCAAACAAGTTCAAAGATCTGAAACCCAATTACAAGATCTGGGCTAAAATCTTCATGTGTTGCATCCATCACAGGAATTCTACCAAATCTCCTGACTATGTGAACAATGATCAACTTTACTTCATGTTCTGCCTCAGTCAGAGCACAAAGGTAGATATGCCTCATCTGCTCTTCTCTCATCTTTGGAATCATTTTAAGGCATCTAGAGAAGACATAAAGACAAAACAGGCAAAGGGTAGAAATTGGATCCCTTGTGGAAGATTGATTTCAGACATTCTGATAGAGAATGGTCTGGTGGAACATTTGCATGTGGCTGGACTAAAATAAGAACTTACATCCATTCTTGGAAAAGTTCTGAATGCTAAAAGTTTACAAAGGCTAAAAGTAATAGATGAACTTACTTCTGCTCCTGACAAACTCAATACAGAAGAAGTAAGAAAATGAAGAATTCTGGTAGAAAACTTTCCAATATTTTATGCAAAAGAACCAAAGGAAGTTTTGATCAAATTTGTTGGATCATGTATGGAACAAGGAATTCCACTTCCAGAAGGATTTTAAATCGTGAACCAATGCCAGATCTCTATGTAGAACATAAGAGGCAGAGAAAACAAGAGTTAGAAGAAGAAGAAGCTGCAGGCTCACCTCAGAAGAAGCAGAAAACTTCTAAAGAACCTCAGAAGAAGAAGAAAAGAAAAGCTTCTGGAGAAGCTCCTTCTGCTCCTCTCAAACACATCAAGAAAAGAGGTACTAAATCATCCTTACCTATTATTTCTGAATTGCAATAGAATCATCAATAATTAGCTCTGTTCCTGAACCCCCTTCTTCTCAAAATCAAACCATTCCTGTACCATCTAAATCATCTGAACAACCACCTCCATCCTCTAAACAAACTACATCTAATACCACATCGTTACAATCATCTGAACAATTAACTTCTAAAAAATCTGAACAACCAAAACCCTCTGAACTAAAACCATCTGAACCTCAAGTTCAAACACCACCAGAAGAACCAACTCCACAACAACCAGAACCTCAACCAGAAATTGCTCAATCTGAAATTCCTGATTCAGAAATTCTGGATATCCAACCCCTTAAAACTCTCTTTGATGTATCTTCCACATCTTGTCCCTCTTCTACCTTATCTGATTCATCTGAATCTGATGTTCATCTAGAAGTAAACTCACCACCGTCTCTTCGTGGCTATGAACCTAAACAACCAGATACATCTATTTCATTTGATGCTATCATTCCTAAACACACTCCAAAACCTAAACCAAGAACATCTGAGTTTGTTTCATTTGCATCCTTTAAACCACATCCCTCTGATCCCCTTCCTTCTGGTCTAAAACTTAAAAAATTTTATACCAGAATAGAACCATCTGACCCTATCACTCCATATAAACCTAGTTCTTCAACTATTCTTCCATCTGTACTTCAAACCTATCTTAAATAACTACCAGATATCATTCCATCAGAACCTCTGCTTTCTGAAAAATCTATTTTTATCCCCTACACTTCCGCACCATTTGATGTCATTCCCTCTGCATCAAGTTTTAAACCATTTCTGTTTCACACTTCATCCAGATTCAAAACCTTTACTTCATCATCTGACCATTCCTCTTTTCCTTCTTATCCTCGTCCTCTGTTCATTATTCCAACCTTTACCATACCAACTCCACCAAAACAAATCAAACCATCAACTATGGAAGCCTTTCTTAAACCTAAACCTATGCTAAATGTTGATATTTTATTTGATAATTTTATGAAAGAAATAAGGATGAGTTTAGACTCTGTGAAGAAGAGATGCCTTTCAACCATGAATTCAGATGAATCTGATGCTATTGGAATAACTTCATCTCGAGATTCAACACTGTTGCTTCAAATCTGAAGAGTGTCTGCTCTGATGATGCGAAGATCAGATTTGCTGAGACTACCAAAACCATGCTATGGAATATGAAAAAATCTCCAACTTTGCTTCTTGAAGATGCACCTTCAGCTTCTGGAGTGTCTGCTACTTTTGAGACTATTGAAGGATCCGCTTCTGAAGTCGTTTTGGAAGAGAATCCTTTAGCTCTGACGATTATGGACAAACCATCTGCATCTGTGGCTCCAGACTCTGCAACTGCAATGGATATTGACTCTGCTCCTACTCCTGCATCAGAATCTGCTCCGTCTACTTCTTCTGAGATCAAGAAAGAGAACCCAGACTTAGAAGATAAGATTGTTGTGCTAGAAGCTTGTCAATCTGAGATAAAGTCCTGGATGGCAAGGCAAGATCAGAAGACCGAGAACATTGAGAAATGGATGTCCAAGCAAGAAGAATCTTTATCTGAGATCACTCACCTTCTGAAGATGCTTTTCTCCAAACAATCTTAAATTTATGTTTTCTTTATCTGATGTTTGAGCACTTGTTTTGAATTTCTCATCTGATGTTTTCGTATCTAAACATTTGAATGAATGAATCTAAATGTTTTCTCTATATGATTATATCTTTTCTCTCTGTTTCCTTTTACTTGTCTTTAAAAGTTTTCTTTTTGATTATGACAAAAGGGGGAGAAAATGAAATTCTGACTGTTCAAATAAACTTTACCTGAATGGAATTCAGACATATCAAATCATAACTAACATGAATTTTTAGTCTTTCAGAACTATAGTGATAAATCTGACAAAATTCTTTAAAGAAACTCTGAGATTCCCAAATCAAGTTTTAACTAGTCAGGCTCTGATTCTGAAAAGTTCATCCAAATAAAGCTCTAACTTTGAACATTCAGGATTTGATTCTAAAAAGAATACTCATGCAAAAAGGGAAGTTCTTATTCTTTCTTAGTATTCAATTCAGGGGGAGATTCATAATCTCAGGGGGAGTTATATTTATCTCTTTATTGAACAAAATTTCCTATGTTTTTGTCATCATCAAAAAGGGGGAGACTGTTAGAACACAGATTGGTTCTTAGTTATATCTCTATGTTTTGATGATAACACTAATGAAATTTTGTATTAAGAAATTATATACTCTAAATTTGTTCAAGTATTTTTGTTGCAGATATTAAATTTAATATCCTTCTGAAAGAAAAAATGATTCTGAACATTGAACTACGCAAGACTCTGAGCGTCAGAAGCATCTCTACAGAAGACTCTGAAGCAGAAGCTACAGAAGCATCTCTACAGAAGACTCTGAAGCAAAAGCTACAGAAGCATCTGAAGCATAGACTGAAGACTTTGTATGAAGAGTTTCAAGCATTGTTTTTCAGAAGACTCCAATAGTACTATTTGCTGCAACTACTGAGGATCTGATCTCTAAACTCTGCTCTGATTATTACTCACGCTGAATCACACTTACTACAACACTCTGATACAACAAACTCTGAGAACATCAAGACTCTGATCACTCAAGGCTCTGATGTTAATTGCTATGAGATAGAAACTTGTTGAAGAAAATTATTCAAAGTTATATCCGTTGGTTATGCCAAACGACTCTTTCCTCTTTTATGCTAGACACAAAAACACAGGCAAAAAGGATTTCTCTGAACGTTTTAATTCTGGGAAAGGTCAAGTCATATGAAGACAAAAGGTTACAGCTACTTTGCAGTACACGGTCTTCAAGCTTGCAACGTCTTGAACTTCTAAGTCTATAAAAGCAAGTCTTCAACAACTTTCTACAGTTGACGAAATTAACAAAACTATTGAAAACTCTCTCAAAGCTCTCATACAAATTATATTTCTTTGTTGAATAGTTTCATTCGTTCTTAAACTTAAGTGTAAATCACAGTTGTCATATAGCTTTCATAGAAGCATTTAAACACTTGTTTAGTTTACATTTGATTGTAAAAGTTCCTTGAGAAGACCAAGTTGTGGTCAGTAGTTCTTGAGAAGACTAAGACAGTTGTTCTTAGTGTTTGATATTGTAATCAGTTTGATTATAGTGGATTAAGTCCTTGTGGAGAAAGGAAAATCACTCTAGATAGGGTGGACTGGATTAGTTGAGTTCAACGAACCAGGATAAATATCTTTGTGTTTTTATTGCCATAATATTTTCTAAATCCTTATTCAACCCCCTTCTAAGTATTTTCTCACCTTCAGCACAAACCGAAAAAGGTGGGATTTCGTCTTAATCGCAAAAATTATGTCGATTAATCGAAGGTAGCCTATCACGATCCCAAAGTAAAGAAAATGACCCAAATGGTCATTTTCCATAGATTTGAAATCGAGAAGGTTATCGACTTTGATAAAGCGACGCTTACGAATAAAAGACTTCATAGATCGAGGAAATCTTAAATGAAAACCGAAATGAAGAAGAAATGAGGAGAGAAAAAAGTGGTCTCGGATCCAACATTATTTATCAATAGTTTGACTAGTAACGATTTACGGAAGTCTCGTCATCGACCAAAACGAAAAAATACGAAAATAAATCGTCAATGATAAATAAGAAAACCAAGATCTAGTTTTAGAAAAATATGTTCAATAGCTCTAAAACTGAATTTTAAAAGAATATTATAAATTTCTAAAAATATTAAGATTCTAAAAACTTAAATTAGAAAAATATACTAAAAACTCTAGAAATAAAAGTAGAAGAAACTAAAAAAAACTTAATTTAATATATTTACAAATCTTAAAGAAAGAACTTATTTAGACCATAATTAGAAACAAAACTTGCTTTAAAAATATTTACAACTCTTAAAAAGAAAAACAATTAAGAAGTATATATTAAACAAGTGGGGTTGTGTAAATAAAACATGAGGAGAATGAGGGAAGGGAATGACTCCAGCAAACTTTATAAACAGCAAGGCGAGCCTTCAGAGCCATCCCAGTTGCAACAACTTTAGCAAAACCCAACGTAGACGCCGAAGAAATAGACCTCCCGACGGTGATGGAAGCAGTGGGTTCCATGTCCATCTGAGTCTCTAACCGAACGATACTCACTAGTCTCATTCATCTTCTCGCTGGTAGTTTAATACCCGCCGGAGGAATACTTTTCTCCGATGATTTTCCTATTACAAATAATCACCAGAAAATCCTTCCCAGCAACACACTGTCCTTTCCATTTCTCCGGAACCGGACCAAGCTCACGATCATTAAAACTCACCATCTCCGGCCAGATTCCGGTATCAATAACTCCAATAACAAGATCCAACCCAAAATCCGTTTCATGGAGCAAGCCAGTTCTATCAGCGGTCTTCAAGCCTAGAAACAGTTTCTGTGAGATGGACAAATGGAAGGTTTTCAGTCGTGTTGGACTTGGATGATGAAGGTTGAGGAAGATGATAATGAAGAAGGTGTTTCGGCGGCGAAAATTTGGGGTTCAAAATTGATGGTTAGATGGAGGAGTTGGGTTGAAGAAAAAATGGAGAAGGTTTGAACAATTAGTGATGGAAGTTGAAGAAGGGAGGTTTAGCAACTGGTTTGGGTGAGAATGAAGAAGGTGAGCAGTCGAAGGTGGGGGGAATCCGGCGGCTAGGGTTCCCAGGGAAGGGGACAAAGAATAGTCCCGACGCTATATACTGCAGCCATGTGTCCTTGCTTTTGTCTTTTTTCTCAATTTTTTAATTAATTTCTTTACTAACACAAATCCTAATTCTAATTAACTCTAATCTAATCCAATTAATAACCTAAGTAATAAACTAATCTTAACTATTCCTAACCTAATCTAATTTTATTAATGAAAATCTATTCTAATAATTCTATTTTAGTTCTAATTATTCTATTTTTAATAATAATAAAAAAATCTAATTCTATTAATAACTCTAACTTAAAATCTAAATCTATTTAATTAAAATTCTAAATTAAAAAAAAACTAATCTAATTTCTAATTTAAAAGCCTTATATAAACTCTAAGTTAAAAAATCTAAGTTCTAATTTTTTAAAAATCTAAATTGAAATTCCAACTTCTAAAATCTATCTAAATTCTATTAAAATTCTAATTAAACTATTAGTACTATTAACAAACAATATATGTACAAAATAATAATGTTTTAAAAGAAAAATGGTTAGGAAACTAAAAATGGAATTAATATTTACAAAAAATATCCTTAGGCCACGTGTCACACCCTCATTGGGCGAAATAACAGAGATTTGAAAAACGCCCAATCGTGGGTGGACACGTGTCTAAATGGAATGAAATTAAGCGGATGATGCAATACTGAAAATAAAATTAGAATGCGAAAATGTTTAAAAAAATGGAGGACAAATTTAGGGTGTGACAGATGCTCCTATCTAATCGGCTTAAACCTAGGGAAATGAACTGCTACATCGTTCTTTTTCCCGAGGTAGAAGTCAATTAGATATGAAGAAGACCCTAAATTTGTCCGACGAAAAGGTTGAACATCCTTGCGGGGGACGCCCACGGTCTTGCAGAGAATGCCCCGGGCTGGGCAGCAGATAGTCTTTGGAAATCTCGAGATTGATTCTGAAATTGAGCTCGTATATGCTAATGTTTGATGATAATGATGTTCCATAATAAATGGAAATGCAAATGCAAATGCTAACACGCGGAGATGTAAGAGCTGGGGAGAGTATGATATGATTCTGGGTATGCGTATGATGCAAGATGGTTATGAAGTCGAATGCAACGCGTATGATGCATATGATTGCGGACGAGTGATTGGAAATACGGGTGCTGGCGCGACGGACTTTTGGTAGTTGCCAATGCAGTTTAGACTTTGGATGGTGAAATACCAGACGAGGACTGATATTTGAAGGGTAGACCACCATACAAGAACTGGTGGCGAAAGGTTAAGTTGTCAAATGAGAACTGACTTTGAAACGAGGTTTACCAGACAAGAACTGGTTAAATGGTAGGATAAAGGAAGGGTGACCAGATGGGAATTGGTTAAGAAGCTGGCCTGTACCAGACTGGAACTGGAATTTGGTGAAGGATTGACCAGATGAGAGCTGGTTTGAAGGTTTGCTAGACAAGAATTGGACTTTGGAAATGATTTGGTTACAAAGTTTTGACAGGTAACAGGTTGTGGGGGATGAAACCCAATGACAGAAAGGCCTTTTCAGAAGGTTAAGGTTATTGGAGAAGGTGATGGCACGATTCCTCGACACTCGTCTTAAACTCAACAGTTGCTGATGAAAATGAACTTGCTCTAATAGCTTGCGCCAACGCAGTTCAAACTTGCCCTAGTATGATCTTTGGGAAAGTTCATCTTGAAAAAAAGAAGTTTTCCATGAGATGACCTCGAGATGGCTTGCCCCAGGATTTATACCACGAAGTGATTCATTCTTGTTTATCTGACTCTCCTGGTGGCTGGCTTCAATATACTCTTAAAGTAGCTTGCCCTAGAAAGGGCGTAAAAGTGACTTAACTCATCTTGACTGAATATTTGAGGGATCTGCCCTTAAGTCGAAGGAACTTTGGGTGACACGCCCCTGATTAATGGAGTCTCAAGATGATTCACTTCTGATCAACTGGTTCTTGAATGATTTGCCCCATAATCAACCGATAGTTGGGGATTCACCTTAGACTGACTGATTCCATACTCACTGGATGTCAATGCCCCCGATCCATAAAGCTATATGGTATACTTGAATCTGATCCAGACTGCTGAATGGTCAAATCCTGTTTGATTGCTCTCTGTTGGAATTTCCTTAATGCCAATTATTGACTTGCGATTAAAATTGATCATTGAGGTTTATGCAAGTTTTGAAAGAAATGTCATTTATTAAGTGTCGTGATAGTGAGACGAATGGACCGTTAGTCCAAACATTGTGCTAACTTGATTGGTGTAAAAGATATAGCAAGGATATTGACACCAATGCTGATGATTAGCAAATATGTGGGGAGTCAGTTTACGCAACCTTGCGATAATATGCTTTCAGAATAAACCTCGCCTTAATTAGGTCTTTCGAGGGTTGTAACATGGTCTGGTTCACGATTATAAAACAAAGGATATTAGGCTCAAAGTATGATTTGTACCCACCCCATATTCTTGATGATCTTCATACTTACGTTCAGTTAACTCTGCATTTACAGACTTGACGATGTAAGTTTGATAGTTCAAGGTTTGTTTGAAATGAAAACCACCTTATTCTGCTTTTGATGGATGTCAGTGACTCTTTTTGATTTGAGAAGCCACTGAATCTTATTTTGTTTTTGTTGAGGGTTTGAGAACCTCTTTTGATTTTGATTTTGATCCCTAACTTTTGCATGAATTGATTTTGCTTGTCAGATCCATCAGGATAGCCTTGACTTTTGCCTAAGTCCCCTTTGAGGTTCTTGACTTAGCAGGCTTTCGATTTTTTTTGGAACTTTTTTGGAGGATAATGGCTGCCATGTCAGGGGTTATTAATGAACAACCGTCTTCTGGATTTTGAGTGCGGGATTGAATTAATTGTACATCATCGACGATATCTTGTCTGAAAGCATACCGTTTTTTGCAATTATGGGTGTTCAGTTTTCGTCATCCTCCCTCCAATCTTTTCTAAAACAACAGTGATCAAGTGGAGTGGATAAAAGGTGTACATGTCTGTGTTTTGTGATAAATAAGAAAAATGAGTGAATGCGACATGATTGATTCAGAAAATGCATAATCACTTCATTAATATTACCATTCAAAACAACAATGTTTAAACACAAGTAGCAATTAACAGGAAAAAACTACAAATGCAAATGGTAAAAGCGCGTAAGGACTGCCCATGTTGAGGAGGTCTGCCTTTCTGGACCACTGGCTTCTGGAAATGACCCTTGAAGTCTTTGAACTCAATTAGACGAGAGGTTGACGTGCACAACCAAGCTTCCTTCTGGAAAAGATATGTACCTTTTGTCAATCAACTGTTGCACCTTGGCTTGGAAAGATTTCCAATCTTCGGTTGAGTGCCCCATGGATCCTCCATGATATCCATACTGAACATTGGGATTGTACCCAGGAGGGTAAGGTTCTAGCACAGGCTTAAGAGTTTTAGGCTCCACCAATGAGCTTTGAATCAGATGTGGGAGAAGATGACTATATGACATAGGGACTGGATGAAGAGGAGCAATCCTCATTTCCAAGTTGTTGCTAGGCCTATGCTGATTCTGGCACTGATTCTGATATCCTCGACCATGGGCTCGTTGATTTGCATGAGGAGCAATCCATGGTTTATAGGCTGAAGCTTTAGGCATGACTGGTTTCCCACGAGGATAACATGGCACTAGAAATGATGCTTGTTGAGCAGATGAGGGACCATAGAGCTTTGCTGGTTCACCCTGAGAATACTCAATGTTTGCTATGAACGCGTTGGTTTCATCCTTATCTTCCTCATGGAAATCATTGAGAGATTCATTCTCGCTGGCCTGGCTGCTTGAGGCGTCTTGGATTTGTCTGCTTCTAAGGTAGCTTTCGATGTGTTCTCCTACTATCACAAGATCAGAGAAACTTGATAGCGCACAACCACCCATTCTTTCAAGATAAGAGCCATGCAAGCTATTTATGAACATGTCAATCAATTCCCTGTCTGAGAGTGGTGGTTTCACTCTTGTTGCGAGTTCTCTCCACCGTTGTGCATATTCCCTAAAAGATTCATTTCCATTTTGAGATAGGCTTTGCAACTGAATGTGGATAGGAGCCACATCTAGATTGAACTAGTAATGCTTCAGAAAAGCGCTAGCTAAGTCCCTCCATGATTGGATATGGCTTCTTTCTAGGTCCATGTACCAATTTAATGATGCCCCACTCAAACTGTCTTGAAAACAGTGAATCAACAACTTATTGTTATGAGTGTAGGAGGTCATTTTTCGATAGAACATCACCAAATGATGCCTTGGGCAACTAAAGCATGTGTAATTCTCGAAGTTGGGTACCTTGAATTTCGGAGGAATCACCAGGTTTGGCACTAGACACATATCATCAGCATCGAGGCCGGGCATATCATGCACTTTCATAGCTTGAAGTATTTCCTCAAGGGCACAGAGCTTTTTTTCCATGAGACCAATCAGTGGCATCTTCTATGGCCGAGTAGGAATGTTTGCTTGCGGAGGATGGTCATCCGGCGGAAGATCATACAATGGATTATTCGTCATAGTAAATCCTGGTGGGGACTCAACATTCTGGCGATCGTTCTCTGGCATAGCCACCTCAGCTTGCATTGTCTGACTAGCCTTCCAAGGCGTCTATGTTCCTCTTGCTTCAAATGCTTCACAACTCTCACAAGTTTAATACGAGTGTCAGGAAATCAACTGCGGGTTACGAATAGAGGATGGGTAAGCTTTCAGTATCTTGGTCAGAGAAGAAAATGCCAAATGATGCAGAGATGCTTATGCAAATGCAATGTTATGAGTGCACACGAGAACAGATCAACAACAAGGATTAAAGTTACAGATCCTGCAAGGCAACATAAGATATCCCTCACCTCGGGTGGGCAATCTATTGGTTTATAAGAGGGTATCCCAAAGGCTTTTAAACAAAGTCCCATGCACTAACCCTCGAGAGTTTTCCATCATAACGATGATTCGTAAGACGGTAGTCCTTTCAAAGGATGAACATGGAGTTATGTTCTAGTAACCTTCGGAATAAGGTTCTACAAAAGGTCTTTAGAGTCACGGACTCCCAAGTCGGAAATAAAGACGCCATTACGACTACACGTAAGACATAATCATCCAAAATGGGTCTCATCTAAGCGGTGAAATTCAAACCAACTCAACGAGTCCTAAGTCTCACAAATTAGAAAGAAATCACCTCCTAATCTTAGTGTATACTAGAAAGCTCGGGTAGAAAGCTTTTATCCTACAAACCAATCCAATAAACCCAGTAGGTAAAAGGAACACAACATAATAAATAGTAAAAGCAAATACAATCCAAACACGACAAACAAACTAGGTTTGGCTTGCTAGCTCGTTCCTCAGCAGAGTCATCAGCTGTCGCTACTCGAAAAATAGCAACGACGGGGAGGCGAAAAGAAATACAGAAGCGTCGCCACCAAACTTTATTTATCCCATGAGGGGAAGGGAAAACATCGAGAAAACCCCAAAAAAGGAACAGATAGGATGGTCTCGCGACCAAAGAACGGGTTCGGAAGCCGGTTATGCGAAGGGAAGGTGTTAGCCCCCCTCGCATCCATCGTACTCGATGGGAACCATTTGTTTGTCGACGTGTGAAGATATCTGCTAAAAGTTATTGCTTAAAAGAGTGTTCTAAGGGATAAAGAGAAGGGTTAGAAACAAGGGAAAAATTAAAGAGATAACGGGGGAAGAAAGGAGACTCGATAGACCAAATTAAATTAAAATTAAACTGAACATTTTTAATAATTTATTTGATTAAAAGGAAAATAGACCAAATTAGATCCTAAATCTAAATGCATATTTTATTACTTTTAAATAAAAAAACATATTTAATTAGAATTAGTAATAATGTTTTTTCAGGTTTTTTTTAGCTAGTTAATTAGTAAAGTTAGTGGTGTTAGTGCAATATTATTAATTAGTAATTACAAACATAAAAATAAAAAAAATAAAAAAGCAAAAAGAATAAAATAAATTGGGTTAGGCTGGGTCATCACCCCCAAACCCAACCCGGTTATATAAAAGGGAAGGGAAAGACATTAGGGTTTGCAAACCCCAGTCTTGCCTTGGCCAAACGGCGCAAGACCCCCCCCCCCCCTTTGTTTCTCTGAAATTTCTCTTCTCTCCCTCAACCTGCCGCGAATCTCCTCGTCTTCCTATTCTTGCATGCGTTCTTCTTCTTCTTTTTCTTCTTCTTGATACCTCTTCTTCTGTCCCGATCACTGAAAAAAACAACAAAGCCAACCAAAAACGTTGATGCATGATGCTTACGGTGGTTTGGTGGTGGTGTTTTGATTATGACGATGATGGATGATGATGAAACCAAGAAAGAAGTTCTCTTTCAATTTTTTGGGTCTTAGGCTTGGTGGTTTTCATGAGGGGTTTTGATGGATTCGTGTTGGGTTTTTCGAATTTTGATGGTGTTGGTGACAATGTTTCGTTATGGGTTCGCTTGAAGTTTTAGTGATGGCTTTCGATTTTTTTTGGGCGATGATGAGAACGAGTTTTCGTTCTCTGAGTACGTGGGCTTGAGCTGTTTGTGATTTTCTTTGTGAATCTCTGTGGGATTTTGAGACTATGATGGCTTCTATGACGGTTTACGATTTGGGTTTCGTTGGCTTTCGGACGATGATGAGGTTATTGCTCTGAGTCATTTTTCGTGATTTTTGGATCCGTTTTGAGGGCTGTGAGGAGCTCGGTGATGATTTTTTCGTCCCTTTTGATGTTCTTCTTCTCCTTCTTTTATAGTTCAATTTTTTTTAAAACGATTTAAAGGGGGCTTTTAAAACCTTTCCTTTTTCATTTTGATTTGTCTCAGAATTTTTTTTGGAAGTTTTATTGATTTGTTTTGGAAAATTTAATAGCTCTATGATATCTTCCCGTTTTCGGATTTGGTCTTGATGGTGATATTTTGCTGTCATTTTCGGATTTTATGTTGACAACTGCATTTCCATTTTTATGTGGCCTTTGATGGCTGTGTTTCGGAAATATTTGGACCGTGTTTCTTCATTTATTTTTCTGGACGAAAATCCAATTTTCTTTTATCTCTTCAATGAACAGATGTTGCCTTGTCTTGAGAGTGCTGTTGGAATGGTTTCTCCCCTTTTTTCTTAAGAAAATGGTGATGATGATGATGTCTGAACCATTTTTGCTAGCTTGTATCGCATCGCTGCGAAAGAAGGGCCGACAAGGACAGAAGATTCGCCACCGTTCGTTATTTATCCCAAAAGAGGAAAAGGAAACAATCATAGAAAACCTACGAAAAAGGGAAAAGACAGGTCATCGCAACCAAATCTCGGGTTCAGGAGTCGGTTACGCAAGGGGAAGGTATGAGCATCCCTCACGTCCGTTGTACTCAACGGGATCCACACTTGTTATCTATCTAAAAGGGTGTTAATCTATATAGCTATAGGCCACAGGGACAAAAGAAAAGAAAAGAGACTTGATAGAGCATCGCCGCTCTATGCCTACGTATTCCCTTGGGCAATGGGAAAGTCAGAGTCAACGTAGTTCGAAAACCTACGGGTGAAGGTGGGAAGGTTGCTCGCCAAGACATCACCGTCTTGTGCCTACGTATCCTCATCTGGTATGAGAAATCAGAGCAAACGTAGTTCAGGCTGACACGACCACAGATTGGTTCAAGTCTTTTAACTGAGTGGGGTTAAACCTTCGTTCTAGCAGTTAGGTGTATTGGTGCTCGACGATTGGAGACTTAGGCGTTACCTGTTTGCGGTAGAACCAAGAGTTAAAAACACTCTCTTTATGAAAATGATTTTCCATTAATCCCGAAGGATAGAAAAAAATTTTATGTTTGTTTTTGAGTCTTTTATGAAGAAGTGAATTGAATTGTGTTTGTAATTCATGTTGCACTAAAGACTATGACTTAGGAGCGAATGCGTCGCATATTGCCCAAAGGGCATACACTAAACACTCTAGAAAATTGAGAGGAGGCCCCCCAATCATCATTTCCCAAATGCTTAAGGCTCGTAGCGTACAACACTCATTATCCTTTATTAGATGTCTTGAAGAAGTTTTGAGATGAGAAGAGAGAAGACACAACTAAGGGGAAACTACTCAATCTTAATGTTATCATGCAATGTGCTCCTAAGGTTGATATTAAGAAGGAAGAAACTATCCTAATGTTATCATGCTTGGATTGAACACTTAATGTCTCTCCTACTCCCGAGGGACTAGGAATCCTAAGGGATCACGACAAAGAAAATCAAGAAAACACAAGATAAATCAATCACAAATGAAAAAGAAGAAAGGGATGCAAACATGAAATGCAACACAAAGAAAAGAGGGAGTAAAAAAGTGTGGGGAAGCAACCACCACAAGCACATCTCAACCTCTTGAAAACAAACAAATAGATGCAAAACAATAGAGAAATTCAAGCAAAAATAACTCAAACAAATGAGAGGATTCATTTTAAGACCATATCTTCTCATCCTTTCGAAGGAGTGTCGAAGATGGCCCAAGTGACTCTTCCTTGAAACAGACTTAACCACAATATCATCAATATATATGTAAATGAAAGTCTCTATACAATCATGTAAGATTGAGTTCATTTCTCGTTGAAATGTTGCCTTAGCATTTTTGAGGCCAAAAGGCATCACTACCCATTCGTAGGCGCATAAGGCTCAAGGACATCGGAAATCTGTTTTGGGGATATCATTTTCAGCAATGAATATTTGGTTATAACCAGAGTACCCATCTAACATACTAAGATACTCATGTCCTGCAGCAAAATCGACTAGCATTTCTGCCATAAGAATAGAATACTCATCCTTTGGAGTTGCAAAATTTAGATCTCTAAAGTCTATGCAAACTCTTAAAGAACCATTCTTTTTAATGACAGGTACAATGTTAGGTACCATTCATTTTAATACCTGGCAGTGCAGATGAACTTGCATCGAAGGAGTCTTTCGACTTCCTCCTTTATCTTTGAGAGAATTTCTAGAGTAAACCGTCTTGGATTCTGTTTGACTGGCTTCTTCCCAAGCTTGATCGACAACTTATGTTTGACTAACTCTTTACTTAGACCATGTATCTCATCATAGTCCTAGGCGAAACAGTCTTTAAACTCCTACATCAACTAGATGACTTCGACCTTAAGTTGTGGGTCAAGATTGGCGCTGACATATGTTGGCCTTCTAGTTGCCCCCTCTCCTAGGTCAATTTCTTCTAATGGGTCTTGCACTAGCATCTTAATGTCGTTTGCCAGCAGATCCTTTTCAAACCCCAAAGGCTCATCATCATAGATGACATTAAGCCTCTGGCCCTGTTCTACACCCTGAACCTTATCAGAAGGCTCTGGGTCGAAGTCCTTACCAGGGCCTTCTTCATGGAAACCGCAATTGGCCTTGATGGCCATATATTCATTAGCAGCTTCCAAAGCTGCTTGTAATTTGGTTTCAGCCATGTAGGCCGAAATTCTTCTAAATGCTTTGAACTCAGTCATTGTCACTGAATTAACTTCCCCACCGTGTGGGGTCTAATGCAGGCTCGCCAAGGTATGAGAGCATTTCTCCTGGCACCTCCTTATCCCACTGAAAACCATCGACATGATGTAAGTATAATGGGAAAAATGTTTCATTATTTGGGACAAACTCAAAATCTGCGGGGCCACAAGGGGAAATATGAGCCAGGTGCTTATCAAATTATCTCCTGCCGACATGATTTTTGGGCGCCTTAGAATATCCTGATTAGCTTCAATGTTCTCTACTATGCCATCTGGCCTCTAGATGGTGATTCATTGATGCATCGAATATGGCACTGCACCTATCCCATGTATCCACTTACATCCTAAGAGCATATTATAGTTAGCTTTTGAAATTCTGGCTAGCACGCGATGAATGTTATTACGGATGTTATAACATCCACTATAACATAGACTATTGGAATAATTAAAAAGCTATAAAGAGAAAGCAGTAAATAACACAGTAATTGTTTACCCATTTTAGTGTCAACAACACTTACATCTGGGGGCTACCAAGCCAGGGAAGAAATTCACTATCAGTAGAATTAACTATGAGCCAAACAATCCCAGTTTGCACTCCTCACTTAATACCTACCAAATGACACTTCAACCTAGAGACAATCTAGACCTGAGTATGCCCACTCACTCCTCCTCAATCACCCCACAGTGATATTAATACACAATTACAGAAAAGTTATGAAGATGCACTTCAACCACACACCTTGATCGTGCTTCACAGCTTTGATCAAGGGACGCACACTCTTGCTTAAAAGCTTTGAGTGACTTCAATGAACACACATGTTCAGACACAATAACCACAACAATTATATAGCATACAATTGCTTGGCACACAAGGAATCCTAAGACTCCTAGACTCACGTGAAGACACGGTTCTTCACTCACACACTTTATGATCTCTTACTAGATGCTCTGTACTCTGTGTGTCTTCAGTTTGAATGATCCTTCTGCTATTTATAATAACAGACCTGCTTTGGGCCTTGGTGCAACAATTAGGTTTACCCAAACCTCTCTTCAAAAAGCTGCACTTACCACTTAGGTCAGGTACATTTAATTTTGCCAGGGCTTCTAAAATGTTTCTTGACTTCCAGCTTGTGCTTCTATAAAGTTTTCTGAATTCTAGGCTGAGCTTCCTCATTCAGAATACCAGAAAAACAACCCTACGCGACTGATGTCATACGCTCAGTGTCAAGACATTCATTATGACATCCAACTCAACTTACTACTTACCCTGCATATTGTGTGTCACATCATTAGTTATGACATCCATATGTATTGTAATGTTTTGCCACAAAATACAGCCAATCAGAAGCACTTACAAACTCCCCCTTTGGCAAATTTTTGGCTAAAACACCCTGTTAATAGAGTTTACAAGAAGCAGAAGTCTAACAAATAACCTTTTATGCAGGCAAGCAACTAAGACCCTAGTAAGTTGTTTATATTCACACAGTTAGCTCTCAGCTTCTTAGGATCAACCTGTTCATAGTACCATCTGTTAGTCAGCACTACAGATGTCACAATTTGTTGAGTAACATATCAGAAGTTACTCCCCCTGCATGTTACACCAGCTGTACAGAACCTGCAAGCAGTCCTGCAGTCGCACATAAAAACATCTAGTCTCTTCTGGATGTCCAGACATTCAGAATAACATTATGAAGTTATACAATTTCCACAACATAACATTATCACCTGTTAGCCTAGCCTAGACTATAGATGTCTCACCTTTCTGTGGACTATCCTGTGCTACTCCCCCTGAAGAGATGCGCAACACTCACAGTCTGCTAACATAATGCAGATACACACACAACTCCTAAACACCTTCTAGGCTCACACAAGTTAGCAGCTTCAGCAAACATACACATAGTAGTTCTAACATTCCTACTCCTACTAGGAAGTCATACACCCGTAACCATGTTTACTGCATAACCTGCACATTAGCAGCAACACACACGCAAACCACATAAACACTCCTAATACTATTAGGATCACACAGCAAGATCAGCATACTGCATATACAACTTGAAGCATATCATCAGCTCAAGCAGTAACTCTTCAAACTGTTCTTCAACCTGCAGTTATCTAACAATACCCTCTCCCCCTTTTTAGCCATAAATTAAGATCCAACTACTAAACTAGCATAAATCATAATAAGTAACATGACAGTGGTTAGGGAATTACAAAAAAATTGCTCTTGATTATTAAATCATCATCAGAGTATTCCTTAGGATCTACAATGTTAGTCACATCATCATTCTGGTCACCTTGCATGTTACCATCCATATTCTCAGAACCTTGACCCTTGTTATTGCCCTCTTGTGAAGTGGCTTCCAATGTTTCAACATCGTGAGTGACATTGTCTTGATTATCCATATTTGGAGCAGGACTCTCAGTGTTAGGTGGAATGGCTATCCTAGGCACCTCATTTGGCTCAAGCAGAACCCTTGTTACCAAGTTTGCAATGGCGGAGTGGATTTGCCTAGCTTCTTCCTCATTGATCTCCTCACCAGGATCATTAGTTGAAGCGTGAGAAGCATGGCCATTTACAAGTTCTTTAGGTCTTCTTGCATGTGAGGTTCGTGGTTTCTTCACCATCAATCCTTCTAGGGATAGCATTCTTAGAGGAGCTATCTCAAGAACCTCTTTAGGGTTAGCAGCGAAATCTGTGTTAGAGCTGGTGGGCATCTTCTTAGAAGAAATGCCTGTTGGATGTTGAGACATTTTTGGTTACTTTGATCGTGAGAAAGAGAATTTTCTGCGCTTGTTGAAGGATGAATGGAAGATGAACAGTTTGTGAAAGTGCCAAAGATAGAAGGGGTGTATCGTATATGTAGTAGAGAGGTACGATTGCCCAATAGGAGGGAACTTACCTATTTGATTGAACAGTAAATGATCAAATTTCAAAAGGTAATTCCCTATTACTTTTAATTGCTATAATTCATTATTAACAGAGGACCTCAACTTCCTTATAGATTTTTCAAATTGAGTATTATTGAGGCCTCTTGTACCCTTGTGATCACTGCATGCTCCTGAGTCTCTTGGTTCCTCACATTCTTTCCCAAGGTGATACCCGTTAGAATTTTTCACAGTTTTCTCTGGTTGACTAGGATTGCAGTTCATGTTACTGAGATTGTCACAAAATGATGTTATGACATTCTGAGTGACATTGCTCTCAGTATGCTGAGTAGCTTCCATGGACTCCATTAGGTTCCAATATAACCTATCTAGATTTCCCTGATGACCATTCTTTGGGTATCCCTTCTTGGCTTGCCTGTCCACACGACATTTACCACAACCTATCCTACTATCTGAAGTAGACTTTGAAGTTCCTCTTGCTACTATTTTGTACATGGTCCTTTCTATTTTTAGAACTTGTCTTCCTTTTTCCAGCCATACTTGATCCTTTTCTTCCTTTTTGACCAGGACATTGAGGTTACTCCTAGGCTCCCAGAGATAACAGTTGTTCTTGGCTCTAGATCCCCTCATAACTTCCTTAGCTTCTTTATTGATGACAACACATTCATCTTTAGTGAATTTTACACTGAAGCCTTGGTCACAGAGCTGATTGATACTGATGAGATTAACAGTCAGTCCTTTAACCAACAATACATCATCCAGTCTTGGAACACCAGGGCCATCTAGTTTTCCAGCACCTTTGATTTCTCCTCTAGCTCCATCACCAAATGTTACATGACTTGAGGAATGAGGTTTTATGTTTACCAAACTATTCTCTATTCCATTCATGTGTCTTGAGTAAAACACCTAGCCTTAAGTAATCGAAACCTATTTAGGTAATCGTCTATTGGATCAGTAAACCTTTGTTTTATGCTAGCCAGTTCCTTCAAATTAATCTTGGTTTGTCCCATGTAGAATTGTTCATGGAATAAACGTTCCAACTGGGTCCAATTACAGATTGAGTTAGGAGGTAGGGTTGTAAACCAAGTAAAAGCATTTTTGGTGAGAGAACTTAAAAAATATTTTATCCTTAGACTTTCTTCATTTGCAATATCTCCAGCCTCGATCAAATACCGAGCTACGTGTTCGATAGTAGATTCAGTAGTATCTCCCGAAAATTTGGTAAACTTCGGTACCTTCGTCCTACGAGGCAATTCTGATTGGAGAATGTAATCTACTATTGTTGATGTATAGTTTGTGAAATTCTAGTAACAAACAGTGGATGTTACACTGGATTTTATGACATCCACTACAAAACAGACTATTAAACTTAATATAAAACAGGAACTGAAAGCAGTAAATAACACAGAGAATTGTTGACCCATTTCATTGCAAATCACACCTACATCTGGGGGCTACCAAGGCAGGGAGGAAATCCACTATAAGTAGTGTTAGTATTACCAAGAGCCAAGGCTTCTTGCTCTTTGCTCCACTCTTTTTCAGGTATTAGCACAGTTGCTCCATCTTTATCTGTTTTCACTGGATGTTCCCATCCTGAGTTAGCTGCTCTCCAAGCCTTGCTATCCAGAGACCTCAAGAAGGCTATCATCCGAGGTTTCCAGTAGTCATTGTTAGAACCATCCATAATTGGTGGTCTATTTGTGAATCCTATATCCTTGTCCATAGTACCAGAATTTATCTTCCCTAGATTTCACCCAGAAAATAACAGGCAGGGTGCCTGCTCTGATGCCAATTGAAAGTCTAGTAACAGACAGTGGATGTTATAGTGGATGTTATAGTGGATGTTATGACATCCACTATAGAACAAACTATTAAACTTAGTATAAAACAGAAACTGAAAGCAATAACTAACCCAGATAATTGTTGACCCAATTCAATGCAAATCACACCTACATCTGGGGGCTACCAAGCCAGGGAGGAAATCCACTATAAGCAGTGTTAATTAAGAGTCAAACTACTAGTTTTCACTCTTCACATAAGACCTACCCAATGCAACTTCAGTCTAACACTAGACCTGAGTTCCTACTCACTCCCCCTCAATCACAGCAGTGATATCAACCAATTAAATTACATATTAAAATGAAGACATACTTCAAACAAGTCTTGATCTTGCTTCACAACTTCAATCAAGAGACACAACACTCATGCTTAAAAGCTTAGAGTGACACAATTAACATACAACTCAAACACACTAGTCCAATGCAATCATACAACATATAATTACTTGGCTCATAAGAAATCCTAAGACACAAACACACACGTGAAGATCACAATACATAGACTGAGTTCTTCACTCACAAATCATTCTGTAAACTCTCTGTCAAAAAACCGTCTTCAATTAGGATTGCTACTTTGTTATTTATAAGCAGCAGAAAGATCTTGGGCCTAAGTGCAGAAATTACGTTTAACCAAGTTAACCTCTTTTCATAAACAACGCACTTCTAATTAGGTCATAGGCATTTCCTATTATGCTCAGCACTGCCTAGCATTTCTCCTGAGATAACTAGGATCCCTAAAATGTTTCCTGAAGTATAGCCTAAGCTTCCTTATGCAATATACCAGAAAACTAAGACACGCGCCCTTGATGTTATCTACCTGATGTCATGACATTCAGTATGACATCCAATACACTTTGCCTTAACTAAGCAAACTTACCCTGCAGAACACTACACCAACACGTCATGACATCAATCATGACATCTACATACTCAACATTGTTTTACCATAAAATGCAGCCAATCAAAACATCTACAGTTTGGCCTAGTAAAACCAAAATTTACCCCATTTTGGGCCATTATACTTTCGACCATGGCTGCTAGGTTGTTATCGACATCTATGTTGTTATGTCGAACCTGTTGTATATCATGGTCAACATCTTGGTTTCGCTTTACCATAACTACCCCTTGTTCCCTCTCTACCCGAATTGGCACTTGGTTCCTAGGTGGTTCGACTCTATGAGGTTCGAGTATAAGGGGTTCGAAGCTAAAGGGTTTGACTATCCCCTGATTTTCTAGATTCGCCTCAGGTACATTCCTTAGATTCCATCGTGGAATATTTTCCACAACAGTTATGCCTTGAACAGGGGCTGGTTCACCCATAAATTTTGCCAAGCGTGCCAATTACTCTGCTAATTGTTGGTTAGTCTAGGCAGTGTTCTGGATTAAGGGCTAGAAAACTTCCCATATAGTTTGGGATAAGTTTTGTACCATTTGTAGGTTACTCTCATCCATTTAATGTCTTAAACATGCTATAGAAGTATTTGTCAAACTAGGACCTTGAGCGGAATACACCTACGCTTTGACTGTTTCGACCCACATTTATCCCAGATCCTGACCCTTGTAATGGTGAAGACATTACATTTTCTAAGAATACTGAGGGAGCATTTTGGAGGCCTTACATTACTGACTTTGGCATTCCATATGATGGATTCCTTGGTAATGGTTGTGAAAACCCTGGAGGGGGAAAATGCCTAAACGTCAAAGTTCCTCCTGGTGTAGTTTGGGGATTAGATGCTTCTGGCCCAATGTACTCCAAAACAGGTTAAGTGTAAGCCCTTATATATGTCGACCCTGAACCTACCATTGATGGCATTGGTTTAGACATAACAGGAGGCGGTATTGGCTCTCCCGTCGAAAGAACTGGGGGTAGCACTACATCATTCCTAGACACGTTTCGAGGGTTAGTGTTACTAGGCTGATTATTTGAATTACTTGATTGAGGATTAGAACCACTCCCTCGAGAGTTTGGATTGTTTGGCTGACTAGTATTCATCGCCATTTTCCTAGTGTATCTTCTCTTTGGCTTCTCTTCATTTGTAGTGGCTATTTTTCCACTTCTCAATAACATGATGTCGCTTTCGCGAAAATAAGGTGCCGGCAAAAACAGAAGAGTCGCCACCTTTCGTTATTTATCCCTCGGAACGGGAAAGGAAACGATCAGAAAAACCTGACGAAAAGGGTAAGACAAGGTCGTCGCAACCGTTGTTTGGGTTCGGGAGTCGGTTACGCAAGGGGAAGGTATTAGCACCCCTCATGTCCGTCGTACTCAACGGGATCCACGCTTGTCGTGTTTACTGGACGGGTTGGTTTATCTATCTACCTATCAAGGCTGGCTTAAATAGAAAAGAAAAATGACTCGGCAAAGCGTCGCGCTTTATGCCTACGTATTCTCATCAGAGAATGAGAAATCAGAGTCAACGTAGTTCGGCCTACAAAGGGTTACGGGGAAGGTGGCTCGCCGATACATCAGTATTGTGCCTACGTACTCTCAACAGATATGAGAAATCAGAGCCTACGTAGTTCGGGACACTACGGCTTATGGGGATTCAAATTCATCTGTTTTATTGAGTAGGGTTAAACAACAGTTCCAGCAGTTAGGGACAAAGCCTATTTGCATTGGCGCTGAAGTTTAACGACACTCTTTTCTTCAGAAAAGCTTTCCTTTGAATTATGGGCCCACGGGGCAAAAAGGTTTGAAGTTTGTTTTCTGTCTTTTACGAAAGAAGTGTTTTTTATTGTGTTTGCAATTTCAATCGCACTAAAGACTATGACCTGAGAGTGAATGCGTCGCATGTCACCCAAAGGGTACCATACTAAACATCCAGACTGTGGAAAAGAAACTCTCCCCCAATCCTTTCTCAGATAGCTTAAGGCTCGTAACGTACGAAAGAAATCATTCATGATTACTGTATCTTAAGCTGTTTTGAGATGAGAAGAGAACAGGCTCAACTACGGGGAGACTATCAAGTCCTACTGTTGTCATGCCAAGGATTCATCCTATGGTTGAGGTTTGAAACAGGGAACTCCTAGAAGTTATCATGCATAGGTTTCAACCTAAAGTTCTATCATCACTTCCTTATCAAAGGAAATGAGAGTCCTAAGGGATCATGTCAATGATACATAGAAACATACAAAGCATCAGCTTAAACAGTAAACAGATAAAATGCATGCAATGCAAGTAAGGGAGGAAATGTGTGTGGGACAGCAGCCTCCACAAGCTCATCTCAACCTCAAGCCATAATGAATAAGAGTAATCATACTGAGGAAAATATCATGCTATCAAGCAAGATACAGTAAACTGCAATCATACAGAAAGAAAATAAAATCATGCTATCAAGCAAAATAAACCACATGGGCAAGGGAGCTGGGCTCTACCGAATACCCGCAAGCAAAGCCATACATTAACAATACAAGCAGAGGGAGAAACTCAACCTCTAGTGCAATCATGCTCCTAGCTTAAATCTAGTCTAGATATGGACTTATTCTAATGCATCAAGCAAGTCAAACAAGGCACATCAATACAGAGAAGAAACAGACAAGAAAGCAGATCAACTCCTCTCTCTTCCAACTCCAAGCCTCAGCTCTTCTGATTGCAACTCAGTCTTCAGACCTCAATCACTCTTGACAAATATCAATTTGCTTCCAAGGTTTCAACCCTTCCACATAAGTTTCAACTTATTCTTCTTCTTCAAGCTTCAGCTCCTTAGATAGTTCCACCTTCAGGCTTCACTCTTAACCATAAGTATCAACTTGATTCCTTCAGGATCTCCAAGCTTCAAAGTAAGTATCAACTTATCCTTTGTTCTTCAAGCTTCAGCTCTTCAGTCAATCTCAATTGAATCCTCTTCATAAGTATCAACTTAATCTTCAAGCCCTCAAGCTCTCTTTGATTTACCAGTATCAACTTGGTCTTCTGTTCTACAAGCTTCAGCTTCTCAGTGTAGTCCTTAATCATCTAGAAGTGTCAACTTCATCCTTCAGTCTTTAAGCCTCAGCTCTTCATTCAGTCTTTACTGGATCTTCCTTGGGTCTTCAAGTATCAACTTGCTCTTCTTTCTCTTCAAGCTTCAGCTATAATGGCAATGCTCAGGGAATCATCCTCTTCCATACTCTTCAATGAAGTCTTCATCTTCACACTCAAGCCCAACATCTCTCAAGATACTCAAACCAGAAGAAATCACTTAACTGGATAAGCTAGGATATCAAACTGCTTATTGACCACCAAAGGTGACCTATAAGGGTTTAACATCAAAAGAATGGTTCCCTCAAAGGTTCTACTTCCTAGGTACCATCACTTATCCCTCCAAAGGAGGGAGGTGAATACCATGGAAGGACCTTGAATCATGGGGAGGAATGGAGGTGGAGTATACCATCCATGTTTAAGAAAGAACTTAACTAAGTCTAAGCTCTTCCTAATCCCTAATCCTAAAACAACAACAAAACAAACAAGTCTTCAAGCTCTCAAGCTCCTTAATCAATCTTCAAGTCTTCCACTATGCTCCTCTATGCTCCACAAAGCAAGACCAAGCCCACCAAGCCAACAAAGCAAAGCAAAACAAAATACAAGCCCACAAGGGCAACACAAACAACAATCAATTACAAAAATCAATTAAAAATAGTATACTATTATATTAAAATCTAATATAATTTCTAGGGGATCCTATATACCTACCCTTAATACCCTATATGTCCCAATATCTAACTTGACCTAGAAACCCAAAATTCTAGTGTTATGGTGGACCTATGTTAAGGATTGACCTAAATCTACACAACCTAAAGTCATCTAATCAAAACTAATAAAAAATTAATCACAAAATTATGGAATAAATCCAGAGGGGAGCTAAAGTCCTAATCTAATTATCCTAAAAAGAATGGCCTAAAAATTCAAAGGGAACTAGCTAAACAAAATTCTACAAATATATGCATCAACATAAAAGGAATTAAAATGCTATTAAAAGAGAAAATACACAAAATATTAAAAATGCATGAAATGCAAATGTTTTGATTTTATAATTTTCTAGACATCAATGTGAAATAGTAGAAAAAACTCCCATGCAAAAATCATCATTTTCCTATTTAATATGATTTTTCAAAGATTAAAGAAAAATGGAGAAAAAGAAATTAAAATATGAAAACATTGGTGCAGATAGCAATAATATGCAGTTCAATTCATGAGTGGGCTTAAAATGGGGGTACATAAAGCAATGCGCACCAGGCCCAATTATTTAATCAGAAAATCAACTCAAAATACAAAGAAAAAAGAAAAATACTCGGTGCATTAAGTAAGGAAAACTAGTTCATTATGCAAATGGGCCAAGACTTGGGGTGTGGATATCAATCTCATCACTTAAGCCCAAAACGAATTTTAAGTGAAACGGCTGCGTTTTGGCATGGAACTCAGATCCTTCACAAAACGAAATCAATTCCTGGCCCTTGGATATCCACTCAGTCAAAGGTCTCCTCCTAATCTAATGGCTACTACATCGTCTTCTTCATTTTGAATGCCTTGGAGGGAAAAGCCATGGCTGAAACAGAGTTCTTCACACTCATCTTCCTCACTCGTATCTCATCAATTCTCCATGAAAAACTAAAATTCAAAACCCTAGCTCATCCAGAATTTCACCCTGAATCTAACCATGGTATCAAAATCCATTGAGACTTCCTCAAACCTAAAACACGAATCAAACTTCCCAATATGCTCAGGAATCAAAGTTCACCATTCTTGAAATTATGATGCTCAATCTCTTCCTCAGGTTACACTGATCAATTTCCACTATCATACCAAGATTATCTCTCAAGATTCAGCAAGTTATGGTGGTAAACAGAAATGGTGTCACAATCTTGAACTTCATCAAATGCTCTCAATCTTTCCAGAATCCATCTCCTACTTGTCTCTAACCATTCTAACCTAACAATTCTAACTAATTATGCTTAAATTATGGTGTAGAAGAAAAGTTACAAACCTGTCAAATCTTGAATATCAGATAGGTCAAAGCTCCACTTCAACCTCTCAAACTCTTCAGAATCACTCCTTGATTGATGTTAAAGCTTCTGTTTGCAAAAGATTTGATCCAAGAAGCTTGAATCTCCAAATCCGATTGTGTCTTGCAGCTCCCAAAATCCAAATGCCAACTCTTCAATTCTTCATGATCTTTCCCTCAAATTGGTATGCACACATTCAGTATGATCAATGGAAGGTGTTGGGATTGAAAGAATCAATGGAAATGGTGTGGAAAGTAGAAATTGATTTCAACTTGCAATGGAAGAAATTGAAATGGCTATCTCACTCTCCTCTCTAATCTCTCACCAACGCATCTGAGCAAGTTCTAATCACTATATAGGATGGTTCAGACCCATCCAAAACTTTCTGGAATCATCCAATGAGAATTTGGGATTCTCATGCCATGAGTTTTTGATTTCATCTCATCTCACATGCCATCTCATGCTATGCCTCTTGCAGCAACTTGTATCTCCTTGAAAATCTCCTTAGATGAGATACATGATGTGTTAGGATACTTAGCTAGCTTGCATATTGCCTTTCCTCGTGCTTTGCATATGTACCTTAATATGCAAGCAATCATTTTCCAAAGCAAGTCCATGATCTAAACCTCAAACCAAAAATGTGGCTGAACCATTGTTTTTAAAATGCTTTCTAGAGTCAAAATGACCTATTACATGCCATGGTTTGGATGTGTAGCTTGGAAATTTCAATTTCCAACTTTGACTTATTTAACTTATGCCTCCATTTTAGGTCATTTTTACCATTTTGAGCTACAAGCCTTTTCAACATCTCATGACCTCATTACTAGCCTTAAAACATCATTTTAAGCAAGTTTTATGTTGAAGATTTTTCCATTTGAAGCTTGGAAATAGGAGTTATGGCCTTATGCTTGAAATGACCTATAATCTCCAAATGACCAAAATGCCTTTGACTTGTCAAAGCCATAAGTTGAGTTCTATAAATCCTATCAAGGACTTCTAGTACTCTCTAGAAATCTAAGAAGATAAGGAACAACATTCATGTTGACCAAAATTTCATAGGAATTATCCTTCCTGGGCAAAAGTTGGATGCAAGTTGGGTGACTTTCAAGGCCCCAGATTCACATACCTCAGATGACCTGTAACTTGTCAAAGTCATAACTTAAGTTCTACAAATCCTATCAAGGACTTATAGTACTCAAATTAAAGCTAAGAGCAAGCTCTACAACATTCATGTTGGGGGTAAGATGAGATGACAATCACATCTTGAGCTAAACTGCCTTGAAGATAGGGGTCAAACTAGGGGATTTTACACTGTCAAGCCTTAGAAACCCTAGCTTGAAACTTCTCAAACTCCTCAATCATGATGATTTAACCTTGGAATCATCCTTATAGCATCTCAATGTATCAATCCATGATCACATGGCTCTTGGATTAGGTCTCAACCCTCTCCAAATCATCAGTTGACCTAGGGTTGACTCAGTCAAAACCTACCTACACCACTCATGGTTGAGTCTCTTTAATCTTGCACAATGACCTCTCTAGGCTTTATAATGGCTTTCAAGACATCTCATTAGCTCTCTCAAGGCTTCAAGCCCATCCTCATAGCTTCAGAATCATCTGAGGAGCTCCCCCAACTCTCAAGTTAGGAGGCACACAACCTTGGTTTCAACCAATCTCTCTGAGGATCTCTTAACTTCTCTGACAAAGATATCAACCCTTGAACACTTGAATAACCCTCTTGGCTAGCTTCAAAGTCTTGTGGTGCTCTTGATTGGTAATCATACCTCTTGATCTACTGCATACATGTCAATGAAATGCAAGTGATAATGCTAATGTGAATGAAATGAAACACAAGCTAGGTAAAGAAATGTTGGTCAAATTTTGGGGTGCAGCAGCTGCCCCTATTCAAATGGCTTGGACCTGACTAGGTGAGAAGCGAACGACTTTCAACCAATTAAGGTGCGAGACGGTTGAATACCAACAAACCCGGAAATTTGCCAACTGCACAAGTACACGGTACTCTGATGGGAACAAAACTTCGAAAACTGAAATATTAACTGCACGACAACTAGCTGGAGAATTGGTCACACGGTAACCGGTGATACATGGTCGATCATGCCATCAGGCATCAAGATTCCTCGGGACTCGTCAGGTTAACAATCGAGTTAGATCATGCCGTCGGGCATTCAAAGAAAACTTTCGGGCATCAGCCAGACTTCATCAGTAAGTCGGGAATAGAATTCTCGGTCAATCATGAACCAATTGGGGATATCCAAACTTCTGCCATCAGGCACTCCGCATCAGCTGAGAGAACTGCTTCGTTAACACGGTCGGACTTCAATCATCAACTCTTCAGGGGAAGTTTCAACTTCGCTATTCAGAAACCGGGTGGGGATGACACACCTCCGTTGGGGATTCTGGAGAACTATCAAGTAACTCTGCTTCGGGGATCCAAAAATCATTCTGGATGAATCAACTCTGCTGAGGACTTCAAGAATCATCTTGGGCAAATAACTCCATCGGGGACTTCAAGAATCATCCTGAGCCGATAACTCTGCTGGAGATTTCAGGAATCATCCTGAGCAAACACTCTGCTGGGGACTCTAAGCATCAACTCGAGCAACCAACTCTGGCAACTGCACTGGGGATTTTAAGAATCATCTTAAGCAAACGACCTTGCTGGGGAATTCAAGAATCATCTTGGGCAAGCGGCTTCGTTGGGGAGAATTCAAGAATCATCTTGAGCAATTAATTCCGCGGCGGAACACCTGCAAAACAAGAACGGTAACAACCTAGATCATGCTTACTATGCATATGCTTCGGCAATGGCGCAATGCTCCACACGGTGGAAATGCTACGCGTTTATGATAAATGCTATGCAGTCATGCAAAATGATGCGATCCCGTCAGCAAAATAAATGCTGAAAGGTGAATCCTCCTGTCAAGGAGAAAGAACCACTCAGATAGGGGGAAGGAATCATCTTGCTGAGGAGAACAAGGTCACACCAATCTCAATTGGACGCTGTGGGGAAGTGAACTTCAGTTGACTGCTGCAGGGGAACGAAGCTCTACGAGAACCTGGACCTGCTGAGGGAAAGCGATGTCAATCGCGGGAATAAACTGCGCGGCCTTCACGGCTACTTCCCTGGAGATAACGACTCTGGCGGGGAAACACAGCATCAGCTATTCAACACTCCACTGGGGAAAACCAATCATGGCTTGAGCGGCCTCCAAGAACTCGGCTCTCTTGGGGATCTGCAACCTCGATTGGGGAAGAAGAAATCATTCTGCTTGTTGGGGAGAGTACAACTCTGTGGGGAAATTCAATTCCGCTGGAGACTTCAGTCTTGAACCATCAATTGCTGCGCACTTCAGTGAATGACTCAGCTGAGGAGATGACGTTCCTTCAGGATGCATCTGATCGGGGAGAGAATCTTCTCTGCCTGGGGAGACATATCAATGCTCACGATCTCGTGTTCAGACTCTGCGGGGAGAGGCTGCTGAACTTTGCTGGAGAAGGAGGAATCATCCTGCTTGGGGATGCACACGGCGCACTGTCTGGAGTATGCTACACCTGTAACAACACAAACAAACAGGCAAGATACCCTTCTCAAAGGGACCTATCAAGGTTATTATCTCGTGACAATGTTCAAGTAATTCATTGTTTCAACAATCAGTGGCCTAGGCCAGTAAGTTTATGTATGCGCATTTTATCAAAAACATCGGCGTTCTTTTTCGCAAACAAAACAGGTAAATGCTAAACAGACAAACAGAATTGCTGAATAGTATACATTTTATTGATAACGAATCCCTGAATGGGTAAAAATGTTTTACAACAAATGCAAGCCCCTGGAATGAGGAAGATGCACAAAAATAAAACATAAATATACATCAGTATATACAAATGTCGGCAACGAGGCGTAGACGAACACCATGAGTTGATCCCTTTATGACCCACTCGACTTCGATACTTCTCTGACGCTTCAGCTTCAGAAGAGATTGATTCGGATAAACGGCCCTCAGGTCTTCCAAACCACTAAACAATGAAAGTCCATATGCGGAACGCAGTCATTTGCTTTTTCAAATCCCTAACTTTTGCGTGAACCGCCCTTTGCGGGTTTTCAGTTCACCGGGATACCCTTTTTTGCCAAAGTCGCCCATCCGGGTTTTCGACTTTGCGGGTGTACATTTTTTTTCAATTTATATCCCTAATTTTTGCCCGAACCTTTTTCCTTTTTTATGGTTCGCCGGGATGCCCCATTTTTGCCTGGACTCTCTTTTTACTGTCCAGCGGGTCGCTTTCAAGCAAAGTATTTTTTAACTGCGTCCGCGTTCACCGGGGATGCAAAATCTTCACCATCCGTCGTGGATAACAACAAAGCTCCTCCCGAGAAGACCTTGCTGACAACATACGGACCTTCGTAATTGGGAGTCCACTTTCCCCGGTGATCGGAGTGTGGAGGAAGAATCTTCTTCAGGACGAGATCACCCGTCTGAAAGCTTCTAGGACGCACCTTCTTATCATAAGCTTTCTTCATTCGGCTTTGGTACAGACGACCATGCGCAATCGATGCTAACCTCTTCTCGTCCATCAGGCTGAGTTGGTTCAGTCGGTTCGTAATCCATTCTGCCTCGTCGAGTTTCACATTAACCAAAACTCGTAAAGAAGGGATCTCCACTTCTAACGGTAGGACGGCCTCCATACCGTACACTAATGAGAAAGGAGTTTCCCCGGTTGACGTACGTACCGTTGTACGATAACCGTGCAGTGCAAACGGCAGCATCTCGTGCCAATCTTTGTAGGTTACAACCATCTTCTGAACAATCTTCTTTATGTTCTTATTGGCCGCTTCAACGGCGCCATTCGTCTTCGGCCGGTAAGGAGATGAGTTGTGGTGTTCAATCTTGAAACTATGGCACAGCTCCTTCATCATCTTGTTATTCAGATTCGAACCATTATCAGTAATGATCCGCTCGGGAATTCTGTAACGACAGATGATATCCCTCTTTATGAATTTAGCGACCACCTGCTTGGTTACGTTAGCATACGAGGCTGCCTCCACCCACTTGGTGAAGTAGTCGATAGCTACCAGAATGAAGCGATGACCATTAGATGCAGTGGGCTCGATCTTGCCTATCATGTCGATGCCCCACATGGAGAACGGCCACGGGGAGGACATGACATTTAACGGGCACGGCGGCACGTGAACTTTATCAGCATAAATCTGGCATTTATGACATCTCTTCGCGAATTTAAAGCAATCCAATTCCATCGTCAGCCAGTAGTATCCTGCTCTCAGGATCTTTCTCGTCATAGCATGCCCGCTGGCGTGCGTACCAAATGTGCCTTCATGGACTTCTTCCATGAGCATACTCGCTTCTTTCTCATCTACATATCTGAGTAGCACGAGATCGTGGTTTCTTTTATACAAAACTCCATCAGGATTGAGATAAAAATTTCCAGACAGCCTCCTCAGAGTCTTCTTATCCTGGGTTGACGCTCCCGCAGGATACTCCTTAGTCATAAGGAAGGTCTGGATGTCATGGAACCATGGCTTGCCGTCAGCAGCTTCCTCGATCGCAAAGACGAATGCAGGTATATCAAGACGAGAAAGGACAATTCTTGGAGCCTCATTCCAAAAATTGACTTTATACATCGAAGCCAACGTGGCTAAAGCATCAGCCATCTGATTTTCTGCTCTGGGTACATGATGGAGTTCCACTCGATCAAAGAACGGCAGCAGCCTTCTGGCATAGTTCATGTACGGAACCAAATTCGATTGACGACTCTCCCACTCCCCTTTAATATGGTTGATCACAAGCGCCGAGTCACCATATACGTCTAGATTGTTGATTCTCAAATCAATTGCCTCTTCTAGACCCATGATGCATGCTTCGTACTCCGCTTCATTATTGGTGACCGGAAACGTCAGTCTCGCAGTGAACGGGATATGGGATCCGTGGGGAGTCGTGATGATCGCCCCTATGCCACTTCCTTAAGAATTAACCGCCCCGTCAAATATCAATTTCTACTGGGATTTCCTATCTGGACCCTCGTCGGGCAACGGTTCATCGCAATCCTTCGCTTTGAGAAACATGATATCCTCATCAGGGAATTCAAATTTCATTGGCTGGTAATCCTCAATCGGCTGTTCGGCCAGGTATTCAGACAATACGCTACCCTTGATGGCCTTCTGGGAAACGTACTGAATATCATATTCCGTCAACACCATTTGCCATCTGGCAATCCTGCCCGAAAGCGCTTGCTTCTCGAAGACGTACTTGATCGGATCCATCTTCGAAATTAGCATGGTGGTGTGATTGAGCATGTACTGTCGTAAACGTTTGGCAGCCCAGGCTAGTGCACAACACGTATTCTCCAACATAGAGTAGCGAGATTCACAGTCAGTGAACTTTTTACTCAAGTAGTAAATGGCATGCTCCTTTCTGCCCGTCTCGTCGTGCTGACCGAGAACACACCCCATACTATTCTCAAGAACTGTCAAGTACATGATTAGGGGCCGTCCAGCCACTGGGGGTATCAAGATTGGAGGTTCCTGCAGATACTGTTTTATCTTGTCGAATGCCTTCTGGCAATCCCCGTTCCAGATAATCGCCTGATTTTTCTTTAACAGTTTGAACATCGGTTCACACGTGGCCGTGAGCTGAGAGATAAACCTTGCAATGTAGTTTATTCTGCCCAAGAAACCACGAACTTCTTTTTCTGTTTTTGGCACTGGCATTTCTTGTATCGCTTTAATCTTCGCAGGATCAACCTCTACGCCTCTTTCGCTCACGATAAACCCCAGTAACTTTTCGGACCGTACTCCGAAAGTACACTTGTTAGGATTCAGCCTCAACCTGAACTTCCTAAGCCTCTCAAAAAGCTTCAGCAAATTGACCAGATGTCCCTCCTCCGTTTGGGACTTCGCAATCATGTCATCAACATAGACTTCAATCTCATGATGAATCATGTCATGAAACAAAGTTACCATAGCTCGTTGGTAAGTGTCCCCTGCGTTCTTCAGACCGAAAGGCATTACCTTGTAGCAAAATGTTCCCCAAGGCGTAATAAACGTCGTTTTCTCCATGTCCTCCGGCGCCATCTTGATCTGATTGTAACCGGAGAAGCCATCCATGAATGAAAACATGGAGAACTGAGCTGTATTGTCGACCAACACATCAATATGAGGCAACGGGAAATCATCTTTAGGGCTCGCCCTATTCAAATCCCGATAATCGACGCACATGCGTACCTTACCGTCCTTCTTCGGTACAGACACTATGTTGGCGACCCACGGAGGGTAAGTAGTGACCGCTAAGAAGCCAGCATCAAGCTGTTTCTGCACTTCTTCTTTGATCTTAACGGCCATATCTGGTCTCATCCTCCTAAGCTTCTGCTTAACGGGAGGGCAATCTTCTCACAGCGGCAAGTGGTGGACCACGATGTCCGTGTCAAGTCCGAGCATATCTTCGTATGACCAAGCAAAGACGTCACTATACTCTCTTAGCATCTCGACCAATCTCTGCTTGACATCATTTTGCAATGCAGCCCCTATCCTGACGTTTCTGACGAGTTCTTCAGAACCCAGATTCACGATCTCGATCTCCTCCTCATGAGGCAGAATAACTTTCTCCTCTTGTTTCAACAAGCGAGCCAACTCTTGAGGAAGGTCTTCGTCTTCATCAATCTCTTCTTCGGCTTGATAGATCGGGCAATCGAAGTCGAAGTGAGCCGTAGAAGGTCCAGAGTCGATGTCGTCTGTTATGTTGATCCTGCAATAACAAGGGTTAAGTTTAAAACAAGGATGTGCAGGTTAGCACAAACCCCATTGCCATTTTATTGTTTTTCAAAACGAATATAAAACAGGAATAACAAAGATCACAATATTTGAATACGGAAAAAAACGCCTTTGATTTATTAACAAAATGCATGTACATAATCCAACAAGGCCCTGACAATAAAACCACTACGCCCCGGGTAGGACATAGGGTTGTACAATGATTGGAAAAAGTAAATCATTACTCTTCGCTTGTCATCTGGATGATATCCTTGACGGACCAATTGTTGAGGCCCTCGCCTAGCTTACTTGGCTGGATCCAAGAGTCGAGGTCACAGTCGCTATCTTCGCTGTCTTCAGGAACCGCGTTGATGCTTTCGAAAATCATTCTGCCACTGGTAAACTGGATCGGCCCTTTACCTTGAGACGCGCTGCTAGAAGAAGAAGAAGCTTCAGCTCCAGGAGAATATCCCAACCCAAACTTGTCTTGCTTGTTAGGTATCTCCAAAATTCGCCCCCAGCCTGGGGTAGATCCGGCTTGGACAACGGCCCGAGCTTCCTTGAAGGAAGAGAAAGTCATGTCTGGCTTTTCCGTGACTACAGGAGCTACGTCCTTCACTTTGACAGCTTCGAACGCTTGGCATAGAGTCTCATGGATTTCGCCATCCATCTCCACATACTTGAAGGACGACAAATGGCTCACCATTATATCTTCCTCGCCACACACGGTTACGATGCTACCCCCGACATCATATTTGAGTTTCTAGTGCAACGTGGAGGTCACGGCACCAGCAGCATGGATCCATGGTCGGCCCAAGAGACAACTGTAGGCAGGCATGATGTCCATAATATAAAAGACCGCGTCGAACATTTTCGGGCCTACTTGGATTGGCAGGGTCACCTCCCCGAAAACATGTCGTTTAGTTCCGTCGAACGCCTTCACAACCAGATCACTGGGTGTGCAAATCACTCCACGAGTATCCAACTTCATTAATGCCTTCTTCGGAAGAACATTAAGCGACGAACCCGTGTCCACCAACACGTGTGACATAATCGTGCCCCTACACTCTATCGAGATGTGCAGGGCGCTATTGTGATTCCTCCCTTTTGGCGTCAGCTCCAGGTCTGTGAAACCTAGCCCATTTCTGGCATTCACATGGGCTACGACTTCTTCTAGATGATTTACCGATATTTCTCGCGGTACATATGCGGCGTTTAACACCTTCAACAGCGCGTTGCGGTGTGCTTCAGAACACAGCAACAAGTTTAGAATGGAAATCTTCGAGGGCGTCTGATGGAGATGATCTACAATCTTGTAGTCACTCTTTTTAATCAACCGCATAAACTCCTCGACATCTTTAACAAGTAAGTCTTTTTATACCCCACGTGGGATCTCTTCACCGACTTTACCTTTACCCTTATTAACCGCACCAGCTCTGACTGCTTTATCCGCCACGACCTCTAGTGGTGTAAACACTCTTCCGCTGCGAGTAATACCACTGATTCCCGCAAGGTTCTCCACAGTCGACCCAAACGGTTCTAGCTCCAACCTCTGTCCGTTGCAGTAGACTTCAGCCCCATAATACCATGGGACAGCATTAGTGCTCTCGAAGGGTATCGGCCCAGCTCGGGTGATGGTAATTGTGGGCGGCCTGGGCGCAGAAATCGTTATCGTCTGGCGAGGGATGGTGATGGTGGCGACCTCATCATCTTGCTTCAGCACCACCTCTCCTGATCCACATTCGGCCCTACGGCTAAATTGTAATATCCCTTCAGTCATCAGACTTTGAATTCCTTCTACCAACTTCTCACATCCATCAGAACGTGTGGCACAGTCCATGCATAGCTCTCCGCAACCTGGAAATAACCCTCTTTTCAGCAACTTAGCTTTAACGAAGCTAAGCGGCGTCTTCAGATCTCTGGCGTCAGTCAACAAATCCGAACTCTCGTCTTCGATAATGGCGTTCACTCCGCCTCCCCTATGATTCGGCATAGGATTCTTTGTGACATTTGGCACATTATCGGAGAAGTTGATTATCTTGGCATCCACCATGTCCTGCACCTTATGCTTGAAGGCTTTGCAGTTCTCTACTGTGTGGCCTGGTGCCCCTGAGTGAAACTCACAAGTGGCATTTGCGTCGTACCCTGGCGGAGGTGCCCCTGTCAAGGGAGCCAGCGTTCTCTTCTGGATCAACTGTAGCTGAAGCAAAGTCTGTAAGAGTTGCGCGTACGGCATGGGCGGTGTCTCAAGGTGACGGTTCGACAAAGGTACCCGATTCTGATACTTTCTATATCCCTGTTGATTCGGTTGCTGCTGCTGCTGCCGAACTGCCGGGATAGTTATACTGGCCACCTGCTGGTGAGGACCTTTACCCTTCCTTCGAGCGTTGGTCACAGCGCTCGCTTCTCCTTCCCGTCTTTTGCCAGCATAAGGTTTCTTTCCGCCTCCAGCTGAGGACGAATCACCTTGAATTTTCCCGATCTTGATCCCATTTTCGACGTGCTCACCCGTGATAATAAGATCTGAGAAGGTTCCGGACATACCGCTGACCAGCTTCTCATAGTAAACCCCTGGGAGGGTGGCTACAAACATCTGCACGAGCTCACATTCAACCATCGGCGGCTGAACCCTAGCTGCCAACTCACGCCACCGCTGGGCGTATTCCTTAAACCCTTCATTATTCCTCTACGACAGATTCTGCAGCTGGACTCGGTTCGGGGCCAAGTCGCTATTGTATTGATAGTGGTGCACAAATGCTTCAGCAAGATCCTTCCACGTGCGCACACTAGTAGGCTCCAGACTCATGTACCATTCGAGGGATGGTCCGAACAGACTGTCCTGAAAGAAGTGCATAAGCAACTTCTCGTCCTCCGAATGAGCAGACATTTTTCTGTAATACGATCTCAGGTGGACACGAGGGCAAGTGGTGCCCTTATATTTTTCAAAATCAGGTACCTTGAACTTGGGAGGCACCTTGAAATCAGTAATTAATCCCAACTTGGACATATCAACGCCCAAAGTATTCTGATTCTCGATATCTCTCATCTTATCTTTAAGTGCCTTGAATCTAAGCAGTGCTTCAGCATTCAGCTCCCCTTCAGCACCTCTCTGAGAGAACACGTCGTCCTGACGATCCTCTAGCCATGGCTGAGGCCCAAACAGATTCCCGACGCCTGCATTGCCGTTGCCCGGCCCGACATTGGCATTAGCTCCCAGAATCCCATTCCCGACGCCCGTCGTATTGAGTCCGATGTTGGTCATCACATTGCCGTTGGCACTGCCGTTTCCCCCGGTCACGGGAACACCATTCTGTGGAGTTTCAACTGGTGGAGGAGTAGGCACAGTCCCACCATGGAGTACTCCATTGCTATCAACCCTTGAGATCAGAGGCTGAACAAGGGTTCTGAGCTGATCCTGGCCATTGGCGACCGCTTGCATGAGCTCCATGAAGCGATCCATTCTTTTGCGGAGTTCCTGAACATCAGTTTGCACTTGCTCCATGATTCTGGTTTGATTTTCTCTGGTCGGATAGCGGTGGATATGTCTCTGATCAATCCTGGAACAACCTGAAACAACCTGTAAAGCACAAAAGGGTTAGGAAAACAACAAAATGCTCGTTATGCAAATGCTTCATGCAAATGCAAACGTGTGTCTGTGCATTAGGGAGGTCTCCCCCGATCCTAGTGCCTGAGTGCCAGTGCTGATAATAAGAAGAAGTCCGAGTCCAATCATGGAAATAACAATCTCATATATAAAGAAAGCCCATCAAGGCAGTACACAACATCAGCGAGTACAAGATGAATCAACAGCGTGACCTCAGCCAACAAGCCTGGTGATGGTCAGCATACAACAATGATCAAAACAAAAGGAATACAAATAGTCAAGTACGGCCACGGGCGCGATACTCTTCTAACAACTCCTTCGTTTCTGGATGATCAGGCAGAGTAAGCGACCCCTCGACGAGTAATTCCCTCTGCACAATGGTGTACTGAAGACCTTCGACCGAATCTTCCCATGCTCCTTCGCCGAAACAATCTTCTAACTTCCGCTTCTTGGACTCAAACGTCAGTTTGCGCTCCTTCAGGTTAGCGAGAGCCCTGTTGAGCTGGCCTTCGGCGGCGTATCTGCGAGCGGTTTCTTCATCAAACCTCTTCTCACTATCCTTCACCTGGGCTTCCAGTTTGGAGATCTGTAGCATCAGCTTATCCTCCCGCTCTTTCCTGGTGGCCAGGGAAGCCTTCCAGTGCTGGTTGAACTTGGATATCCTCCGATATGCTTCGTCCAAGTGCTGCTTCTTCGTGGCCAGTACGTCATTGACGACTTTGAAGTCTTGACCCATGCGTTCACGCTCGGCTATCTGCTTAGTCAGGTCTGTACCTAGCTGGTTCACCAGCTCTGTTTACCTTTTGAAAGAATGAACGACTTCGTTCCTCTCGCTTCGGAGCTGAGCCAATTCTTTCTACAGTTCCTCATTCGCCTGCTTCAATTCATCTCGCTCAGCTAACACCTGATTATGCTGCTGAATGGGCACAGTAGTAGGCTCTTCAATCATTGGAGGGCTTTTTGGCTTGGCATGAGGAAACGGCATCCCTATAGCATCTGCTCTGGCTCTGATCCACGCCACATACGGAGGGTAGGCTTGATTGTTGCTTCTCCCCAGCAATGGTTTTCCCCTCTTACTGATACCATTCCATGCGCGCTGAAGCTTGGATAACAGATCCCCTTCTAGAAGACCAGTGAGGTACAGAGATTCCTGTACCTCTTCATCATTTGGTGGAGCTCTCAAAGCATACGCGAACTGTCGGATCAGCAAAGACGGATTGTAGTTTATACAACCCTTCCTGCCTATCAAAGGCACATTCGGAAACTTGCTGCAGCTGAAAATAATCTCGGTACCCAACCTATCTCTGTCAAACCAATCAATATCCTCTGCAGATAAACTCATCAGACGCTCAGACCACTCAGCTGTGGCTGCAGACGAAACAAAAGGACCCCTCTTGGGCAGATGACTATCAAGCCATTTATAAAGCAAGGGTACACAGCATGAGACATTCTTGCCCTTCCTGTTCTCGTTTTTGTAGTGGACGGAATGGTAGACATCTCCTATCAAGGTAGGGACTGGATTCCCTGATGCAAAGATATGAAATACGTCGAAGTCTACAAAATCGGGCATATTGGGGAACAGAATGATGCCATATATGCACAGAGCGAGGATGGCGTTGAACGCGACCCAACATCCGTCTTTGGCGCACTGCTGAGCCTTACCCACTAGGAACTGCAAGGAGAAACCAGGAACCTTGTTCCAACTAGTCAATACCAACTCGGAGGCATCCAGATGAAGTGAAGGAGCTAAACCAGCCAGATCAGGCTCAGCATCCATATGAACAAAAGGCATCTGCCTCTTGATAGGCACACCTAACAAATCAGCATATTCCTCCAGCGTGGGTGCGAGAACAAAATCCTGGAAGGTGAAACATCTCAACGGAGGGTCGTAGAACTGCAGCAGAGCATGCAACCCATTCAACTCGAACGCAGAAGGTTTACGAACCAAACTGAGCAATTTGCCGTAAGATTTTCTGAACTCATCCCTCACAGAATCACCTGCTAAAGCAATCAAATCGGTCAGCCGAACCACATCAGGGACAGGGAACTTGTAAGCCACGGTCTTCCTCAGAGAACCCATAACAATATAATAGGAGGCAAGAAATCCTGGATCGGGGAAAACGGTACCTGCAACACAGACACACGTTAATGAAATGCAAATGAGTATGCAAAGCAATGTAAAATGCAATCATGCAGCAGGAGATCAAGGCAACTGTGTTGTGGAGATTCTGTATCAACAAAACCATGACGCTGCTCTGTCAAGAACAACCACTATATCTGATAATAAGAAAACCCGGGTATCGGACCACAAATCTACTCTGCCAAGAACAACCATCTGATAAGGCCATATACATAAGACCATAATTCTGCTTTGTCAAGAACAAACGTCTGATAATAAGGACCTCTGATACAGGACCAAAAACTGCTCTGTCAAGAACAAACATACACCTGCTGATGAGATCTTCAAACCGCAATCATAAATCTGCTCTATCAAGAACAAACAATTGATGACCAAAACTCTGCTCTATCAAGAACAAACATCTGATAATGAGATCCTCAGACCCCAGTCATAAACCTGCTCTGTCAAGAACAAATACGCATCTGATGATAAGATCCTCTAATCAAAACCTGCTCTATCAAGAACAACTACACATCTGATGATAAGATCCTCAGATCCCAATCAAAAATCTGCACTGTCAAGAACAATCATATATCTGCAGATGAGAACTTCAGATCCCAACAAAACTGATCCACTATCAAGAAAACCAGGTGGTCTGAAGGTCAAAGTTTCCTGCAATAAACCCAACCCTGCTCACAGGTATGGACCTAAACCACTCAAGTTCGGCATCCTATGCGTTCATCAGCGTCACAGACATTCAAGAGGGGTGATACGATACCCAGAAGGTGTGGCATCACCGGCTCATGAAGCGGCCTCACTCGGCTGAATCACAAATGATCGGTCCCCAGAGTCGACAATCCTCCAAACCAGCAACCGTCTCAACCCAAAGGGTTGAAAGAGAAGCCAAACGGGAGAACCTCGTCTGAGCGTGGATTTCATGAGACACTAGTGCCTGCAAAGCAAGCACGCGCCCACTAATTTCCACAACTAATTCTATGTTCACTCAAGCCTGGGTCTGGCTTCTCACTCATCAGAATGCCCCTCCCACAACAGCACAGATAATCATATCATACTGAAAATAAAATGCGGGAAATAAAATGCGGTAAATAAACACAACCCAACAAGTAATCATACAAGCGCTAGGATTGACTCTCGCAGGGGAACCGGAGAACCAGAGACTCTGGGTTCGGTCCCCAGCAGAGTCGCCAGCTGTCGCTTTCGCGAAAATAAGGTGCCGACAAAAACAGAAGAGTCACCACCTTTCGTTATTTATCCCTCAGAACGGGAAAGGAAACGATCGGAAAAACCTGACGAAAAGGGTAAGACAAGGTCGTCGCAACCGTTGTCTGGGTTCGGGAGTCGGTTACGCAAGGGGAAGGTATTAGCACCCCTCACGTCCGTCGTACTCGACGGGATCCACGCTTGTCGTGTTTACTGGACGGGTTGGTTTATCTATCTACCTATCAAGGCTGGCTTAAACAGAAAAGAAAAATGACTCGGCAAAGCGTCGCGCTTTATGCCTACGTATTCTCATCAGAGAATGAGAAATCAGAGTCAACGTAGTTCGGCCTACGAAGGGTTACGGGGAAGGTGGCTCGCCAATACATCAGTATTTTGCCTACGTACTCTCAACAGATATGAGAGATCAGAGCTTACGTAGTTCGGGACACTACGGCTTACGGGGATTCAGATTCATCTGTTTTATCAAGTAGGGTTAAACAACAGTTCCAGCAGTTAGGGACAAAGTCTGTTTGCGTTGGCGCTGAAGTTTAACGACACTCTTTTCTTCAGAAAAGCTTTCCTTTGAATTATGGGCCCACGAGGCAAAAAGGTTTGAAGTTCGTTTTCTGTCTTTTACGAAAGAAGTGTTTTTTATTGTGTTTGCAATTTCAATCGCACTAAAGACTATGACCTGAGAGTGAATGCGTCGCATGTCACCCAAAGGGTACCATACTAAACATCCAGACTGTGGAAAAGAAACTCTCCCCCAATCCTTTCTCAGATAGCTTAAGGCTCGTAACGTACGAAAGAAATCATTCATGATTACTGTATCTTAAGCTGTTTTGAGATGAGAAGAGAACAGGCTCAACTACGGGGAGACTATCAAGTCCTACTGTTGTCATGCCAAGGATTCATCCTATGGTTGAGGTTTGAAACAGGGAACTCCTAGAAGTTATCATGCATAGGTTTCAACCTAAAGTTCTATCATCACTTCCTTGTCAAAGGAAATGAGAGTCCTAAGGGATCATGTCAATGATACACAAAAACAGACAAAGCATCAGCTTAAACAATAAACAGATAAAATGCATGCAATGCAAGTGAGGGAGGAAATGTGTGTGGGGCAGCAGCCTCCACAAGCTCATCTCAACCTCAAGCCAGAATGAATAACAGTAATCATACTGAGGAAAATATCATGCTATCAAGCAAGATACAGTAAACTGCAATCATACAGAAAGAAAATAAAATCATGCTATCAAGCAAAATAACCTGAGGTAAAGTCGATTTAAGGTAAAGTCAATTTAAGCATCTTAACAAAGATGAAGAGAAATAAGGTAACAACCATCAAGACAAACCAAAGAATCATGTAATTCAAACAAACTTAAATGCAAGCAAGTTATAACTTGAGGCAAGCATGTTATAGGGATCAAAGAATATCCAATGTAACTACAAAAGACCATCAATCATGTATTGATGACAATCAAGTACATAAGCATACAAGAGATGTTACAACAAATCAAGTAAGAATCAAGGTTTCATGGGGAAATACATGCAATTTTATGGTAACAAATAAAACAAAGCAAGCCCTAACATATTAGGGTTCTAACAAGACACCTAAACAAGTAGAGAAGACATAAAGAACACACTCAAGAAGTTACAACATCAAGAGATATAACATGATTCACAAACATAGTTCACAATGTTATTCTACTAGTTGCACTTATAAAAGCAAGGATTGATCATGATAAGACCTTGAGCCAAATAAAACTTAATCATTCAAGCTATTTAACAAACACGTGTTGATAAAACCCAATCAATCTTACAAGATAGTTCAAGAAATAATTGAGAAAAGTTTCAAAAGAAACAAGGTAAAAATCCTAAAGAAACAACATGATATCCAAGTGAGTAAAGTATTTCTGGGATAGGCATCCTTCAATTAGTTTCTCACTATTTGAAAATAGACAAGATGAAGAACATTTTGCAAAAAGAATGGGGCAAAAATTTTGAAAAATGAGTGAGTTATGAAAATTTGAAGTTTGTGAAGAAAATAAATGAATTAAGTGATAAAAAATAAGAAGTGTCTTTCTCAAGTGTTGAACCCACGCCCTTTAGTTCATGGGCCTAAAACCTCACCAATTCAGCCAAGGTATGCATGTGGTTACTCAATGAGAAAGAGGGAATAAATAGTAAAACAAGATAAAAATCACAAAAACCAAAAGAGTTGACCTCCACACGGATCGAACTCAAGAAGGCAAAGGTAATGCAATACATGAGCGCATAGGTCATGAACATTGGGGTCGTGATACATCCAATGTTCAACCCACCCAAGAAGTAGATAAACCTCAAGGTTTAAAAATCTGGGCAAGAACAAGGCAAGCCAAACAAACACAAAATGTCAAAACATGATCAATCCAATCTTAGTCAAAACAGCATGGATTTTAGCAAAATTTAGGTCTAAATCACGTGAAATTTAATGAGGAATTTGATGGTGCTCTTAGTTTTCTCAAAAAGTGCTCACAACTTAAAATTTGAAGCCAACTGCATATTAAGTATTTGAAATACATTTCCAAAGCCATAGTTCCATTCAATCATTTTTGAAACAACTTAGAAGCATACACACACTCTAAATACATGGTATATGAAGTTCAAACACAGATGGAACTTAAATTCAAACCAAAATAGAATATTACCTATGAGTTGAAAATGTTGCATATGCGTGGTAATGGCAAGTTCAAAGCAGTTTGTGACAGAAACAATTAGGCAAACAATCATGATTCAACAACACAAATAACACGTAATGAGTTCCAAACATCAACACATCATGAGCCCAATCACAAATGGACCTGAAATACAAAGTGACTTGTGGTTTATGAAGTTGCAATGAAGATGGGCTGAGAAGCCTCAAAACAGTTTGGACAGAAACAAATCCAACATTCAATCATGTTTCAATAAGAGCAAAGTCATACACATAAAGTTTTTAAATCAAAACAATGTTGGTCTAAACAGAAACTAATCAAATTTGCACAGATGAAAAGTCAAACAATCTAAGTGTACCAAAGTAGCAACAATACATACATAAGGCTCTTCAAAGGTGTCAAAACCTATAACTGAATCTAGACACAAGCACTGAACTCAAACTTTAAACAAAACCAACATATGATTCAACTATGGAAGAACACAAGTCCAACATTTAAACTTCAAGACAGTTTCAAGTTCATGAGCATTAACACAATCCAAGGTGAACATGGTTTAAAGATTCTTGGCAAGCTCTAAGCTAATGCACCTCATATATGATCATGGTACCAAAAGAATGAGTATAGTTAGAGGTTACTTACCTCTTGAAGACCTCCAATGCGAAATTTTAATGCCAAACTATCTCGGTTGAGTGAGAATTTCTTACACAGAACAAGTTTCTTACACTTGAAGCAACAAAGGGATCCTTGTGACAAATCCACCAAATGGTGATGCATTTAATTTTGGTGTTTCAGACAGTTAATATACTTTAAATCAAAGGTGTTTAAGGTGTCATGAGGGTTGAAACAAGCCTGAACAGAGAGTTCCCTTGTTTTATGCAAAAAGTCAAATTTCTCTAAGGTTCAGGGTTGGCTTTTGGAAATATGAGGTTTTTGGTTGATTCAATGGTTGGAACACCTTTAGAACATCATTTGTAGGTTGTGTGGAGTGTTGATGAAGTGTTTCAATGTTTGGAAATGGATCTGGTATGAAATCTGTCCAAGACAGATTTTGAGGTTTTTAGATGATTTTGCTTCAATTGCAAGAAAGAGTAAGGCAGAGGTAAACAACTTGTTTCTTCTAGATTGAAAGTTTGTTCTTGTGTCTTTGATGCATATGGGGAGGCTCTATTTATATAGGAGGCATAGGCTTGGACATATTTCAAGTTATGGCTTGCATTTTGTCTTTTGGAGGGAGAATCTCAACAAATCAACTTATGATTTTCTTTTGCAGATCTTGAGCTGATTTCTAATGCAACTTAGCCTCAAAACCATTTGTGTTTGGGCTGTAATAAGTGACTATAGGGATGGCAAGAGAGGAATCCTTGTGCTGCAGCAAATTTTTCTTTCCTTTTGTACTTTTTGTACTTTCTTGAATTTAAATATTGATCTTAGCCAAAACCTATGATTTGATCATAGATTCTTATGGAATTTTCATGCATCACACTCCTAGACATCAGATCAATGGTTAAACAAATGGTTAAGAACAAATTGGATGGTTGGCGTGTTGGTTCATGTCAAGTTGAAGTTTTTCATTTCAAGTTCTTGGACCCCAACTTCCGTCCTTCAAAAATTCTAGCTCACAAATGATATGGAGGAGTTATTGTACTTTTTAGAAAGCCCTCATCATGCTCTACAAATTTCATGTTTTAAGTGTTTTCAAGTTCCAAGTGTTACTAGGTCAAACATCCTCTTGAAGTTGGCTGAAAACAAGACTTAAAAGTGTCAAAATCATGCAATTTCATTAAGTGTTTTTCCCTCTTGACTTGTTTTTGATCATAACTCCAACTCTATTCATTTTTTGCACATAGGTCACTTTTTCACTTTTGTAGGACTTCTCAAGACCTTTCCAACAAGCTTTGAACCACTCCATTTGGATGTGTGCTTAGGAAGTTATGGTCTTGCCCCTTTCAAAACCCTAATTTCCCGACTTTTCGATTACTTCTCGATTCTTGATCCAATGGTCACCAAACTTCATGATTAGATATGATATAACATTGGGAACATAATTTTCTTCAATTTTGGGTCAAAACCCTGTTGGTCAATGAGTTGACTTTTCAGTCATACGAACCGAACGATCTAAAACCTCTGAATCGACTGTTAGTGTTCTGGGTTCCCTGAGGTCTTGAAACTTATTGAGGGGACTTCAATAAGTCATATAAGATTCATGGACCATGATTTTATCATTGAAATGCTATTTAAATTAAAAGTCAAACCACAATTGACTTTTCCTGATCAAAAACCCTAATCGGGGGTCCTGGACTGCACTGCTGTTTTCCTTGGGTGACAACCTCAAATTGGGAAAGACAAATCTTCACTAGAAAAAAGGAAAACATCTACTGGGGAAATGCAAATCTCTAACGGAGAAATGCATCGAGGGAGAAGCCACGCAGGGGGACAATAGTCAACAGAATCAGACTCCGACCAGGGAAGCAAAAAGACCAAAGACACGATCCCTGTTAGGGATAAACCAAATAAGGAATTTCCTTTAACGAAGAGTTCGAACATGATCTTTAGGAAAAGACTAGAAACGAAACTAGACGCGTCGGGGATGCTAGTAACCACTAGATCCTCGAGACTCAACTGGGGATACCACAACTTTGCTAGGGATGTTGGTTACAACCAAAACTTCCAACCAATAACAATTGGTTTTAAAAAAGTGCCAGTAACTACTGGACTTCCTGGGGATGCTAGTAACAACTAGACTTTCAAGAGAATATGGTTACAACCAAAACATTGATACCAATAGCAATTGGGTTTAAACGATGCCAGCAATCACTGTTCTTTAACGGGGAATTGGTGACGACCAAATCAAAGTACCAATAACAATTGGATTTAAACGATGCCAGTAACCACTAGAATTATACTGGAAAGATTGGTGACAACCAAAATCAAAGTACCAATAACAATTGGATTTTAAGCAATGCCAGTAACCCCTGGACTTTCAAATATTGGTGACAACCAAATCAAGGTACCAATAACAATTGGATTTTCAAACAATGCCAGTAACCGTTGGACTTACAGAAAAGATTGATAACAACCAAATCAAGGTACCAATAATAATTGGATTTAACACGATGGCAGTAACCACTGGACTTACACTAGGGAGTCAGTAACAACCGAGCTAAAATACCAATAACAATTGGTTTTAAACAATGCCAGTAACCACTGGACTTACAAATATCGGTGACGACCAAAGCAAAGGTGCCAATAACAATTGGATTTAACACAATGCCAATAACCACTAGACTTACACTGGAGAGTCGGTAACAACCGAACGAAAGTACCAATAACCATTGGATTTAAACAATGCCAGTAACCACTGGACTTTCAAAGATTGGTGACAACCAAATCAAGGTACCAATAACAATTGTATTTAAGAGAATTCCAGTAACCACTGGACTTACTGAACAACGTTGGTGGCGTCCTAATTTAGATATTAGTAACAACTAAACATCTGGTAAGCAATGGAAAACGTTGCTAGTTACAACTAGCCTCTCCAAAGATATAAGCATTTATCACAATAATACTTAATTCAAGCAACTTGACAAAGTTGGGGTAACAACCGCAAAGCGAGCCCGTGGCAACATGATGGAGCAAGAAGATTGGTAACGACCAAAGGATCTCAAAGGCAAAAGCCAGACAAACAGAAACCAAAGCATGTAAACAAATGTGTTTGCTAATGATATGATGCAAATGCACATACAGATCGACCTACGAGAGAGAAGGAAAAAAGCAAAGCAAGAAACACTAGGAGGAAATCCATCACACTAAGTTCTGATGTCACTATTCTGGATAAAACTTCTTTCACATGGGAGAGGAAGAAATTTCTAGAAGTATTTGGTCATTGCTCTTGCAAACCTGCGGAAGAGGAGTCACGACTTAATAGCGGGGTGGTTGCTGGTCACAACCTTGGTCGAAGATGGTGACAAACTTTTTATTATTTCGAGAAAAGTTTAATATCGTCATGTCACCTTTTAGAACTTCGATTTACTTTGTTCGATTAATTTTCCTAAGCCAAAGTTTTAAAATTTTCAAAACACTTTGCTTTTCAAAAATCATTATTAACGAATAAGTGAAATTTGCATAACAAGAGAACATAGATCATAACAATAATTGGTCTGAAGTCTGATTTTATTAAAAGGCGAGAACCTTACAAATGGTAAAGTCTCGGGAACAAGTACAAAATTTGAAAAATAGCAAACAGAAAGGGTTACAAAAATCCAACAAAAATCTGTTCCTACTAACTATTAGTCCATATGATTTGCTGCTTCTAACGAGAATGGCGAACAATAGTCTTCTTGAACACTTTCAATTAAGCTTTGCCCCTGCATTTGCCTAGATTGTTCTTTCGGACTTCCAACCTGCTAAGGCGCTCCTTTTTCTTGGGTCGCCTTTCTAGGTTTCCTGTCCAAGCATAATACTTTCTCACTGCATCTGAGTTGATGGGGTACTTTAGTTGTTCACCATCCATCGTTTCGAGGATTAGAGATGCTCCAGAGAAGACAATTTTCATGACAAAAGGGCCATCATAGTTAGGCATCCACTTTCTGCGCATATCCTTCTGCGTTGGTAGAATTTTTCAGAGTACGAGCTCTCCTTCTTTATACTCTTTGAGGTGAACTCTTTTGTCAAAGGCTCTTTTCATCCTTTTGTTCCACCCCGAAATTTGCCCAACCTTTTCTTAACTAGGTTTATGTTTCATTTCATTTCTTTCTAGTATTTGCATTGCATAGCATTTTTCATTGAACAGTGGATCAAGAGCTTGTGCATAGCAAGAGGAGTCTACTCAGAGGGTTGAGCCTAAACAAAGGATGTTACTCAAATTTGAATGGTCATCAGGTCATCTAGAAGTGGACAGTGGTCTTATGAAAGAAAGGATGGATGTATGTGGGTCAGCTCCTAACTTGGAGGTCAATTGAAGATCATCAGAGGGATTGTGAATTCATGGTTATGGATATAAAATGTTAAGAGAGCTCATTGAGTTCCTTGAGGGTCATTGTGGAGCTCATCCAAGTGTTTGTGCTAAGTGTGAAAGGTTGCAGTTGAAGGTGTTGCACCTAGGGTTTTCATCTGGCTAATCCTCAGTCAGTTGTGAAATTGAAGGAGATTAAAACTCAATTCCAAGTATCTATGGTCATGAGATGTTGTGTTAAGATATATGGGATATAATTTCAAGTCCAATTCATCAAGGATCAATTATGTGAGAAGTTACTAAATTAGGGTTCTCAGGGTAAAATCCCCTATTTAGTGCCCAACTTCAAGACCACGTATCTCAAGATACAAGTTTCATCTCAACTTTTGACCAACATGGAACTTGTAGAGAATGTTCTTAAATTTATTTTGAGTACTAGAAGTCCTTGATTGGATTTATAGAACTCAAGTTATGATCCAGACAAGTTACATGTCATCAGATGAATGTGATTTTGGTCAACAAAATTCAACCAACTTCCAAGCCATTTTTTTACCTATAAGGATGTTTCTCCTCAACTTTTGGCCAACATAAAAGTTGTAGGTCGTGGTCTTAGGTTTCCAAAAAGTACTAGAAGTCTTTCATCTGATTTGTAGAACTCAAGTTATGAGGCTTGCATGTCAGGGGTATTTTGGGAAAGTGAGATTATAGGTCATAAAATTATAGGTCGATTTCACCATCTTGCTCACCTCAAATGAAGATCTTGCCAACATCAAACTTGCTCCAAATGGTGTCATTTTTTCAACCAAACATCAAGAAGTCATGGATTTGGCTTGGTTTGAGGAATTGATATGTTGGTTTTCATAAAAAGGGATTTAAAAGGAGAAAATTGGATTTAATTCACTTTGGACCATTTTTGTGCAAATGAATGCATATTTTGATTGCAAACTACATTTTAAACACATTGGCAATTTTAGAATTTGAGTTTGATGAGTTTTAATGAGCCATTTCCAAGTTTACTTCATCATGAAGTTACACAATAAACATCAACCATTGAGATCAATCAAGGCATTGATCCTAGCCATTCACATTCCATACACTCCCAGGAAGCAATTTGAAGCATTTTGGAGCCAAATTTGAAGGATTTTCGTGCACATGAGAAAGCTCAAAAATCAATTCCCATGGATTTTCAATTGGGCTCTACAAGCTGTCATTGGGCTTAATTCTTATCAAGATCCATCACATATAAGGTTTTGACCATGAACAACTCATCAGAACTAAAAATTGGAGGAGAATTGGAGCTAAACAACTTTGAAAAAGTGGTGAAAATTGAAATTCGAATTTGGAGATACAAGCCATTTCAAGCCAAATTGTGAATTGCAAAAGCTCTATTGAAGATTGTTGAGTGATTCTGGACATTTTTCTGCAAGCTCAAGTGTCAATTGAAGGCTCAGTGGAAGTTCTCCACTAGGTAATTACAAATCAACCTTACACTCTCAATATGCACTGATTCATTGCCATTTTTACATATTGAGACCTAGACAACATGTAGATCATTAATATATAAAACGAACTGGCATTTGTGATGATTGTTGGTGGATGTTCAAAAATGTTTGGATCTGTTATGGCTTATTCTTGTGGTGTTTTGCTTGTTTGTTGGTGGATCTGTAACCTACATAACCTCCTGATTATGTTTAAACCAAATTGAGTGAGTTTTGGTGAACTTTTGATTTTGGTGCACAAGCTTGTTTGATTTGGTTTGAGTTTATTATACATGATAAGTGATTTTTGATGCAGGATTTGAGATCCTCATGATCTCTAGATGAATTTTGATATAAATTTTGTGCAAAACGATTGAGAATTGGTGATACGTGTTGTTGTTGTGCTGCGCGCGGTGGAGGATGGTCGGAGAAGGTGATGAACAGTGTCTCCGGCCAGTAGTCTGGTTTTAGGGTTCTTGGAGGTAGGAGATGATGATGTGTCATGACCACGCGCACACGATTTGATTACTTTTGTGTTCAACGCTTGTGATTAAGAAACATGGTAGTCTGGCTTTGACTTGTTGCACATAATCACATTCAAATACTTCATTAATGTGTTGGTGCGCTGTCAGCCATTTGATTTGCTTACCATTTAATCATGCGCGTGTGGTTGACTTCCATGATGCATCGCGTTTGACCTCATCACACACAAGTGCCAAGTTTATTTGTTTTTCTTGGATTTTTCTAGTTGGGCTTAGTGTACGCGCGCTATCCACACCCCCCCTGTTGGGCCCAAGCGCTTTTTCTTCTTCATTTTGTTGTTGTTTACACCACATGTTTATTATTTTCTTTTATTTTCCTTTTGATTTTTGTTTTATTTTCTGTTTACCATTTCAATCAAATAAAATAACTCCATTACTCTAAAAATTCACCAAAAATATTTTTTATATACTTTGAGATGTCTAATATTTTTAGATATTTTGATTTTTATTTTTGATTTTTATTTTCAATTTAAAAAAGAATTAAATATTGGAGTGGTTTTAAATGGTATAAATTGTAACTTTGTTTACTCTTGCATTTATTTCTCTTTCTCCTTTTTGATCCAATGATTGGAAATTGATCCTCATCTCAATGATGAGTTGATCAATTTTTGAGGATCATTTTGCCCCTGGTTGTTGACTTTTGGGTTAACTTTTGTGGCTCTTCTTTTTGCCTTTGTTTCTCCCATTTCAAAGTGGTACATCTAAATGAATCCTTTATTTTGATGATGATTTGAGGGATTATTTGTCTTGATCTTTTGGCCTCTGGTTGCCAACATGTTTAGCTTCTCTTTGTATTTTATTTGGTATTTTTTGAGCCTTTTTCCTATTTTTGAGGTGACTTGAAAGTTAGGTCATTCCATAGGACAACTCACACAAGTGCATGACCTAGTTTGAATTGGAAATGACCTTTGTGTATCCAATAAGCTCTCAACTCTTCTTGTTTCACATTTTAGACATGTTGAGCTTGCTTTATGTTCATTTTTAGGTCAAAATTATGTTCATTGCTTGTTGATTGATGCTTTTCTTTTTGAGCTTTCAACTTGAACTCCTAAGTGGTGTGTGCTTGCTTCCTTTGTGATCTTGCTTGCATTTCTTCTTGATTTGTTTTGATATTGCTTGTGAGCTTTCTTCTATTCATCTCCCTTCTGTCCAATGACCTTGGAGTGTCATTTAAGGTAGCTTGGTCCCTCCTTAGGAGGAACTTGAAGCTTACCTAAAGTGATGAATCCATGAGGACTTTTTCTTTGTGTTTATCATTTGGTTGTTTGCTCTTGATGAATTTTCTTCTCCTTCTTCTCTTTTCTTGAATTTCCATATGCATGCTTTGTTGAGATGAGCTTGTGGTGGCTACTGCCCACACTATTTTCCTCCCACTATCATTCTACTTGTGCATCCTTTCATTTGCATGTGCATTCTTATTCTTCTTCTTCTTCTTCTTTTGCTTTTCTTTGCCATGCTCCCCATAAGTTCTCTAACCTCTTGAGGTTATGATATACATTAAGGTTCTACACATGCATGATAACATTAGGTAGTTCCCCTTTTCAAACTCAACTTTAGGTCCACTTTGCATGATAACTTTTAGGATTAATTACTCTCCCATTAGTGTGCCTTCTTCTCTTCTCATCTTCAAACAATCTTAACATACTTAATAAGGATAATGAATGTTGTGCCATGAGCCTTATACTTGGGAAATGGTGATTTAGGGGCCACTTCTCAATTGCCTAGAGTGTTTAGTATACGTCCTTAGGAAGATATGCGATGCATTCGATCCTAGGTTTTAGACTTTGGTACAACATACATTATAAACACTCAAATTTAAAACACTTCAAACCTTTTTCACCCTTTGGGGTTCTTAATCGGAAAATCATTTTCATAAACAAGAGCGTCGTTAACTCTTAGTTCTACTGCAAACGCTAACGCCTAAGTCTCCAATAGTCGAGCTGCATAAACCAACTGTTAGAACTATCTGTTAACCCTACTCGGGCCTAAAAAATTTTGAACCAACCTGTGGTATTTTTAGCCCGAACTACATTTGCTCTGATCTTTCATACCAAATGAAAGTGCGTAGGCACAAGACGCGATGTCTTGGCAAGCAACCTCCCCCTTTTAGCCGTAGTTAGTCGAACTACGTTGACTCTGACTTTCCCATTGCACGAGGGAGTACGTAGGCACGAAGCAGCGATGCTCTGCCGAGTCATTTCTCTTTTCTTTTTCTTTTGTCCTTAAGCCTGTAGCTAGATAGTTTCAACACACCCTTTTAGATAGACAATAATGCGTGGATCCCGTCGAGTACGACGGACGTGAAGGGTGCTAATACCTTCCCCTTGCGTAACCGATTCTCGAATCCAGACATGGTTGCGATGACCTTGTCTTTCCCTTTTTCTTTAGGTTTTTTTGGTCGTTTCCTTTCCCTCTCTTTGGGATAAATAACGAAAGTGGTGACTCTTCTGTTTTTCCGCCGGTTATTTTTCGTAGTTGCGACAGCTGGCGACTCTGGTTCCCTATGCGAGTCAATCCTATCGCTTGTCTGTTTATCTTTAGGTGTTGTATATATGTGCTTTATCTTTATTTACTTTCCAACATTTATTTTCCGCATCATATATCATTACTGTTGTGCTGTGGAGAGGGAATTTCTATTGAGTGATAAGACGGACCCGGGCTTGAGTACAAACCTAGTATTAGTAGTGGAGACTAGTGGGGGGCCTGTTTGCTTAGCAGATACAGTTCCCCATGAAATTCACACTCGGACGAGATTCTCTTTGATGATTTTCCTTCAGATCCTTAGGATCGGTTGGGATTTTGGATTTCAGAATTCTCGACTCTGGGAACCGATCATTTGTGAGTCAGCTAAGTGAGGCCTCTTCAGGAAATGATGATGCCAAACTAGAAATGGTGAACGTATCATCATTTCTTGAAAGTCTGTGATGCTGATGAACGCATAGGATGCCGAACCTTGTCGGTGGATAGGTCCACACCTGTGAGGGGGATTGGGTTGTGTAGGAAACCTTAGCTTTCAGATTACGCGGTTCTTTGCAAGTGTGAATCTGTGTTCTTGATATCAGTGGATCCTACTGTCGGTACTTTGTTCTTGCTAAGGCGAAGCTCTGGTTTTTCTCGACCAACATCACAACCGTCTTGATCCCTTGTTTGCATTTTCATTTGCATTTTCATCTGCATTTGATTAACATGTATTGTGTTGCAGGTGCATATTTCTCCTTTGATTCTAGTTATATTTGCCCTCATTGCTATTATGGAGTCCCTAAAGAGTACAGTGGCCTATAAGTTTCCAGTTCCGGATGTTAGTACTTTGTTGAGTCTGATTGCCTTGGGTGAGAAAGCAGTAATGGAGGATTTCAGAAAGTCTTATGGGAGATTATTAAGATATGTCTGCAAGCCCTCCGAGTATGAGATTAGTGGTGTCTATGCTTTCCTACAGTTTTATGATGCCCAGTTGAGATGCTTCGCCTTTCCTGACTATGTCTTGGCTCCTACACTAGAGGAATATTCTGAGCTGTTAGGGGTACCCGTTCGGAGTCGGATGCCATTTGTCCATGTTGATACTAAGCCTGATCTGGCTGAGCTCGCTGCTATTTTGCACCTTGAGGCTTCAGAATTGGATGGGAAGATGATCCGGAGACTTGGGATGTATGGTTTTCCTTTGCCTTGTTTGATTGAGAAAGCTCAGCAGTGCGCTAAGGATGGTTGTTGGGTTGTGTTTAGCTCCATCCTGGCTTTTTGTATATATGGTATTGTTCTGTTTCCTCATCTTCTAGACTTTGTGGATGTTGATGCATTCTATATCTTAGCTTCAGGCAACCTAGTGCCCACCTTACTTGGAGATGTTTATCATTCTGTGCACTACAAGAATGAGAAACGAAAGGGAAAGAACGTAGCTTGTTGTGCTCCTTTGTTGTATGTCTGGTTTCTTAGTCATCTACCCGAGACAGGTCCGTTTATTGCCACTGTCAGTACTTCAGAATGGTCAGAAAGGTTGATGGGTTTATCTGCGGAGAATATTGTTTGGTTTGATCGAGACTTGCTTGGTAGGATATTGTTTATAGTTATGGTGGTTTTCCTAACGTTCCTTTGATCGGAAGGAAAGGTTGCATCAACTATAATCCTTCTTTATTGGTGAGACAGTTTGTGTATGCATTGAGGGAGCCTCCTAGAGAAGAAGAGATACAGGAATCTCTGTATCTTACTGGCTTATTGGAGGGCGAGGCTCTGGAAAGACTTGAGCATGCATGGAATAACATTCACCGGAAAGGGAAGTTAGCTTTGGGGAAGAGTAACAGCCGAGCATATGACCCTTACTTCACTTGGATTCATGATAGAGCTGCGAAGTTCTTGATGTCATTCCCTGTAGTTGCACCTCTATATCCTATCATGATAGAGGAACCCACTACTGTAGATATCCAGAAATATAATCAGGTATTGGCAGAGAAGGAATAACTAAGAAAAGCGAATGAAGAATTGGAGAAAGAGATTATCCAGCTTCGAAGTGAAAAGATAGATGCAGTTTATTCTTTCAGGAGACAAACCGAGCTTGTCAACAAACTGGGTACGGACCTGACTAAAGAGACTAAGGACAGAGAGCATACATGCCAAGATTTGAATGCCTCTTATCGTGTTCTTGCCACTAAGAAGGAAAAGTTGGATAAGGCTTACTTGAGGATCTCCAAGTTTGAGTTAGTATGGAATGCCACGCTCACAAACAACAAGGAGCGTGAAGACATGTTAAAACTTCAGATCAGCAAGCTGAAGGCTCAACTTAATGCCAAAGATGGAGAGATTGCAGCGGAAGCATCACTTAGACGAGACAGCGAGTGCATGTTGAATGAAGCGATCGCGAACTTGAAGGATCTCAGGTTGAGAGCTGACTCCAAGAGACGTAGACTTGAAGCATGTTTCGGGGAAGAGGTTTTGGAGGATCACGTTGATAGCCTACAGCATACTGTTAGCCAGCAAGATTTGCTTTTTCAGGGGCTACTTGCTAGGCCGGATCACCCTGAGACACTGAGGCTGTTAGAGGATTTCCGATCAGGTCATCCTGCTTGACCTGTTTTGTCTATTTCTTTTGTAGCTTTTGATGCTTATTTTGATGTATTTGACCATCGCTAGGCTTGTTGGTCGAGGTCTTTTCCTTATTTGTACTTAGTTATGGTTTGTACTTTGCCTGATGGCTTTTTGATCTATACGAGGAGTTGGTATTCTGTGCTTGTCCGCAGGGTCTCCATTGTTATTTTTTCCTGGAAACTAGAATCGAGGGGGAAATATCCCTGTTGCATAAATACATGTCTTCATTTTAGCATTTTTCTCGCATTCGCAGGTGCACCGGAACTGTTATCCTTATTTATCTTGTGATTTACTAGTATTTCAGGATTGCTGACGTGATAACTCACCGGTACGGTACCAGAGGAAACCAAAAAAGACTGATGGATCAGATTCAGGTAGAAATGCAAGAGATGAGAGATCGGATGGCACAGCTGATGGAGGTCATGCAATGGGTTGCTAGTGGCCAGGCGCAACTTCAGACTTTGGTGCAACCTCTGATGGCACGGGTTGATAGTGATGGTGTGTTACACGGTGGGATTGCTTCTAACCCTCCCCATATTGAAACACCTCGGGCAAACAATTCTATGCCAATTTTAGTCATCCCAACTGTTGGAGGGGGTGGTCACGCTGCTGGTGCTGGAAATGCGACAGGTTTTAATCATGCTGGTTTTGTCAATGGTGGTAATGGTAACGGAAATGGCTATGGTTATGGTCTCGAGACTACAGGTGCCATACATGGTAGCATGGACCACACTTGGAATGAGGATAGGCAGGAAGATGTGTTTTCTCCAAGGATTGTAGCTCCTAAAGTACCTTCTGAGGCTGATAGAAGGATTAAGATGATCGAAGAGAAGATGAGGTCTCTTGAATGCCAAAACTCTATGGGGCTGGATATGTCTAATCTGGGGTTGATTCCAAGCTTGAGGGTGCCTCCAAAGTTTAAGGTCCCGGATTTCGATAAGTACAAGGACACCACTTGTCCTAGGGTTTATCTGAGGTCTTATTTGTGGCACCCCAAAATTTGCTCAACTTTATTCACTTGGTTTATGTTTCAATGTCATTAGCATTTGCATATAGAGTCATGTACATAGACTAATCATCTGCATAGCATAAGCATAGCAAGTCATTCAACAGGGGACCAATCATTATTCTCATCTCTAGAAGCCTGTCAAGAGGTTATTATCCCAATTCAATCTTATTCAAGTCATCAGGAAAGAATTTGAAAGCAAAGAGTTCAGCAGATCAAGCCTTGAGTCCATCTCCTAGCTGAGGGTATCTGAGGATCAACAAGAGGGTTGTGAGCTGTGAGTTGAAGGCATGGAGAGTATCTAGACATTATGAAAGACTTAGAAAGTCATTTAAAGAAGGAGACAAGTCATTGATGAGAGCACAAGAGCTATAGCTGAAGGCAGTCAACTAGGGTTTCATCTGGGTCAACCCTAGGTCAACCCTAGGTCAATTGACTGATTTAAGGGGCATTCAAGTCTAGTGGAGAGATGTGGGGTTCATCATTGGACATATAAAGAAGGATATGGAGATATGCCAAGAAGAATTCAAGAGAAATCAAGGAGAAGAGGAGTTTCTAAATTAGGGTTTCTATGTAAAATCCCCTAGTTTAGGTCAAACTTCCAAGCAAGATAATTCAAGATGCTAGCTTCAAATGGATCCTTGGCCAACATGAAACTTGTAGAGGATCTCAAGACCTTTAATTTGAGTGGTGGAAGACATCAAGGAGATTTATAGAACTCAAGTTATGGTCCTTGCAAGTTACAGGTCATCCGAGGTATCTGAAATTTTGTCTGTGAAAGTGACTTGACTTCCAAGCTAGTTTTTCCCCTCAAGGAGATATCAAATGAATTTTTGGTCAACATAAGAATTGTTCCTCATTGCCTTAGCTTTCTAGAATGGTATAGTATGCCTTCATATGATGTGTGGAACTCAACTTATGGCCTTGGCAAGCAAAGGGTATTTTGGGCATTTGTGAATTACAGGTCATTTTAACCTATGTCCAAAACTCATACAAGGAGGCCTCAAATGGAAAAACTTACAACATCAAACTTGTTCAAAATGTGATTTTGAGTCTAGAAAGAAGGTCACAAATTGTTGGAAAAGCTCATAACATGAAGTTGCATGATTGGTCCAAATTTGAACTAAAATGGCTTATAATTTGAACAAAGTCAAAGTGGAAAATGGTTTGGGAGATTTATAAGTCCAAATGGAGACTTCCAATATATGATTTTGAATGGAAAAGACATTCTAAAGACAATGGTTCAAGCACTTTTTTGAGTTTAATGGAAGATTTCAAAGTTATCCTTGGTTACTTGCATTTTAAGAAACATAGCCAAAATGAATCAAAGTTGGAAGGCAAGGGAATGTGTAAGAGGGATCTAGAAGTTACCATTGAACACTATATATTCATGAAATCAGAATTGAGCAAGGGTTGGATTAATTTTTCACCAAGAATTTCCCAAATTCTCTCATTCTTTCTCATTGCATTTTCACTTCAATTTCTCAAATTCTTCACCAATCACCATCAAAATCAATCTCATCATACTGATTCATCATCATAGATCAGAATTCAACCAAGAACAAGGTGTGATCAATCCATTTTTGTGCACTTCCATCAAGAACACACAAATTGCAATTTCCATTGGACAGCAAGATCCAAGCCAAGTTTCATCCAAATAATGCAAACAGAATCAAGTATATCAAGAATGGACCAAGATTGAAGCACACAAGAGCCTGGATCCACGTGATTACTCAGCCTCCATTAAAGCTTGCTCAAGGTGCAAATCTTTCTAACTTATTCAATCTAGGGAGATTTAGGTAGTTTTACTAGTATATTCATGGTCTATGATGTTAGGAGGTTAGTTTAGATGAATTTGAGGCTGAATAGAGACAATTCATAACAGGTGCACCAAACTGTTTGGATCAAGAATGCGTAGGATCTTGCATGATAACCTTAGCTTGTTAGTTTAGAATGATCACCATTATGCATAGAGTAGATTAGTATAGGTTTGGTTGAGAATTATTGTGATGCATCTTAGTGTATTTTCATGGATCCAGAAATTGTTGCGCTCGGGTTTATTGATTGGCTGAGTTTCAAAGCAATCTATGACCATAGACGTGTAGAGGAAGAGATTCTGAGTGTTTTTCATGTTTGCATCGTGCTGATTCATGGACTGTAGAGTGAGAACAGATTGGTGGAAGTTGGTTCGTGCATGAACATTCATGGAGTATAAACCCTAATTCTCATGATCTAGTGGAGAAGACGAAATCGTGTCCATCCATTTTGTGCAAGACCTTTGACCTGAGGAGCCATCGTGTGGCTGGAATTCAAGCTGATTTTTGGAGGGAGAGTGGTGCCCTAAACGCACCGTTTCATTAATTGAAACGGGCGGGCCTGAGTGCTGAGTGATATCCCCACCCCCCAATTTTAAGCCCAACTCCATTTGAACGTGAATCCTGTGCTATTTTCACCCCCTGCGTGTTTTTTATTTTTCATTAATTCTGAGTGGTTCTGGGCCTAATTCAAGTTTGCTACGCGCACCCCCGTTCGCTGGCCCATCCTGAATATGAACTAAGCGTGGTTTCTATTAGTACCCCCCCCCCCCCATCATTTTAATTGATTTAATTGTTTTTAATTCCACTTTAATTTTTACCAACTTTAAAAATTCATAATAAATAGATAAAAAATCATTTTTAATCCATTCTTTTTACATCATTTTCATTAGAATGTGTAGAAAATTTTCATTAAATAAAATTGCATTTTTATTTTTATTTGATATTTTTTCCATATTTTCTAAATAAATGTCATTTTACATAGCTTCATTTCATGTATGATTTTATTAATTTTTGTTCTACTAGATGCTTTAATATTTTTTGTTCATTCTTTTTAGGTTGTTTAGATTAGATATTGAACTTGTAGAAACAATTTAGTTCCCATTTTTAGGAATTAATTTTAGGTGATTAGTGTAGGCTTGAACAACATGAACAAATTAGGGTTTTTAGGTGATGACTTAAGAAGTTTGATTCTTTCCCTTAGGACTTAGGGTTTGATTAGATTAGTTATGGGGACTATAGGGGTTATGGGTAGTTATTAGATCCTCTTAGAAAAAGTCAGGATTCCCCTACTGCTATTAATACTCTGTATATCTGATTGACTGGTGTGGTGTGCCCTCTGGGGATTATTGCTTGCTTGCTTGTGTATTGGGATTGTTTGGGAACCTGGGGAAGCTGAAGACTTGAGAAGATGAAGACCATTGGAGATCCAAAGATTGAAGATCCACTGCCAGAGTGGGAGAGGAGATTCTTGCTAGCAGATGCTGAGGAACTAGGGTTTAGGAGCTAGGCAGAGCTCTAGGTTAGAAAGTTTGTTTCTCAAACATGGATTGCCTTGTCTGCATCCATTCTTCTCTGTGATTCAGAGTCTCTCTAAGACACTCACCCCCTTCCTTTGGAAGGCTTGGTGATAGTGTCTATGAGATAGAACTCTTGAGAGAAAATGTCTCTTGTGTTAGAAGCAGTCTGTTCACCACCTTTGGTAGTCAACTGGTTGCTTAACACCCAATTCACTCTTGTGACTAATCCCTCATCCTGGAGGTTTGAGCTTGAAGAAAAGCCATTGCAGATAGAAGACTGATGATCAAAGCCCTTGCCTGAAGGCCATGAAGATGGAGATTGATGCTTGTTGAAGCCTGTAACTGATTGGAGATTACTTGAAGCCAGATGTTGATTCAGAGCTGCTGATGCTGTTTATTTTGCTGTTGTATTTCATTTCCTGATGTATTGATTGGTTTTCTGGGCTGTATTGTTTGCTGTTTACCCTGTTGGGTTGAAAGTGAAGCCTGTTCACTTTTGCCTATTGTTTTCTAGGTTCGAGGTTGAGTGGGACTCCCTTGCCTCGCTTGTACTGTTGCATCCATGCATTTTACTGCTGTATATATCTGGTATTGTTTCTGTTTCTGCCTATCCCGTAGGATCTCTGTTTCTCTCTGTGCAAGAGAGGAGCATGATAGACACTAGGTCTTAACCCATGCATGATAACATTAGGTTAGTTTGTTTCCCTTTGCAACCGTAGGTTAGAGTTCTGTCTCTTTCTTTCTCAAAACAAACAGAAAAACACATAAAGATTTCAAACACAATAAAAGACACTGCCTCCGTAAAAGAATGTGAACTCATCAAAGCGTCATTTTTGTCCGCTGGGACTGTTGATCAGAAAACCTTTTTTCAGAAAGAATAAAATCAACCAAGACAAGCTTGTGTCTTCCGTGGCCCGAACTACGTTTGCTCTGATCTTTCATGCTGTATGAAAGTACGTAGGCATAGGATGCGATATCCTAGCGAGCAACCTTCCCCTCCTTTCCCGTAGGTAGGCGAACTACGTTGACTCTGATTTCTCGTTCCAGACGGGAATACGTAGGCATAAAGTGCGATACTTTGCCGAGTCATTTTTGTTTTCATTTTATTTTTCTTTTTCACCCTTGACCTATAGTTTAGATAGAATAACAATCCATACCCGAAAACAAGCGTGGATCCCATCGAGTACGATGGACGTGAGGGGTGCTAATACCTTCCCCTTGCGTAACCGACTCCCGAACCCAGGTTTTGGTTGCGATGACCATACCTTTCCCGTGTTGTGCGAGGTTTACTCTGAGCGTTTCCTTTCCCTCCCGTGGGATAAATAACGCACGGTGGCGACTCTTCTGTTCAGCCGGCGCCGATTTTCGCAGTAGCGACAGCTGGCGACTCTGCTGGGGATCCAACGTCCCCTGGCTGCTAAGGACTGCGATGGTTCTTATGCATTTGGGATCCAACGTCCCTTGAGAGAGTCAATCCTAACGCTTGTTTTCCCGTCGAGGATTTTGTATGGAGTTATTTTATATTTCTAACCTTGTATTCTCAGCTTTATATATTGATTATTGTTGCTGTATCTGGGGTGTGACGGGTGTTCTGATATTGAGAGATAAGCCGGACCTGGGCTTGAGTGCACCTAGAATTAGAGTAGAAATTAGTGGGCGCCCGCTTGCTTTGCTTGCTTTGGTGTCCCATGAAATCTACACTCAGACGAGGTTCCTCTGGTTGGCCTCCTGCCCCTTCCTTTGGTTGGCGTGGGTTGCTGGTTAGTTGGATTGTCGACTCTGGGGACCGATCATTTGGAAGTTGGCTAAGTGAGGCCTCTTCAGGAATTGATGATGCCACTCCTTCTGGGAATCGTATCATCAACCCTGAAAGTCTGTGACGCCAACGACCGCATAGGATGCCGTACCTTGTGCCAGTTATAGGGCCACCCACCTGTGAGGGGATTTGGGGTTATGCAGGTAACCAGACCTTCAGATACCGGTTATTTCTTGATCAGAGATCCTGGTTATTTATGGAGAGTTATGAGGTCTGTCAGGGACCATTTGGAGATGTGTTCTGAGGTCTGTCAGAGACCAATTAGAGATGTGATCTGAGGTCTATCAGAGACCAGTTGGAGTTATGGTTTGAGGTCTGTCAGAGACCAGTGTTGGAGTTTTATTTTAGGTCTATCTGAGACCAGGGATTGATGACTTCTGGATGGTCTATCTGAGACCTTTCTTGATTGGGTTCAGGGTATTCAGCTGCAGATTTGGTCCCTGTTGCATGTTACTTGCATTGCATTGCCTGCATATCCATTACCATTTGCATTTCACTAACGTGTGTCTGTGCTGCAGGTGCATTTGCATTTCCCTAGTTCTAGTGCCCAGACTTCTGAGTGTTTGATCATGACTAGCTTAAGGAGAACAGTTGCTTACAAATTGCCTACGCCTGATATTGTTCCTTTACTGGGGTTGATCTCTCTTGCTGATGAGGGTGTTCGTAGGAGTTTCCGGATGAGCTATGGTAGACTACTGAGATTGGTGTGCAAACCTACAGAGGTAGAGTTGGATGGGTTGTATGCTTTGATGCAATTCTACGACCCTGCTTTGAGGTGCTTTACGTTCTCTGACTTTATTATGGGACCAACCCTGGAGGAATACGCTGAGTATGTTGAGCTGCCCGTGCAGAACCAGGTCCCATTCATTCATTATGGCGCCAAGCCCAAGCCGGAGGACTTGGCAAAAGCTTTGCATATTGATGCTTCTGAACTTGTGACTACTGTTTCCCGTGGAGTTCCAGGCTTCTCATTTCAGTTCTTAGTTGGTAAAGCCCAAGAGTACGCCAAGAGCGGGTGCTGGGTTGCTTTCAATGCTGTGTTGGCTTTGTGCATTTATGGCATAGTTTTGTTTCCCAACATACCGGATTTTGTGGACTTTGATGCTTTCTACTTGTTTGCCGCTGGTAATCCTGTACCTACCTTACTCGGAGATCTCTACCACTCACTGCATTACAAGAATGAGAAGGGAAGAGGAAAGAATGTTCATCTTTGTGTACCCTTGTTGAGTATGTGGTTTGAGAGTCACCTTCCTAAGAGAGGATCTGTTGCAGAGACTACAGTCCCAGTTGGTTGGCCGGAGCGCCTGATGAGGCTATCGTCGGAAGACATGGAGTGGTTTGATAGAGATCTGCTGGGATCCGAGCTTATCTTTAGCTGTTCTGGGTACCCTAATGTGCCACTGATAGGAAGAAAAGGGTGTATCAATTACAACCCCTCCCTATTCATTCGTCAGTTCGGATACGCCCTGAAGAATCCACCTCAGGAGGAAGAATTACAGGAATCTCTGTACTTCACAGGGGATTTGAAGGGGGAGTTATTAGCCAAGTTGCAACATGCCTGGACGCGTATCAACCGCAGAGGGAAGCCGTTGTTAGGAAAGAATGACTGTCAGGCCTATGCACCTTATAGAGTTTGGATTCAGGAGAGGGCTAGTCAGTTGAGGATGCCGTTTCCAGATGCACCAATTCTTGTTCCCGTTCCGGTAGCAGAGCCGACTACTGTTTCTAGGGAAGCCTACGAGCAAGTTGTGAAGGAAAAAGAAGCCTTGATGAAGATTAACGAAGGGTTAGAGCAAGAGCTAGCTCAAGTACGCAGTGAGAAAAACAAGGCTGTGTATGCTTTCCAACAGCAGATCGAGCTAGTAAACAGGTTAGGGGCTGAGTTGACTGAAGAGAAGAAAAAGCGTGAACGTCTGGGGCAAGAGTTCAGAAGTTCCCATGACATGCTGGAATCAAAAAAGAAGGCGCTCGACGCAGCACACCGAGAAATCTCCTCTTGCAATAAGACTTGGAATGCTACTCTCACCAACAATAAGATGAGGGAAGATAAGCTGAAGCAGCAAATCTCCGACCTCGAAGAGAAGTTGAAGTCTAGCATCAAGAAGTGCGAGGAAGAAGTGATGACCCGGTATAGTGTCCAGCATGCACTGAACAAGGCAATCAAATCCAGAGATGAAGCGGTGTCTCAGAAGCGAAAGTTAGAAGATTGCTTTGGAGAAGCAACATGGGAAGAAACTGCTGAAGACGTACGCTGTGTCCTTAAGAAGAGAAACCAGCTTGTTGAAGGGCTGCTTGATCGACCAAGCCATCCGGAGACCAAGAAGTTGATAGAGGAGTACCAGACTTTTGGGAGGATTTGATCATTTCATGTAGTAACTTGTATGCTTTATTTGCATAGTGCTGACCATCACCAGGATTGTTGGTTGAGGTCATGCCTTCTTTGTACTCTCAGCGATATTGTACCCTGGGCTTATTGATTCTCCCTGCAATATATGAGGCTTTCTATGATTCAGCTCCGATATTCCTATTGTCAACACTGTCACTGCACCGGCACCTTCGCACTAGAACTGGGGGAATGAACTTCCCTAATGCACAGACACATTGCATTGCATTCATATTCATATTGCATTACAGGTAATCTTTGGATGGTGTCTTATTTCCTGCTTTGCATCAGGTACTCAACAGGATTGCAGATCAGCATTCGCACCGCTATTCTACACGCTCCAACTGTCGAAAAATCATGGACCAAATGCAGAACGAGATGCAAGATGTGCGCGAGAAGCTCGCTCTCTTCATGCAGACTATGGAAGCTATAGCAAAAGGGCAGGAGAATTTGCAGGCCATGGTCCAGCCTCTGTTGGCCCGAAACGCTGGTCATGGTAATGAAGATCATCAGTCTGTCCGGGTTGATACTGCTCATGGAGACGGCACTCCCACGCCAGTGGCTCCGCCCGTAGTCAATATACCTGCTGCTAATGTCAACAACGCTACCGCTGCTGTGAACGGTAACGTCGGAGGGGGGAATGAGACTGCTGTCCATAATGCTAGGCTGGGTGATGTCAATTTGGGAGATAATCTAGGAGGCAATGGCTTTGTCAATACTGGGTTCGGATTCAGCGATCAGGGATTCGATAACACTGGGAAGTATGGCTTTAATGCTCAAGGCTTTGGGCAAGATGGTTATGGTATGGTCAATCAGGGTTACGGAGGCTTTGGAAACGGAAACGGTACTGGATTTATGGCTTGTGGTCCTGCTGGAGGTGTTCAAGGGTACGGCAACAGAGGCCGAGGTCCGGGAATGAATCAGATCAGAGCTGGACGTAATAATGGATATGATGGGTACGGGGCTGGAAATGGTATGTGGCAAGAAGATCAGCAGGAAGACGCCTTCTCCGGAGGAGGTTTTGAAGGGCCGATGGATGATTCCCAAAAGATTAGAATGCTGGAAGAGCAGATGAAGGGAGTCTTAAATCAAAGTGCTGTGGGATTGGACATGGCAACCATGGGTCTGGTACCTGGCTTGAGGGTGCCAATTAAATTCAAAGCTCCTGCGTTCGATAAGTATAAAGGAGACACATGTCCGAAAGTGCATGTACGAGCTTATTACAGAAAGATGTCTGCATACTCAACTGATGAAAGAATGCTAATGCATTTCTTTCAGGATAGTCTATCGGGCCCTTCCCTAGAGTGGTACATGGGGTTGGAGCCAACTGATATCAAGACATGGAAGCAATTGGCGGAGGCGTTTGTAGCCCATTACAAGTATAACAGCGACCTGGCGCCCAATCGGGTCCAGTTGGTCGGGCTTTCGCAGAAGAAGGGGGAGAGTTTTAAAGAGTACGCGCAAAGGTGGCGCGATATGGCTGCCAGGGTCCGTCCTCCGGTGGAAGATAAGGAAATGAATGACATGTTTGTCGGCACATTCACAGGTCTGTTTCATGATATGCTGTTTCATACGTCTCTGGCCAGTTTTTCAGACCTGATTCTAATGGGAGAAAAGATTGAGCGTAATATTAAGCAAGGAAAGTTCCAAGTCGAGGAATCAACTGCATCTGGCAGTAATAGGAAAGCTTATGGTGGGCGCCGTCAGGGCGAAGCTAGCGCAGTATTTGGAGGCCGAGGCCGAGGCCGAGGCAGGGGACGAGGTCAATATCGTCAGCCGCAGCAGGTGTCGAGTGTTACTATCCCATATCAACAACAACCACTCCAGCAACAACAACCGGTTCAGCAGCAACCAATGCCACAGTAGCAGCAGCCTCAGCAGGGGGCACAGCAGGCTCAACGAAGATTCCAGAGTAGTAAACCGAGAAGAATGTTTGAGAAGCCTCCCTCGACCTATGCTGATTTATTGCAGACATTGTTGGGATTAAACCTGGTAGAGAAAAGAACTCTGGCACCAATAACGGGAGCTCCCCCGTTCGGCTACGATGCAAGCAGGCACTGTGAGTTTCATTCTGGGGCCCCGGGTCACGATATAGAAGGTTGCCATGCTTTTAAGCACGTTGTGCAGGATCTTTTGGACAACAAGACTATCAATTTTGGAACGGCAGGTCCGAATATAGTCCAGAAACCCATGCCTAATCATGGGGCAAACGCCGTTCTGACTAAGGAAGGTCTGAATCTTATTATGAATGTTGAAGATTTAAAGACGCCACTGAGCGAGATAAAGAGCCGACTGTTACAAGGAGGTGTTTACCCGGGATGTAACGAGTATTGCTTAGACTGTTGGACCCTAGCTGGGGGGTGTGAGGATTTGAAGAAAGGTATTCAGGCTTTAATTGATGAGGGCATATTGCAGTTTGATCGAGCGGCAACTGATGAGCCTGCAGGGGCAGTAGTGGATAATCGGAGTGATGTGGCCACAGTAACGATTCCTCGGAAGACGATCACTATTGCAGCACCAGCTCAGCGACCACCGATCACCATAACTAAGGCCGGGCCAACCCCGTATGAGAACACGAAAGCAGTCCCATGGTCATATGGGTTAGAGGTGTATTGTGACGGGATAAAGATTGATGTTAACAAGCAGTCAGCGGAGATTGTGGATAATGTTGTTGGTTCAGGAGGCATGACGAGGAGCGGCAGGATCTTCATATCTCCTGAAGTGGAGGCTGAAAGACTAGCGAAAGGAAAAGGGAAAGTGGTTGAAAATGGTCCGGTACAAGCAAGTGAAAAAGAAGCGGCATCGAAGGATGTAGAAGAATTCATGCGCTTAATTCGAAAAAGTGATTATAAGATTGTGGAGCATCTGCAGCAGACACCGTCCAAAATATCTATCTTGTCATTGTTGCTGTGTTCGGAAGCTCACAGAAATGCTTTGCTGAAAGTCCTGGACACTTCTTTTGTACCCCAGGATGTCTCCGTAAATCAGCTAGAAGGAGTATTGGCACATGTGAATGCAGGCCACAGTCTGGGCTTTACCGATTTTGACTTGACTCCGAAAGGGAGAGATCATAATATGGCATTACACGTATCGGTTGAGTGTAGAGGATCAGTAATGTCGCACGTATTGGTTGACACCGGATCATCTTTGAATGTGCTGCCCAAGAAGGCGATGATGAAGCTGGATGTTCGAGGAATTTTGTGTACACCCAGTGATTTGGTAGTCAGAGCATTTGACGGCACACGGAGAACAGTCTTCGGATCGATTACCTTGCCTCTGCAAGTGGGGCCGGAAGTGTTTGCAACTGAGTTTTATATCATGGATATACAGCCTGCGTACAGCTGCTTGCTGGGAAGACCCTGGATTCATGGAGCAGGGGCAGTCACGTCTACCCTGCATCAGAAGTTAAAATATATGGTCGGAGACAGTGTAGTCACCGTGTGCGGAGAAGAAGACATCCTGGTCAGCCATCTAGCGTCATTCAAATATGTGGAAGTCGACGGGGAGATCCACGAGACGCCATGCCAGGCATTCGAAGGTTTGCGCATCAAGGACAAAGGTCCCGGGCCGAGCAAAGTGCCGGAGATAGCTGTCTCTTCGTATAAGGAAGCTCAAGCTCTAGTGGAAGCAGGAGAAGCCAAGGGCTGGGGCAAAGTGCTGGACATTCCTGTGAAGATGGACCGGTTCGGGCTGGGGTACCGACCGTCGTCATCGACTCCTTTCGTGGGGGCCCCCCGTTTCAGAAAGCCAATCACCATCTCTGCCAGTGGAGTATGTCATGAAACTGTCAATGCTGCTTCAGAGTCTGATGAAGGAGACAGCGACTGTGATATGGATGCCTGGATTCAGCCAAGCACGCCAGGACAAGGACTGTGCAACTGGTCTATTCAGGAGCGTGTTCCTGTGACTTTTAAACAGTAATGCTTTGCTTTATTAATTGTTGAATAATCTGATGTCTTGCCCGGGGCATCAGGATTTGCTTAGGGCTGTGTTGTTATAAACATTGCGTGTTAATCATTAAATAAATGGTGTTTTTTCATGTGCAAATACTGTAATCCCTGTCTTTCTTGTTTTATATTTTTCAATAAAATGGCAACGTGGTTATTCGCTTTATACGCATTTTGAAGCACTTAACCATTCCTTTTGCAGGATAACATTTTCAGATGACATCCTTGAACCACCTATGACTCGTCCCGACTTTGAGCACCCAGTGTTTCAGGCTAAAGAAGAGGTTGTCGAAGATAGTGACGTTCCTGAAGAACTGTCTTGGTTAGTGAAGCAGGAGGAAAGAGCCATTCTGCCTCACGATGAGGTCATCGAAATTATCAATTTGGGGTCGGAAGGGGTTGAGAAGAATATTCGTATCGGAGCCGCACTGCAAAGTGATATCAAGCGAAGACTGGTTGAAATGCTCCGAGAGTATAATGATGTATTCGCTTGGTCGTATGAGGATATGCCAGGGCTCGATACAGATATGGTTGTGCATCGCCTGCCACTGAAAGGAGATTGCCCGCCGGTCAAACAAAAGCTTCGCAGAACGCGACCAGATATGGCAATGAAGATCAAGGAGGAGGTTCAGAAACAGTGGGACGCTGGTTTCCTGGCTGTGACGAAGTATCCTTCATGGGTTGCCAACATCGTACCAGTGCCAAAGAAAGATGGCAAGGTTCGAATGTGCGTGGATTATAGAGATTTGAATAAAGCAAGCCCAAAAGACGATTTTCCACTTCCTCACATTGACGTGTTAGTTGATAATACTGCTCAGTACTCTGTATTCTCCTTCATGGACGGCTTTTCAGGCTATAATCAGATTAAAATGGCGCCAGAGGATATGGAGAAGACTACTTTCATAACGCCTTGGGGAACATTTTGCTACAAAGTGATGCCCTTTGGTTTGAAAAATGCTGGGGCAACATATCAGCGTGCGATGACGACTCTTTTTCATGACATGATGCATAAAGAGATCGAAGTTTATGTTGACGATATGATTGCCAAATCCCAGACGGAGGAAGAGCATCTGGTGAATCTGTTGAAGTTGTTTAAAAGACTTAGGAAGTTCAGGCTGAGGCTGAACCCTAACAAATGCACCTTCGGGGTGAGATCGGGTAAACTGCTGGGGTTTATCGTAAGCGAAAGAGGAATAGAGGTCGATCCTGCTAAAATAAAAGCGATTCAAGAAATGCCGACGCCTAAAACAGAGAAAGAGGTGCTCGGGTTTTTAGGGAGGTTGAACTACATTGCCCGGTTCATATCTCACCTAACGGCCACGTGTGAACCATTATTCAAGCTGTTGAAGAAAGATCAAGCTGTGACGTGGAACGAAAATTGTCAAAAGGCGTTCGATAAAATAAAGAAGTATCTGCAGGAGCCTCCTATTTTGATACCCCCGGTGGCAGCGAGACCCTTGATAATGTATTTGACGGTTCTTGAGGGAAGCATGGGTTGTGTTCTTGGTCAACACGACGAGACGGGGAGAAAAGAGCATGCGATCTATTACCTGAGTAAGAAATTTACAGACTGTGAATCTCGATACTCAATGCTGGAGAAAACTTGTTGCGCGCTAGCCTGGGCCGCCAAGCGTTTGAGGCAGTACATGCTGAATCATACAACCATGCTCATCTCGAAGATGGATCCTATCAAATATGTATTCGAAAAGCAGGCGTTGTCAGGTAGAATTGCCCGTTGGCAGATGGTCTTGACTGAATATGACATTCAATACGTCTCGCAAAAGGCTATAAAGGGGAGTGTGCTGTCTGAGTATCTAGCGGAGCAGCCTATTGAAGAATACCAATCGATGAGGTTTGATTTTCCTGACGAGGATATCATGTACCTAAAGATGAAGGATTGTGAAGAGCCGTTGCCAGACGAGGGACCAGAGTTGGGTTCCAAATGGAAGATGATATTTGACGGAGCTGTGAATGCTTACGGTAGCGGAATAGGGGCAATCATCACTACGCCACACGGGTCGCACATCCCGTTTACTGCCCGATTGACCTTTGCCGTTACCAATAATGAGGCCGAATATGAAGCTTGTATAATGGGGCTTGAAGAAGCCATTGATTTGCGAATCAAACATCTAGATGTATACGGAGACTCAGCTCTGGTGGTGAATCAGATCAAAGGGGAATGGGAGACACGGCAGCCCAATTTGATACATTACATGAATTATGCAAGGAGATTGTTGCCTTTCTTCGACAAAGTTGAATTGCATCACGTACCGCGGGCAGAAAATCAAATGGCTGACGCCCTTGCCACTTTGTCTTCCATGTACAAGGTCAACTTCTGGAACGAAGCTCCCCAAATCACTATCTCTCGGTTGGACAGGCCAGCTTATGTATTTGCTATTGATGAAGCATCTGATGACAAACCGTGGTATTTCGATATCCTTAATTTCCTGAAGAATAAAGAGTATCCGGCTGGGGCATCCAGTCAAGATCAGAAGACTCTCAGGAGATTAGCGGGTAATTTCTATTTGAACCCGGATGGCGTCTTATACAGAAGGAACCACGACTTGGTGTTGTTGCGTTGTGTAGACGAGAAAGAGGCAAAGCTTCTCATGTAGGAAATTCACGAAGGTACATTTGGTACGCATGCTGGTGGGCATGCTATGACGAGAAAGCTGCTGAGGGCAGGTTACTTTTGGTTGACGATGGAAACTGATTGTTTCAAATTCGCGAGGAAGTGCCACAAGTGCCAAATCTATGCCGACAAGATACACGTGCCTCCGAGTCCTTTAAATGTGATGTCATCTCCATGGCCATTCTCGATGTGGGGAATCGATATGATCGGAAAGATCGAGCCGACAGCTTCTAACGGGCATCGGTTCATCCTAGTAGCAATCGATTATTTCACCAAGTGGGTGGAAGCGGCGTCTTACGCAAATGTAACGAAGCAAGTGGTGGCCAGATTCATCAAGAGAGATATCATTTGCCGATATGGGATCCCCGAGCGGATAATCACGGATAACGGTTCAAATCTGAACAACAAAATGATGAAGGAGCTCTGTCAGAATTTCAAGATCGAACATCACAACTCCTCCCCTTACCGACCCAAGATGAATGGCGCTGTTGAGGCGGCTAATAAGAATATCAAGAAAATCGTCCAGAAAATGGTGGTGACTTATAAAGATTGGCACGAAATGCTACCTTTCGCTTTGCACGGTTATCGTACGACGGTACGCACATCAACCGGGGCAACTCCGTTCTCGTTGGTATACGGAATGGAAGCGGTATTACCATTGGAAGTTGAGATCCCTTCTCTGAGGGTATTGCGAGACGTTCAGCTGGACGAGGCAGAATGGGTAACGAATAGATTGAACCAACTGAGCTTGATGGATGAGAAGAGGCTAGCTTCTCTAGCATACGGTCGTTTGTACCAGAGCCGAATGAAGAAAGCGTACGACAAGAAGATACTTCCGCGAAGCTTTCAGACGGGCGACCTTGTGCTGAAAAGGATTCTCCCGCCGCAAGCAGATCACAGGGGCAAGTGGACCCCCAACTACGAAGGGCCATACGTTGTCAGAAAAGTCTTTTCAGGAGGAGCGTTGTTGTTGTCCACCATGGACGGAGAAGACGTTGCGTCACCTGTGAATTCGGACGCAGTTAAAAAATACTTTGCTTAAAATAGACCCGCTGGACACAAAAAAGAGAGTCCAGGCAAAAATGGGGCATCCTGGCGAACCAAAAACAGAATGAAAGGTTCGGGCAAAAGTTAGGGATAAAATTGAAAAATGTACACCCGCGAAGTTGAAAACCTACACTGGGCGGCTTCGGCAAAAAAAGGGTATCCCGGTGAACTGAAAACCCGTAAAGGGCGGTTCACGCAAAAGTTAGGGATTTGAAAAGCAAATGACTGCGGTCCGAATTTGATATTGCAATGAGCATCAATGCGGGAGAATACATTTGAGGAGTCAGTTATCGGATACAATCTCTTCAGAAGTGGGGATACCGGGAAAGCATTAGAGTCGGATGAGTCATAGGAGGATCATCTCGTGGTGTTCATCTGCATCCCGTTGCCGACATGTGTACAAAATTTAATTTGTCAAAATATTCATGCTTCTTGCATACTTGTAGACTTGCTTTGCGTAGCTTCCTCTTTTCAGGAGTTACATCCCGTGTACAAAAAACTCCGCCCATTCAGGGGCCCAATCAATGAAAATGTGTTATTCAGTACTTGATGCCTGTTCTTTACTGTTTTGTGCATGATAAAACGCCTAAGTTTAGTGAAGCTCGCATGAGTGTAACATCACTGGCCCTTGCCAACAATTGCTAAAGCTTTGAATTAACTGAAGTAACGTCACTAACCTGAATTGATTTGATTGCATAGGCTTGTCGTGTCTTGTTTGTGTTGTTGCAGGTTTCATAACCATACGAGGAAGATGATCAAAAGATTGCGATAACGAAAGACTTAATCCCCACGCAGGTCATGCATGTTCTTCCTGAAGAAGGATAGAATTCCCCAGCGAGCCGTAGCTTATCCAAAGGACGTGCTCCAGGAAAGTTGTTCGTCCTCAACAGAGTTTGGCGATTCCAAGATCATAAGGCTGTATTCAGACAGATTCATCTTTCCCCGCAGGGTCATGCACTCGCCCCCAAGGGAGTCAGTTAATTTTCCCCAAGAGAATCATCCCATCCCCAGCGGAATTCTCTTTGCAAGTGTTTTCATTCCTTCCAGTGGAACTCGAAGATCAAGACTCTCCAAAGCAGAGTTGATGGTGGTTCCTGTCATTTATTTTGTCAGGGATACTGTGTAATATCAGTTCACTCTCCAGCAGAAAGTCTGATCATACTGTGCACATCTGCTATTTCCCAGCAAAGTTATATTCCCCAGCAGGGGGTCACCTCGACAAGGTGCTTGGTTTAAGTTCCTAATTTCCCAGCAGGGTCAACTTCACCCTTCCAGCATTTATTTTGCTGGAATAATTCTGTAGCATCTGGCTATCCCCGGCGGAGTCGGCATCACCTTCCAGCATTTATTTTGCTAAAGCAGTTCCTGTACTCTAGCAGTTCAGGTAGAGAGAGTTCTTGCTCAAATGAATTACCAGACACTCAGGATCTCGGCATGAGATATTCAATGATAATGTCAGTTTCGGCAGTGTTCCCCACAGAGTTACCAGGATAAGTTTCTCTTTATTCCCAGGCAGAATCAGTTGTCATCAAGGGTTCCATGAATCAGAATTTCAGAGGCCACCGCCGGTTATCAGAACAGGCGTCCGATAGTTTGGTTTCCAGACATCCCCAGTAGAGTCCGTCTCAAAGTCGCTGTCACGTCAGTGCTAAGAAGTTTGTGGGTGAGGATCATTGGAGAACTAAGTCCTGACGCGGACAAGTTATCCCTAGATTGGCGGGATTTCTTCAGAAGTGGGCGTCCTAACGTGGACAGGTTTATTTCCCCGGATCGGTAAGGTGTGTTAGTCCTAACGTGGACAGATTTGGTTTCTCGAAATTAGTGGAATGGGAGGTCATGACGTTGACAAAAGTGATTACTCTTTGTGTTGGTGTCTTGACGCGGACAGATCAGACCAGTGTGTGAGTCCTTACGTGGACAAGTCTTATTTCCTCAGCGGGTCGAAGACGCCTGAGTCCTGACGTGGACAAATCAAAGAAATTATTATTCCTAACGTGGAGAAATGGGTCCTAACGTGGACGATGTAGTCCTTACGCGGACATATCAAAAGAAGTGATTCCTAACGTGGAAAGAGGAGAGTCCTTACGTGGACAGATTAAGATTGTGTTCCTGACGTGGAAAGATCAGAGTCCTTACGTGGACATATCAAGAGCATCCCTTACGTGGAGGAAAAAATGGTTTCCTTACGTGGAAAGACGAGTTTATTCCTTACATGGAAAGATTGAGTCCTCACGCGGACATATCAAGATTGATTCCTGGCGGGGAAAGAAATGGAGTATTCCTGACGTGGAAGAGTTTAGTCCTGACGCGGACAGATCAAAGAAGTTATTCCTAATGTGGAAGAAGAAGATTTACTCCTTACGTGGAAAAATTGGGGTCCTTACGTGGACAGATTCAAGAAAAGTTGATTCCTGACGTGGAAGAGTGATGTACTCCTTACGTGGAAAGTTGAGTCCTAACATGGACAGGTTCAGAACCAAAGTTGAATTCCTTACATGGAAAGATTGGAGTCCTGACGCGGACGTGTCAAGTGGTATTGGAGTCCTTACGTGGACAGATTGATATAGTTCTCCTTATGTGGAAAGAAGATTGCTTCCTGACGTGGAAAGATGAAAGGGTTAGTCCTGACGTGGACAGACGCAGAAGAAATGATTCCTAACGTGGACAGGTGTTACTCCTAATGTGGAAGAGTGTTATTCCTAACGTGGGCGATTCAGTTTATGGAAATGCAGACGAATTATCCCCAGCGGAGTTGCCGAGATTTTTCTGGGTTAACAGCAAATGGAGTCCTAACGTGGACAGGTTCTAGTTGAGAGTTCTTCGTATTGATGACAGACGGAGTCCTAACATGGACAAGCAAGCAATCTGTTATGACAGAATCCTTTTCAAAACGGTGAAGACAATCCCCAGCACGGTCGCACAAGATCAGTGAGTTGCCGTAACAGTCAGATTCAGCTGATGAATGTCGTTCCTCAAGCAGGAGCGCAGTTTATTTCTGCGGTTGGCAAATTTCTGGTTTCACTAGTATTCAACCGTCTCGTACCGCGAATGTCTGAAGGCTCCGGGCTCTTCACCCAATCGGGTCCAAGTCGCTTGAATAGGGGCAGCTGTTGCACCCCAAAATTTGCTCAACTTTATTCACTTGGTTTATGTTTCAATGTCATTAGCATTTGCATATAGAGTCATGTACATAGACTAATCATCTGCATAGCATAAGCATAGCAAGTCATTCAACAGGGGACCAATCATTATTCTCATCTCTAGAAGCCTGTCAAGAGGTTATTATCCCAATTCAATCTTATTCAAGTCATCAGGAAAGAATTTGAAAGCAAAGAGTTCAGCAGATCAAGCCTTGAGTCCATCTCCTAGCTGAGGGTATCTGAGGATCAACAAGAGGGTTGTGAGCTGTGAGTTGAAGGCATGGAGAGTATCTAGACATTATGAAAGACTTAGAAAGTCATTTAAAGAAGGAGACAAGTCATTGATGAGAGCACAAGAGCTATAGCTGAAGGCAGTCAACTAGGGTTTCATCTGGGTCAACCCTAGGTCAACCCTAGGTCAATTGACTGATTTAAGGGGCATTCAAGTCTAGTGGAGAGATGTGGGGTTCATCATTGGACATATAAAGAAGGATATGGAGATATGCCAAGAAGAATTCAAGAGAAATCAAGGAGAAGAGGAGTTTCTAAATTAGGGTTTCTATGTAAAATCCCCTAGTTTAGGTCAAACTTCCAAGCAAGATAATTCAAGATGCTAGCTTCAAATGGATCCTTGGCCAACATGAAACTTGTAGAGGATCTCAAGACCTTTAATTTGAGTGGTGGAAGACATCAAGGAGATTTATAGAACTCAAGTTATGGTCCTTGCAAGTTACAGGTCATCCGAGGTATCTGAAATTTTGTCTGTGAAAGTGACTTGACTTCCAAGCTAGTTTTGCCCCTCAAGGAGATTTCAAATGAATTTTTGGTCAACATAAGAATTGTTCCTCATTGCCTTAGCTTTCTAGAATGGTATAGTATGCCTTCATATGATGTGTGCAACTCAACTTATGGCCTTGGCAAGCAAAGGGTATTTTGGGCATTTGTGAATTACAGGTCATTTTAACCTATGTCCAAAACTCATACAAGGAGGCCTCAAATGGAAAAACTTACAACATCAAACTTGTTCAAAATGTGATTTTGAGTCTATAAAGAAGGTCAAAAATTGTTGGAAAAGCTCATAACATGAAGTTGCATGATTGGTCCAAATTTGAACTAAAATGGCTTATAATTTGAACAAAGTCAAAGTGGAAAATGGTTTGGGAGATTTATAAGTCCAAATGGAGACTTCCAATATATGATTTTGAATGGAAAAGACATTCTAAAGACAATGGTTCAAGCACTTTTTTGAGTTTAATGGAAGATTTCAAAGTTATCCTTGGTTACTTGCATTTTAAGAAACATAGCCAAAATGAATCAAAGTTGGAAGGCAAGGGAATGTGTAAGAGGGATCTAGAAGTTACCATTGAACACTATATATTCATGAAATCAGAATTGAGCAAGGGTTGGATTCATTTTTCACCAAGAATTTCCCAAATTCTCTCATTCTTTCTCATTGCATTTTCACTTCAATTTCTCAAATTCTTCACCAATCACCATCAAAATCAATCTCATCATACTGATTCATCATCATAGATCAGAATTCAACCAAGAACAAGGTGTGATCAATCCATTTTTGTGCACTTCCATCAAGAACACACAAATTGCAATTTCCATTGGACAGCAAGATCCAAGCCAAGTTTCATCCAAATAATGCAAACAGAATCAAGTATATCAAGAATGGACCAAGATTGAAGCACACAAGAGCCTGGATCCACGTGATTACTCAGCCTCCATTAAAGCTTGCTCAAGGTGCAAATCTTTCTAACTTATTCAATCTAGGGAGATTTAGGTAGTTTTACTAGTATATTCATGGTCTATGATGTTAGGAGGTTAGTTTAGATGAATTTGAGGCTGAATAGAGACAATTCATAACAGGTGCACCAAACTGTTTGGATCAAGAATGCGTAGGATCTTGCATGATAACCTTAGCTTGTTAGTTTAGAATGATCACCATTATGCATAGAGTAGATTAGTATAGGTTTGGTTGAGAATTATTGTGATGCATCTCAGTGTATTTTCATGGATCCAGAAATTGTTGCGCTCGGGTTTATTGATTGGCTGAGTTTCAAAGCAATCTATGACCATAGACGTGTAGAGGGAGAGATTCTGAGTGTTTTTCATGTTTGCATCGTGCTGATTCATGGACTGTAGAGTGAGAACAGATTGGTGGAAGTTGGTTCGTGCATGAACATTCATGGAGTATAAACCCTAATTCTCATGATCTAGTGGAGAAGACGAAATCGTGTCCATCCATTTTGTGCAAGACCTTTGACCTGAGGAGCCATCGTGTGGCTGGAATTCAAGCTGATTTTTGGAGGGAGAGTGGTGCCCTAAACGCACCGTTTCATTAATTGAAACGGGCGGGCCTGAGTGCTGAGTGATATCCCCACCCCCCAATTTTAAGCCCAACTCCATTTGAACGTGAATCCTGTGCTATTTTCACCCCCTGCGTGTTTTTTATTTTTCATTAATTCTGAGTGGTTCTGGGCCTAATTCAAGTTTGTTACGCGCACCCCCGTTCGCTGGCCCATCCTGAATATGAACTAAGCGTGGTTTCTATTAGTACCCCCCCCCCCCCCCCCCCATCATTTTAATTGATTTAATTGTTTTTAATTCCACTTTAATTTTTACCAACTTTAAAAATTCATAATAAATAGATAAAAAATCATTTTTAATCCATTCTTTTTACATCATTTTCATTAGAATGTGTAGAAAATTTTCATTAAATAAAATTGCATTTTTATTTTTATTTGATATTTTTTCCATATTTTCTAAATAAATGTCATTTTACATAGCTTCATTTCATGTATGATTTTATTAATTTTTGTTCTACTAGATGCTTTAATATTTTTTGTTCATTCTTTTTAGGTTGTTTAGATTAGATATTGAACTTGTAGAAACAATTTAGTTCCCATTTTTAGGAATTAATTTTAGGTGATTAGTGTAGGCTTGAACAACATGAACAAATTAGGGTTTTTAGGTGATGACTTAAGAAGTTTGATTCTTTCCCTTAGGACTTAGGGTTTGATTAGATTAGTTATGGGGACTATAGGGGTTATGGGTAGTTATTAGATCCTCTTAGAAAAAGTCAGGATTCCCCTACTGCTATTAATACTCTGTATATCTGATTGACTGGTGTGGTGTGCCCTCTGGGGATTATTGCTTGCTTGCTTGTGTATTGGGATTGTTTGGGAACCTGGGGAAGCTGAAGACTTGAGAAGATGAAGACCATTGGAGATCCAAAGATTGAAGATCCACTGCCAGAGTGGGAGAGGAGATTCTTGCTAGCAGATGCTGAGGAACTAGGGTTTAGGAGCTAGGCAGAGCTCTAGGTTAGAAAGTTTGTTTCTCAAACATGGATTGCCTTGTCTGCATCCATTCTTCTCTGTGATTCAGAGTCTCTCTAAGACACTCACCCCCTTCCTTTGGAAGGCTTGGTGATAGTGTCTATGAGATAGAACTCTTGAGAGAAAATGTCTCTTGTGTTAGAAGCAGTCTGTTCACCACCTTTGGTAGTCAACTGGTTGCTTAACACCCAATTCACTCTTGTGACTAATCCCTCATCCTGGAGGTTTGAGCTTGAAGAAAAGCCATTGCAGATAGAAGACTGATGATCAAAGCCCTTGCCTGAAGGCCATGAAGATGGAGATTGATGCTTGTTGAAGCCTGTAACTGATTGGAGATTACTTGAAGCCAGATGTTGATTCAGAGCTGCTGATGCTGTTTATTTTTTTGTTGTATTTCATTTCCTGATGTATTGATTGGTTTTCTGGGCTGTATTGTTTGCTGTTTACCCTGTTGGGTTGAAAGTGAAGCCTGTTCACTTTTGCCTATTGTTTTCTAGGTTCGAGGTTGAGTGGGACTCCCTTGCCTCGCTTGTACTGTTGCATCCATGCATTTTACTGCTGTATATATCTGGTATTGTTTCTGTTTCTGCCTATCCCGTAGGATCTCTGTTTCTCTCTGTGCAAGAGAGAAGCATGATAGACACTAGGTCTTAACCCATGCATGATAACATTAGGTTAGTTTGTTTCCCTTTGCAACCGTAGGTTAGAGTTCTGTCTCTTTCTTTCTCAAAACAAACAGAAAAACACATAAAGATTTCAAACACAATAAAAGACACTGCCTCCGTAAAAGAATGTGAACTCATCAAAGCGTCATTTTTGTCCGCTGGGACTGTTAATCAGAAAACCTTTTTTCAGAAAGAATAAAATCAACCAAGACAAGCTTGTGTCTTCCGTGGCCCGAACTACGTTTGCTCTGATCTTTCATGCTGTATGAAAGTACGTAGGCATAGGATGCGATATCCTAGCGAGCAACCTTCCCCTCCTTTCCCGTAGGTAGGCGAACTACGTTGACTCTGATTTCTCGTTCCAGACGGGAATACGTAGGCATAAAGTGCGATACTTTGCCGAGTCATTTTTGTTTTCATTTTATTTTTCTTTTTCACCCTTGACCTATAGTTTAGATAGAATAACAATCCATACCCGAAAACAAGCGTGGATCCCATCGAGTACGATGGACGTGAGGGGTGCTAATACCTTCCCCTTGCGTAACCGACTCCCGAACCCAGGTTTTGGTTGCGATGACCATACCTTTCCCGTGTTGTGCGAGGTTTACTCTGAGCGTTTCCTTTCCCTCCCGTGGGATAAATAACGCACGGTGGCGACTCTTCTGTTCAGCCGGCGCCGATTTTCGCAGTAGCGACATTATTATCGCAAGATGTCTGCGCATTCTGATGACGAGAAGCTCTTGATGCACTTCTTCCAGGATAGTTTATCCGGACCATCACTGGAATGGTATATGAGCTTAGAGCCCGCTAATGTCCGTAGCTGGAGAGACCTAGCCGAAGCTTTTGTAAGGCACTATCAGTACAACAATGACCTTGCTCCAAATAAAGTCCAGCTGCAGAATCTTTCTCAGAAGAGCAATGAATGCTTTAAAGAATATGCCCAGAGGTGGCGAGAGCTTGCTGCTAGGGTACAACCACTAATGGTAGAACGGGAACTTGTGGATATGTTTGTTGCTACCCTGCCAGGAGTTTATTATGAGAAACGCATCAGAAATATGTCTGGAAGCTTTTCTGATTTGATTATCACCGGAGAGAGGGTGGAGAATGGAATCAAGATAGGAAAGATCAACGCTGGTGAAGGGTCCTCGGCAGGAGGAGGGAACAAGAAAGTGTTTGGAAACAAAAGGCGAGAGGGAGATACTAATTTTGTATCCAGTTCATGGGGAAGAAATAGAGGTCAGAATCGGCAGAATCAATAGATTGCTAGTATCACCATTCCAGCAGTTCAACAACCACAACAACAACAGTGCCAGCAACAACAACAACCTCAATAGAATCAGCAGGGGAACAGGAGATACCAAGATATAGGCCGGGCAGCAGGGAACAGACATTTTGATGCCCTTCCCATGCCATACTCCCAATTATTACAAGCCTTGCTACAACTCCAATTGATTCGAAAGAGGACTATGGCTCCTTTGACCAAACAACCTCCACCTGGGTACGATGCAAATGCCCACTGTAAGTTTCATTTGGGTGCTCCAGGACATAATATTGATAATTGTAAAGCCTTCAAACATAAAGTGCAAGATATGATTGACAGTAAGGTGATCAATTTTTCTAATGATGTTCCCAATGTGGTGCAAAATCCCATGCCGAATCACGGGCAGGCTGGGATTAATGCAATTCTCAAGGAGGAGGTATTGAATTTGGTGACCAATGTTGATGAACTGAAGATGCCCTTAAGCTTTGTGAAGGCCAGATTGCTAAAAAGGGGTGTTTTCCCGGGTTGTGTGGAGGACTGTGTTGAATGTTCTGCTGATCCTAAGAGAGGATGTGGATTGTTGAGAAGCTGTGTTCAGGAGATGATAGATACCGGAGTTTTACAGTTTGACCGTTCTGTTGGAAGAGATTCCGAGGATTTGGTGGCTGAAGAGAAGGATGAGATTGCGAAAATCTCTATCCCGTACAAGACTGTTACTATCTATGCACCAAAGCCGCCAATGATAACTATCACCAAAGCAGGTCCTATGCCGTTTGAGAGCACTAAGGCCATTCCGTGGAACTACGGAGCCGAAGTGTATTGTAATGGGTAGAAAATAAACTTGAATGATCCCCCTGCAAGTTCAGTTGACAATCTCGTGGGTGTAGGAGGTATTACTCTCAGTGGCCGAGTCTTTTCGTCGCCTGAGGTGATTGCTGATAAGGTGGACAAAGGGAAAAGACCGGTAGTGGAGGAGACTTCTCAATCTGGGGAAAGAGAATCTTTGTTGAAAGACGCGGAGGAATTCATGAGGCTGATTCAGAAAAGCGACTACAAGATAGTCGATCACTTGCAGCAAACTCCTTCCAAAATATCCATACTGTCATTGCTCTTTTGCTCTGAGGCGTATAGGAATGCATTGCTGAGAATACTAAACACTGCTTACGTGCCACAGGAAATTTCAGTCAATCAACTTGAAGGAGTGGTGGCACACGTAAACGCAGGAAATGGCTTAGGCTTTACGGACCTGGATTTGACACCCAGAGGAAGAAAACATAATTGTGCGCTGCAAATATATTTGGAATGCCGAGGGGCTGTCATGTCTCACGTGCTTGTTGTCGCTACTGCGAAAATCGGCGCCGGCTATGACAGAAGAGTCGCCATCGTGCGTTATTTATCCCAACGGAGGGAAAGGAAACGCTTATAGTAAACCTAATGCAAAACAGGAAAGGAGTGGTCGTCGCAACCAAATCCTGGATTTCGGAGTCGATTACGCAAGGGGAAGGTATTAACACCCTCACGTCCGTCGTACTCGACGGGATCCACACTTGTTTTCTAGTACGGATTGTTATACTATCTACTCTACAGGTCTGGGGTTAAAAGAAAATAAAATGACTCGGAAAAGTATCGCACTTTATGCCTACGTATCCCCGTCTGGAACGAGAAATCAGAGTCAACGTAGTTCGCCTACCTACGGGTTAAGGGGGGAAGGTTGTTCTCTAGGATACGGCATCCTATGCCTACGTACTTTAATACAGCATGAAAGATCAGAGCAAACGTAGTTCGGGCCACGGAAGACACAAATTTGTCTGACTATTTTTTATCTTTCTGAAAAGAGATTTCTTCGGATTAAGAGTCCAAGGGGACAAAAATGACACTTTGATGTTTGTTTTCAGTCTTTTACGCAAGAAGTGTTTTTTAGTTTGTTTGCAATCTCTGACGCACTAGAGACTATGATTTGAGAGTTACTACGTCGCGTGTCACCCAAAGGGTACCACACTAAGCGGTCAGACTACTGGAAAGAAGCTCTCCAGCAACCCTTTCTCAGATAGCTTAAGGCTCGTAACGTACGACATCGATTAACCTTATTATTGTGTTTTGAATTGTTTTGAGATAGAAGAGAAAGAAATTCTAAAACCTAAGGTTTGAAAATGGGAATCAAAACTAACCTAATGTTGTCATGCATGGGTTAAAACCTAATGTCTGTTATATTTCTCTCTTGCATAGAGGGAAACAGAGATCCTAGGGGATAAACGGAAAAGAAACAGATATATACAGTGAACAGTAAAATGCATGAGATGCAGCAATACAAACGAGGCAAGGGAGTCCCGCTCAACCTCGAACCTGGGAAAACAATAGGCAAAGTGAAACAGCTTCACTTCGAACCTAAGGGGTAAGCTGAACAAGCCAACAACAAAAGAAAATAAAACCCCTACACCAACTCTGACAGCAACACCAGCTCCTACATCAAGCAACTCAAACAGCAACAGCTCTGACAGCTACAGTTGATTAACAGCAACAAGGTTGACAATAACAACTTCAAGCAAGATCCCATCTTCACCCTTCAATGATCCCCAAGCTTTAGATAAGCTCCTGTCTCCAAAAATCTCCAAGCTCTGGCAAACACTGAACCCCAACAAGTAAACAACTTCAAAAAGCATCAGGACCCTAACTCCAACAGATAACCAGCTTTAACAGGCACAAGCTTCAACTTCACCAATCTTCAATGAACTTCATTCTTCAATAGGTTCCCATCTTCAATGCCACCACTCCAGAAGAGAATCAATTATCAGATTAAGTTGAAATGCTAAACAGCTTATTGACAACCAAAGGAAGCCTATAAGCACTTAGCATTGTAGGGGAGAGGTTACCTCAAAGTTCTACTTCTAAAGTATGTCACTTATCCCTCCAAAGGAAGGATGTGAATACTTTAAAAGGACTTTATGTCATAGAGAGGAATAGAAGCACTAGATACTTTCTATGTTTGCAAGAAGAAATCAATCTAATCTAAAGCTCTCCCTATATTTCCTATCGCCTAAGCCACCTTCAAAAACCACCTTCAAAGAGAAAGACCTCATACCCCAAGCTCCATCCTTTGTCTCCAATCATCTTCAATGTCTTCACAAGCCCAAACAAGCAAAGCTCAAGCCCCAAGCCCAATTGAAATAACCCAAACCAAACAAACAAGCAAAATGCCCAAGAGGGAAACACACAATCACCACTCAAATTACAAAAATCAAGTAAAATAGTAATACTCACTATAAAATCCTAGATTAATTTCTAAGGGAACCTAACCCTATACCCAATACCCCATATAAACCCCAAGGCATAAATCAAACCCTAGGTCCCCAAACTATGCCCTAAACTACACCTAAGTGCTGTGAAACCCTAATTCTAATACCTCTCTTATTTACCTCTCAAACTAATCTAAGTTTTAGTCACAAAAATATGACAAACTTCCTAAGGGTACATGCTTCCCTAATCTAATCAACCTCACAAGAATCAATCAAAAATCATGCACCAATCTCTCATACTAAATTCAGAAAAAAGAAGTATCAAACAAATGCAAAATAAAAGCAATAATATTGTAAAATATGCCAAAAAATATAAAATGCATGAAATTAATACTTTTATTATTTCAAAATTTTCTAGAAGTCCTAAGGGAACTAAGGAAAAAAATCCCATCCTAAAATGATTATTTTTCAATTTGATATGAATTATTTACTAACCTATATGCAAACATGAAATAAAAAGAAAATCAGCTAAAAAAAACAAACTGGCGTGGTGAATAGCAATAATCTGCAGTTCAAAAATGATGTTGGGCTCAGGAGGGGGTGTGCTTATCAAGCGTGTGCTAAGCCAAGACCAAATCAGAAAACACTTGGAAAATTGGATGGAAATTGCTAAAAGTGTGTGGCGAATAGCAATTAATTCGCACGTTATATCCAATTGGGCTCTAGATGGGGGTGTGATTAGCAAATCTCATCTAGGCCCAGAACAAAATCCAACGGAGAGGGAGGTGCAGTGGGGAAAACGGAAAAGATGCTTAGTAAAGGAACAATGGGCCTAAGGCCCGAGTCCAACATCACCCTCATCAGCACACAAAACCCTAATTCTCTAAAACTCTCTACCTACTGTTCATCACTAACCCTAGCGCGTTCCCACCCTCTCTGAGTCTCTCTGTCTCACCATCTCTTCGCCAACCACAAAACACTCACCAACACCAATCATAAACTAAGGCGCTTCAATTTATCAGCTCAGATTACCTTCCTAACCTAATCTTGTTCACAATCTAACACCCAACTAACCTAGTTCTTCAGCTAACAAAACAAACTATGAAAAGTAGGAAGTTTAGAGAAGAACCTATAAATGCTATAAAGACGTTGATTTCCGGAAGCAGCTGATGAAGATGGCACGATTCAAGATGCGTGAAGATCTGCGAATCTTGGAGCTGGACGATGAAGATCTAACAACTTGATGAGTTGAACGATCGTCGTCGAAATCGTTGAAGATTGCTTGAAAATCTGAAGAACTCAAGCTATATGTGCAATGATCTCTTTGACGGTGTTCTTGAGGGCGATTTGAAGATCTTGGAACACTCAATATGCACGCGTGATGATTTCTTGGCCGGTGTTGACGGAAATCTGGAGAGGAAGAAGATGAATGTTCTTGATCTGCGATGAATCCGAGAAAGATATGAAGATCTGGAAAAAATGTTACGAAGGTGGATGTTGGTTACTGAAGATCTTGTGAAGATTTCTGAAAAATCATGAAGAACGCTATGAATTTTCTGGCGATGGTTTGATGTTTCCGGCGAGTTGCTGATGAAGATCGATCGTTGAGGATGATGAAGTTTGGATGAGTTTCTGGAAATTTGTAGTTTCCGGTGGAAATTCAAGTTCCGACGACGGTTAGGAGATTTTCGGCGGTGGTTGCATGTACTCCGGTGGAGGTCCGGTTAGTGGGAGCCAACTGGCTGATGCATGCAGAGGGGAATTGGGTGAGAGCCACGTGTGGCTGAGGGAGAGGTGGCAGAGAGAGAGAGTGGTGTGAGGTGTCAGTGATGAATGAGGTGGTCAACCCTGAGATACACGCGTGGCACACCTTATATAGTGACAAGTGGCAGCAATTGGGCCCCCAAATTCGGACAGCTGGCCCATTTAGACTAAACTCAGACTTAATGACAGGATTAATTGGACTAAGACTTGAATTTAATGAAACGAAAATGATGCTTAATGGCTAATGAAGACTGATTAATGAACGAAATTAAGACTAATTAATAAAACTAAAGATGATTAAACTAATCTAATTAAAGCTGCTCAATTAATCATAATTAACAAGACAATTAACCCTAATCAATTAATATCCTAATTAAAACTAAAAAATCAATTAATATTCTACAATTTACTTAAAATCTATTCAAATATATAAAAAAACTATTTAAATTCTATTCAATTAAAAAATCTATTGAATCTATATCTAAAATTACTATATTAAAACCTATTTAAAACTATTTATTCTATAAAATCTATAATATTCTATTAATTCTAAAAAATACTATTAAAGCTAATAAAATTCTAAAAGCAACTAAAGGCTCTATTTAAATTCTAGAAAATAATAAAACCTATTTAATATCTAAAGACTCAAATAAATCTATAAAAAAAATCTATTAAAAACCATTAAAAATCTAGAAAATAAAATAGAAAATTCTAAAAAATGCCAGGAAGCCGATCAAATCGATTAGAGAACAATTGCGCAACCACAGCGAAATAAACAGTAAAAACCGGACCCCGAGATGTCCCCAAAACCACAGCGAGAGCTGAAAACACAGGGAACGAGCACCAATTCTCAAAATAAAACCTCGTATTGGCCTGAAATGCCTGAAGCGTGATTAGAGGGTTGTGATCCCGATAAAATCAATCTGACTGAGAAAATGCAATGTAGGCGGTATGCGAATGCAAAATGCGTCAAAACATAAACCAGATGTGGGAACCGGTTGGTCAAATTTTGGGATGCAACAGCTGCCCCTATTCAAACGGCTTGGACCCGACTGGGCGAAGAGCGAATGGCCTTCAAACATTCGAGGTACGAGACGGTTGAATACCAAAGAAACCCTGAAATTTGCCAACCATGGAGATAAACTGCAAAACCGCTTGAGAAGCAACGTCCAATGAACTGAGTCTGGTTGTTACGACAACAACTGGTCAATTATCTGATACAATCTTGATTTCAACCTCAACCACCTGTGTGACGCCACAGGTATGGAAGTATCTTTGCAAAAACACCTCCGTCTACCATTGGGCTAACCTCGTCAACACCAGAAGAGGAACCAATTCGTCAACACGAATAGAGATTCTGTCGTCACAGGAGTAACCTTGTCTACATCTGGACCCAAATTCCGTCAAATCACGAATAAATGCAAATCTGTCCACGTCAGGACTTCACATTTCGACAACACAAGAATAGAACCTTGTCCACGTTAGGACCCTCACTTCGCCAATACGAAGGAAGATATCTGCTGGGGATAAATGGTCCCTGAAGAGTAATCAATCTTGTCCACGTCAGGACTTCACATTATGGAAAACTCCTGGCACCTTCGCTGGGGAAACATTTCTGTTTAATCACAAGGAACTCATCTGCCTATCCCTACAGGCACATCACCTGTCTAAACACAGGAGACCCCATCCGTCTACTTCATACGGGAAAAAGTCATCTGCCTGATTATAGGAAAGTTCATCCGCTTGCTCCATACGGGAAAAGTCATCTGCCTGATTACAGGAACATTCGTCTGCCTGCTTCATAAGAGAAAATTATCTGAATACCGTTTCTTTGCCTACCTCTGCAGTAGCCAACTCCGTTGGTCCCAACCCAAAAACGACGTCGAAGAGGACTCTACTGGGGACATTAACATGAGGAAATCACAACGAATTCCTTGGGGAAAATACTTTTGTCAATTGTCGGAACACAACTCACATACTCTGTCTATCATGGGAGAATCATTTATCTGGATACCGAAAAGTTCATCCGCCTGCTTTATACAGGAAACTCCATCCGCCTGCTTCATACGGGAAAAGTCCATGTGCCTGATTCATACAGGAAAGTTCATCCGCCTGTTTCATACGGGAAAATACATCTGCCTGATTCATACAGGAAAGTTCATCCGCCTGCTTCATACAGGAAACTCCATTCGCCTACTTCATACGAGAAAAGTCCATCTGCCTGATTCATACAGGAAATTTCATCCGCCCGTTTCATACGGGAAAATACATCTGCCTGATTCATACAGTAAAGTTCATCTGCCTGCTTCATACAGGAAACTCCATCCGCCTGCTTCATACGGGAAAAGTCCATCTGCCTGATTCATACAGGAAAGTTCATCCGCCTGTTTCATACGGGGAAATACATCTGCCTGATTCATACAGGAAAGTTCATCCGCCTGTTTCATACGGGAAAATACATCTGCTTGATTAATACAGGAAAGTTCATCCGCCTGTTTCATACGGGAAAATACATCTGCCTGATTCATACAGGAAAGTTCATCCGCCTATTTCATACGGGAAAATACATCTGCCTGATTCTTACAGGAAAAGTAACTTGGATATAGCTTCTTTGCCTATTCTTAGTAGTAGCTAAATTCACTGGGGATATTCTGAAAATAACGGCCCGACACCCGTTTCGACAACAAGTGACCACTTCTGAAATTTTGATTTATGAAACCCTGAAATGCTGTCGCGACAGCAAACCTGAAGAAAAACACTCCTCTGGTCGGATCAGAGAAACTTCAGCCAGTAACTCTGTGGGGAATGATAACAAGAATTGCATCATCATATGTCTCACGGTGAGACCTCGATCATCTGGTAATAGATATGAATTGTAACTTCATACTCATGCTGAGAAACATACCTGAAAGCAAAAAGTTAACCAACCTGATTTATGTTTCAAAATACGTATGTCTGATAATGGCGTAATGCTCCATACGACATGGAAATGCTACGCGTTTGTGGGTAGATGCAAACATGATAATGTATGCAAATGCAAATGCAAGTTCAGGCTGCTGGGGAAGCTCTGATAAGCTTGTTTCATCCACACGATTGTTGAGGACAAATACCACCCTGTTGGGGATGAACGGGTATCACAAAGTATTTTGGCAAAATAAATGCCGGAAATACAGCCAACTCTGCCGGGGAGAGATTACACATCGATTTCCACTGGGAGGAAAGAATAACACCTGCTGGGAAGATTAACTCAACTAGGGGAGAATCAACCCTTCTGGGGGACAACTGTCTGGGAACAGTTTACAAACTCGGAACTACCACCCCGCTGGGGATAATCATCCTGACGAAGGTATGACGACCTGTGGGGAGAAAGAAAACCATCCTCGGTGGGGCTAATCCTTCTAAACTTACTACCTTGGTTATGCGCCGCGGAAATCCTCCCAGCTGGGGATTGAACGTGCACATACTCGACTCTCTGGGGAGTATAAACTCTGTAGGGGATACTGATTTTGACTTGCTGGGAATGTCCTGTGGACAACTTCCATGAGGATACTCTTCTAGGGAAAATAATCCTTCCTTCGGTAAGGGATAACGTCATCTCAACCTCTGGGGGGTGAGGTGCGACCTGCTGGGAAATAACATCAAATAAGGTCAAGTCCTTCATCTGGAGCCTCTGGCTGGGGCCACCATTTTCTGATTGTCCATTTCAAGGGCGAGAACCCTGCAAAACACAAACGAGACAAAACAAATCTATACAACCAAATCTATTTGGGTTAGCATCCGCGACATTACTTCAGTCAATTCGAAGTTTTAGCAATTATTGGCAAGGGCCAACAAGGTTATGCACATGCGAGTTCATCAAAACATCGGCGTTTTTCACATACAAAACAGTAAAGCACAAACATCAAATGCTGAATAACATGTTTTATTGATTGAGCCTGTAAATAGGCGAAGCTTTGTACATCGGATGCAACTCCTGAAAAGAGGAAGTTACTCACACACACATACATATATGCACAAAAAAATACAAAACAATATTTGTATACATGTCGGCAACGTGGTGCAGACAAACATCATGAGTTGATCCTCCTATGACTCGCCTGACTCTAGCGCTTTCCCGGTATTCAATTTTCGGAAGAGATTGTGTTGGATAAACGAACCCTCAGGTACTCCCAAACCACTAAGCCATGTTGTATCAGATCCGGACCGCAGTCATTTGCTTTTTCAATCCCTAACTTTTGCGTGAATCGCCCTTTGCGGGTTTTCAATTCACCGGGATACCCCTTTTTGCCGAAGTCGCCCTTTGCAGGTTTTCGACTTCGCGGGTGTACATCTTTTCAATTCTATCCCTAACTTTTGCCCGAACCTTTTTATTCATTTTTTACGGTTTGCCAGGATGCCCCATTTTTGCCTGGACTCTCTTTTCACTGTCCAGCGGGTCACTTTCAAGCAAAGTATTTTTTAACTGCGTCCGAATTCACAGGAGACGTAAAGTCTTCACCATCCATGGTGGACAACAACAAAGCTCCTCCGGAGAAGACTTTTCTAACAACGTATGGACCTTCGCAGTTAGGCGTCCATTTGCCCCTGTGATTTGTTTGTGGCGGGAGAATCCTCTTCAGCACAAGGTCGCCCGTCTGAAAGCTTCGAGGGTGTATCTTCATATCGTATGCTTTCTTCATCCGACTCTGATACAACCGACCATATGCGAGAGAAGCTAGCCTCTTCTCATCCATTAAACCGAGCTGATTCAGTCTATCTTTAACCCATTCTGCCTCGTCAAGTTGGACGTCTCTCAAAACCCTCAAGGAAGGAATCTCAACCTCCAACGGTAACACTGCCTCCATTCCATATACCAATAAGAAAGGGGTTGCCCCGGTTGATGTGCGTACCGTCGGACGATAACCGTGCAAAGTGAAAGGTAGCATCTCGTCCCCTTCCTTATATGTCACAACCATCTTCTGAACAATCTTCTTTATGTTCTTATTGGCCGCTTCGACAGCGCCATTCATCTTGGGTCGGTAAGGAGAAGAGTTGTGATGTTCAATCTTAAAATTCTGCCACAGCTCTTTAATCATCTTGTTATTCAAATTCGAACCGTTGTCCATGATAATCCGCTCAGGGATTCCATATCTGCAGATAATATCTCGTTTGATAAATCTGGCGACCACTTGTTTGGTGACATTGGCATATGATGCTGCTTCCACCAATTTTGGTGAAGTAATCAATTGCCACCAAGATGAACCGGTGTCCGTTGGATGCCGTAGGCTCAATCTTCCCGATCATATCAATTCCCCACATCGAGAACGGCCACGGTGATGACATCACATTCAGAGGACTTGGGGGTACATGGACCTTATCCGCATAAATTTGACATTTATGACACCTCTTTGCAAACTTGAAATAGTCTGTTTCCATAGTTAGCCAGTAATAACCTGCCCGCAGTAGTTTTCTCGTCATAGCATGCCCACCAGCATGTGTACCAAATGTACCCTCATGTATCTATTCCATGAGCAACTTTGCTTCTTTCTCATCTACACAGCGTAGCAACACTAAGTCGTGGTTTCTTTTGTATAGGACACCGTCAGGATTCAGATAGAAATTGCCAGCCAATCTCCTGAGAGTCTTCTGATCTCGACTGGATGCCCCAGCCGGGTACTCCTTGCTCTTCAGGAAATTCTGGATGTCAAAGTACCAGGGTTGACCATCGGGAGCCTCGTCGATGGCAAATATGAATGCAGGCCTATCAAGCCGAGAGATAACAATCCGGGGAGCCTCGTTCCAGAAGTTAATTTTATACATCGAAGACAATGTCGCCAGGGCGTCAGCCATTTGATTTTCTGCTCGCGGCACATGATGCAATTCCACCTTGTCAAAGAAAGGCAACAATCTCCTTGCATAATTCATATAGGGTATCAGGTTAGGCTGCCGCGTCTCCCATTCTCCTTTAATCTAATTCACACCTAGAGCTGAGTCTCCGTATACATTCAGATGTTTGATTCACAAATCAATAGCTTCTTCCAGACCCATGATGCAAGCCTCGTATTCAGCCTCATTATTGGTAACGGGAAAAGTCAATCGGGCAGTAAAGGGGATGTGCGACCCCTGAGGAGTGGTGATAATTGCCCATATTCCGCTACCATAGGAATTTATAGCTCCGTCAAATATCAACTGCCATTTGGAACCCAACTCTGGTCCTTCGTCCGGCAACGGTTCTTCGCAATCTTTCATCTTCAGGTACATGATATCCTCGTCAGGAAAATCAAACCTCATCGATTGGTAGTACTCAACAGGCTGCTCCGCAAGGTACTCTGACAAAACGCTACCTTTAATAGCCTTTTGCGAGACATATTGGATAACGTATTCGATTAACACCATCTGCCATCGGGCAATTCTTCCGGAGAGTGCTTGCTTCTCAAACACGTATTTGATTGGATCCATCTTTGAAATTAGCAGGGTTGTATGATTTAGCATGTATTGCCTCAAACGTTTGGCGGCCCAAGCTAGCGCGCAACACGTCTTCTCGAGCATTGAGTATCTGGACTCACAGTCAGTAAACTTCTTACTCAGATAGTAGATCGCATGCTCTTTACGTCCGGTCTCGTCGTTTTGACCGAGAACACAACCCATACTTTCCTCAAGAACCGTCAAATACATAATCAAAGGTCTCCCGGCCACTGGGGGTATCAAAACAGGAGGTTCCTGCAAGTATTCTTTTATCTTGTCGAACGCCTTTTGACAATTTTCATTCCAGGTCACAACCTGATCCTTTTTCAACAACTTGAATAACGGCTCACATGTCGCAGTTAAGTGAGATATGAACCGGGCGATATAGTTCAACCTCCCTAAAAACCCACGCACTTCTTTTTCTGTTTTAGGCGTCGGCATTTCTTGTATTGCTTTTATTTTTGCAGGATCAACCTCTATTCCTTTTTCCCTCACGATAAACCCCAGTAGTTTGCCCGATCTCACCCCGAAGGTGCACTTGTTAGGATTCAGTCTCAACCTGAACTTCCTAAGTCTCTTGAACAGTTTCAGCAGATTAACCAAATGCTCCTCCTCCGTCTGGGATTTGGCAATCATATCATCAACATAAACCTCGATCTCTTTGTGCATCATGTCATGAAAGAGAGTCGTCATAGCACTCTGATATGTTGCCCCATCGTTCTTCAATCCGAAGGGCATCACTTTGTAACAAAATGTTCCCCAGGGGGTAATGAAGGTAGTCTTCTCCATGTCTTCTGGCGCCATTTTGATCTGATTATAGCCTGAGAAGCCGTCCATGAAGGAGAATATGGAGAACTGAGCAGTGTTATCAACCAGCACATCAATGTGAGGAAGTGGAAAGTCATCTTTCGGGCTCGCTTTGTTCAAATCACGGTAGTCTACACACATCCGCACTTTACCGTCTTTCTTTGGCACTGGCACAATATTAGCGACCCATGAGGCATATTTTGTAACAGCTAGGAAACCGGCATCCCACTGTTTTTGAACTTCCTCCTTGATCTTCACAGCCATGTCCGGTCTAGTTCTTCGGAGTTTCTGCTTAATAGGCGGGCATTCCTCTCGCAGTGGCAGACGGTGAACAACCATATCCGTATCCAACCCAGGCATATCCTCGTACGACCAAGCAAATATATCACTGTACTCTTTGAGCATCTCAACCAACCTTTGCTTGATGTCGCTCTACCTCGTCAAGTTGGACGTCTCTCAAAACCCTCAAGGAAGGAATCTCAACCTCCAACGGTAACACTGCCTCCATTCTGTATAGCATTGAGAAAGGGGTTGCCCTGGTTGATGTGCGTACCGTCGTACGATAACCGTGCAAAGCGAAAGGTAGCATCTCGTGCCAGTCCTTATATGTCACAACCATCTTCTGAACAATCTTCTTTATGTTCTTATTGGCCGCTTCGACAGCGCCATTCATCTTGGGTCGGTAAGGGGAAGAGTTGTGATGTTCAATCTTAAAATTCTGGCACAGCTCTTTCATCATCTTGTTATTCAAATTCGAACCGTTGTCCGTGATAATCCGCTCAGGGATTCCATATCTGCAGATAATATCTCGTTCAATAAATCTGGCGACCACTTGTTTGGTGAGATTGGCATGTGATGTTTCTTCCACCCATTTGGTGAAGTAATCAATTGCCACCAAGATGAACCGGTGTCCGTTGGATGCTGTTGCGGTGAAATTTGGATGTCAAGCTATTGATTAACTTGAATCTTAATTCATTTGAAACCGGTCTTTGATTTATCCGAAGGAAAGGTTAAAAAAAAGGAAAAACCTAAGGGGGAGAGATCTAAGGTTCGGGGGTTGGTTAAGATTAGGGAAGGTATTAGCACCCTAAACTTCCGTAGTACTCTACGGGAACCTTTTGTTTATTTATTTTATTTATTTCATTAATTATTTTGCTTTAGGGTATATACAAAGGATTGAAAATTAAAAAGACCTAGGGTTAATTCTAAGTTTACTCGGCAAGACATCGCATCTTGTGCCTACATATCCTTACGGGAATGGAATCAGAGTAACTGTAGTTCCCCTCTCAAGGGAGGTTAAAGAACACTCGACTGTGGTCAAGGTCTCAAGGGGAATAAACGCATCTTAAGGACACGCTTACATGGAGTCTTAAACTCCGATCTCTACGTTATGAATTGTTAAGTTGTAATTAGGGTTAAATTAGGGATTCCACGGCGGGAAACCCTAAAATGAGCGCGGCGGCTCTTTGACCTAATGCTAGGGGTAACATGGTAATTTTGCCTGCGGCGAGGCATTTGTGATAATTAGGGTTTGTAGTTTGTAGTTTTGAGGGTTTGAAATTGAATGTGTGAAATTTGAGGGTTTGAGGACTATTGGCATGGCGGCCAAACGGCTAGACCTAATCCTTCGGAGGTGTGATGTGACAGAAGTAATAGTGATGAAAGTGTGAGAAATTTAAATCATACAAACGGAAATAAAATGCAGAAAGTAAACACGATTGTTGGTTCGCGAGGTTACAAATGAGAAACGGATACAATTATATACAACTTGAATTGAAAAACACATTAAAATAACTAATAGCAACGTAACAAGCTGCACATTGAATACACAAGGTTAGTAGACAGAGTCACACAGTAATCATGCGAGTTATGAAACGGAAGTGCGAAAGTTATAGATATTCTTTGTTGTTTATTTGTGATATATAAAAAAGCTTTTGATTTAAGTTAAAAAAAGAGGTTTTAATATTATTAAAATTTTTTTTCAAAAATAGTCTTAATTTAATTATCTAACAAAAAGGTTTTATTTAAAAAAAAAAAGGTTTAATGTTATTATTATATATTTTTAAAAAAAACGGTTCTAGTTATTATTTTAAAAAAAGATTTTAGTTATTATTTTAAATTTATCTAAAAAAAAGTTTTTCTTAAAAATAATAGGTTTTCATATTAATTTGGAAAAGATGTTAATGTTATTTATTTTAAAACAGATTTTTATATTATAACAAGTTTTAATAAATTAATGATAATAATAATAATAATAGTAATAATATTAATAATGATAATAATAATAAATAATGATAATAATAATAAATAATGATAATAATAATAAGACTAATAATAATAATAATAATAATAATAATAATAATAATAATAATAATAATAATAAATAATGATAATAATAATACTAATAATAATAATAATAATAAAGCAATAATGAATTTTAAATGTGCCAAATAACCCAACAATGTTGATAACGCAGAAATGCGCTCAGCGCAACCAGATCTAAATCGGACGAAACAAAATTTATCGCAAAGAAAAAGAAATTAAGCAAAAAAACAGTATTATTGCTCACACAAAAATGCGGTCATCGCAATCAGATCGAACTAACACAAATGTCACGCGTCATGCACACAAATGTGCAAACATCGTATCGACATAATTCGATCAAAAATTAATCTTATATATATATATAAACTTTAACAATTTAAAAATTATATATATAAACGTAACAGTAATAGATGAAGAAAAAGAAATAACGGTAAACGATGAAGAAAAAGAAACAACAGTAATAGATGAAGAAATAGAAATAACGGTAATAGATGAAGAAATAGAAATAACGGTAAACGGCACTCACTCCTCTTAGGTTTTTTTTCATTCTCCCCTTTTTTCAACAAGGCAACACATGTATATATAGGGAACAAATTAGGGTTAACACCAAATTGTCAATAATGTCCCTAAAGCCCATTTTAAAGCCCAAACTAAATAATTAGTTAAGAAAAAGTAAAATTTAAATAATTTAAAATAAACTTTAAAAAAAAATCCTATTGATTCCTAAAATCAAAAATATTATAAAAAGAACAAAATTTTTCTAATATTTTTTATTTTATGATTTTTTGGATATTTTTATGAATAATTTAGAAAAAAGTGAAAAAAAATAATATTTTAAAAAATGATTTAATTAAAATACGAAAATAATAATTAAATAATAATAAAAAACTATTTTTGTTATTTTTTAATGAGAGATAGAAACATTTAGAGTAAAAATAATAAAAAACAAAAAGTGACTAAGGTGAGATTCGAACTCTCAACCTCTCACACTCACAACTCCTTACACATGTCCTCTTTCCAATTGTGCCATTTTTACTTTTTAGAAAAAAAACATGCCATATGATATTTACCTGCAAAAAGTCAAACGACTACACAAATTTGTTAGTAATTGATTAAATGCAATGAAATGCGACGACAAATCTTAGGGCAAAATTTGGGGTATTACAGTTGCCCCTATTTAAATATCTTCACTGGGTGATTCGAGCAACGGAGACTCGAGAAATCGTGGTGGAGGGATTTAAATACAGATAACCGAAAATTTTGCCTTTAGACGCAGTGCTATGCAATGATATGAACAAAACAAAACGAACTATAATGCTAAATATAATATGAATCTGATATGATGCGTATGATGAAAATGACAAATGCACAGATACAGACGAAACAACGTCACAGGGGACGACCCACCGAGGAATTGCACTAGGGAAGAAGACATGTCATATCTGGAAGAACGTCGGGTAGACACGACACAGAATTGTTGATAGGTGCCAAATAAATTAGAAATTGTCCGCAAGGTAAGACGCGGGTAAAACACGAGCTCAGGAGAAAAACGCAAATGGGGATAAAACACCCATGATGCCAAGTAAATAAATTTTGCCCACAAGGTAAGACGCGAGTAAAACACGAACTCAGGGAGGAAAAAAAAAGCAAATGGGGGTAAAACACCATGATGTTAGGTAAACCCAGGAATATCTGGTAAACGGGGAATAAAACACCCGGGATAAAGGTACATGGGGGATAAAACACCCAAGGATAGAAGGTAAGTGGGGAGTAAAGCACCCAAGATAGACATGTAAATGGGGAGTAAAGCACCCAGGATAGAAATGTAAATGGGGAGTAAAGCGCCCAAGATAAAAATGTAAATGGGGAGTAAAGCACCCAAGATAAAAATGTAAATGGGGAGTAAAGCACCCAAGATAAAAACGTAAATGGGGAGTAAAGCACCCAAGATAAAAATGTAAATGGGGAGTAAAGCACCCAAGATAAAAACGTAAATGGGGAGTAAAGCACCCAAGATAAAAATGTAAATGGGGAGTAAAGCACCCAAGATAGAGAGGTAAATGGGGAATAAAGCACCCAAGATAGAAATGTAAAGGAATTATGCTATGACATATGATCAAATGCAAATGCAGACGTCGACGACAAGACTCGACTCTTTCTGTGAGATGACAGAACTGGAGGACTGATTCCTCAACACGGAGATCACTGTCATTCTGTTAAACTGTATCAAGTTGATAGTCACTGTAGGAATGATGAATATCTGCTTGAGGATTATGCAAGTAAACTGCCCCAGGTCAAATGAATTGATAATTGCTTCAGTTGTCTAATTCGTGGAATCGACTGTTTTGCTGTATCCTCGGAGGGCTTGCCCCAGTCTGGGTCTTGAACCAAATCTGAGAAGATATTACATTGAACAAATCTTGAACTAATTCTTTGACAGGATGTAAAAGGAACTTGCCCCTGATAAGATCACTTGACCAAGTTTCTCATTGTTTGAAAATTCCTTAGAGGAAAGCTAGTTTGCAAACAAAAATATTCATACAAACATGGTAATGCAAAGTTCATGCGATTTTTGAAAAATTATTTTTGAATGATGGAAAATACATGAGTCGTTAGTCAGAACAAGGCGGTTCAAGACACTCAAAGTTTAAAATAAAAGTGTATTGCCAAAGTAAATGATTCGCAAGGATCTTTTGGAGTCAGGTTACGCAACCTTGCTGTAGTATACTTTCAAAATAACCTTGCTTCAATTAGGTCTTTTGAGGGTTGTAACGTGGCCTGGTTCACGGTTTATGAAACAAAAGATAAAGGCTCAAAATTTATTTGTACCCACCCAATCTACGTGATGATCTTCAGTCCTATGCTCAGTTAACTCATACTATGCATTCAGGTTCCCATAAGTTAGGGATTTCATTGATCGTAGTAGTGATGATTCCGAAGTCAAAGGGACCTATGAAAAGGCAGCCACTACTCCCCTATAACATTTGATTGTTTTGACATTGAGGATTTTCAAGATAAGGATTTAAAAATCTCTTTGTATTATCCCTAAATTTTGCCTGAACTGTTTATTTTAGAGTTTACAGTCAGCGGGATGCCCCAGTTTTGCCTAAGTCTCCTTCATAGGTTTTGACTTAGCGGGCTTCTTTTGCTTTTTTTATATTATTTTTTTTGTGTGAAGGAAAGTGAATGTTTGATTTTAATGATTACGGTGAACCATCATCGACCTTTTGATTAGAAAACATCTTCGACACTTATTTGACGTGTGCGAACGAAAATTTGTTAATGAAAGGTGTATCGTATGAACACACAACCAAGTTAACTGAGAACTACCCATCCCAAGGTTAAAATTGTGGGTTTTTTTGTAACGAAAGAAACTCCAACTTCTAGGCCTGAAGGGGGTGACGAGGGATTAACTCCCTTATTTCTCCAGTGTTTGGGAATTGAAACAATGCCTTACATCGTCAACAAGGTTTAATTGAAAGCATACTGACAGCAGTTATGGGTATAACATTTTCGTCATCCTCCCTCCGATCTTAGCATATCAAAATTTTGGACAAGAAGTAAACATTTGAAAAATAAAGCATAAAGATGCAAATAAATGAACGGAAATGAATTGAATCAAAAGTCGCAATGCTTATTTCATTAATGAAAGTAAAAACATAATTAAAAGCAAACAACTTAAACAAAATAAGGAAAGTGCAAACAACGAGAAACAAAAGGCCTAGTGACAAAACTTCATTTCTGATGTACTGGCAAGGGGTTTTTCTGAACATCCGGATGACTGTCTGTAAAATCAAGTATTCCAGTTCTAACCAATTCACATACTCTAGCCTTCAATGCAAAACAATGCTCCAAGTCATGGCCTGGGGCACCCTCATGGAAAGCACACTTTAGATCAGCCCTAAATCCAACTGGAGGATTAAGAGGAGGTGGTAAAGCCTTTGTAGTGATCAGCCCTTGTCGAACTAAGTCAGGATACAGCTCTGTGTAAGTCATGAGAATAGGATCAAAGTGACTCCTGTTCCGTTTCTGGTCTGATATCTGTGTCGAGGAATCAGCTTGACGACTCAAAGGTACACTAGAAGACGATAGGACCAAGAAGGAGAAACTAGGGGATAAATGCAATGCAAAAATGTGATGCTAATGCCATGCAATGGTCTCAAGAATTTCAATGGTCGATTGCAAACATTCCCTTTTAGGAAAGCGAGAAAAGCTGTTAGACTTTAAAATGTAGGACTTTTTGAATTTGCAAAGGACTTTTGAATTCCTTGAAACTAGAAATGATATGATGCTTTATGGATGCAAAGCACAAACTCACATAAGCAAACAAAAGGTCCTAAGTTAGAGGAACAATGAATGGAGTCAAGGTCTACCCTTCCCAAAGAGGTATGTACTATAGGTTGATTGTACCTGTAGAACAAGGGTTCTAAATCAGTGCCCAAAGTCATCAGTCCATCTTTCGGATATTATCGACTTCCCGACTGACTCGAGGGTCAATAATATTCTCAAGAGAACCTCTTTTAAGTGTAGCATCGCGTAGCAACCATTGTAGGACTACTCCCACATAGTTCCCGCACTACATCCTATATAAGGCCAAGATGGTGTAAAGGTACTACGATTCCTAGTATCACAGACTCCAATCGATAATGGTAAAAGTTTTCACGATTACACTCGATCAACCGAACCATTTTCGAAAGTGTCTCAACTGAGCGGTGATTCTCGAGTCAACTTAGTCGGGACTCACTCCCTATAAGCCTCGTTGAATATATCACCATCCTATAATAATGTCACTCAAGTCCGGGTGTAGGACTTATCTCACAACACAGTAACTCCCAAGCAGGTACCCTGAACAACGTATATACAAATGAGTAAAAATATTAATGAAACAAATATATGAAGAAAAATAAACAAGATAGGGATAACCCTAAAAAATTAGGACTCCCCAGTGAAGTCGCCATTTTCTGTTGCGGTGAAATTTGGATGTCAAGCTATTGATTAACTTGAATCTTAATTCATTTACAACCGGTCTTTGATTTATCCGAAGGAAAGGTTAAAGAAAGGAAAAACCTAAAGGGGAGAGATCTAAGGTTCGGGGGTTGGTTAAGATTAGGGAAGGTATTAGCACCCTAAACTTCCGTAGTACTCTACGGGAACCTTTTCTTTATTTATTTTATTTATTTCATTAATTATTTTGCTTTAGGGTATATACAAAGGATTGAAAATTAAAAAGACTTAGGGTTAATTCTAAGTTTACTCGGCAAGACATCGCATCTTGTGCCTACATATCCTTACGGGAATGGAATCAGAGTAACTGTAGTTCCCCTCTCAAGGGAGGTTAAAGAACACTCGACTGTGGTCAAGGTCTCAAGGGGAATAAACGCATCTTAAGGACACGCTTACATGGAGTCTTAAACTCCGATCTCTACGTTATGAATTATTAAGTTGTAATTAGGGTTAAATTAGGGATTCCACGGCGGGAAACCCTAAAATGAGCGCGGCGGCTCTTTGACCTAATGCTAGGGGTAACATGGTAATTTTGCCTGCGGCGAGGCATTTGTGAAAATTAGGGTTTGTAGTTTGTAGTTTTGAGGGTTTGAAATTGAATGTGTGAAATTTGAGGGTTTGAGGACTATTGGCATGGCGGCCAAACGGCTAGACCTAATCCTTCGGAGGTGTGATGTGACAGAAGTAATAGTGATGAAAGTGTGAGAAATTTAAATCATACAAACGAAAATAAAATGCAGAAAGTAAACGCGATTGTTGGTTCGCGAGGTTACAAATGAGAAACGGATACAATTATATACAACTTGAATTGAAAAACACATTAAAATAACTAATAGCAACGTAACAAGCTGCACATTGAATACACAAGGTTAGTAGACAGAGTCACACAGTAATCAGGCGAGTTATGAAACGGAAGTGCGAAAGTTATAGATATTCTTTGTTGTTTATTTGTGATATATAAAAAAGCTTTTGATTTAAGTTAAAAAAAGAGGTTTTAATATTATTAAAATTTTTTTTCAAAAATAGTCTTAATTTAATTATCTAACAAAAAGGTTTTATTTAAAATAAAAAAAAAAGGTTTAATGTTATTATTATATATTTTTAAAAAAAACGGTTCTAGTTATTATTTTAAAAAAAGATTTTAGTTATTATTTTAAATTTATCTAAAAAAAAGTTTTTCTTAAAAATAATAGGTTTTCATATTAATTTGGAAAAGATGTTAATGTTATTTATTTTAAAACAGATTTTTATATTATAACAAGTTTTAATAAATTAATGATAATAATAATAATAATAGTAATAATATTAATAATAATGATAATAATAATAAATAATGATAATAATAATAAATAATGATAATAATAATAATACTAATAATAATAATAATAATAATAATAATAATAATAAATAATGATAATAATAATACTAATAATAATAATAATAATAATAAAGCAATAATGAATTCTAAATGTGCCAAATAACCCAACATTGTTGATAACGCAGAAATGCGCTCAGCGCAACCAGATCTAAATCGGACGAAACAAAATTTATCGCAAAGAAAAAGAAATTAAGCAAAAAAACAGTATTATTGCTCACACAAAAATGCGGTCATCGCAATCAGATCGAACAAACACAAATGTCACGCGTCATGCACACAAATGTGCAAACATCGTATCGACATAATTCGATCAAAAATTAATCTTATATATATATAAACTTTAACAATTTAAAAATTATATATATAAACGTAACAGTAATAGATGAAGAAAAAGAAATAACGGTAAACGATGAAGAAAAAGAAACAACAGTAATAGATGAAGAAATAGAAATAACGGTAATAGATGAAGAAATAGAAATAACGGTAAACGACACTCACTCCTCTTAGGTTTTTTTTCATTCTCCCCTTTTTTCAACAAGGCAACACATGTATATATAGGGAACAAATTGGGGTTAACACCAAATTGTCAATAATGTCCCTAAAGCCCATTTTAAAGCCCAAACTAAATAATTAGTTAAGAAAAAATAAAATTTAAATAATTTAAAATAAACTTTAAAAAAAAATCCTATTGATTCCTAAAATCAAAAATATTATAAAAAGAACAAAATTTTTCTAATATTTTTTATTTTATGATTTTTTGGATATTTTTATGAATAATTTAGAAAAAAGTGAAAAAAAATAATATTTTAAAAAATGATTTAATTAAAATACGAAAATAATAATTAAATAATAATAAAAAACTATTTTTGTTATTTTTTAATGAGAGATAGAAACATTTAGAGTAAAAATAATAAAAAACAAAAAGTGACTAAGGTGAGATTCGAACTCTCAACCTCTCACACTCACAACTCCTTACACATGTCCTCTTGCCAATTGTGCCATTTTTACTTTTTAGAAAAAAAAACATGTCAAATGATATTTACCTGCAAAAAGTCAAACGACTACACAAATTTGTTAGTAATTGATTAAATGCAATGAAATGTGACGACAAATCTTAGGGCAAAATTTGGGGTATTACAGTTGCCCCTATTTAAATAACTTCACTGGGTGATTCGAGCAACGGAGACTCGAGAAATCGTGGTGGAGGGATTTAAATACAGATAACCGAAAATTTTGCCTTTAGACGCAGTGCTATGCAATGATATGAACAAAACAAAACGAACTATAATGCTAAATATAATATGAATCTGATATGATGCGTATGATGAAAATGACAAATGCACAGATACAGACGAAACAACGTCACAGGGGACGACCCACCGAGGAATTGCACTAGGGAAGAAGACATGTCATATCTGGAAGAACGTCGGGTAGACACGACACAAAATTGTTGATAGGTGCCAAATAAATTAGAAATTGTCCGCAAGGTAAGACGCGGGTAAAACACGAGCTCAGGAGAAAAACGCAAATGGGGATAAAACACCCATGATGCCAAGTAAATAAATTTTGCCCACAAGGTAAGACGCGAGTAAAACACGACCTCAGGGAGAAAAAAAAAAGCAAATGGGGGTAAAACACCATGATGTTAGGTAAACCCAGGAATATCTGGTAAACGGGGAATAAAACACCCGGGATAAAGGTACATGGGGGATAAAACACCCAAGGATAGAAGGTAAGTGGGGAGTAAAGCACCCAAGATAGACATGTAAATGGGGAGTAAAGCACCCAGGATAGAAATGTAAATGGGGAGTAAAGCGCCCAAGATAAAAATGTAAATGGGGAGTAAAGCACCCAAGATAAAAATGTAAATAGGGAGTAAAGCACCCAAGATAAAAACGTAAATGGGGAGTAAAGCACCCAAGATAAAAATGTAATTGGGGAGTAAAGCACCCAAGATAAAAACGTAAATGGGGAGTAAAGCACCCAAGATAAAAATGTAAATGGGGAGTAAAGCACCCAAGATAGAGAGGTAAATGGGGAATAAAGCACCCAAGATAGAAATGTAAAGGAATTATGCTATGACATATGATCAAATGCAAATGCAGACGTCGACGACAAGACTCGACTCTTTCTGTGAGATGACAAAACTGGAGGACTGATTCCTCAACACGGAGATCACTATCATTCTGTTAAACTGTATCAAGTTGATAGTCACTGTAGGAATGATGAATAACTGCTTGGGGATTATGCAAGTAAACTACCCCAGGTCAAATGAATTGATAATTGCTTCAGCTGTCTGATTCGTGGAATCGACTGTTTTGCTGTATCCTCGGAGGGCTTGCCCCAGTCTGGGTCTTGAACCAAATCTGAGAAGATATTGCCTTGAACAAATCTTGAACTAATTCTTTGACAGGATGTAAAAGGAACTTGCCCCTGATAAGATCACTTGACTAAGTTTCTCATTGTTTGAAAATTCCTTAGAGGAAAGCCAGTTTGCAAACAAAAATATTCATACAAACATGGTAATGCAAAGTTCATGCGATTTTTGAAAAATTATTTTTGAATGATGGAAAATACATGAGTCGTTAGTCAGAACAAGGCGGTTCAAGACACTCAAAGTTTAAAATAAAAGTGTATTGCCAAAATAAATGATTCGCAAGGATCTTTTGGAGTCAGGTTACGCAACCTTGTTGTAGTATACTTTCAAAATAACCTTGCTTCAATTAGGTCTTTTGAGGGTTGTAACGTGGCCTGGTTCACGGTTTATGAAACAAAAGATAAAGGCTCAAAATTTATTTGTACCCACCCAATCTACGTGATGATCTTCAGTCCTATGCTCAGTTAACTCATACTATGCATTCAGGTTCCCATAAGTTAGGGATTTCATTGATCGTAGTAGTGATGATTCAGAAGTCAAAGGGACCTATGAAAAGGCAGCCACTACTCCCCTATAACATTTGATTGTTTTGACATTGAGGATTTTCAAGATAAGGATTTAAAAATCTCTTTGTATTATCCCTAAATTTTGCCTGAACTGTTTATTTTAGAGTTTACAGTCAGCGGGATGCCCCAGTTTTGCCTAAGTCTCCTTCATAGGTTTTGACTTAGCGGGCTTCTTTTGCTTTTTTTATATTATTTTTTTGTGTGAAGGAAAGTGAATGTTTGATTTTAATGATTACGGTGAACCATCATCGACCTTTTGATTAGAAAACATCTTCGACACTTATTTGACGTGTGCGAAGGAAAATTTGTTAATGAAAGGTGTATCGTATGAACACACAACCAAGTTAACTGAGAACTACCCATCCCAAGGTTAAAATTGTGGGTTTTTTTGTAACGAAAGAAACTCCGACTTCTAGGCCCGAAGGGGGTGACGAGGGATTAACTCCCTTATTTCTCCAGTGTTTGGGAATTGAAACAATGCCTTACATCGTCAACAAGGTTTAATTGAAAGCATACTGACAGCAGTTATGGGTATAACATTTTCGTCATCCTCCCTCCGATCTTAGCATATCAAAATTTTGGACAAGAAGTAAACATTTGAAAAATAAAGCATAAAGATGCAAATAAATGGACGGAAATGAATTGAATCAAAAGTCGCAATGCTTATTTCATTAATGAAAGTAAAAACATAATTAAAAGCAAACAACTTAAACAAAATAAGGAAAGTGCAAACAACGAGAAACAAAAGGCCTAGTGACAAAACTTCATTTCTGATGTACTGGCAAGGGGTTTTTCTGAACATCCGGATGACTGTCTGTAAAATCAAGTATTCCATTTCTAACCAATTCACATACTCTAGCCTTCAATGCAAAACAATGCTCCAAGTCATGGCCTGGGGCACCCTCATGGAAAGCACACTTTAGATCAGCCCTAAATCCAACTGGAGGATTAAGAGGAGGTGGTAAAGCCTTTGTAGTGATCAGCCCTTGTCGAACTAAGTCAGGATACAGCTCTGTGTAAGTCATGAGAATAGGATCAAAGTGACTCCTGTTCCGTTTCTGGTCTGATATCTGTGTCGAGGAATCAGCTTGACGACTCAAAGGTACACTAGAAGACGATAGGACCAAGAAGGAGAAACTAGGGGATAAATGCAATGCAAAAATGTGATGCTAATGCCATGCAATGGTCTCAAGAATTTCAATGGTCGATTGCAAACATTCCCTTTTAGGAAAGCGAGAAAAGCTGTTAGACTTTAAAATGTAGGACTTTTTGAATTTGCAAAGGACTTTTGAATTCCTTGAAACTAGAAATGATATGATGCTTTATGGATGCAAAGCACAAACTCACATAAGCAAACAAAAGGTCCTAAGTTAGAGGAACAATGAATGGAGTCAAGGTCTACCCTTCCCAAAGAGGTATGTACTATAGGTTGATTGTACCTGTAGAACAAGGGTTCTAAATCAGTGCCCAAAGTCATCAGTCCATCTTTCGGATATTATCGACTTCCCGACTGACTCGAGGGTCAATAATATTCTCAAGAGAACCTCTTTTAAGTGTAGCATCGCGTAGCAACCATTGTAGGACTACTCCCACATAGTTCCCGCACTACATCCTATATAAGGCCAAGATGGTGTAAAGGTACTACGATTCCTAGTATCACAGACTCCAATCGATAATGGTAAAAGTTTTCACGATTACACTCGATCAACCGAACCATTTTCGAAAGTGTCTCAACTGAGCGGTGATTCTCGAGTCAACTTAGTCGGGACTCACTCCCTATAAGCCTCGTTGAATATATCACCATCCTATAATAATGTCACTCAAGTCCGGGTGTAGGACTTATCTCACAACACAGTAACTCCCAAGCAGGTACCCTGAACAACGTATATACAAATGAGTAAAAATATTAATGAAACAAATATATGAAGAAAAATAAACAAGATAGGGATAACCCTAAAAAATTAGGACTCCCCAGTGAAGTCGCCATTTTCTGTTGCGGTGAAATTTGGATGTCAAGCTATTGATTAACTTGAATCTTAATTCATTTACAACCGGTCTTTGATTTATCCGAAGGAAAGGTTAAAGAAAGGAAAAACCTAAAGGGGAGAGATCTAAGGTTCGGGGGTTGGTTAAGATTAGGGAAGGTATTAGCACCCTAAACTTCCGTAGTACTCTACGGGAACCTTTTGTTTATTTATTTTATTTATTTCATTAATTATTTTGCTTTAGGGTATATACAAAGGATTGAAAATTAAAAAGACCTAGGGTTAATTCTAAGTTTACTCGGCAAGACATCGCATCTTGTGCCTACATATCCTTACGGGAATGGAATCAGAGTAACTGTAGTTCCCCTCTCAAGGGAGGTTAAAGAACACTCGACTGTGGTCAAGGTCTCAAGGGGAATAAACGCATCTTAAGGACACGCTTACATGGAGTCTTAAACTCCTATCTCTACGTTATGAATTATTAAGTTGTAATTAGGGTTAAATTAGGGATTCCACGGCGGGAAACCCTAAAATGAGCGCGGCGGCTCTTTGACCTAATGCTAGGGGTAACATGGTAATTTTGCCTGCGGCGAGGCATTTGTGAAAATTAGGGTTTGTAGTTTGTAGTTTTGAGGGTTTGAAATTGAATGTGTGAAATTTGAGGGTTTGAGGACTATTGGCATGGCGGCCAAACGGCTAGACCTAATCCTTCGGAGGTGTGATGTGACAGAAGTAATAGTGATGAAAGTGTGAGAAATTTAAATCATACAAACGAAAATAAAATGCAGAAAGTAAACGCGATTGTTGGTTCGCGAGGTTACAAATGAGAAACGGATACAATTATATACAACTTGAATTGAAAAACACATTAAAATAACTAATAGCAACGTAACAAGCTGCACATTGAATACACAAGGTTAGTAGACAGAGTCACACAGTAATCAGGCGAGTTATGAAACGGAAGTGCGAAAGTTATAGATATTCTTTGTTGTTTATTTGTGATATATAAAAAAGCTTTTGATTTATGTTAAAAAAAGAGGTTTTAATATTATTAAAATTTTTTTTCAAAAATAGTCTTAATTTAATTATCTAACAAAAAGGTTTTATTTAAAATAAAAAAAAAGGTTTAATGTTATTATTATATATTTTTAAAAAAAACGGTTCTAGTTATTATTTTAAAAAAAGATTTTAGTTATTATTTTAAATTTATCTAAAAAAAAGTTTTTCTTAAAAATAATAGGTTTTCATATTAATTTGGAAAAGATGTTAATGTTATTTATTTTAAAACAGATTTTTATATTATAACAAGTTTTAATAAATTAATGATAATAATAATAATAATAGTAATAATATTAATAATAATGATAATAATAATAAATAATGATAATAATAATAAATAATGATAATAATAATAATACTAATAATAATAATAATAATAATAATAATAATAATAATAATAATAATAATAAATAATGATAATAATAATACTAATAATAATAATAATAATAATAATAATAATAATAATAAAGCAATAATGAATTTTAAATGTGCCAAATAACCCAACAATGTTGATAACGCAGAAATGCGCTCAGCGCAACCAGATCTAAATCGGACGAAACAAAATTTATCGCAAAGAAAAAGAAATTAAGCAAAAAAACAGTATTATTGCTCACACAAAAATGCGGTCATCGCAATCAGATCGAACAAACACAAATGTCACGCGTCATGCACACAAATGTGCAAACATCGTATCGACATAATTCGATCAAAAATTAATCTTATATATATATAAACTTTAACAATTTAAAAATTATATATATAAACGTAACAGTAATAGATGAAGAAAAAGAAATAACGGTAAACGATGAAGAAAAAGAAACAACAGTAATAGATGAAGAAATAGAAATAACGGTAATAGATGAAGAAATAGAAATAACGGTAAACGACACTCACTCCTCTTAGGTTTTTTTTCATTCTCCCCTTTTTTCAACAAGGCAACACATGTATATATAGGGAACAAATTGGGGTTAACACCAAATTGTCAATAATGTCCCTAAAGCCCATTTTAAAGCCCAAACTAAATAATTAGTTAAGAAAAAATAAAATTTAAATAATTTAAAATAAACTTTAAAAAAAAATCCTATTGATTCCTAAAATCAAAAATATTATAAAAAGAACAAAATTTTTCTAATATTTTTTATTTTATGATTTTTTGGATATTTTTATGAATAATTTAGAAAAAAGTGAAAAAAAACAATATTTTAAAAAATGATTTAATTAAAATACGAAAATAATAATTAAATAATAATAAAAAACTATTTTTGTTATTTTTTAATGAGAGATAGAAACATTTAGAGTAAAAATAATAAAAAACAAAAAGTGACTAAGGTGAGATTCGAACTCTCAACCTCTCACACTCACAACTCCTTACACATGTCCTCTTGCCAATTGTGCCATTTTTACTTTTTAGAAAAAAAAACATGCCATATGATATTTACCTGCAAAAAGTCAAACGACTACACAAATTTGTTAGTAATTGATTAAATGCAATGAAATGCGACGACAAATCTTAGGGCAAAATTTGGGGTATTACAGTTTCCCCTATTTAAATAACTTCACTGGGTGATTCGAGCAACGGAGACTCGAGAAATCGTGGTGGAGGGATTTAAATACAGATAACCGAAAATTTTGCCTTTAGACGCAGTGCTATGCAATGATATGAACAAAACAAAACGAACTATAATGCTAAATATAATATGAATCTGATATGATGCGTATGATGAAAATGACAAATGCACAGATACAGACGAAACAACGTCACAGGGGACGACCCACCGAGGAATTGCACTAGGGAAGAAGACATGTCATATCTGGAAGAACGTCGGGTAGACACGACACAAAATTGTTGATAGGTGCCAAATAAATTAGAAATTGTCCGCAAGGTAAGACGCGGGTAAAACACGAGCTCAGGAGAAAAACGCAAATGGGGATAAAACACCCATGATGCCAAGTAAATAAATTTTGCCCACAAGGTAAGACGCGAGTAAAACACGACCTCAGGGAGAAAAAAAAAGCAAATGGGGGTAAAACACCATGATGTTAGGTAAACCCAGGAATATCTGGTAAACGGGGAATAAAACACCCGGGATAAAGGTACATGGGGGATAAAACACCCAAGGATAGAAGGTAAGTGGGGAGTAAAGCACCCAAGATAGACATGTAAATGGGGAGTAAAGCACCCAGGATAGAAATGTAAATGGGGAGTAAAGCGCCCAAGATAAAAATGTAAATGGGGAGTAAAGCACCCAAGATAAAAATGTAAATAGGGAGTAAAGCACCCAAGATAAAAACGTAAATGGGGAGTAAAGAACCCAAGATAAAAATGTAATTGGGGAGTAAAGCACCCAAGATAAAAACGTAAATGGGGAGTAAAGCACCCAAGATAAAAATGTAAATGGGGAGTAAAGCACCCAAGATAGAGAGGTAAATGGGGAATAAAGCACCCAAGATAGAAATGTAAAGGAATTATGCTATGACATATGATCAAATGCAAATGCAGACGTCGACGACAAGACTCGACTCTTTCTGTGAGATGACAAAACTGGAGGACTGATTCCTCAACACGGAGATCACTATCATTCTGTTAAACTGTATCAAGTTGATAGTCACTGTAGGAATGATGAATAACTGCTTGGGGATTATGCAAGTAAACTGCCCCAGGTCAAATGAATTGATAATTGCTTCAGCTGTCTGATTCGTGGAATCGACTGTTTTGCTGTATCCTCGGAGGGCTTGCCCCAGTCTGGGTCTTGAACCAAATCTGAGAAGATATTGCCTTGAACAAATCTTGAACTAATTCTTTGACAGGATGTAAAAGGAACTTGCCCCTGATAAGATCACTTGACCAAGTTTCTCATTGTTTGAAAATTCCTTAGAGGAAAGCCAGTTTGCAAACAAAAATATTCATACAAACATGGTAATGCAAAGTTCATGCGATTTTTGAAAAATTATTTTTGAATGATGGAAAATACATGAGTCGTTAGTCAGAACAAGGCGGTTCAAGACACTCAAAGTTTAAAATAAAAGTGTATTGCCAAAATAAATGATTCGCAAGGATCTTTTGGAGTCAGGTTACGCAACCTTGCTGTAGTATACTTTCAAAATAACCTTGCTTCAATTAGGTCTTTTGAGGGTTGTAACGTGGCCTGGTTCACGGTTTATGAAACAAAAGATAAAGGCTCAAAATTTATTTGTACCCACCCAATCTACGTGATGATCTTCAGTCCTATGCTCAGTTAACTCATACTATGCATTCAGGTTCCCATAAGTTAGGGATTTCATTGATCGTAGTAGTGATGATTCAGAAGTCAAAGGGACCTATGAAAAGGCAGCCACTACTCCCCTATAACATTTGATTGTTTTGACATTGAGGATTTTCAAGATAAGGATTTAAAAATCTCTTTGTATTATCCCTAAATTTTGCCTGAACTGTTTATTTTAGAGTTTACAGTCAGCGGGATGCCCCAGTTTTGCCTAAGTCTCCTTCATAGGTTTTGACTTAGCGGGCTTCTTTTGCTTTTTTTATATTATTTTTTTGTGTGAAGGAAAGTGAATGTTTGATTTTAATGATTACGGTGAACCATCATCGACCTTTTGATTAGAAAACATCTTCGACACTTATTTGACGTGTGCGAAGGAAAATTTGTTAATGAAAGGTGTATCGTATGAACACACAACCAAGTTAACTGAGAACTACCCATCCCAAGGTTAAAATTGTGGGTTTTTTTGTAACGAAAGAAACTCCGACTTCTAGGCCCGAAGGGGGTGACGAGGGATTAACTCCCTTATTTCTCCAGTGTTTGGGAATTGAAACAATGCCTTACATCGTCAACAAGGTTTAATTGAAAGCATACTGACAGCAGTTATGGGTATAACATTTTCGTCATCCTCCCTCCGATCTTAGCATATCAAAATTTTGGACAAGAAGTAAACATTTGAAAAATAAAGCATAAAGATGCAAATAAATGGACGGAAATGAATTGAATCAAAAGTCGCAATGCTTATTTCATTAATGAAAGTAAAAACATAATTAAAAGCAAACAACTTAAACAAAATAAGGAAAGTGCAAACAACGAGAAACAAAAGGCCTAGTGACAAAACTTCATTTCTGATGTACTGGCAAGGGGTTTTTCTGAACATCCGGATGACTGTCTGTAAAATCAAGTATTCCATTTCTAACCAATTCACATACTCTAGCCTTCAATGCAAAACAATGCTCCAAGTCATGGCCTGGGGCACCCTCATGGAAAGCACACTTTAGATCAGCCCTAAATCCAACTGGAGGATTAAGAGGAGGTGGTAAAGCCTTTGTAGTGATCAGCCCTTGTCGAACTAAGTCAGGATACAGCTCTGTGTAAGTCATGAGAATAGGATCAAAGTGACTCCTGTTCCGTTTCTGGTCTGATATCTGTGTCGAGGAATCAGCTTGACGACTCAAAGGTACACTAGAAGACGATAGGACCAAGAAGGAGAAACTAGGGGATAAATGCAATGCAAAAATGTGATGCTAATGCCATGCAATGGTCTCAAGAATTTCAATGGTCGATTGCAAACATTCCCTTTTAGGAAAGCGAGAAAAGCTGTTAGACTTTAAAATGTAGGACTTTTTGAATTTGCAAAGGACTTTTGAATTCCTTGAAACTAGAAATGATATGATGCTTTATGGATGCAAAGCACAAACTCACATAAGCAAACAAAAGGTCCTAAGTTAGAGGAACAATGAATGGAGTCAAGGTCTACCCTTCCCAAAGAGGTATGTACTATAGGTTGATTGTACCTGTAGAACAAGGGTTCTAAATCAGTGCCCAAAGTCATCAGTCCATCTTTCGGATATTATCGACTTCCCGACTGACTCGAGGGTCAATAATATTCTCAAGAGAACCTCTTTTAAGTGTAGCATCGCGTAGCAACCATTGTAGGACTACTCCCACATAGTTCCCGCACTACATCCTATATAAGGCCAAAATGGTGTAAAGGTACTACGATTCCTAGTATCACAGACTCCAATCGATAATGGTAAAAGTTTTCACGATTACACTCGATCAACCGAACCATTTTCGAAAGTGTCTCAACTGAGCGGTGATTCTCGAGTCAACTTAGTCGGGACTCACTCCCTATAAGCCTCGTTGAATATATCACCATCCTATAATAATGTCACTCAAGTCCGGGTGTAGGACTTATCTCACAACACAGTAACTCCCAAGCAGGTACCCTGAACAACGTATATACAAATGAGTAAAAATATTAATGAAACAAATATATGAAGAAAAATAAACAAGATAGGGATAACCCTAAAAAATTAGGACTCCCCAGTGAAGTCGCCATTTTCTGTTGCGGTGAAATTTGGATGTCAAGCTATTGATTAACTTGAATCTTAATTCATTTACAACCGGTCTTTGATTTATCCGAAGGAAAGGTTAAAGAAAGGAAAAACCTAAAGGGGAGAGATCTAAGGTTCGGGGGTTGGTTAAGATTAGGGAAGGTATTAGCACCCTAAACTTCTGTAGTACTCTACGGGAACCTTTTGTTTATTTATTTTATTTATTTCATTAATTATTTTGCTTTAGGGTATATACAAAGGATTGAAAATTAAAAAGACCTAGGGTTAATTCTAAGTTTACTCGGCAAGACATCGCATCTTGTGCCTACATATCCTTACGGGAATGGAATCAGAGTAACTGTAGTTCCCCTCTCAAGGGAGGTTAAAGAACACTCGACTGTGGTCAAGGTCTCAAGGGGAATAAACGCATCTTAAGGACACGCTTACATGGAGTCTTAAACTCCGATCTCTACGTTATGAATTGTTAAGTTGTAATTAGGGTTAAATTAGGGATTCCACGGCGGGAAACCCTAAAATGAGCGCGGCGGATCTTTGACCTAATGCTAGGGGTAACATGGTAATTTTGCCTGCGGCGAGGCATTTGTGAAAATTAGGGTTTGTAGTTTGTAGTTTTGAGGGTTTGAAATTGAATGTGTGAAATTTGAGGGTTTGAGGACTATTGGCATGGCGGCCAAACGGCTAGACCTAATCCTTCGGAGGTGTGATGTGACAGAAGTAATAGTGATGAAAGTGTGAGAAATTTAAATCATACAAACGAAAATAAAATGCAGAAAGTAAACGCGATTGTTGGTTCGCGAGGTTACAAATGAGAAACGGATACAATTATATACAACTTGAATTGAAAAACACATTAAAATAACTAATAGCAACGTAACAAGCTGCACATTGAATACACAAGGTTAGTAGACAGAGTCACACAGTAATCAGGCGAGTTATGAAACGGAAGTGCGAAAGTTATAGATATTCTTTGTTGTTTATTTGTGATATATAAAAAAGCTTTTGATTTAAGTTAAAAAAAGAGGTTTTAATATTATTAAAATTTTTTTTCAAAAATAGTCTTAATTTAATTATCTAACAAAAAGGTTTTATTTAAAATAAAAAAAAAGGTTTAATGTTATTATTATATATTTTTAAAAAAAACGGTTCTAGTTATTATTTTAAAAAAAGATTTTAGTTATTATTTTAAATTTATCTAAAAAAAAGTTTTTCTTAAAAATAATAGGTTTTCATATTAATTTGGAAAAGATGTTAATGTTATTTATTTTAAAACAGATTTTTATATTATAACAAGTTTTAATAAATTAATGATAATAATAATAATAATAGTAATAATATTAATAATAATGATAATAATAATAAATAATGATAATAATAATAAATAATGATAATAATAATAATACTAATAATAATAATAATAATAATAATAATAATAATAATAAATAATGATAATAATAATACTAATAATAATAATAATAATAATAATAATAATAATAATAATAATAAAGCAATAATGAATTTTAAATGTGCCAAATAACCCAACAATGTTGATAACGCAGAAATGCGCTCAGCGCAACCAGATCTAAATCGGACGAAACAAAATTTATCGCAAAGAAAAAGAAATTAAGCAAAAAAACAGTATTATTGCTCACACAAAAATGCGGTCATCGCAATCAGATCGAACAAACACAAATGTCACGCGTCATGCACACAAATGTGCAAACATCGTATCGACATAATTCGATCAAAAATTAATCTTATATATATATAAACTTTAACAATTTAAAAATTATATATATAAACGTAACAGTAATAGATGAAGAAAAAGAAATAACGGTAAACGATGAAGAAAAAGAAACAACAGTAATAGATGAAGAAATAGAAATAACGGTAATAGATGAAGAAATAGAAATAACGGTAAACGACACTCACTCCTCTTAGGTTTTTTTTCATTCTCCCCTTTTTTCAACAAGGCAACACATGTATATATAGGGAACAAATTGGGGTTAACACCAAATTGTCAATAATGTCCCTAAAGCCCATTTTAAAGCCCAAACTAAATAATTAGTTAAGAAAAAATAAAATTTAAATAATTTAAAATAAACTTTAAAAAAAAATCCTATTGATTCCTAAAATCAAAAATATTATAAAAAGAACAAAATTTTTCTAATATTTTTTATTTTATGATTTTTTGGATATTTTTATGAATAATTTAGAAAAAAGTGAAAAAAAACAATATTTTAAAAAATGATTTAATTAAAATACGAAAATAATAATTAAATAATAATAAAAAACTATTTTTGTTATTTTTTAATGAGAGATAGAAACATTTAGAGTAAAAATAATAAAAAACAAAAAGTGACTAAGGTGAGATTCGAACTCTCAACCTCTCACACTCACAACTCCTTACACATGTCCTCTTGCCAATTGTGCCATTTTTACTTTTTAGAAAAAAAAACATGCCATATGATATTTACCTGCAAAAAGTCAAACGACTACACAAATTTGTTAGTAATTGATTAAATGCAATGAAATGCGACGACAAATCTTAGGGCAAAATTTGGGGTATTACAGTTTCCCCTATTTAAATAACTTCACTGGGTGATTCGAGCAACGGAGACTCGAGAAATCGTGGTGGAGGGATTTAAATACAGATAACCGAAAATTTTGCCTTTAGACGCAGTGCTATGCAATGATATGAACAAAACAAAACGAACTATAATGCTAAATATAATATGAATCTGATATGATGCGTATGATGAAAATGACAAATGCACAGATACAGACGAAACAACGTCACAGGGGACGACCCACCGAGGAATTGCACTAGGGAAGAAGACATGTCATATCTGGAAGAACGTCGGGTAGACACGACACAAAATTGTTGATAGGTGCCAAATAAATTAGAAATTGTCCGCAAGGTAAGACGCGGGTAAAACACGAGCTCAGGAGAAAAACGCAAATGGGGATAAAACACCCATGATGCCAAGTAAATAAATTTTGCCCACAAGGTAAGACGCGAGTAAAACACGACCTCAGGGAGAAAAAAAAAGCAAATGGGGGTAAAACACCATGATGTTAGGTAAACCCAGGAATATCTGGTAAACGGGGAATAAAACACCCGGGATAAAGGTACATGGGGGATAAAACACCCAAGGATAGAAGGTAAGTGGGGAGTAAAGCACCCAAGATAGACATGTAAATGGGGAGTAAAGCACCCAGGATAGAAATGTAAATGGGGAGTAAAGCGCCCAAGATAAAAATGTAAATGGGGAGTAAAGCACCCAAGATAAAAATGTAAATAGGGAGTAAAGCACCCAAGATAAAAACGTAAATGGGGAGTAAAGAACCCAAGATAAAAATGTAATTGGGGAGTAAAGCACCCAAGATAAAAACGTAAATGGGGAGTAAAGCACCCAAGATAAAAATGTAAATGGGGAGTAAAGCACCCAAGATAGAGAGGTAAATGGGGAATAAAGCACCCAAGATAGAAATGTAAAGGAATTATGCTATGACATATGATCAAATGCAAATGCAGACGTCGACGACAAGACTCGACTCTTTCTGTGAGATGACAAAACTGGAGGACTGATTCCTCAACACGGAGATCACTATCATTCTGTTAAACTGTATCAAGTTGATAGTCACTGTAGGAATGATGAATAACTGCTTGGGGATTATGCAAGTAAACTGCCCCAGGTCAAATGAATTGATAATTGCTTCAGCTGTCTGATTCGTGGAATCGACTGTTTTGCTGTATCCTCGGAGGGCTTGCCCCAGTCTGGGTCTTGAACCAAATCTGAGAAGATATTGCCTTGAACAAATCTTGAACTAATTCTTTGACAGGATGTAAAAGGAACTTGCCCCTGATAAGATCACTTGACCAAGTTTCTCATTGTTTGAAAATTCCTTAGAGGAAAGCCAGTTTGCAAACAAAAATATTCATACAAACATGGTAATGCAAAGTTCATGCGATTTTTGAAAAATTATTTTTGAATGATGGAAAATACATGAGTCGTTAGTCAGAACAAGGCGGTTCAAGACACTCAAAGTTTAAAATAAAAGTGTATTGCCAAAATAAATGATTCGCAAGGATCTTTTGGAGTCAGGTTACGCAACCTTGCTGTAGTATACTTTCAAAATAACCTTGCTTCAATTAGGTCTTTTGAGGGTTGTAACGTGGCCTGGTTCACGGTTTATGAAACAAAAGATAAAGGCTCAAAATTTATTTGTACCCACCCAATCTACGTGATGATCTTCAGTCCTATGCTCAGTTAACTCATACTATGCATTCAGGTTCCCATAAGTTAGGGATTTCATTGATCGTAGTAGTGATGATTCAGAAGTCAAAGGGACCTATGAAAAGGCAGCCACTACTCCCCTATAACATTTGATTGTTTTGACATTGAGGATTTTCAAGATAAGGATTTAAAAATCTCTTTGTATTATCCCTAAATTTTGCCTGAACTGTTTATTTTAGAGTTTACAGTCAGCGGGATGCCCCAGTTTTGCCTAAGTCTCCTTCATAGGTTTTGACTTAGCGGGCTTCTTTTGCTTTTTTTATATTATTTTTTTGTGTGAAGGAAAGTGAATGTTTGATTTTAATGATTACGGTGAACCATCATCGACCTTTTGATTAGAAAACATCTTCGACACTTATTTGACGTGTGCGAAGGAAAATTTGTTAATGAAAGGTGTATCGTATGAACACACAACCAAGTTAACTGAGAACTACCCATCCCAAGGTTAAAATTGTGGGTTTTTTTGTAACGAAAGAAACTCCGACTTCTAGGCCCGAAGGGGGTGACGAGGGATTAACTCCCTTATTTCTCCAGTGTTTGGGAATTGAAACAATGCCTTACATCGTCAACAAGGTTTAATTGAAAGCATACTGACAGCAGTTATGGGTATAACATTTTCGTCATCCTCCCTCCGATCTTAGCATATCAAAATTTTGGACAAGAAGTAAACATTTGAAAAATAAAGCATAAAGATGCAAATAAATGGACGGAAATGAATTGAATCAAAAGTCGCAATGCTTATTTCATTAATGAAAGTAAAAACATAATTAAAAGCAAACAACTTAAACAAAATAAGGAAAGTGCAAACAACGAGAAACAAAAGGCCTAGTGACAAAACTTCATTTCTGATGTACTGGCAAGGGGTTTTTCTGAACATCCGGATGACTGTCTGTAAAATCAAGTATTCCATTTCTAACCAATTCACATACTCTAGCCTTCAATGCAAAACAATGCTCCAAGTCATGGCCTGGGGCACCCTCATGGAAAGCACACTTTAGATCAGCCCTAAATCCAACTGGAGGATTAAGAGGAGGTGGTAAAGCCTTTGTAGTGATCAGCCCTTGTCGAACTAAGTCAGGATACAGCTCTGTGTAAGTCATGAGAATAGGATCAAAGTGACTCCTGTTCCGTTTCTGGTCTGATATCTGTGTCGAGGAATCAGCTTGACGACTCAAAGGTACACTAGAAGACGATAGGACCAAGAAGGAGAAACTAGGGGATAAATGCAATGCAAAAATGTGATGCTAATGCCATGCAATGGTCTCAAGAATTTCAATGGTCGATTGCAAACATTCCCTTTTAGGAAAGCGAGAAAAGCTGTTAGACTTTAAAATGTAGGACTTTTTGAATTTGCAAAGGACTTTTGAATTCCTTGAAACTAGAAATGATATGATGCTTTATGGATGCAAAGCACAAACTCACATAAGCAAACAAAAGGTCCTAAGTTAGAGGAACAATGAATGGAGTCAAGGTCTACCCTTCCCAAAGAGGTATGTACTATAGGTTGATTGTACCTGTAGAACAAGGGTTCTAAATCAGTGCCCAAAGTCATCAGTCCATCTTTCGGATATTATCGACTTCCCGACTGACTCGAGGGTCAATAATATTCTCAAGAGAACCTCTTTTAAGTGTAGCATCGCGTAGCAACCATTGTAGGACTACTCCCACATAGTTCCCGCACTACATCCTATATAAGGCCAAAATGGTGTAAAGGTACTACGATTCCTAGTATCACAGACTCCAATCGATAATGGTAAAAGTTTTCACGATTACACTCGATCAACCGAACCATTTTCGAAAGTGTCTCAACTGAGCGGTGATTCTCGAGTCAACTTAGTCGGGACTCACTCCCTATAAGCCTCGTTGAATATATCACCATCCTATAATAATGTCACTCAAGTCCGGGTGTAGGACTTATCTCACAACACAGTAACTCCCAAGCAGGTACCCTGAACAACGTATATACAAATGAGTAAAAATATTAATGAAACAAATATATGAAGAAAAATAAACAAGATAGGGATAACCCTAAAAAATTAGGACTCCCCAGTGAAGTCGCCATTTTCTGTTGCGGTGAAATTTGGATGTCAAGCTATTGATTAACTTGAATCTTAATTCATTTACAACCGGTCTTTGATTTATCCGAAGGAAAGGTTAAAGAAAGGAAAAACCTAAAGGGGAGAGATCTAAGGTTCGGGGGTTGGTTAAGATTAGGGAAGGTATTAGCACCCTAAACTTCCGTAGTACTCTACGGGAACCTTTTGTTTATTTATTTTATTTATTTCATTAATTATTTTGCTTTAGGGTATATACAAAGGATTGAAAATTAAAAAGACCTAGGGTTAATTCTAAGTTTACTCGGCAAGACATCGCATCTTGTGCCTACATATCCTTACGGGAATGGAATCAGAGTAACTGTAGTTCCCCTCTCAAGGGAGGTTAAAGAACACTCGACTGTGGTCAAGGTCTCAAGGGGAATAAACGCATCTTAAGGACACGCTTACATGGAGTCTTAAACTCCGATCTCTACGTTATGAATTGTTAAGTTGTAATTAGGGTTAAATTAGGGATTCCACGGCGGGAAACCCTAAAATGAGCGCGGCGGATCTTTGACCTAATGCTAGGGGTAACATGGTAATTTTGCCTGCGGCGAGGCATTTGTGAAAATTAGGGTTTGTAGTTTGTAGTTTTGAGGGTTTGAAATTGAATGTGTGAAATTTGAGGGTTTGAGGACTATTGGCATGGCGGCCAAACGGCTAGACCTAATCCTTCGGAGGTGTGATGTGACAGAAGTAATAGTGATGAAAGTGTGAGAAATTTAAATCATACAAACGAAAATAAAATGCAGAAAGTAAACGCGATTGTTGGTTCGCGAGGTTACAAATGAGAAACGGATACAATTATATACAACTTGAATTGAAAAACACATTAAAATAACTAATAGCAACGTAACAAGCTGCACATTGAATACACAAGGTTAGTAGACAGAGTCACACAGTAATCAGGCGAGTTATGAAACGGAAGTGCGAAAGTTATAGATATTCTTTGTTGTTTATTTGTGATATATAAAAAAGCTTTTGATTTAAGTTAAAAAAAGAGGTTTTAATATTATTAAAATTTTTTTTTCAAAAATAGTCTTAATTTAATTATCTAACAAAAAGGTTTTATTTAAAAAAAAAAAGGTTTAATGTTATTATTATATATTTTAAAAAAAAACGGTTCTAGTTATTATTTTAAAAAAAGATTTTAGTTATTATTTTAAATTTATCTAAAAAAAAGTTTTTCTTAAAAATAATAGGTTTTCAAATTAATTTGGAAAAGATGTTAATGTTATTTATTTTAAAACAGATTTTTATATTATAACAAGTTTTAATAAATTAATGATAATAATAATAATAATAGTAATAATATTAATAATAATGATAATAATAATAAATAATGATAATAATAATAAATAATGATAATAATAATAATACTACTAACAATAATAATAATAAATAATGATAATAATAATACTAATAATAATAATAATAATAATAAAGCAATAATGAATTTTAAATGTGCCAAATAACCCAACAATGTTGATAACGCAGAAATGCGCTCAGCGCAACCAGATCTAAATCGGACGAAACAAAATTTATCGCAAAGAAAAAGAAATTAAGCAAAAAAACAGTATTATTGCTCACACAAAAATGCGGTCATCGCAATCAGATCGAACTAACACAAATGTCACGCGTCATGCACACAAATGTGCAAACATCGTATCGACATAATTCGATCAAAAATTAATCTTATATATATATATATATAAACTTTAACAATTTAAAAATTATATATATAAACGTAACAGTAATAGATGAAGAAAAAGAAATAACGGTAAACGATGAAGAAAAAGAAACAACAGTAATAGATGAAGAAATAGAAATAACGATAATAGATGAAGAAATAGAAATAACGGTAAACGACACTCACTCCTCTTAGGTTTTTTTTCATTCTCCCCTTTTTTCAACAAGGCAACACATGTATATATAGGGAACAAATTAGGGTTAACACCAAATTGTCAATAATGTCCCTAAAGCCCATTTTAAAGCCCAAACTAAATAATTAGTTAAGAAAAAATAAAATTTAAATAATTTAAAATAAACTTTAAAAAAAAATCCTATTGATTCCTAAAATCAAAAATATTATAAAAAGAACAAAATTTTTCTAATATTTTTTATTTTATGATTTTTTGGATATTTTTATGAATAATTTAGAAAAAAGTGAAAAAAAATAATATTTTAAAAAATGATTTAATTAAAATACGAAAATAATAATTAAATAATAATAAAAAACTATTTTTGTTATTTTTTAATGAGAGATAGAAACATTTAGAGTAAAAATAATAAAAAACAAAAAGTGACTAAGGTGAGATTCGAACTCTCAACCTCTCACACTCACAACTCCTTACACATGTCCTTTTGCCAATTGTGCCATTTTTACTTTTTAGAAATAAAAAATATGCCATATGATATTTACCTGCAAAAAGTCAAACAACTACACAAATTTGTTAGTAATTGATTAAATGCAACTTAGGGCAAAATTTGGGGTATTACAGATGCCGTAGGCTCAATCTTCTCGATCATATCAATTCCCCACATCGAGAACGGCCACGGTGATGACATCACATTCAGAGGACTTGGGGGTACATGGACCTTATCCGCATAAATTTGGCATTTATGACACCTCTTTGCAAACTTGAAACAGTCTGTTTCCATAGTTAGCCAGTAATAACCTGCCCACAGTAGTTTTCTCGTCATAGCATGCCCACCAGCATGTGTACCAAATGTACCCTCATGTATCTATTCCATGAGCAACTTTGCTTCTTTCTCATCTACACAGAGTAGCAACACCAAGTCGTGGTTTCTTTTGTATAGGACACCGTCAGGATTCAGATAGAAATTGTCAGCCAATCTCCTGAGAGTCTTCTGATCTCGACTGGATGCCCCAGCCGGGTACTCCTTGCTCTTCAGGAAATTCTGGATGTCAAAGTACCAGGGTTGACTATCGGGAGCCTCGTCGATGGCAAATATGAATGCAGGCCTATCAAGCCGAGAGATAACAATCCGGGGAGCCTCGTTCCAGAAGTTAATTTTATACATCGAAGACAATGTCGCCAGGGCGTCAGCCATTTGATTTTCTGCTCGCGGCACATGATGCAATTCCACCTTGTCAAAGAAAGGCAACAATCTCCTTGCATAATTCATATAGGGTATCAGGTTGGGCTTCCGCGTCTCCCATTCTCCTTTAATCTTATTCACCACTAGAGCTGAGTCTCTGTATACATCCAGATGTTTGATTCGCAAATCAATAGCTTCTTCCAGACCCATGATGCAAGCCTCGTATTCAGCCTCATTATTGGTAACGGGAAAAGTCAATCGGGCAGTAAAGGGGATGTGCGACCCCTGAGGAGTGGTGATAATTGCCCCTATTCCGCTACCATAGGAATTTACAGCTCCGTCAAATATCAACTGCCATTTGGAACCCAACTCTGGTCCTTCGTCCGGCAACGGTTCTTCGCAATCTTTCATCTTCAGGTACATGATATCCTCGTCAGGAAAATAAAACCTCATCGATTGGTAGTCCTCAATAGGCTGCTCCGCAAGGTACTCTGACAGAACGCTACCTTTAATAGCCTTTTGCGAGACATATTGGATATCGTATTCGGTTAACACCATCTGCCATCGGGCAATTCTTCCGGAGAGTGCTTGCTTCTCAAACACGTATTTGATTGGATCCATCTTTGAAATTAGAAGGGTTGTATGATTTAGCATGTATTGCCTCAAACGTTTTGCGGCCCAGGCTAGCGCGCAACACGTCTTCTCGAGCATTGAGTATCTGGACTCACAGTCAGTAAACTTCTTACTTAGATAGTAGATCGCATGCTCTTTACGTCCTGTCTCGTCGTGTTGACCGAGAACACAACCCATACTTTCCTCAAGAACCGTCAAATACATAATCAAAGGTCTCCCGCCCACTGGGGGTATCAAAACAGGAGGTTCCTGCAAGTATTCTTTTATCTTGTCGAACGCATTGTGACAATTTTCATTCCAGGTCACAACCTGATCCTTTTTCAACAACTTGAATAACGGCTCGCATGTCGCAGTTAGGTGAGATATGAACCGGGCGATATAGTTCAACCTCCCTAAAAACCCACGCACTTCTTTTTCTATTTTAGGCGTCGACATTTCTTGTATTGCTTTTATTTTCGCAGGATCAACCTCTATTCCTTTTTCGCTCACGATAAACCCCAGTAGTTTGCCCGATCTCACCCCGAAGGTGCACTTGTTAGGGTTTAGTCTCAACCTGAACTTCCTAAGTCTCTTGAACAGTTTCAGCAGATTAACCAAATGCTCCTCCTTCGTCTGGGATTTGGCAATCATATCATCAACATAAACCTCGATCTCTTTGTGCATCATGTCATGAAAGAGAGTCGTCATAGCACGCTGATATGTTGCCCCAGCGTTCTTCAATCCGAAGGGATCACTTTGTAACAAAATGTTCCCCAGGGGGTAATGAAGGTAGTCTTCTCCATGTCTTCTGGCGCCATTTTGATCTGATTATAGCCTGAGAAGCCGTCCATGAAGGAGAATACGGAGAACTGAGCAGTGTTATCAACCAGCACATCGATGTGAGGAAGTGGAAAGTCATCTTTCGGGCTCGCTTTGTTAAAATTACGGTAGTCTACACACATACGCACTTTACCGTCTTTCTTTGGCACTGGCACAATATTAGCGACCCATGAGGGATATTTTGTAACAGCTAGGAAACCGGCATCCCACTGTTTTTGAACTTCCTCCTTGATCTTCACAGCCATGTCCGGTCTAGTTCTTCGGAGTTTCTGCTTAATAGGCGGACATTCCTCTCGCAGTGGCAGATGGTGAACAACCATATCCGTATCCAACCCAGGCATATCCTCGTACGACCAAGCAAATATATCACTGTACTCTTTGAGCATCTCAACCAACCTTTGGTTAATGTCGCTCTGCCTCGTCAAGTTGGACGTCTCTCAAAACCCTCAAGGAAGGAATCTCAACCTCCAACGGTGACACTGCCTCCATTCCGTATACCAATGAGAAAGGGGTTGCCCCGGTTGATGTGCGTACCGTTGTACGATAACCGTGCAAAGCGAAAGGTAGCATCTTGTGCCAGTCCTTATATGTCACAACCATCTTCTGAACAATCTTCTTTATGTTCTTATTGGCCGCTTCGACAACGCCATTCATCTTGGGTCGGTAAGGTGAAGAGTTGTGATGTTCAATCTTAAAATTCTGGCACAGCTCTTTCATCATCTTGTTATTCAAATTCGAACCGTTTTCGGTGATAATCCGCTCAGGGATTCCATATCTGCAGATAATATCTCGTTTGATAAATCTGGCGACCACTTGTTTGGTGACATTGGCATATGATGCTGCTTCCACCCATTTGGTGAAGTAATCAATTGCCACCAAGATGAACCGGTGTCCGTTGGATGTCGTAGGCTTAATCTTCCCGATCATATCAATTCCCCACATCGAGAACGGCCACGGTGATGACATCACATTCAGAGGACTTGGGGGTACATGGACCTTGTCCGCATAAATTTGGCATTTATGACACCTCTTTGCAAACTTGAAACAGTCTGTTTCCATAGTTAGCCAGTAATAACCTGCCCGCAGTAGTTTTCTCGTCATAGCATGCCCACCAGCATGTGTACCAAATGTACCCTCATGTATGTATTCCATGAGCAACATTGCTTCTTTCTCATCTACACAGCGTAGCAACACCAAGTCGTGGTTTCTTTTGTATAGGACACCGTCAGGATTCAGATAGAAATTGCCAGCCAATCTCCTAAGAGTCTTCTGATCTCGACTGGATGCCCCAGCCGGGTACTCCTTGCTCTTCAGGAAATTCTGGATGTCAAAGTACCAGGGTTGACCATCGGGAGCCTCGTCGATGGCAAATATGAATACAGGGCTATCAAGCCGAGAGATAACAATCCGGGGAGCCTCGTTCCAGAAGTTAATTTTATACATCGAAGACAATGTCGCCAGGGCGTCAGCCATTTGATTTTCTGCTCGCGGCACATGATGCAATTCCACCTTGTCAAAGAAAGGCAACAATCTCCTTGCATAATTCATATAGGGTATCAGGTGTGGCTGTCGCGTCTCCCATTCTCCTTTAATTTGATTCACCACTAGAGCTGAGTCTCCGTATACATCCAGATGTTTGATTCGCAAATCAATAGCTTCTTCCAGACCCATGATGCAAGCCTCGTATTCAGCCTCATTATTGGTAACGGGAAAAGTCAATCGGGCAGTAAACGGGATGTGCGACCCCTGAGAAGTGGTGATAATTGCCCCTATTCCGCTACCATAGGAATTTACAGCTCCGTCAAATATCAACTGCCATTTGGAACCCAACTCTGGTCCTTCCTCTGGCAACGGTTCTTCGCAATATTTCATCTTCAGGTACATGATATCCTCGTCAGGAAAATCAAACCTCATCGATTGGTAGTCCTCAACAGGCTGCTCTGCAAGGTACTCTGACAGAACGCTACCTTTAATAGGCTTTTGCGAGACATATTGGATATCATATTCGGTTAACACCATCTGCCATCGGGCAATTCTTCCGGAGAGTGCTTGCTTCTCAAACACGTATTTGATTGGATCCATCTTTGAAATTAGCAGGGTTGTATGATTTAGCATGTATTGCCTCAAACGTTTGGCGGCCCAGATAGTAGATCGCATGCTCTTTACGTCCTGTCTCGTCGTGTTGACCGAGAACACAACCCATACTTTCCTCAAGAACCGTCAAATACATAATCAAAGGTCTCCCGCCCACTGGGGGTATCAAAACAGGAGGTTCCTGCAAGTATTCTTTTATCTTGTCGAACGCATTGTGACAATTTTCATTCCAGGTCACAACCTGATCCTTTTTCAACAACTTGAATAACGGCTCGCATGTCGCAGTTAGGTGAGATATGAATCGGGCGATATAGTTCAACCTCCCTAAAAACCCACGCACTTCTTTTTCTATTTTAGGCGTCGACATTTCTTGTATTGCTTTTATTTTCGCAGGATCAACCTCTATTCCTTTTTCGATCACGATAAACCCCAGTAGTTTGCCCGATCTCACCCCGAAGGTGCACTTGTTAGGGTTTAGTCTCAACCTGAACTTCCTAAGTCTCTTGAACAGTTTCAGCAGATTAACCAAATGCTCCTCCTTCGTCTGGGATTTTGCAATCATATCATCAACATAAACCTCGATCTCTTTGTGCATCATGTCATGAAAGAGAGTCGTCATAGCACGCTGATATGTTGCCCCAGCGTTCTTCAATCCGAAGGGATCACTTTGTAACAAAATGTTCCCCAGGGGGTAATGAAGGTAGTCTTCTCCATGTCTTCTGGCGCCATTTTGATCTGATTATAGCCTGAGAAGCCGTCCATGAAGGAGAATACGGAGAACTGAGCAGTGTTATCAACCAGCACATCGATGTGAGGAAGTGGAAAGTCATCTTTTGCGCTCGCTTTGTTCAAATCACGGTAGTCTACACATATTCGCACTTTACCGTCTTTCTTTGGCACTGGCACAATATTAGCGACCCATGAGGGATATTTTGTAACAGCTAGGAAACCGGCATCCCACTGTTTTTGAACTTCCTCCTTGATCTTCACAGCCATGTCTGGTCTAGTTCTTTGGAGTTTCTACTTAATAGGCGGACATTCCTCTCGCAGTGGCAGACGGTGAACAACCATATCCGTATCCAACCCAGGCATATCCTCGTACGACCAAGCAAATATATCACTGTACTCTTTGAGCATCTCAACCAACCTTATTTTGTTGTCGCTCTGCAGTGCAACCCCTATACGGATGTTTCTCACCACCTCTTCCGACCCCAAATTGATAATCTCAATGACATCCTCATGAGGCAGAATGATTCTTTCTTCTTGTTTCAACAACCAGGTCAACTCTTCTGGTACGTCGCCATCTTCAACAATCTCTTCCTCAGCCTGAAATATCGGGTGCTCAAAGTCGAAGTGAGTCATACGCGTTTCATAGATGTCATCTGAAATAGTAATCCTGCAAAGGAAATGGTTAAATGCTTCAAAACGCAGACAAAGCGAATAACCACGTTGCTACTTTATTGTAATAGATAAAAATAGGAAAAACAGGGATCACAACATTTGTATATGAAAAACGCCTTTATTTCATGATTAAACAATGTAATGTACATAACCAAATGGCCCTAAGCAAAATCACTATGCCCCGGGTAGGACATAGGATTATTCAACAATTAAGAAAACAAATCATTACTGTTTAGTTGTCACAGGGACAGTTTCTCGAATAGACCAATTGCAGAGACTTTGTCCTGGCACGCTTGGCTTGATCCACGCGTCCATATCACAGTCGCTATCTCCGTCTTCAGCATCGGAAATAGCATTGATAGTCTCGAAGCTCACCCCACTTGGTGTGATGGTTATCGGCCCTCAAAACTTGGGCGCTCCTGAAGAGGATGTTGACGACGAAGGATGATATCCAAGCCCGAACCTGTCATTCTTCACTGGAATCTCCAATACCTACCCCCAGCCCTTGGTTTCGCCTTCCTGCACTAGAGCTTGAGCCTCTTTGCAGGATGACACTGCCACGTCTGATATTTTGCTGGACCCCTGAGCCTTGTCTTTAACTCGCAACCCCTCGAAGGCTTGACAAGATGTTTTGTGTATTTCTCCGTCGACCTCCACATATTTGAATGAAGACAAATGGCTAACCAGAATGTCTTCCTCTCCACAAACAGTGACGACACTATCCCCAACCATATACTTCAGCTTTTGGTGTAACCTGGATGTGACTGCCCCGACAGCATGGATCCATGGGCGCCCAAGAAGACAACTATATGCTGGCTGGATGTCCATTATATAGAATTCAGTCTCAAATATTTCAGGCCCCACTTGCAACGGTAATGTTATTGATCCGAAAACTGACCTCCTCGTTCCATCAAACACCCTCACCACTAAATCACTGGGCGTGCAGATAATCCCCCTGATATCCAACTTCAACATGGCTTTCTTCGGTAGCACATTCAGGGAAGATCCGGTGTCTACTAAAACATGGGATATGATCGTGCCCCGGCATTCCACTGACACATGCAATGCCATATTATGCTCTCGCCCTCTTGGAGTCAAATCAAAGTCTGTGAATCCCAAACTGTGCCCCGCAATGACATGCGTCATCACCCCTTCTAACTGATTAACAGAAACCTCTTGAGGAACGAATGACGTGTCTAGAATCTTCAGCAAAGCGTTCCGATGGGCCTCGGAACATAACAGCAATGATAGGATGGAATTTTTTGACGGCGTTTGCTGAAGGTGCTCCATGATTTTGTGATCACTTTTACGAATGAGCCTCATAAACTCCTCCACATCCTTAAGTGACGTGTCCTTTTCATTCGACTGAGAAGGACCACCCTCAGCTACCTTGGTTTTACCCTTGGCTAATCTTTCCGCCTCTACCTCGGGCGACGTGAAGATTCTTCCGCTTCTGGTCATACCCCCTGTTCCGACAACATTATCTACAACCCCAGCTGGTTGTCCATTGACTTCAATTCTCTCACCGTCACAATATACCTCCAACCCGTAAGTCCACGACACTGCTTTAGTACTCTCAAAAGGAACCGATCCTGCTTTAGTAATTGTGATCGTCGGCCGCCTGGCAGGCGTCGTTATCGTTATTGTTTTCCTCGGAATCGTCACCGTCGCAACATCGTTCTGCTCATCACACAACGCCTCTACAGGCTTTTCAACCGCGGTTCGATCAAATTGCAAGGTACCTTCATCCATCATAGCCTGAATACCCTGCTTCAACTCATTACAACCCTCTGGCTGGGTCCAACAATCCAAGCAAAACTCGTCACAACCTGGGAATACACCCCCTTTTAGCAACGTGCTTTTAATCTCACCCAACGGTGTCTTCAGCTCATTGACATCCATCACTAGATTCAAATTCTCTTCTGTCAAGATGGCATTTGCCCCATGATTGGGCATAGGCTGTTGTACGATATTTGGGCCCACCTGTCCAAAGTTGATAGCTTTGCTATCCAATAAATCCTGAACTTTGTGTTTAAATGCCTGACAAGCTTCTACATCATGCCCGGGCGCCCCAGAATGGAATTCGCAATGCTTGTTGGTGTCATACCCATAAGGGAGTACCTCCCCTGTAGGTGGTGCCAAAGTCCTCTTTTCAACCAAGTTTAACCCTAGCAGGGTCTGGAGGAGTTCTGCATACGTGGAAGGAGGTGCGTCGAACACTCTTTTCTGTCGCGCATTTTATATCCTTCTCTGGCCAGGATTCTGTCCTTGCTGTGGCTGTGGTTGTTGTTGTTGTTGCTGCCCTTGTTGAGGAAAAGGGATAGTGACACTAGCTATCTGTTGCGGCTGAACATACTGATGTCTTCCTCTACCCCTGCCCCTGCCACCAAACACGACACTAGTATCACCCTGTCGCCTACCACCAAACGCTTTTCTGGCACCTCCTGCTGAAGTAGACTCACCTGCTTGGAACCTTCCAACTTTAATCCCGTTCTCGATCATCTCCCCCATAAGAATCAAATCTGAGAAACTTCTCAATGACACACTAAACCATTTTTCATAGAACACCCCCATAAATGTCCCAATGAACATGTCATTCATCTCCCTTTCAATTAAAGGAGGATGCACCCTCGCTGCCATATCGCGCCATCTTTGCGCATACTCTTTAAAACTTTCGCCGTTCTTCTGTGACAAACCCTGCAATTGGACCCGGTTTGGCGCCAGATCGCTGTTATATTTGTAATGTGTCACGAAAGCATCAACCAACTGCTTCCAGGTTTTAATCTGCGTGGGCTCCAGCCCCATATACCATTCCAGTGAAGGTCCTGACAAGCTATCCTGAAAGAAATGCATGAGCATCCTTTCATCATCTGAATACGCGGACATCCTTCTGTAATAAGAGCGGACATTGACCTTAGGGCAGGTGTCCCCCTTGTATTTGTCAAAAGTTGGAGCCTTGAATTTCAACGACACCCTCAGCCCTGGTACCAAGCCCATTGTAGTCATATCCAAACCGGTGGAGTTCTGACTCACTACCCCCTTCATCTGTTCTTCAAGCATTCTGATCCTCTGCACAGGATCAACAGGTCCTTCAAACCCCACACCTCTTCCAGAAAAGGCATCCTCCTGGCGGTCTTCGCCCCAATTCACATTTTCATTTCCATATCCGTCGTAACCAGTGTTGCGACCAAACCCTTGCTGATTGATCATGGGACCTCGTCCCCCATTACCGAAACCCTTGTTGACCCTAACAGGTCCAAACCCAGTGTTGACAGGAATCACCCCAGCACCATTCATATTACCAAATCCACCATACCCCTGGTTAGTGTTACCAAAACCGTCATAACAGAAACCCTGACTGTTGAAGCCGAATTTCCCATCCTGATTGACGTAATCAAATCCCTGATCATTGTAGCTGAAACCATTGTTGCCAAAACCATTACTACCATTGTTGTGACCACCGCCTTGGTTGGCGTCCCCAAATCCAACATTGTTAACAACAGTCTCATTTCCATTCCCTGTGTTACCATTGGCATCGCCAGCGTCATCGTTTACAACCACAACAGGTGGGGTCACTACAGGTGGAACCACAGGCGTGGGGGGCCCATCCTCCAGAATAGTCTCAACGTGTGCAGAATTGTGGTCATTATTGCCATTCCCGTTGGTCCATGTCAGCAGCGGCTGTACCAACATCTGGAGGCTCTCCTGGCCCTTAGTAATGTTCTCCATTGCTTGCATGAACAGATTCAGCTTCTCGCGGATTTCCTGCATCTCCACTTGGACTTGATCCATGATTCTCTTGCAGTTGTTTCTGGTTGAGTAGCGGTGGACTCTTTGTTCGTCAATCCTGGAAAACCTGGAGATGCAGGAGATGAGATACAAGTTCAACAAGTAACTAGCAATGCAAAATGGATATGTAGATGCAATATGTGTCTGTGCGTTAGGGAGATCAACCCCTGATTCTAGTGCCAAAGTGCCAGTGCAGTGACAGGGATAGTAATAAGAAGCTCGAAACCCAATCATAGAAAACATCTCATATATTGAGGAAAAGCCCATCAAGTAAGGAATACAATATTACTGATTGTACAATAGGAAGGCATGACCTCAACCAACAATCCTGGTGATGGCCAGCACAATGCAAATAAAGCATACACATCAATACATGAGATAATCAAGTGCGACCATATGCCTGGTACTCCTCTAGTAATCTCTTAGTCTTGGGATGATTTGGCTGAGCAAGCAACCCTTCGACGAGCGAGTCTTTTTGCCTGATAACACGCTGGAGATCACCAATGGATTCATCCCAAACACCTTCCCCAAAGTAATCTTCTAGCTTCCGTTTCTGGGATGCAGACTCTTTCTTGCGCTTGATAACTTTGTTCAAGGCATTCTGGACATCATACCTCCTCGTAACCTCTTCTTCCAACCTCTTCTGGCTAGCCTTCAACTGACCTTCCAGCTTAGAGGTCTGTAACTTCAGTTTGTCTTCTCTTTCCTTATTGCTGGTCAGCGTGGCGTTCCAGGTTTTGTTGAATGCAAAGATCTCCCGGTAGGCTATATCAAGTGCTTTCTTCTTAGACTCCAGCATATCATGAGAGCTCTTGAAATCTATCCCCAATCGCTCACGCTTCTTTTGTTGCTCAGTCAATTCTGTGCCTAGTTGATTCACCAGCTTCGTTTGCTGCTCGAAGGAATATATGGCCCCATTCCTTTCGCTCCTGAGTTGCACTAACTCTTCCTCCAACTTCTCGTTAGCTTTCATTAGCTCTTCTTTCTCCTTCACAACCTGTTCATACCTCTCAATAGGCACAGTAGTTGGCTCCTCAATCACGAGGGGAGCAGGAGGTAATACTGCAGGAAACGACATCCGCACCTGCTTTGCTCTATCTTGGATCCAGACTTTGTACGGGGCGTAGGCTTGACAATCATTTTTACCCAACAATGGCTTACCCCTCCTGTTGATGTTTCTCCAAGCATGCCGAAGATTGGACAATAGTTCTCCCTTCAAATCACCTGTGAAGTACAGAGATTCCTGTACTTCCTCCTCTTTTGGCGGGTTTTTCAAAGCATACCCGAATTGCCTGATCAACAATGAAGGATTGTAGTTAATACACCCTTTTCTCCCAATCAGAGGAACGTTAGGATATCCGGCGCAGCTATAGATGATCATAGATCCCAGCAAATCTTTATTAAACCAGACAATATTTTCTGAAGAAAGTCTCATCAGATGCTCAGACCAATCCACCGTATCTGCAGACTCAGCGAAGATACCCCTCTTGGGCAGATGACTCTCAAACCACATATACAGTAAAAGCCCATAACAAGAGACGTTCTTGCCCCTCCTGTTCTCGTTCTTATAATGCAGCGAGTGATAGAAATCTCCAATCAAAGTAGGCACAGGATTGCCTGAAGCAAATATATAGAACGCATCCAGATCAACGAAGTCAGGAAGGTTCGGGAACAGTACAATGCCATAGATACACAAAGCAAGAATAGCATTAAACACAACCCAACATCCACTCTTGGCATACTCTTGTGCTTTCCCAACCAATAACTTGAGAGAAAAACCAGACACTCCATTCCACAATCTCAACAGCAGCTCTGAGGAGTCTAAATGCAAGGCAACAGTCAAATCCTCCAGTTTGGGCTCAGTATCCATATGAATGAAAGGTACCCTGTTCTGAATGGTCAACTCTAAGATCTCAGCATATTCCTCCATGGTCGGAGCCAGAATGAAGTCAGGGAAAGTAAAACACCTCAGCGGGGGGTCATAGAACTGCATTAGAATGTACAATCCGTTACGCTCATACATGGATGGTTTATACACCAATCTAAGTAACCTCCCATAACTCTTCCTGAAGCTTTTCTTCACATCATCATCAGCTAGAGATATCAAACCAAGCAAAGAAGAAACATCTGGAGTAGGCAACCTGTACGCCACAGTCTTCTTCAGGGTATCCATAATATCGGCAGACAGAAATCCGGGCAACTAGAATCAGAAGTATGAAAATGCACCTGCAGCACAGACACACATTAATGATATGCAGGATGAGTATGCAACAATGCAATATGCAACATGCAACAGGGATCAAGTGAACATGGCTGAGAAGCCCAATTCACCATGCTGGTCTCAAATAGACCCACAAACTGCTCAAAACCTGGTCTCAAAAGATCAACCGCAATGCTCCAACCTGGTCTCAACAGACCCAATAACACTGCTCTGGTGAAGAACCTCAAGTAACCACACATACTGATCCAATATCAAGAAGACCGGGTAGTCTGGAGGTCAAGTTTCCTGCATGCCCCAATCCCTCTCACAGGTGGGTGTCCTATCAACTGACTCAAGGTACGACATCCTATGCGGTCGTCGGCATCACAGACTTTCAAGACTGATGATATGATACCCAGAAGGTGTGGCATCATCATGTCCTGAAGAGGCCTCACTTAGCCAACTTCCAAATGATCGGTCCCCGGAGTCGACAATCCAACTAACCAACAACCCCCTCAACCCAAACGGTTGAAAAAGAAGTCAACCAGAAGAACCTCGTCCGAGCGTGGATTTTACGGGACACTAGTACATGAAAAGCATGCACGCGCCCACTACTTTCCACAACTAATTCTAGGTGCACTCAAGCCCAGGTCCGACTTATCTCTCAATAGATCACCCCATCCCCAAAACAGTAATAACAATATAAAGCTGACAATAAAATGCGGAAAGTAAACACAAAAATGTAAATCCATACAAAACCCACGACGGGAAAACAAGTTCTAGGACTGACTCCCGTAGGGAACTGTTGGAGTCCCCAGCAGAGTCGCCAGCTGTCGCTACTGCGAAAATCGGCGCCGGCTATGACAGAAGAGTCTCCACCGTGCGTTATTTATCCCAACGGAGGGAAAGGAAACGCTCAGAGTAAACCTAATGCAAAACGGGAAAGGAGTGGTCGTCGCAACCAAATCCTGGATTCGGGAGTCGATTACGTAAGGGGAAGGTATTAGCACCCCTCACGTCCGTCGTACTCGATGGGATCCACGCTTGTTTTCTAGTACGGATTGTTATACTATCTACTCTACAGGTCTGGGGTTAAAAAAAAATTAAAATGACTCGGCAAAGTATCGCACTTTATGCCTACGTATCCCCGTCTGGAACGAGAAATCAGAGTCAACGTAGTTCGCCTACCTACGGGTTAAGGGGGAAGGTTGCTCGCTAGGATACGACATCCTATGCCTACGTACTTTCATACAACATGAAAGATCAGAGCAAACATAGTTCGGGCCACGGAAGACATAGATTTGTCTGACTGTTTTTTATCTTTCTGAAAAGAGGTTTCTTCGGATTAAGAGTCCAAGCGGACAAAAATGACACTTTGATGTTTGTTTTCAGTCTTTTATGCAAGAAGTGTTTTTTAGTTTGTTTGCAATCTCTGACGCACTAGAGACTATGATTTGAGAGTGACTATATCGCGTGTCACCCAAAGGGTACCACACTAAGCGGTCAGACTACTGGAAAGAAGCTCTTCAGCAACCCTTTCTCCAATAGCTTAAGGCTCGTAACGTACGACATCGATTAACCTTATTACTGTGTTTTGAATTGTTTTGAGATAGAAGAGAAAGAAATTCTAAAACCTAAGGTTTGAAAATGGGAATCAAAACTAACCTAATGTTGTCATGCATGGGTTACAACCTAATGTCTGTCATATTTCTCTCTTGCACAGAGGGAAACAGAGATCCTAGGGGATAAACGGAAAAGAAACAAATATATACAGTGAACAGTAAAATGCATGAGATGCAGCAATACAAGCGAGGCAAGGGAGTCCCGCTCAACCTCGAACCTGGGAAAACAATAGGCAAAGTGAAACAGCTTCACTTCGAACCTAAGGGGTAAGCTGAACAAGCCAACAACAAAAGAAAATAAAACCCCTACACCAACTTTGACAGCAACACCAGCTCCTACAGCAAGCAACTCAAACAGCAACAGCTCTGACAGCTATAGTTGATTAACAGCAACAAGGTTGACAAGCACTGGCAAGCACTGAACCCCAACAAGTAAACAGCTTCAAAAAGCATCAGGACCCTAACTCCAACAGATAACCAGCTTTAACAGGCACAAGCTTCAACTTCACCAATCTTCAATGAACTTCATTCTTCAATAGGTTCCCATCTTCAATGCCACCACTCCAGAAGAGAATCAATTATCAGATTAAGTTGAAATGCTAAACAACTTATTGACAACCAAAGGAAGCCTATAAGCACTTAGCATTGTAGGGGAGAGGTTCCCTCAAAGTTCTACTTCTAAAGTATGTCGCTTATCCCTCCAAAGGAAGGATGTGAATACTTTAAAAGGACTTTATGTCATAGAGAGGAATAGAAGAACTAGATACTTTCTATGTTTGCAAGAAGAAATCAATCTAATCTAAAGCTCTCCCTATATTTCCTATCTCCTAAGCCACCTTCAAAAACCACCTTCAAAGAGAAAGACCTCATACCCCAAGCTCCATCATTTGTCTCCAATCATCTTCAATGTCTTCACAAGCCCCAACAAGCAAAGCTCAAGCCCCAAGCCTAATTGAAATAACCCAAACCAAACAAACAAGCAAAATGCCCAAGAGGGAAACACACAATCACCACTAAAATTGCAAAAATCAAGTAAAATAGTAATACTCACTATAAAATCCTAGATTAATTTCTAAGGGAACCTAACCCTATACCCAATACCCCATATAAACCCCAAGGCCTAAATCAAACCCTAGGTCCCCAAACTATGCCCTAAACTACACCTAAGTGCTGTGAAACCCTAATTCTAATACCTCTCCTATTTACCTCTCAAACTAATCTAAGTTTTAGTCACAAAAATATGACAAAATTCCTAAGGGTACATGCTTCACTAATCTAATCAGCCTCACGAGAATAAATCAAAAATCATGCACCAATCTCTCATACTAAATTCAGAAAAAAGAAGTATCAAACAAATGCAAAATAAAAGCAATAATATTGTAAAATATGCCAAAAAATATAAAATGCATGAAATTAATATTTTTATTATTTCACAATTTTCTAGAAGTCCTAAGGGAACTAAGGAAAAAAATCCCATCCTAAAATGATTATTTTTCAATTTGATATGAATTATTTACTAACCTATATGCAAACATGAAATAAAAAGAAAATCAGCTAAAAAAAACAAACTGGCGTGGTGAATAGCAATAATCTGCAGTTCAAAAATGATGTTGGGCTCAGGAGGGGGTGTGCTTATCAGGCGTGTGCTAAGCCCAGACCAAATCAGAAAACACTTGGAAAATTGGATGGAAATTGATAAAAGTGTGTCGCGAATAGCAATTAATTCGCACGTTATATCCAATTGGGCTCCAAATGGGGGTGTGATTAGCAAATCTCATCTAGGCCCAAAACAAAATCCAACGGAGAGGGAGGTGCAGTGGGGAAAACGGAAAAGATGCTTAGCAAAGGAACAATGGGCCTAAGGCCCGAGTCCAACATCACCCTCATCAGCACACAAAACCCTAATTCACTAAAACTCTCTACCTACTGTTCATCACTAACCCTAGCGCCGTTCCCACCCTCTCTGAGTCTCTCTGTCTCACCATCTCTTCGCCAACCACAAAACACTCACCAACACCCATCACAAACTAAGGCGCCTCAATTTATCAGCTCAGATTACCTTCCTAACCTAATCTTGTTCACAATCTAACACCCAACTAACCTAGTTCTTCAGCTAACAAAACAAGCTATGAAAAGTAGCAAGTTTAGAGAAGAACCTGGAAATGCTATGAAGACGCTGATTTCCGGAAGCAGCTTATGAAGATGGCGCGATTCAAGATGCATGAAGATCTGCGAATCTTGGAGCTGGACGATGAAGATCTAACGACTTGATGAGTTGAACGATCGTCGTCGAAATCGTTGAAGATTGCTTGAAGATCTGAAGACTCAAGCTATATGTGCAATGATCTCTTTGACGGTGTTCTTGAGGGCGATCTGAAGATCTTGGAACACTCAAGAGGCACGCGTGATGATTTCTTGGCCGGTGTTGACAGAAATCTGGAGAGGAAGAAGATGAATGTTCTTGATCTACGATGAATCCGAGAAAGATATGAAGATTTGGAAAAAATGTTACGAAGGTGGATGTTGGTTACTGAAGATCTTGTGAAGGTTTCTGAAAAATCATGAAGAACGCTATGAATTTTCCGGCGATGGTTTGATGTTTCCGGCAAGTTGCTGATGAAGATCGATCGTTGAGGATGATGAAGTTTGGATGAGTTTCTGGAAATTTGTAGTTTCCGGTGGAAATTCAAGTTCCGGCGACGGTTAGGAGATTTTCGGCGATGGTTGCATGTACTCCGGTGGAGGTCCGGTTAGTGGGAGCCAGCTGGCTGATGCATGCAGAGGGGAATTGGGTGAGAGCCACGTGTGGCTGAGGGAGAGGTGGCAGAGAGAGAGAGTGGTGTGAGGTGTCAGTGATGAATGAGGTGGTCAACCCTGAGATACACGCGTGGCACACCTTATATAGTGACAAGTGGCAGCAATTGGGCCCCCAAATTCGGACAGCTGGCCCATTTAGACTAAACTCAGACTTAATGACAGGATTAATTGGACTAAGACTTGAATTAAATGAAATGAAAATGATGCTTAATGGCTAATGAAGACTGATTAATGAACGAAATTAAGACTAATTAATAAAACTAAAGATGATTAAACTAATCTAATTAAAGCTGCTCAATTAATCCTAATTAACAAGACAATTAACCCTAATCAATTAATATCCTAATTAAAACTAAAAAATCAATTAATATTCTACAATTTACTTAAAATCTATTCAAATATCTAAAAAAACTATTTAAATTCTATTCAATTAAAAAATCTATTGAATATATATCTAAAAATACTATATTAAAACCTATTTAAAACTATTTATTCTATAAAATCTATAATATTCTATTAATTCTAAAAAATACTATTAAAGCTAATAAAATTCTAAAAGCAACTAAAGGCTCTATTTAAATTCTAGAAAATAATAAAACATATTTAATATCTAAAGACTCAAATAAATCTATAAAAAAAATCTATTAAAAACCATTAAAAATCTAGAAAATAAAATAGAAAATTCTAAAAAATGCCAGGAAGCCGATCAAATCGATTAGAGAACAATTGCACAACCACAGCGAAATAAGCGATAAAAACCGGACCCCGAGATGTCCCCAAAACCACAGCGAGAGCTGAAAACACAGGGAACGAGCACCAATTCTCAAAATAAAACCTCGTATTGGCCTGAAATGCCTGAAGCGTGATCAGAGGGCTGTGATCCCGATAAAATCAATCTGACTGAGAAAACGCAATGTAGGCAGTATGCGAATGCAAAATGCGTCGAAACATAAACCAAAAGTGGGAACCGGTTGGTCAAATTTTGGGGTGCAACACTTGTGGATACAGGATCTTCTTTAAACGTGCTCCCGAAGAAGGCCCTGATGAAGTTAGATATGAAGGGGTTGATTTGGTGGTGCGTGCGTTTGACGGAACCCGAAGATTCGTGTTCGGGGAGGTAACTTTGCCGATTCAGGTTGGACATGAAGTCTTTAATGCAGTGTTTTACATCATGGATATCTAGCCGGCCTACATTTTTCTACTAGGTCGCCCATGATTTCATTCAGCGGGGGCTGTTACATCAACTCTGCATCAGAAGTTGAAATACATGGTTGGTGGTAGCGTTGTTACGGTATGCGGAGAGGAGGATATCATGGTCATCCATTTATCATCCTTTAAGTATGTTGAAGTGGATGGAGAGATCTATGAAACTCTTTGCCAAGCCTTCGAAGCGGTCAAGATCAAAGACAAGTCTCTGGTTGTAAGTAAAGAGCCTAAAGTGGATATGTCCTCGTTTAAAGAAGCCCAAGCAGTGGTACAAACTGGGGCAGTGCAGGGATGGGGCCAAGTGTTGGAAATCCCCCACAAGCAAGAAAAAATTGATTAAGAGTATCGACCGCCGTTCTCCTCTCCTTTAGCCTTGCAGAGCGCACTGCGCTATAAAGGGCCTGTGCAGTTTACCAATGGGGGAGTCATCTTCGAGAGAATCAATGATGTATCTGACGAAGATGGAGACAGTGACTATGATATGGATGCCTGGACCAAGCCATGTATTCCAGGACAGAGCCTACGCAACTGGTCAATTGAAGAATTCATTCAAGTGACAACAAAACAATAATGCTTTGTTTTTCCAGTTATTGTGCTACTCTATATCCTACCCGGGGCATAGCGGTATTTTACTTCAGGGCCTTACTTGTTTATGTACGAACATTGTTTATCAATTAATCAAAGGGAGTTTTCTCATTCAAATTTTGTGATCTCTGTTTTTCTTATTTTTATTTTTCACAATAAAATGGCAATGCGGTTTATATTTGTTTGCAAATTGTTTGAAACATTTAACCATTTTCACTGCAGGGTTCATATTGCAGATGACACCGATCCAGAACCTTCTATGACTCGCTTCGACTTCGATCAACCGATATATCAAGCTGAAGAAGAGATTGATGAGGATGAAGACCTGCCTGAGGAATTAGCCAGACTTTTGAAACAAGAAGAGAAAATCATTCTGCCTCATCAGGAGGAAATTGAGGTCATTAATCTGGGTTCTGAGGAAGTTGTCAGAAATGTTCGGATAGGGGCTACGCTGCAGAGCGACGTCAAGCAAAGACTGATCGAGATGCTTCGAGAGTATAGTGACATCTTTGCTTGGTCGTACGAGGATATGCCTGGGCTTGATATCAACACAGTGGTTCATCGCTTACCGTTGCGTGAGGAATGTCCGCTGGTCAAGCAGAAGCTTAGAAGAACAAGACCAGATATGGTGGTAAAAATCAAAGAAGAGGTCCAAAAGCAATGGGATGCTGGATTTTTAGCCGTGACCACTTACCCTCTGTGGGTCGCCAACATAGTGCCTGTACCGAAGAAAGACGGTAAGGTGCGGATGTGTGTTGATTATTGGGATTTGAACAAGGCGAGCCCTAAAGATGATTTCCCGCTCCCTCACATTGACGTATTGGTCGACAATACGACTCAATTTTTGGTGTTTTCCTTCATGGATGGTTTCTCGGGCTATAATCAGATAAAGATGGCACCGGAGGACATGGAGAAAACAACATTCATTACATCGTGGGGAACGTTTTGCTATAAGGTGATGCCTTTTGGCTTCAAGAACGCCGGAGCAACATATCAGCACGCTATGACAACACTCTTTCATGACATGATGCATAAAGAGATTGAGGTTTATGTTGACAATATGATTGCTAAATCCCAGACAGAGGAGGACCATCTGGTTAACTTGTTGAAGCTGTTTGAGAGGCTTAGAAAGTTCAGATTAAGGTTGAATCCAAATAAGTGTACTTTTGGAGTTCGGTCCGGAAAGTTATTGGGGTTCATTGTCAGCGAAAAAGGAATTGAGGTAGATCCTGCAAAGATAAAAGCCATACAAGACATGCCAACACCGAAAATAGAAAAAGAAGTCAGTGGTTTCCTGGGGAGATTGAACTACATTGCTTGGTTCATATCTCATCTCACAGCCACGTGTGAGCCAATGTTTAAATTGTTAAAGAAAGATCAAGCCGTTGTCTGGAATGAAAATTTTCAAAAAGCATTTGATAAGATAAAAGAGTATTTGCAGGAACCTCTGATATTGATACCCCCAGTAGCTGAAAGGCCTTTAATCATGTACTTGACGGTTCTTGAGAATAGTATGGGTTGTGTTCTCGGTCAACATGACGAGACTGTAAGAAAGGAGCATGCGATTTATTATTTGAGTAAAAAGTTCACAGATTATGAGTCCCGTTACTCAATGCTCGAGAAAACGTGTTGCGCACTCGCCTGGGATGCCAAACATTTGAGACAGTATATGCTCAATCACACAACCATGCTGATTTCGAAGATGGATCTAATTAAGTATGTCTTCGAGAAGCAAGCGCTCTCAGGAAGAATTTCCAGGTGGCAGATGGTACTGACAGAGTACGATATACAGTATGTTTCTCAGAAAGCCATCAAAGGAAGTGTTCTGTCAGAATACCTTGCTGAGCATCCAATCGAAGATTATTAATCGATGAAGTTTGAATTTCCTGATGAGGATATCATGTTCCTCAAAGCGAAAGATTGTGAAGAACCATTACATGGTGAAGGTCTAGAGAAGGATTGTTGCGGTGGAAATAGGATCACAAACTATTAATTAGTTCGAATCACAATTCAATTCACAACCGCTCTTTGATTTATCCGAAGGAAAAGGTCAAAAGAGGGAAAACCTATTTTGCATTGTAAACACAATGCGGGGAAAGATCTAGGGTTCGGGGGTTGATTAAGCTTAGGGAAGGTATTAGCATCCTAAACTTCTGTAGTACTCTACAGGAACCTTTTGTTCAAATTTTTACTATTTGCTTTATTTATTTGCTTAAGGTATATGTACAAAGGGATTAAAAGTGAGAAAGGAGACCTAAGGGGTTAATTCTAAGTTTACTCGGCAAGACATCGCATCTTGTGCCTACGTATCCTTACGGGAATGGAATCAGAGTAATCGTAGTTCCCCTCAAAAGGGAGGTTAGAGACTTCTTGACTGTGGTCAAGGTCTCAAGGGGAATAAACGCATCTTAAGGACACGCTTACGTGGAGTGTAGAAACTCCAAATCTCTACGTTGAATTGTTAAGTTGTAATTACGGTTAAATTAGGTTAAGTTAGGGATTCCACGGTGGGAAACCCTAAAGTGAGCGCGGCGGCTCTTTGACCTAATGCTAGGGGTAACATGGTAATTTTGTCTGCGGCGAGACATGTATGAAAATTAGGATTTGTAAGGTGAAAGGGTTTGAAGTTGAGGACTATTGGCGCGGCGACCAAAAGCTAGACCTAACCTTCGGATGTGTGTAATGTGACAGAATAATTGATGAATGTGTGAGACTTGAATCGTGCAAGCAGCAAAATTTTAAAAGCAGAAACGTAAACGCGATTATTGATTCGCGAGGTTACAACCGAGAAGCAATTACAATAATGATGAAACTTAAATAAAACACAATGTAATAAGCTACAAAATGAACACACGCGTTAATGGGCACTGTCAGACGGTAAGTGGACGAGTTCATGAGACAAGAGTGCAATGTTGAAGGTTTTTATTGTTTTTAAAGAAAGAAATTTGATTAAGTTAAAAATGTTTAAGCACAAAATTAATTTAAATTTTCAACAAAAATGGTTTTAATTTAATTATCTACAAATTTTTTAATTCAAAAAAAAGTTTGATGACATTATTTTAAAAAATGTCTTTTTAGTCCTTATTTTAAAGAAAACTTTGATACTATTTATTTAAAAACAATTTTAATATTTAAAAAAAATAAAAGGTTTTTAAAAAACAATTTTTAACTATTAAAAATTAAAAAGGTTTTTGAAAAACAATTTGTAAAAACAAAAATAAAAAGGGTTTTTAAAAAAAACAATTTTTAAAAAAACAAAAATAAAAGGGTTTTTAAAAAAAAACAATTTTTAAAAAACAAAAATAAAAGGGGTTGGGCCGGTAATCACCTCCGGACCCAACCCGGTTGGTGAGTAACAAAGACTAAAACACATTTTTAGGGTTTCAGAACCCTATTGTCCCCTTCGCGGCGCCGTTTATCTTTCTCTCGCTCTTGCTTCCGTCTCTCGCTGTGATTCTCTCTTCAATTATATTGAAAACCTGAAATCATACCGAACAACGTTAAAAGTAACGGTATTATGTTCTTTGCTTACGTTTTTCGTTCGCAATCGGTATCGAAGGGAGGCGATGATGGTGAACTGAGCCTCCGAGATGTTTGTCCGTCGTTGAATGAACGGCGCCGGCGAACCTCTTTCGTTGGGTGTGATCGATGGCTGTTTGTGATGGCTTTGGTTGAAAACTTCTTCTTCTTTCGATATCGCGGCCGCTAGGGTTTTGCTCGCGATTGTTGTTCGCCGTTTTTTCTCTCAGCGGTCCCTCCGTTTTCTCTCTCAGTGCGTTAGGGTTCCAACACGGTGAGATTGTTCCTTTTATAATTTCTTTTTTTTGGGCTTTTTGTTGGTTCTGGATTTTACTGAGATATGATATGATTTTTGTGGACTTGTGAACCTGACAATATTTCGATTTGATTGAGATTCTTTCCATTTTAGAATATTGATTGGATTTCGTTTTACTGATCTCCATTGGATTGCATTTGGATTGACTTGTTTTTCTGGATTTTTCAGAGGTGGATATCCATCCTTAAGTTTCGATTGGATAACTGAACTGGATGTGGATAACTGATAGTTTTTTTTTTACTGATATCTATTTTTCTGATGAATTTCTCTGATCTTTCTGATGAGATCTTATGTCTCTGAACAGGACTCCGTTTCTCTCTTGTAACTGGAGTTGGTCCTCTTGCACACGAACTTAATCCTTTCTTTCCTTTCAAGCCTGAATCCAGCTTTTGTTGGGCGATGATGTTTGAACTGAGCCCATGTCCTGTACTTTCGGTTTTTCCACTGTGAATTAACTTTTCCTCTTCTTTTTTCAGTGAACTAATGTTGAGGCTTTGGTTGAGTCAGAGCTGCCGAGGAGGGTATGCGGTGATGATGACTTTAGGGTCTGAACCTTTGAGGGATACTATTTGATGATGCCGCGGTTGCCTTTGACAGTTGCTTTTGATATGCTCTGCTGCTTAACATTTGTGATTTCATTTTGCAGGGTAACATGGAATTTTAACCCTTCATTGATGTTGTCCGATATTTCTCGAAACTTTGTTATGGCAGCTTCAATCTCTTTATATACAGGAAGCCTGGCTGTTGCAAACTGGGTGTCCCGAACTTGATTTTTCTGCTAAAATCCGTTGGTTGCGTAGCTGGTGTAATATGTGATCCTTTCCTTTCTGATATGGCTTGGCCTCGATTTTCCTTTTCTTCTTTTAGAGGGAATTGATACTTCGAATAGATCGACACCGCTGGGAAAGGTATGCGGCGATGATGACGCTTTGTCTGAGCCCTCAGAAAATGACGCTATGATTCCTGTGATGCTATTTGTGTTGCGAGCATGATAGTATATGGTTTTGGTAACTGATATGCTGTGACTGGTTGTTGGTTTTCGGACTGATTGTTTCTTTGTTTAAAATGGGCCATGATGTGCGATAGCTGAGCCTCTACACTTGGTGCCTTATTCCACGATGCCCCTAGCAGTTTGAGGTAATTTGGTCGCGGGATCTTACTGATACGAATTGAGCTTGATTCTGATTGTTTGTTGAATCACGCTTAGTCTCCTATCTTGGATTAACTTGAACTCGATTTTCTTGCACTTGTTGTTCTATTTTTTTCGAGCTGGTTCAGCGGCTTGCGAAGTGTTGGACTTGGTCCTTCTTTTTTAAGAACATGTGCTGGTTTTGGCACCTTGTGAACTGAAATTTTTATCTAACTTTGAGCATCCTGTGAGTTGTTTTGTTTATGCAGCTTATGAACTGTTTTGGCTTTGAGTTCTGTTATCAATTTTGTACTGATGCTGTTGTGGAATTTCAGGTGTTGGAAATTTTCGAAAACAAAACGATTCAGACCTGCCGGCATCCGGGTCTGAGTCCGAATTTGCCATGCTGTTTCACCTTTGTATCAATTTGGAAACCAAATGGGATTTACTCGATGACGGCATAGACCCTTTTCAGTTAATCATTTATCGGCCCGAACTTCTTTTACTCCTTCATCTTTCTCGGTTGTCCCTTAGATAAGAACAAATGTTACCTGATCTGACGCTAATGGCGCGGATCGGTAACGGGGGTAGGACGCAGCTTCGGTTGTGCCACTCCCGGCACTCGATGATGACGATGTTCTGAGAGTGTCGAAGATAACTTCTAACCCTTTCTGCTTCTGTTTGTTTCTCTTTTCTTTTGCAGGTGATCGAGAATTTCGTGGAGCATCATGAAGAACACTTAGGATTCTTTAGGATTTTTTTTTAGAGTAGATGTTCAGTGAAACTTCTTGTAAACAAAAATGAATATTCATGAATGTAATTCAAAGATTATTTATCCTTTTCAATTGTAAATTAAATACTTATGAAATAAAATTCCACAAATACTTATTTCTTTCTCAATTGAAATCTCAAATACTTATGAATTCCCAATATTTATATTTACTTCTTAGTTGTAAATTATAAATATTTATGAATAAAAAATCCACAAATATTTGAATTCACTTCCTAATTGTAAAGTATAAACATTCGCGAATGATATTCACAAATATTAAACTTTCACTCCCCTTTCCGTATTAGACAGTATTATGAACGATACTTTGACCATTTCAACCGCAACCTGATTAACTCCAAATAAATTCAAAATAATCCCACTTATGGTATGTCCGAAATGCTTTATTGATGAACACAAAAAAAACTGCTCAAACGGTCTTAGAACGAAACATGGGCAGTTGATGGCCCACATTCAACTATGTTTCTGACCAATTTTTCAGTAGTAATGACACCTTGATATAATTGAGCCATGCCTCAGAAATAGTGTCTCAAGTGTCTCAAAGCTCAGTAATAGCCCATCTTCAAAGAATTAACGGAATCCACGTAAAATGACCAAAATACCCCTGGGAACCAATCCTGCAAAACAAACACCTCCATGACTTGATAGTGGTTAGCAGATGCACAGATGAGATGCTATGCGAAATGACTGACTAAATATAAGGGTAAAATTTGGGGTATTACAGTTGCCCCTATTTAAATAACTACACCAGATGATTTGAGCGACGGAGACTCGAGGAATCATGGTGGAGGGATTTAAATATAGATAACCGAAAATTTTGCCCTTTTATGTGGCGATATGCAATGCTATGGACCAAGCGAGAACAAGCTAATGTAGACGGTGCCGTGAATATGATGTGATGCGTATGCTGGAATGATGAATGCGACAACGTTGACGAATATGAAGACACAGGGACAGACGCTACGAGAAGTACACGCTGGGAAAACGACTCGCTGGGACACAATACAACCTGGGGAGTTCTAAAATGATGGTCAACTGGTGCGAATACGACCAATTGTCATTTTTAGAACGGGAACGAGATTCTCAAATGGAGATGGTACCTATGACGCGGCCTCCACTGGGGAATCTAAAAGTAAACGGGATCATGTACGATTGCAAGATCGATCACATAATGCATGGAGCATTAAGCAAAGAATAACATCCAAGCTTCTGTAACCTATCCCTCGTGACAGGATCAAACGGACTTTTCGGGAATCCGTAGCAAATATACAAGGCAAAGATCGGCTGTATGCCAAAATAAATGGACTTTAAGAATTAGATCCTTAAATGGAGGTGGCACCTATGAGATGACCTCCACTTGGGGATGTCTAATAATAAAACGGGATCTACACGACTACAAGATCGATCACAGAATGCTGGAGCATTGAGCAAAGAATAACATCCAAGCTTCTATAAAATATCCTTCGTGATGGGATCAGACGGACTTTTCGGAAATCCGTATCAAATATACAGGGTAAAGACCGGCTGTATGCCAAAATAAATGGACTTTAATGGGAAATGCCCTGATAAGCTTCTCGAGGGAGAACTGTCACTTATCGTTGGATGGGACTTACATGCCACAACGAATAAGCACTCAAATAAAGAGGCTGCTGCTTATCTGATATATCAATTTTCTCATATTTAAGGTCGACGCCTGGAATACGATTCTGATTCTTCTTTTACTGAAGGATAAATGAACTTCTTCATACTTCAAGATCGTGCTCTCCTGAATATGATTCCGCTCCTTCTTTTACTAAAGGGTAAATGAACTTCCTCATACTTCAAGATCGTGCTCTCCTGAATATGATTCCGCTCCTTCTTTTACTAAAGGGTAAATGAACTTCTTCATACTTCAAGATCGTGCTCTCCTGAATATGATTCCGCTCCTTCTTTTACTAAAGGGTAAATGAACTTCTTCATACTTCAAGATCGTGCTCTCCTGAATATGATTCCGCTCCTTCTTTTACTAAAGGGTAAATGAACTTCTTCATACTTCAAGATCGTGCTCTCCTGAATATGATTCCGCTCCTTCTTTTACTAAAGGGTAAATGAACTTCCTCATACCTCAAGATCGTGCTCTCCTGAATATGATTCCGCTCAAACCTCCCCATACTTCAAGATCGTGCTCTCCTGAATATGATTCGGTTCAAACCTCCCCATACTTCAAGACGACAAGGAAAATGGAAGCTCAACTTCTCAATGGAGATGGCCATTTGCTGCGAGTCATAACGAAGATAGGATCGACCTCAGGCGAGAAATGTCGCTTATTTTGCAAGAGTAGCAATAATAAGCTTCTCATGTAAGAACTGCTTGTAGAGGTGATAACAGAGGATGATAAGCTTCTCTGGCGAGAACTGGTGCTGATCGATGATAAGCTTCTCAGGTGAGAACAGGTGCGTATCTGGTTGTGTAAGGTTGTTATATCGATAGGCTTCTCAGGCGAAAACAATCGCATACCGAGGCTGTAGGATGTGCTGATAGATTTCCCAGGTGTGAACTGGCGTGTATCTGTAAAGGATTGTGGTTGATTTTCTTGAAAGATAGTGTAAAATAAATGCGCATCCGGGTACAGTGATAAACTTCTCGGGCGAGAACAGTCGCGTATCTGCCATGGTATGGTGAAAATCTTTATGTGGTGCAAAATAAACGCACGTCCGGTTGGGCTCGACGACCGACAAGACTGAGATTCAATCTAGGATCGAGCTAGAAAGAAGACTGGTAATCAAGACTCCATCGAGGGAATGATCTCGAAGGGTAAATATCTGATCCTGGCGAGGAAAGATAGCTGAAGTAACCGTCATTCACGAGGATCGAGCTCTGTGGGGAAACTGGAAACACATATGTATTTTATGCTTAGGGCTGACAATCTATTTGGAGAGAATGGACCAACCTAGTTACTCGGAGGTAACGACCGATGGTGGCGAAACATAATGAACCTGTGAATGCTAACGCATATGTTGATGTTAATGTGAATGTATGTTAATGTCTATGTATGTTAATGTCTATGTATGTAGTTAAATATGCAAGATGTTATGAAATGAGTATGTAATGAGTATGTGTACGAAATAGGCATGTGATGCTTATGCCCCTGCGTATGCTGACGAAACTGACTATAGACAGGACGAGAGATGAAATAAACATCTCGACGGAAATACCCTGCGTTCCCGGCAATCAATACGTCAATCATGGGTGAGAAGGATCAATGGTAGAACCGAATCTGGTTTCAAAGTTCTGAATTCTCTGGGGAGAAGGTAATCTGCTTGGGTGCACAGTATCATGTCTTCACATGGGGAGAAGAAAACCTGAGGGACACTTTCGAGTTACCCAAGAAAAAGTTGTCAGCTTATAGTCTCTCTGGGGACTGTGATGAGGCAATAGTTTGGGAGCCTGTTGCAACACTGAGATTTACTGGGGAATGAAGGCTGCCGTGAGTAAAATCCATCGGGTGCATGAGGAAAAGTTGTGAAGCCACATGGTTTTGATCTTGAAGGACCTTATAGTAGTCGCCATTTGTTTAAAACATGGTGCCCCAGGATACTTGCGTTGCGAGGTAGGGTCATCTCAAGAGGATTTTATAGAGAACGCGGAGTCTGGTTTCCCCACTGTTTTCAAACTCTTTAAGAGATTCGTCAGGTCTGGCACAAATGTTACGACGAAATCTTTGAGAAATAGCTCTTAAGAACGTCAGCCTCACGTTGGTAAGCGAACTGGGAAACTGCCTGCCCCTGTTTTGCAGGATCTTCAAGTTCCACGGGTTATGTCCATATGTAACTCTCTAAGATATCAAGCAAAGTCGTCATGCCTGAAATGCCTATCCTGAGCTTGTTAATGCACACATATATTTGTCTTGAATTTTTGTTTTTGAAAAAGAGATATCGCAATAACTTGTGACTGAAATCACTAGTCAGGATATAAGTTTTAATTATAATGCCAACATGAATTTTTTCTGAGCATAGCTCGTAGGAGTCAGGAAACGTGATCTTGTCGAGTATGCTTTCAACCGAAGTCCTACTTCAATTAGGTCTTTTAAAGGTTGTATTGTGGCTCTGTTCATGGTTTAAGAAACAAAGGATATAGGCTCAAAGTTATATTTGTACCCACCCCTTCTTCGTGATGCTCTCCAATCCTAATTCAGTTAATCGGATACGAACGCTCATATCTCAAGCAGATTTGCTATGGTCGAGAACTTATCAAGGCTTTGGACATGGCAGTCACTCACCTAGGGAAATTGGTCACACGAATTTGTTCTTTATAGGGATTCTAAAAACTACTGGTTTGTTGTTCTTATTCCCTAACTTTTTCCTGGACAACATCTTTTGATTTGCCTTTGGAGTCCAGCGGGATGCCCTAGTTTTGCCTAAGTCTCCTTCGTAGGTTTTGACTTAGCGGGCTCTTATTTTTTTGAATATTCTTTTATGCACAAGTCGTGTAAATCTTTCGAAAGGCTCGTGACTGCCCCACTCCTTAGGTAACCGAGGGATAGTCATTGTATTGGACTTCTTAAGATGCTAAGGATAAATTCTCGAAGGTTTGCTTCCTTTTTGAGGATCTAAGCGCTCAATCGGTTTAACTGAAACCTACCCTGCCCTAGGTTAGGATGAAGGTTCTTAAAAAAAAAACTCCTACTTCAAGGCTCAAAGAGGTTAACGAGGGATTATCATCCTTATATCTCCAGTGTATGGGATTTGAAACAATGCCTTACATCATCAGCGGGTTTTAATTGAAAGCATACGACAAGAAATCTGACGTTTTGGGTTCGTCATCCTCCTCCCAATTCTCTATCAGAACAAGAGATCGGGTAAAGTTGGCATTATAATTTATGAAAAATATATTTTGAATGAGTGAAACGAATGGATTTATTCAAGACAAACATATGCGTTGCATTAATCAAAGATAAACAAGTTCGCACATGCTAAATATGCTTAATCAAAGAGAAATACATATAAATAAACAAATAAACTGTTGGAAAAATCCTTCTAAATGTTCATGAAATCTTGCATTCAAGAGTAACAGTTTCCTTTGGCGGAGCCTCAATGGAAAGGACGTCTGGTTCATGATCACTGTGAGTCGTCATGGCTTGCCCCAGTTATGCTGGTCACATCTTCAACAGTTTTCAGTCGTTGCTTCAAAATAACTTTCCCAGACTCTTTGTTGATCCCGGTCATATCATCTTGAGGGTTACTGAAATGAAGCGAGCTAGGCCTTTGAATAATTACTGGATTCGGCTGATTTGCCACAGGAGTAGCATGCTTTGCAGAATTCGAACTCGACAAGTGAGGGACCCCGAGAGGAGTCTCGATCTTCAACTGAGCATTGCTAAAAGACAACTTCTTCGTTTCTAGCAAATTTCTGACAACTTTCTTAAGAGCATAGCAATTCTCTAGATCATGGCCGGGCGCACCCTCATGAAATAAACAATGAGCGGCAGCGTTGTAACCTGCAGGTAACGGATCAGGCGGAGGACCCAAAGCACGGGTGGTAATCAGACCCTGTTGTACCAAATGGGGGTATAACTCAGTGAAAGTCATCGGAATTGGAGGACAAGGCTTATACTGACTCTTACGGGAATAAGGAACCTGATCCTGTGATTGCTGGTGAACAGGAGCGTTGGGCACTCGTTGACTGTTGACCGGAATTTGCATGGGCGGATAACCGGAAGGCTGTTGATAAACCGGTGCTTGATATACCGGAGCTGACTGCACAGGCTGGTATGTAGGAAACTGCTGATTGAAAGGAGGTGCAACAGTAGCTACATAGGGTTGTTGGACATATGGAAACGGATAACCTTGAACATAATTCTGCTGATGTTGCCAAGGTTGAGGAGTAGCTGTTTTGCGGTTCCTCGAACGTGCAGGTCCTTTACCATGGTCGGAGTTAGGAGTTTTGCACTTTGGAGAGGTAGCTCGTCGAACTGGTTGAGCACTAGGAGGCACCAAATCGGATTGAAGACCGTAAGGAGGTACATTCTTGACAGTAACAGCTGGTTGAGGTTCCATAGCGGTATTAGTAGTCTTAGAAACAACAGTAGACTGAGCATCCACCTTCACACTAAGAGCTCGTAACATCTCCAAAATCTGCTCTACATTTCCTCGAAGATCTTCGAGTTCATGGCTGACACGGTTGATCTCTTGGTTTTGATCTTCCATTCTTTTGAAGGGTCGTATTGATGCAGAGAACTCAGTGTGACAAAACTGGAAGGTGAGAAAACCGCGTATGAGAAAACGGGAGACACATGCAATGCAAAAGTATGATGCTAAAAATGTGGATGCAAATGAAGATTTCATGGAATTCAAATATTTACGAATATTGCGGAATACCAAGGAAGCTTTTAATTTATTGAAGACAAATTACAAATAATATTCTTGCAACCAAAACAAGCTAAATAAAAGCCTAGAAAGTCTTAGAGAAGCATCTTCCACAACTTCAGTGAGCAGACGGAGATCCGGAGGAAAATAAATATTCGTAGAGCCTCCTCTTCTTGTAGGTTTGTATCTCATCATTCTTCGATTGAATCTGCTTTTGAAGTTCTTCGTACTCGCTGGCCATCACATGGTATTTGTTCTTCCATGCTTCTGTTTCGAGTTGTGATCTCTTCAAAGCGATCTTCAAAGTCTCAGCTTCAGTCATGAAATACTGGATAGGTTCTTCTCTTTGAGGTAAAGGATCTTGGCGAGAGTAGGGCATCTTCAACTCAATAGCTCTTCCTCGGACCCATTGAAGGTATGGTTCCAGGGACACACAATTAGGTCTCCCCAAACTTTCTTTGCCCTTCCTATGCAGATGATTCCAAGAAGATAGAATCTGATCTTGAAGCTTTTTGTCGTCTTTGAAAAAGATTTTCTCCACATGAATACCTTTAGGCGGTTCCTTCAAGGGGTATCCCAACTGTCGGCGAGCTAAGGCTGGATTGTAGTTAATTCCTCCATTGAAACTGAGCAAAGGCACATTGTTGAAGTTTCCACAATTATCAATGATCGATATCCCATCGTACATGCGATTATACCAATCAATATCAGAATGAGTTAAAGCCATAACCTTTTGCGACCAACGTTCTTGATTAGGTCCCCAGAACGGACCGGACTTGGGTAAGTGAGAAATAAACCACTTGTATAGTAATGGCACACAACATGTAATCATTCCTCCACCATGAAAGTTTCGGAGATGTACTGAATGATAAGTATTACCCAATAGCGTTGGAACTGGATTTCTTCTCATGAAGGTCTTGATTGCATTAAGGTCCACAAACCCCTCAAAACTAGGAAAAAGCAGCAACCCATAAATAAGCAGAGCAAATATTGTCTCAAAGGCAAACATGTCTTTATGATCGGCATAAAATTGGGCTTTCTTAATTAGGAAGTCCCTGGGAAAACCGGAGGTCCCCCCTTTGGTGATCATATTGTTTTTGACCTCGGATATCCTTAGACAGATGGCTTTAGCAATATCTCATTCTTTAGGGTCTTCCTCCAAGAAAGGGAATGAAGACTTATCCAAGATAGGTAATCCCACCAACTGAGAGTACTCTTCTAAGGTAGGTAAAAGCTGATAATCTGGAAAGGTGAAGCAGTGATAATCTGGATCATAAAACTGTAGCAAAGTCGCAAGAAGTCCTTCGTCTACTTGAACCTTCAACAAAGACAACAGCCTTCCATATCTGTTTTGGAACTTTTCTTGATCTTGAACCAAATCTCTTAGCTTCTCTAGGACTTCCAAATTAAAACCCTTAAAAGTAAATTTCAAAGTATGCTTCCTAGAGTGATCCATGGTATCCTGCAATGTTCATAAATAAAGTTTGAATTCCATGAAGTCTTAATGCAATATGATGCTTTATGGATGCAATGCATGAAAACACACAAAGTCCTAGGTTAAAGGAACGTGAGCGGAGTTAAGGTCTACCCATCCCAAAAGGAGTGTACTATAGGTTAGTTGTACCTGCAGAACAAGGTTCTAAAAAAAATGCCCAAAGTCATCAGCCCATCTTTCGGATATTATCAACTCTCCGATTGACTCGGGGGTTAACGATATTCTCAAGAGAACCTCTTTTGAGTGTAGTATCGCGTAGCAACCATTGTAGGACTACTCCCACATAGTTCCCGCACTACGTCCTAAATAAGGCCGAGGTGGTGTAAAGGTACTACGGTCCCCAGTATCACAGACTCCAATCGACCATGGAAAAAGTCTTCACGATTATTCGTTCAACCGAACCATTTTCGAAAGGTCTCAACTGAGCGGTGATTCTCGAATCAGCTTGGTCGGGATTCAACTCCCTATAAGCCTCATCGAATATATCCCCATCCTACAATAATGTCACTAGTCCGGGCGTAGGACTTATCTCACAACACAAGGAACGGTCCCAAATCAGAGCACAAATATATACATGCAAATGAATAGTAAAACAGGTAGTAATAAATATGAACAAGTTAGGGATAACCCTCAAAAGTTTAGAGTAGTCCCCAGTGAAGTCGCCATTTTCTGTTGCGGTGGAAATAGGATCACAAACTATTAATTAGTTCGAATCACAATTCAATTCACAACCGCTCTTTGATTTATCCGAAGGAAAAGGTCAAAAGAGGGAAAACCTATTTTGCATTGTAAACACAATGCGGGGAAAGATCTAGGGTTCGGGGGTTGATTAAGCTTAGGGAAGGTATTAGCATCCTAAACTTCTGTAGTACTCTACAGGAACCTTTTGTTCAAATGTTTACTATTTGCTTTATTTATTTGCTTAAGGTATATGTACAAAGGGATTAAAAGTGAGAAAGGTGACCTAAGGGGTTAATTCTAAGTTTACTCGGCAAGACATTGCATCTTGTGCCTACGTATCCTTACGGGAATGGAATCAGAGTAATCGTAGTTCCCCTCAAAAGGGAGGTTAGAGACTTCTTGACTGTGGTCAAGGTCTCAAGGGGAATAAACGCATCTTAAGGACACGCTTACGTGGAGTGTAGAAACTCCAAATCTCTACGTTGAATTGTTAAGTTGTAATTAGGGTTAAATTAGGTTAAGTTAGGGATTCCACGGCGGGAAACCCTAAAGTGAGCGCGGCGGCTCTTTGACCTAATGCTAGGGGTAACATGGTAATTTTGTCTACGGCGAGACATGTATGAAAATTAGGGTTTGTAAGGTGAAAGGGTTTGAAGTTGAGGACTATTGGCGCGGCGACCAAAAGCTAGACCTAACCTTCGGATGTGTGTAATGTGACAGAATAATTGATGAATGTGTGAGACTTGAATCGTGCAAGCAGCAAAATTTTAAAAGCAGAAACGTAAACGCGATTATTGATTCGCGAGGTTACAACCGAGAAGCAATTACAATAATGATGAAACTTAAATAAAACACAATGTAATAAGCTGCAAAATGAACACACGCGTTAATGGGCACTGTCAGACGGTAAGTGGACGAGTTCATGAGACAAGAGTGCAATGTTGAAGGTTTTTATTGTTTTTAAAGAAAGAAATTTGATTAAGTTAAAAATGTTTAAGCACAAAATTAATTTAAATTTTCAACAAAAATGGTTTTAATTTAATTATCTACAAATTTTTTAATTCAAAAAAAAGTTTGATGACATTATTTTAAAAAATGTCTTTTTAGTCCTTATTTTAAAGAAAACTTTGATACTATTTATTTAAAAACAATTTTAATATTTAAAAAAAATAAAAGGTTTTTAAAAAACAATTTTTAACTATTAAAAATTAAAAAGGTTTTTGAAAAACAATTTGTAAAAACAAAAATAAAAGGGTTTTTAAAAAAAACAATTTTTAAAAAAACAAAAATAAAAGGGTTTTTAAAAAAAACAATTTTTAAAAAACAAAAATAAAAGGGGTTGGGCCGGTAATCACCTCCGGACCCAACCCGGTTGGTGAGTAACAAAGACTAAAACACATTTTTAGGGTTTCAGAACCCTATTTTCCCCTTCGCGGCGCCGTTTATCTTTCTCTCGCTCTTGCTTCCGTCTCTCGCTGTGATTCTCTCTTCAATTATATTGAAAACCTGAAATCAAACCGAACAACGTTAAAAGTGACGGTATTATGTTCTTTGTTTATGTTTTTCATTCGCAATCGGTATCGAAGGGAGGCGATGATGGTGAACTGAGCCTCCGAGATGTTTGCCCGTCGTTGAATGAACGGCGTCGGCGAACCTCTTTCGTTGGGTGTGATCGATGGCTGTTTGTGATGGCTTTGGTTGAAAACTTCTTCTTCTTTCGATATCGCGGCCGCTAGGGTTTTGCTCGCGATTGTTGTTCGCCGTTTTTTCTCTCAGCGGTCCCTCCGTTTTCTCTCTCAGTGCGTTAGGGTTCCAACACGGTGAGATTGTTCCTTTTATAATTTCTTTTTTTTGGGCTTTTTGTTGGTTCTGGATTTTACTGAGATATGATATGATTTTTGTGGACTTGTGAACCTGACAATATTTCGATTTGATTGAGATTCTTTCCATTTTCGAATATTGATTGGATTTCGTTTTACTGATCTCCATTGGATTGCATTTGGATTGACTTGTTTTTCTGGATTTTTCAGAGGTGGATATCCATCCTTGAGTTTCGATTGGATAACTGAACTGGATGTGGATAACTGATAGTTTTTTTTTTTTTACTGATATCTATTTTTCTGATGATTTTCTCTGATCTTTCTGATGAGATCTTATGTCTCTGAACAGGACTCCGTTTCTCTCTTGTAACTGGAGTTGGTCCTCTTGCACACGAACTTAATTCTTTCTTTCCTTTCAAGCCTGAATCCAGCTTTTGTTGGGCGATGATGTTTGAACTGAGCCCATGTCCTGTACTTTCGGTTTTTCCACTGTGAATTAACTTTTCCTCTTCTTTTTTCAGTGAACTAATGCTGAGGCTTTGGTTGAGTCAGAGCTGCCGAGGAGGGTATGCGGTGATGATGACTTTAGGGTCTGAACCTTTGAGGGATACTATTCGATGATGCCGCAGTTGCCTTTGACAGTTGCTTTTGATATGCTCTGCTGCTTAACATTTGTGATTTCATTTTGCAGGGTAACATGGAATTTTAACCCTTCATTGATGTTGTCCGATATTTCTCGAAACTTTGCTATGGCAGCTTCAATCTCTTTATATACAGGAAGCCTGGCTGTTGCAAACTGGGTGTCCCGAACTTGATTTTTCTGCTAAAATCCGTTGGTTGCGTAGCTGGTGTAATATGTGATCCTTTCCTTTCTGATATGGCCTGGCCTCGATTTTCCTTTTCTTCTTTCAGAGGGAATTGATACTTCGAATAGATCGACACCGCTGGGAAAGGTATGCGGCGATGATGACGCTTTGTCTGAGCCCTCAGAAAATGACGCTATGATTCCTGTGCTGCTATTTGTGTTGCGAGCATGATAGTATATGGTTTTGGTAACTGATATGCTGTGACTGGTTGTTGGTTTTCGGACTGATTGTTTCTTTGTTTAAAATGGGCCATGATGTGCGATAGCTGAGCCTCTACACTTGGTGCCTTATTCCACGATGCCCCTAGCAGTTTGAGGTAATTTGGTCGCGGGATCTTACTGATACGAATTGAGCTTGATTCTGATTGTTTGTTGAATCACGCTTAGTCTCCTATCTTGGATTAACTTGAACTCGATTTTCTTGCACTTGTTGTTCTATTTTTTTCGAGCTGGTTCAGCGGCTTGCGAAGTGTTGGACTTGGTCCTTCTTTATTAAGAACATGTGCTGGTTTTGGCACCTTGTAAACTGAAATTTTTATCTAACTTTGAGCATCCTGTGAGTTGTTTTGTTTATGCAGCTTATGAACTGTTTTGGCTTTGAGTTCTGTTATCAATTTTGTACTGATGCTGTTGTGGAATTTCAGGTGTTGGAAATTTTCGAAAACAAAACGATTCAGACCTGCCGGCATCCGGGTCTGAGTCCGAATTTGCCGTGCTGTTTCACCTTTGTATCAATTTGGAAACCAAATGGGATTTACTCGATGACGGCATAGACCCTTTTCAGTTAATCATTTATCGGCCCGAACTTCTTTTACTCCTTCATCTTTCTCGGTTGTCCCTTAGATAAGAACAAATGTTACCTGATCTGACGCTAATGGCGCGGATCGGTAACGGGGGTAGGACGCAGCTTCGGTTGTGCCACTCCCGGCACTCGATGATGACGATGTCAGGTTCTTTTACTAGATTTGTGTTTTGTCTGGCGGTGATGTCAGGTGTTTTATAACTATATGGATACTAGACGGCGATGTCAAACCTTTATCAGCGTTAGCATGGATCTCCAGTGGCGATGTTGGATGTTTGTTTCTGACGGTGATTTCAGTTAATTTTAGTTTTCCAGCGGCGATGTTGGATGTGTGTTTCTGGCGGCGATGTCAGGAGATTTGGTTTTCCAGCGGCGATGTTGGATGTTTGTTACTGGCAGCGATGTCAGGTGCCTTATTGATCTCCCAGCGGCGATGTTGGATCTTTGTTTCTAACGGCGATGTCAGGTAATATTGGTTTTCCAGCGGCGATGTTGGATGTTTGTTACTGACGGCTATGTCAGGTAATTTTTGTTTTCCCAGCGGCGATGTTGGAGGGTTGTTTCTGACGGCGATGTCAGATGTTTTGGTTATTGACGACGATGTCACTGGTTTAATCAACTTTGCGATGGTCTGACGAGGATGTCAGACGCTTTATTCTAATTGATGGTGAGGTAAGGTGTGATTTACAAGTTGGATTTTCTTTGAATGACTGATGGCGATGTCAGAGAATCGTATCTTGGGATTCTGTACCTGTTTTATCTAACAGAGGTCTAACGGTGATGTTAGTTATTCTACCGACTTAAAGTAGAAGTTTGACGGCGATGTCAACGGTTATTATAGACTTAACGTCTATGATTGGTGTCGCTTCCGCGAAAATAAGGTTCCGGCAAAACAGAAGAGTCGCCACCTTTCGTTATTTATTCCTCAGAGCGGGAAAGGAAACGATCGGAAAAACCTGACGAAAAGGTATAAGACAAGGCCATCGCAACCGTTGTCTGGGTTCGGGAGTCGGTTACGCAAGGGGAAGGTACTAGCACCCCTAACGTCCGTCGTACTTGACGGGATCCACGCTTGTTGTGTTTACTGGACGAGTTGGTTTATCTATCTACCTATCAAGGCTGGCTTAAAAAGAAAATAAAATGACTCGGCAAAGCGTCGCGCTTTATGCCTACGTATTCTCATCAGAGAATGAAAAATCAGAGTTAACGTAGTTCACCTAACTACGGGTTACGGGGAAGGTGGCTCGCCAATACGTCAGTATTGTGCCTACGTACTCTCAACAGGTATGAGAGATCAGAGCTTACGTAGTTCGGGCTACTACGGGTTATGGGGATTCAGATTCATCTGTTTTATCGAGTAGGGTTAAACAGCAATTCCAGCAGTTAGGGACAAAGCCTGTTTGCGGTGGCGCTGAAGTTTAACGACACTCTTTTCTTCAGAAAAGCTTCCTTTGAATTATGGGCCCACGGGGCAAAAAGGTTTGAAGTTTGTTTTCTGTCTTTTACGAAAGAAGTGTTTTTTATGGTGTTTGCAATTTCAATCGCACTAAAGACTATGACCTGAGAGCGAATGCGTTGCATGTCACCCAAAGGGTGCCATACTAAACATCCAGACTGTGGAAAAGAAACTCTCCCACAATCCTTTCTCAGATAGATTAAGGCTCGTGACGTACGAAAGAAATCATTCATGATTACTGTATTTTAAGCTGTTTTGAGATGAGAAGAGAACAGGCTCAACTACGGGGAGACTATCAAGTCCTACTGTTGTCATGCCAAGGATTCATCCTATAGTCGAGGTTTGAAACAGGGAACTCCTAGAAGTTATCATGCATAGGTTTCAACCTAAAGTTCTATCATCACTTCCTTATCAAAGGAAGTGGGAATCCTAAGGGATCATGTCAATGATAAACAGACACAGATAAAGCATCAGCTTAAACAGTAAATAATAAACGACTGTAAAATGCATTCAATGCAAGTGCGGGAGGAAATGTGTGTGGGGAAGCAGCCTCCACAAGCTCATCTCAACCTCAAGCCAGAATGAATAACAGTAATCATACAGAAGAGACATGCTATCAAGCAGAATAGAATAACAACTGCAATCATACAGTAAAAATCAAAATGCAATCAAGCAAAATAAACCACATGGGCAAGGGAGCAGGGCTCTACCGAATACCCGCAAGCAAAGCCATACAGTAACAATACAAGCAGAGGGAGCAACTCAACCTCTAGTGCAGTCATGCTCCTAGCTTAAAGTCATTCTAGATATGAACTTATTCTAATGCATCAAGCAAATCAAACAAATCACATCAATACAGTAAAGAAAATAGATAAGAAAGAAGATCAACCCCTCTCTTCAAATTCAAGCTTCAGTTCTTCTGACAGCAGCTTCAGTCATCAGACTTCAATCACCCTTCAAGGATACCATTTCTCATGACAAATATCAACTTGCTTTTCCAGGTTTTAACCCATCAAACATAAGTATCAACTTATACTCTCTTCTTCAAGCTTCAGCTCTTCAGTCAATTCCACCTTCAGGCTTCACTCCTGACTACAAGTATCAACTTGATTCCTTCAGGCTCTCCAAGCATCAATGTAAGTGTCAACTCATCCTTTATTTCTCAAGCCTCAGCTCTACACTCAATCTCAATTGAATCCTCCTTATAAGTATCAACTTAGTCTTCAAGCTTCAGCCCCCCTTGCTTTACCAGTATCAACTTGGTCTTCTTCATCTACAAGCTTCAGCTTCTCAGAGTAGTCTTCAATCATCTGGGAATGTCAACTTCATCCTTCAATTCTTTAAGCCTCATCTCTTCACTCACTCTCCATTGGATCCTCAAGTATCAACTTGTTCTTCTTGCTCTTCAAGCTTCAGCTGCAATGGCAATGCTCAAGGAATCATCCTCTTCCACACTCTTCAGTGAAGTCCTCATCTTTAAACTCAAGCCCAACATCTTTCAAGATACTCAAACCAGAAGGCAATTGATTTAACAGAATGAGTAGAAATGATAAACATCTTACTGACAACCAAAGGAAGCCTGTAAGGGTTCATCATTATGAGAGACTGGTTCCCTCAAAGTTCTACTTCCCAGATAAAGCCACTCATCCCTCCGAAGGAGGGATGTGAATATCTTGGAAGGACTTTTAGTCATTGGGAGGAATGGAAGCACAAGATGCTTTCCATGTTTGTGAAAGAAATCATTCTAACTATAAGGCTCTCCCTATGGCTCCTATCTCCTACATCTTCATCAGATACCTTCAGGCACAAGCAACTCCCAAACTCCAAGCAACTTCAAGCAACTTCACCTTGTCTTCAACTTGTCTTCAATCTCAACCAAAGGCAAACAAAACAAAAACCCTAATCTAAGGGGACTAAAGAAGTTAAACTAGTTGAATTAGTAAGTTAGGATCACCTAAAACTAGCACCTAAACTAAAATCAATTAAAAATAGGAAACTATCTTATTAATTTCTACAAAATTCCTAAGGGAACCTAGGTCAATCATGACTCTACCGCACTAATTTCAGAGATCAAATCATCAAATTAGACCTAGAAATAAATTCTACATTATGAGGTACTAAACCTAAACCCTAAAAGGAAGCATCTAAATATCAATCTAGAAAGCACACTTATTTTCATCACAAAAATGTGAGAAAAATTCTATGGGAGCATACATGTCTAACCTAATCACACACACAAAATTAGGATCAAAATCATCACCACATGATCACACAAAATTCCACAAAAATATGTATCAAACATAACCATTTTAATATCAATTAAAATGTAAAATTCCCATTAAATCAGAAATTACATGAAATGAAAATATTTTTTTCTCTAAAATATACTAGACTCAATCATGAGTAAAATACAAAAAGAATGGGATTAATTGGATTAATTTTCAATTTTATATGATTTTAACAAGAACCATGTATAAAATGAAAATTAAAAGAAAATCAATGGAAATTAATCACACGCGCGGTGCAAATAGAAATGAAAACCTGTTCAAACCATGGGTTGGGCCATCAGGGGGGTGTGGATAGTGGTTAATTCATTAAGCCCAAAACCACTGATTAAATGAAACGTTGCGTTTCATTTCTTCAGATCCTTCACAACTTCAAATTAAAACAAGGTCGTTCTATGAGCTTCTAGTCAAAGGTCCAACCAAGATCTGATGGTCCCAGAGTCATCTCCTACCTTTCAAACCTCTGCAACTTCGCGCCCAGCTTCGGCCACCACCGGTGGTGCTCCGGTCATCTTCCCCAACCCTAATTCTCGCTACAGGCCTCCATTCCAAGAGGTCAATACATGAAACTTATCCCAAATCTTGTCACGAGTTCAACCATACCCTTTATTCAACCTAAATCCTCAAGATTCACCATATCCAAATCTCAACCGAAAATGGTAATGCACCTATTTTGTCACTAATTCACAAATTAACTATCTGAAATCATTCCTACACCATTCTACAATGAATCTAACACCTTAATTCACCTTGATTCTACCTAATTCATGCTAGAGGAAGAAAGTTACCAACCTGAAAATCTTGGATGAACAGATGCACTAAACCTCCAATTCAAGCTCTCTAATCTTTCAGACACGATCAATGAACCTTTTCCTTGCTTCTGTATGCAAAAGAACCGGTTGAAAGCTCCTAAATCTTGAAACTCGATGGTGAGTTGCAGGTGGAAAATTCTGAGTTCAAGAGCACCAATTAGCCACGAATTCTTCTTGATTATGATCTGGACTCAATCCTGAGTATCCATGGAAGAAGTTTCAATCAAGAAAATGGATGGAAAGTGAAGAATTTGGTGAAACCGAATTCAATTGCAAGCTATGAAAATTCAATCTCAATCTATGCTCTCTCCTTCAATCATCACCAACCTTTGCATTGGATCAACTCTACTCAATATATAGATGAGGTTTGGATGATCTAGAACCCTCTAGATCCTTCTAATGAGAGTTTCCACTTCTCATGTCATGAGATTTTCAATCACATACCATGCCTTGCACAATTCTGTTTGCAGCTTGGAATCAATCCTATTATCTTCCAATTTCTCCCCTAGTGACATTTTGAAAGAGTTTAGCTTGCAAAGGCCCTTGGTTATGCCTTGATTCTAGGTTTTGCACATGTTACTTAATATGCAAGTAATCACTTTTCAAAGCAAGTCCACAAATTGAATCTCAACTCAAAAATGTGGCTAAACCAATGTTCTTAAAATGTTTTCTAGAGTCAAAATGATATATTACATGCCATGGTTTGGATGTGTAGGTTGAAAATATCAATTTCCAACTTTGGTTTATTTAACTTATGCCCTTATTTTAGGTCATTTTTGCAACTTTGAGCTACAAGAATTTCCAACATCTCATGACCTCCTTACTAGCCTTAAAACATCATTTTGAAAAATTTTGATGTTGAACATTTTTCCATTTGAAGCTTGGAAATAGGAGTTATGGTCTTATGCTTGAAATGACCTATAATCACCAAATGACCAAAATACCCTTGACTTGTCACATAACTTGAGTTCCACAAATCCTATCAAGGACTTCTAGTACTATCTAGAAAGCTAAGAGGATAAGGAACAACATTCATGTTGACCAAAAGTTCATAGGAATCATCCTTCTTGGGCAAAAGTTTGATGCAAGTTGGGTAACTTTCAAGGCCCCAGATTCACATACCTTAGATGACCTGTAACTTGTCAAAGTCATAACTTGAGTTCTAAAAATCCTATCAAGGACTTCTAGTACTAAAATTAAAGCTAAGAACAAGCTCTACAACATTCATGTTGGGGGCAAGATGAGATGACAAGCGCATATTGAGCTAAACTGCCTTGAAGATAGGGGTCAAACTAGGGGATTTTACACTATCAAGCCTTAGAAACCCTAGCTGGAAACTTCTCATACTCTTCAATAATGATGAGTTGACCTTGGAATCATCCTTATAGAATCTCAATGCATCAATCCATGATCACATGGCTCTTGGATTAGGTCTCAACCCTCTCCAAATCATCAGTTGACCTAGGGTTGACCCAGGCAAACCCTAATTATACCACTCATGGCTAGGTCTTCTTAATCTTGTATAATGACCTGTCTATGCTTCATGATGGCTTTCAAGACATCCCACGAGCTCTCTCAAGACCTCAAGTCCACATTCTTGGCTTCAGAATCATCTGAGGAGCTCCCACAACTCTCAAGTTATGAGGCACACAACCTTGGTTTCAACCACTCTCTCTGGGGATCTTTTGACTTCTCTGACAAGGATATCAACCCTTGAACACTTGAATAAGCTTCTTAACTAGATTCAAACTCTTGTATAGCTCTTGATTGGTAGTCATACCTCTTGATCTCCTGTATACCTGTCAATGAAATGCAAATGATAATGCTAATGTGAATGAAATGAAACATAAGCTAGGTAAAGAAAAGTTGGGCAAATTTTGGGGTGCAACAGCTGCCCCTATTCAAACGGCTTGAACCTGACTGGGTGAGAAGCGAACGGCTCTTAACCAATCAAGGTGCGAGACGGTTGAATACCGACAAACCCAGAAATTTGCCAACTGCACAAGTACACGGTACTCTGATGGGAACAAATCATCGAAAACTGAAATATTAGCTGCACGGCAACTAGCTGGGGGATTGGTCACACAATAACCAATGATACATGGTCGATAATGTCGTCCAGTATTAGGATTCCTCGGGGCTCATCAGGTCAAGAATCAAGTTAATCATGCCATCGGGCATTCAAAGAAATTTTTGGGCGTCAGCCGAACTTCGTCAGTAAGTCGGGAATGGAATTCTCAGTCAGTCATGAACCAATTAGGGACATCCAAACTTCTGCTATCAGGCACTCCGCATCAGCTGAGAGAACTGCTTCGTCAATACGGTTGGACTTCAATCATCAAGTCTTCGAGGGAAGTTTCAGCTTCACTATTCAGAAACCTGCTGGGGATGTCGCATCTCTGCTGGGGATTCTGGAGAACTATCAAGTAACTCTGCTTCGGGGATCCGGGAATCATTTTGGGTAGGTCAACTCTACTGAGGAAATCAAGAATCATCTTAAACAAATAACTCCGCCAGAGACTTCAAGAATCGTCCTAAACTAATAACTCTGCTGGAGATTTCAGGAATCATCCTGCAACCAACTCTGGCGACTTCACTGGGGCTTTTAAGAATCATCTTAAGCACACAACTTCGCTGGGGAATTCAAGAATCATCTTGGGAAAACGACCTTGTTGGGGAATTCAAGAATCATCTTGGGCAAGCAACTTTGTTGGGGAATTCAAGAATCATCTTGAGCAACGACTTTGCGGAGGAACACCTGCAAAACAAGAACGGTAATGACCTAGCTCATGTTCCATATACATATGCTTTGACAATGGCGCAATGCTCCACACGGTGGAAATGCTACGCGTTTATGATAAATGATATGCAATCATGCAAAATGCTGCGATCCCGTCAGCAAAATAAATGCTGAAGGGAGAATCCTCCTGTCAAGGAGAAAGAAACACTCTGGCGGAGAGGAGGAATCATCCTGCCAAGGAGAAGAAGTCACGCCAATCTCAATCGGACTCCGCATGGGGAAGCAAACTTCAGTTAACTGCCGCAGGGGAATGAAGCTCTACGAGAACCTGGACCTGCTGAGGGAAGCGATGTCGATCGCAGAAATGAATTGCATGGCATTCGCAGCCAAACCTTCCTGAAGATAACGACTCCGGCGGGGAAATACAACATCAGCTATTTAACATTCTATTGGGGAAAACCAATCATGGCCCGAACGGCTTCCAAGGAATCGGCTCTCTTGGGGATCTGCAAACTCGGCTGGAGAAGAAGAAATCATCCTGCTTCGGGGGAGAGTACGACTCTGTGGGGAATCTCAATTCCGCTGAAGACTTCAGTCTGGAACTATCAGTTGTTGCACACTCTAGTATGTGACTCAGCTAGGGAGACGACGATCCTTCGGGATGCATCTGGTTGGGGAGAGAATCCTCTCTGCCTGGGGAAAACATATCAATGCTTACGATCTCACGTTCAGACTCTGTGGGGAGAGGCTGCTGAACTCGCTGGAGAAAAAGGAATCATCCTGCTTGGGGACGCATACGACGTACTGCCTGCTACACCTGTAACAACACAAACAAACAGACAAGATACCCTTCTTAAAGGGACCTATCAAGGTTATCATCTTGCGACAATGTTCAAGTAATTCATTGTTTCAACAATCAGTGGCCTAGGCCAATAAGTTTATGTATGCGCATTTTATCAAAAACATCGGCGTTCTTTTTCGCAAACAAAACAGATAAGTGCTAAACAAACAAGCAGAATTGCTGAAAAGTATACACTTTATTGATAACGAACCCCTGAATGGGTAAAAATGTTTTACAACAGATGCAAGCTCCTGGAATGAGGAAGCCGCGCAAAAAATAAAACATAAATATACATCAGTATATACAAATGTCGGCAACGAGGCGTAGACGAACACCATGAGTTGATCCCTCTATGACCCACTCGACTTCGATACTTCTCTGAGGCTTTAGCTTCAGAAGAGATTGATTCAGATAAACGGCCCTCAGGTCTTCCAAACCACTAAACAAATACAGTCCACACGCGGAACGCAGTCATTTGCTTTTTCAAGTCCCTAACTTTTGCCTGAATCGCCCTTCCGGGTTTTCGATTCACCGGGATACCCTTTTTTGCCAAAGTCGCCCTTCCAGGTTTTCGACTTTGCGAGTGTACATTTTTTCAATTTATATCCCTAATTTTTGCCCGAACCTTTTTCTTTTTTTTGTGGTTCGCCGAGATGCCCCATTTTTGCCTGGATGGTCTTTTTCTTTCCAGCGGGTCATTTTTAAGCAAAGTATTTTTTAACTGCGTCCGCGTTCACCGGGGATGCAAAATCTTCACCATCCATCGTGGATAACAACAAAGCTCCTCTCGAGAAGACCTTGGTAATTAGGAGTCCACTTGCCCCGGTGATCGGAGTGTGGAGGAAGAATCTTCTTCAGGACGAGATCACCCGTCTGAAAGCTTCTAGGACGCACCTTCTTATCATAAGCTTTCTTCATTCGGCTTTGGTATAGACAACCATGTGCAATCGATGCTAACCTCCTCTCGTCTATCAGGCTGAGTTAGTTTAGTCGGTTTTCAATCCATTCTGCCTCGTCGAGTTTCACGTCAACCAAAACTCGCAAAGAAGGGATCTCCACTTCTAACGGTAGGACAGCTTCCATACCATACACTAAGGAGAAAGGAGTTGCCCCGGTTGACGTACGTACCGTCGTACGATAACCGTGCAATGCAAATGGCAGCATCTCGTGCCAATCTTTGTAGGTCAATACCATCTTCTGAACAATATTCTTAATGTTCTTATTGGCCGCTTCAACGGTGCCATTCATCTTCGGCCGATAAGGAGATGAATTGTGGTGTTCAATCTTGAAACTCTGGCACAACTCCTTCATCATCTTGTTTTTCAAATTCGAACCATTATCAGTAATGATCCGCTCGGGAATTCCGTAACGACAGATGATATCCCTCTTTATGAATTTAACCACCACCTGCTTGGTCGCGTTAGCATATGAGGCTGCCTCCACCCACTTGGTGAAGTAGTCGATAGCTACTAGAATGAAGCGATGATCGTTAGATGCAGTAGGCTCGATCTTTCCTATTATGTCGATGCCCCACATGGAGAACGGCCACGGGGAGGACATGACATTTAACGGGCACGGCGGCACATGAACTTTATCAGCATAAATCTGGAATTTATGACATCTCTTCGCGAATTTAAAACAATCTGATTCCATCGTCAGCCAGTAATATCCTGCTCTCAGGATCTTTCTTGTCATAGCATGCCCGCCGACGTGCGTACCAAATGTGCCTTCACGGACTTCTTCCATGAGCATACTCGCCTCTTTCTCATCTACACATCTGAGTAGCACGAGATCGTGGTTTCTTTTATACAAAAATCCATCAGGATTGAGATAAAAATTTCCAGACAGCCTCCTCAGAGTCTTCTTATCCTGGGTTGACGCTCCCGCAGGATATTCCTTAGTCATAAGGAAAGTCTGGATATCATGGAACCATGGCTTGCCGTCGGCGGCTTCCTCGATCGCAAAGACGAATGCAGGTCTATCAAGACGAGAAAGGACAATTCTTGGAGCTTCATTCCAAAAATTGACTTTATACATCGAAGCCAACGTGGCTAAGGCATCAGCCATCTAATTCTCGGCCCTGGGCACATGATGGAGTTCCACTCGATCAAAGAACGGAAGCAGCCTTCTGGCATAGTTCATGTACGACACCAAATTCGATTGGCGAGTCTCCCACTCCCCTTTAATCTGGTTAATCACAAGCGCCGAGTCACCATATACATCTAGGTTCTTGATTATCAAATCAATTGCCTCTTCTAGACCCATGATGCATGCTTCGTACTCCGCTTCATTATTGGTGACTGGAAACGTCAGTCTCGTAGTGAACAGGATGTGGGATCCGTGGGGAGTCGTGATGATTGCCCCAATGCCACTTCCGTAGGAATTAACCGCCCCGTCAAATATCAATTTCCACTGGGATTTCCTATCTGGCCCCTCGTCGGGCAACGGCTCATCGCAATCCTTCGCTTTGAGAAACATGATATCCTCATTAGGGAATTCAAATTTCATCGGCTGATAATCCTCGATCAGCTGTTCGGCAAGGTATTCAAACAATACGCTTCCCTTGATGGCCTTCTGGGAAACGTACTGAATGTCATATTCCGTCAACACCATTTGCCATCTGGCAATCCTGCCCGAAAGCGCTTGCTTCTCGAAGACATACTTGATCGGATCCATCTTCGAAATTAGCATGGTGGTGTGGTTGAGCATGTACTGTCGTAAACGTTTGGCGGCCCAGGCTAGTGCACAACATGTTTTCTCCAGCATTGAGTAGTGAGATTCACAATCTGTGAATTTTTTACTCAATAAGTAAATGGCATGCTCCTTTCTGCCCGTCTCGTCGTGCTGACCGAGAACACACCCCATACTATTCTCAACAACTGTCAAGTACATGATTAATGGCCGTCCGACCACTGGGGGTATCAAGATCGGAGGTTCCTGCAGATACTGTTTTATCTTGTCAAATGCCTTATGGCAATCCTCGTTCCAGATAATCGCCTGATCTTTCTTTAGCAGTTTGAACATCGGTTCACACGTGGCCGTGAGCTAAGAGATAAACCTTACAATGTAGTTTATTCTGCCCAAGAAGCCACGAACTTCTTTTTCGGTTTTTGGCGCTGGCATTTCTTGTATGGCTTTTATTTTCGTAGGATCAACCTCGATGCCTCTTTCACTCACGATAAACCCCAGTAACTTTCCGGACCGTACTCCGAAAGTACACTTGTTAGGATTCAGCCTCAACCTGAGCTTCCTAAGCCTCTCAAAAAGCTTCAGCAAATTGACCAGATGTCCCTCATCTGTTTGGGACTTCGCAATCATGTCATCAACATAGACTTCAATCTCATGATGAATCATATCATGAAACAAAGTAACCATTGCTCGTTGGTAAGTGGCCCCTGCGTTCTTCAGACCGAAAGGCATTACCTTGTAGCAGAATGTTCCCCAGGGAGTGATAAACGTAGTTTTCTCCATGTCCTCTGGCGCCATCTTGATCTGATTGTAACCGGAGAAGCCATCCATGAACGAAAACACGGAGAACTGGGCTGTATTGTCGACCAACACATCAATATGAGGCAGCGGGAAATCATATTTAGGGCTCGCCCTATTCAAATCTCGATAATCGACGCATATTCGTATCTTACCGTCCTTCTTCGGTACAGGCACTATGTTGGCGACCCACGGAGGGTAAGTAGTGACCGCTAAGAAGCCAGCATCACGCTGCTTCTGCACTTCTTCTTTGATCTTAACGGCCATATCTGGTCGTGTCCTCCTAAGCTTCTGCTTGACGGGAGGACAATCTTCTCGCAGCGGCAAGTGGTGGACCACGATGTCAGTGTCAAGTCCGGGCATATCTTCGTATGACCAAGCAAGGACGTCACTATACTCTCTTAGCATCTCGACCAATCTCTGCTTGACATCACTCTGCAATGCAGCCCCTATCCTGACGTTCCTGACGAGTTCTTCAGAACCCAAATTCACAATCTCGATCTCCTCTTCGTGAGGCAGAATAACTTTCTCTTATTGTTTCAACAAGCGGGCCAACTCTTCAGGAAGGTCTTCGTCTTCATCAATCTCTTCTTCGGCTTGATATATCGGGCAATTGAAGTCGAAGTGATTCGTAAAAGGTCCATAGTCGATGTCATCTGTTATATGGATCCTGCAATAACAAGGGTTAAGCTTAAAACAAGGATATGCAGGTTAGCACAAACCCCATTGACATTTTATTGTTTTTCAAAACAAATATAAAACAGGAATAACAGAGATCACAACATTTGAATACGAGGAAAAACGCCTTTTGATTTATTGATAAAATGCATGTACATAATCAAACAAGGCCCTGACAATAAAACCACTATGCCCCGGGTAGGACATAGGGTTGTACAATGATTGGAAAAAGTAAATCATTACTCTTCGCTTGTCATCTGAATGATGTCCTTGACGGACCAATTGTTGAGGCTCTCGCCTGGCTTGCTTGGCTGGATCCAAGAGTCGAGGTCACAGTCGCTATCTCCGTTGTCTTCAGACACCGCGTTGATGCTTTCAAATATCACCCCGCCACTGGTAAACTGGATCGGCCCTTTACCTCGCAACGCACTGCTAGAAGAGGAGGCTTCAGCTCCAGGAGAATATCCCAACCCAAACTTATCTTGCTTGTTAGGTATCTCCAAAATTCGCCCCCAGCCTGGGGTAGATCCGACTTGGACAACGGCCCGAGCTTCCTTGAAGGAGGAGAGAGTCATCTCTGGTTTCTCAGTGACTACAGGAGCTACGTCCTTGACTTTGACAACTTCGAACGCTTGGCATAGGGTTCCGTGGATTTCCCCATCCATCTCAACATACTTGAAGGACGACAAATGGCTCACCATTATGTCTTCCTCGCCACAAACAGTCACGATGCTACCTCCGACAGCATACTTGAGTTTCTGGTGCAACGTAGAGGTCACGGCACCCGCCGAATGGATCCACGGCCGGCCTAAGAGACAGCTGTAGGCAGGCATGATATCCATAATATAAAATATCGCATCGAATGTTTCCGTCCCGACTTAGATTGGCAGGGTCACCTCCCCGAAAACATGGCGTTTGGTTCCATCGAACGCTTTCACAACCAGATCACTGGGTGTGCAAATCACTCCGCAAGTATCCAACTTCATCAATGCCTTCTTCGAAAGAACATTGAGCGACGACCCCGTGTCCACCAACACGTGCGACATAATCGTTCCCCTACACTCTATCGAGATGTGCAGGGCGCTATTGTGGTTCCTCCCCTTCGGCGTCAGCTCTAGGTCAGTGAACCCTAACCCATTTCCAGCATTTACGTGGGCTACGACCTCTTCCAGCTGGTTTACCGATATTTCCTGCGGTACATATGCGGCGTTCAACACCTTCAGCAGTGCGTTGCGGTGTGCTTCAAAACACAGCAACAAGTTCAGGATGGAAATCTTTGAAGGTGTCTGATGGAGATGATCCACGATCTTGTAGTCACTCTTTTTAATCAACCTCATAAATTCCTCGGCGTCTTTAACAAGTAAGTCTTTGTCTACCCCATGTGGGATCTCTTCGACGACTTTACTCTTCCCTTTATCGATTGCATCAGCTCTGTCCGCTTTGTCCGCCACGACCTCAGGTGGTGCAAACACTATTCCGCTGCGAGTAATACCACTAATTCCCGCGAGGTTCTCCACAGATGACCCAAACGGTTCTAGCTCCAACTTCTGTCCATTGCAGTAGACTTCAGCCCCATAATGCCATGGGACAGCATTAGTGCTCTCGAACGGTATCGGCCCAGCTTTGGTGATAGTAATTGTGGGTGGTCTGGGTGCGGAAATAGTTATCGTCTGGAGAGGGATGGTGATGGTGGCAACCTCATCATCTTGCTTCAGCATTACCTTTCCCGATCCACCTTCGGCCCTCCGGCTAAACTGTAGCATCCCTTCAGTCATCAGACTTTGAATTCCTTCTATCAACTGTTCACATCCATCAGGACTTGTCGCACAACCCATACACAGCTCTCCGCAACCTGGAAAGAAACCTCTTTTCATCAGCTTAGCTTTAACGAAGCTAAGCGGTGTCTTCAGATCTCTGACGTCAGTCAACAAATCCAAACTCTTGTCCTCAATAATGGCGTTTACTCCACCTCCCCTATGATTCGGCATAGGGTTCTTCATGAGATTTGGCACATTATCTGAGAAGTTGATGATTTTAGCGTCCACCATGTCCTGCACCTTGTGCTTGAAGGCTTTGCAGTTCTCTATTGTGTGGCCTGGTGCCCCTGAGTGAAACTCACAAGTCGCATTCGCGTCATAACCCGGCGGAGGTGCCCTTGTCAAGGGAGCCAAGTTCTCTTCTGGATCAAATGTAGCTGAAGCAAAGTCTGTAATAGTTGCGCGTACGACATGGGCGGTGTCTCGAGGTGACGGCTCGATAGAGGTGCCCTGTTCTGATACTTTCTGTACCCTTGTTGATTTTGTTGCTGCTGCTGCTGCTGCTGTGGCTGTTGAACTGCCGGGATAGCTATGCTGGCCACCTGCTGGTGAGGGCCTTTACCCTTCCTTCGAGCGTTGGTCACGACGCTCGTTTCTCCTTCCTGCCTTTTGCCACTATAAGGTTTCTTTCCGCCTCCTCCAGCTGAGGATGACTCACCTTGAATTTTCCCGAGTTTGATCCCGTGATAATGAGATCTGAGAAGGTTCCAGACATACCCCTGACCAATTTCTCATAATAAACCCCTGGGAGGGTGGCTACGAACATCTGCACAAGCTCACGTTCAACCATCAGCGGCTGAACCCTGGCTTCCAATTCACGCCATTGCTGGGCATATTCCTTAAACCCTTCGTTGTTCCTTTGCGACAGATTCTGCAGTTGGACTCGGTTCGGGGCCAAGTCACTATTATATTGGTAGTGGTGCATGAATGCTTCAGCAAGGTCCTTCCACGTGCGCACACTGGTAGGCTCCAGACTCATGTACCATTCAAGGGAGGGTCCGGACAGACTGTCCTGAAAGAAGTGCATCAGCAACTTCTCGTCCTCAGAATGAGCAGACATTTTTCTATAATATGATCTCAAGTGGACGCGAGGGCAAGTGGTGCCCTTATACTTTTCAAAGTCAGGTACCTTGAACTTGGGAGGCACCTTGAAATCAGCAATCAGTCCCAACTTGGACATATCAACACCCAGGGTGTTCTGGTTCTCGATATTTCTCATCTTATCCTTGAGTGCCTTGAATCTTAGCCGTGCTTCAGCAGTCAGCTCCCCTTCAGCACCTCTCTGAGAGAACACATCGTCCTGACGATCTTCTAACCACAGCTGAGGCCCAAACAGATTCCCAACACCTGCATTGCCGTTGCCCAGCCCCACATTGGCGTTAGCTTCAAAATTCCCATTACTGACGCCGTCGTATTACCATTGAGTCCCATATTAGCTATCACATTGCCATTGGCACTGCCGTTCCCCCCGGTCACGGGGACGCCATTCTGAGGAGTTTCGACTGGTGGAGGGGTAGGCACAGTCCCACCATGGAGTACGCCATTGCTATCGACCCTTGAAATCAGAGGCTGAACCAAGGTTCTGAGCTGATCCTGGCCATTGGCGACCGCTTGCATGAGCTCCATGAACCGATTCATTCTTTCGCGGAGTTCATGAACATCAGTTTGCACTTGCTCCATGATCATGGTTTGATTTGCTCTGGTCGGATAGCGGTGGATAGGTCTCTGATCAATCCTGGAACAACCTGAAAACACAAAAGGGTTAGGAAAAACGACGAAGTGCTTGTTATGCGAATGCTTCATGCAAATGCAAACGTGTGTCTGTGCGTTAGGGAGATTTCCCCCGATCCTAGTGCCTGAGTGCCAGTGATGATACTAAGAAGTCCGAGTCCAGTCATGGAAATAACATCTCATATATAAAGAAATCCCATCAAGGCAGTACACGACATCAGTGAGTACAAGCAGAATCAATAGCATGACCTCGACCAACAGGCCTGGTGATGGTCAGCGCACAACAATGATCAAAACAAAAGGAATACAAATAGTCAAGCATGGCCACGGGCGCGAAACTCTTCTAACAACCCCTTCGCCTCTGAATGACCAGGCCGAGTGAGTAACCCTTCGACGAGTAACTCCCTCTGCATAATGGTGTATTGAAGACCTTCGACCGAATCTTCCCATGCTCCTTCGCTGAAACAATCTTCTAGCTTCCGTTTCTTGAATTCAAACATCAGTTTGCGCTCCTTCAGGTTAGCGAGAGCTCTGTTGAGCTGGCCTTCAGTGGCATATCTGCGAGCAGTTTCTTCATCAAACCTCTTCTCACTAGCCTTCACCTGGGCTTTCAGCTTGGAAATCTGTTGCATCAGCTTATCCTCCCGCTCTTTCCTGTTGGCTAGGGAGGCCTTCCAGTGCTGGTTAAACTTGGATATCCTCCGATACGCTTCGTCCAAGTGCTGCTTCTTCGTGGCCAGTACATCATTGACAACTTTGAAGTCTCGACCCATGCGCTCATGCTCAGCTATCTGCTTAGTCAAATCTGTACCTAGATGGTTCACCAGCTCTGTTTGCCTCTTGAAGGAATGAACGACTTCGTTTCTCTCACTTCTGAGCTGCGCCAATTATTTCTCTTGTTCTTCATTTGCCTTCTTCAATTCATCTCGCTCAACTAACACCTGATTATGCTGCTGAATGGGCACAGTGGTAGGCTCTTCAATCACTGGAGGGATTTCCGGCTTGGCAGGAAGAAACGGCATCCCTATAGCATCTGCTCTGGCTCTGATCCACGTCACATACGGAGGGTAGGCTTGGCTATTGCTTCTCCCCAGCAATGGTTTTCCCCTCTTATTGATGCCATGCCAAGCGCGCTGAAGCTTAGATAACATATCCCCTTCTAGAAGACCAGTGAGGTACAGAGATTCCTGTACCTCTTCATCCTTCGGCGGAGCTCTCAAAGCATAAGCAAACTGTCGGACTAGGAAAGACAGATTATAGTTTATACAGCCCTTCCTGCCTATCAAAGGCATGCTCGGAAACCCGCTGCAGCTGAAGATAATCTCGGTACCCAACCTATCTCTATCAAACCAGTCAATATCCTCCGCTGATAGACTCATCAAACGCTCGGACCACTCAGCTGTGGCTGCAGATGAAACAACGGGACCCCTCTAGGGCAGATGACTATCAAGCCATTTATAAAGCAGGGGCACACAACACGAGACATTCTTGCCCCTTCTGTTCTTATTTTTGTAGTGGATGGAATGGTAGACATCTCCTATCAAGGTAGGGACTGGATTCCCTGAAGCAAAGATGCGGAAGGCGTCGAAGTCCACAAAGTCGAGCATATTGGGGAACAAAATGATGCCATATATGCACAGAGCGAGAATGGCGTTGAACATGACCCAACATCCATCTTTGGCGCACTGCTGAGCCTTTCCTACTAAGAACTGCAAGGAGAAACCGGGAACCTTGTTCCAACTAGACAATACCAACTCGGAGGCATCCAGATGAAGTGACGGAGCTAGACTAGCCAGATTAGGCTCAGCATCCATATGAACAAAAGGCATCTGCCTCTTGATAGGCACACCTAACAAATCAGCCCTACAGGAACCTTTTGTTTAATTAATTGCTAAAGTTTGTGAATTGTGCACTATGGTTTAAGTTGGGAATAAAAGTAAAATAAAGGCCTAAGTGGTTTTCTAAGTTTGCTCGCAAAGGTATCGCACCTTCTGCCTACGTATCCTGACTAGGATAGAATCAGAGCAATCGTAGTTCACCTCACCAGGGAAAGAACACTTGATGACGATCAAGGTTCAAAGGGGGAACAAACATGACAATGTTTGTGTGGAGTTTGACAAAACTCCTTAAGCTAAGTTGAAGGGGAAGTAAGAAGTCATGACGATGATTCTTACACAGAGTTGACGAACTCTTTCCTAGGGTTCTAGTTTGGAGAACATTCCTAGTATGGGTAGGTTTCTTGGACTTCAAGCAAAGTCTAGAGGTTTCTTATTAGGGTTAGAGTGACTTAACAAAGTCAAAGGGAAAACAGAGATTTTGGTCCAAGACATTGACAGTCAAGTGGACAGACCTTCCTTTGGAGGAACAGTATTGTCGGCAACTGGACAAAAGCTAACGAGCTTCGTCGCTTGGGGATAAAATAAAATACAAACATTATTCAAACATTCATGGTGACAACCAATATAAAGATTAAAGATGGAAAGCAATGATGACAATCAGAGCAATTGTTTTGGTACGAGAACCGTGACGACAGTTCGCACCTGGAATACCGTTAACAGACAGATGAGATAAACAAAAAAATAATTCGAGGTAAAAATTCTAACATGTTGACAAACATATATAGACATGATAACAATCAATTTTCCTGAGAAAACACAAGAGGAAACCTTCTAAATTTCATCTGCAACCAAATAGGGTTAGTATCGTTGACGCGTGGATCGCGCACAATCAAACGTGGTGAAAAAATAATCAAACATGGAAAATAAAATTATGACATGAAAGTACACATTAAAATAAACACAATGAAAAAAGAACGGGTGAAAAACGATAAAAAATGAGAGAGTTACGAATTTTTGAAGTTTATGTACAAAATAGGAAAAATAATAAAAGGGTTCGACCTCCACCCGGATCGAACCCTGGTCATGATGGTGAAAGGTATAATTGCGCGCATGTTCTTACCGCTGGGGCGGCTGTTACATCCATTGATCAAATGGAAACCATAAATATACATGCTTGGTTTAGTTCCATGGCTGGGCAAAAATACATAATTCACACCAAATACGTTTTATGCCGTATCTCACTAACCGCTTATCGGATCGAGACAAATTTTATATGGATCTTGGGTAGAAAAATGAGAGGAAGAGGATGGTGATGTTAGTTTTTTCCAAATTGTTCACCTAGTGAAAAAAAAGATGACTGGTGTGTGTGTGTGTTTTGAATGCATAATGACATGGAAACATAATCGAAACCAAATACGTTTTATACCGTATCTCACTAACCGCTCATCGGATCGAGGCAAATTTTATATGTAAATTGGGTAGAAAAATGAGAGGAAGAAGATGGTGGTGTTGGTTTTCTGAAATTCACTTTCCTCTTCAAAACCCGATAGGGTACAAAATTGGACATTTAAGCTTGCAAATTGAAATGAACAGCTTGGTATACACATGTTAAAGGTCAAGTAAAGCCACATACACATCACATATATGATATATGACAGATAGCAAACACAATTGAGGCCAAGGCATGTGTACATATGACTGTTGTATGTAAGTTGCAAAATCACATAACATAAAAATGCATGACAAGGTGACTTTTGGATTCTGAGTGCTTTGAGTGATTCCAATCATTCTAACAGCTTAATCATATCATATTAAGTGTGTGTAAGTGAAAACATTCAAACTGGAACACATATATGAGAACATAGCATTCAAATTGCAAAGTGTGTGCATTATGTGTGTGTGAAGCATGAGATGGTGTAAAACTTTGTGCAGTCAGGTTTTATTGTTTTGGTTCATTTACACATAACACATATGATCATGTGAAGCTGTAGAAACAATGAGATAGCAAGTACAAGCAAGTATGTTCAAGTTGGCATGTGATGATGAGGCATTTTGAACAATTATGCATGAGGATGGACAGATGAAGTTCCAGAGTAGATTTAACCAAATTAATCATTTGTACAGCATAAATACATGATAATGAGATGATATAACCAATAAAATTCCACAGAACACACCTGTCATGTAATTTGTCATAGCATTTGCAATTTCTTCACATAATGGTGCATATGAAGAGGTAAATCTTGACATGATGATTTCTAGCATAATATGATCATTCAAACACTTAACATATGTTCAATATGAGGTGTACAAAGTGTTAGTTTTGGCAGAAAACAAGTATAGGCAAAAATCATGTTTTTGGTGCTTTGTGTGTTTTTGAAGCATTTGGAGACTACATGTGAATTTTGAATGTTGTGATTAAATCAACCATATGAGTGCATACACATGTTATTAATGACATTTGAATCATGCTAGAAGGATAAAAAACCATAATTCATGCTTTGTGCAAAAAATGAGAAAGTGAGTGATTAGTGTATTCATGTGCTTATGTCAACATGTGAATTTCAAAACCACACCTCAAATCAGCAAGATAAGCCTATACACATGTTCCAAGTATCCATTGTGATGTGTGTAAGGTGTGTTTTGATGGAAAACAAGTTTTGTGCAAAAATCAAATTGTGTGGCTTGTGTATTTTTGAGTCCTTTGAAATGTATGATTCTAAACATGTTATGTTCAAGACAAAGAAAATAGCTCCTGGCATGTAATCACATTTTGATAGCAGCATATGAATATAGCATACAATGAGCATACACATGAGAACACATGATCATACATCCTAGACCAAAACTCTGTACTGTTATGAACCAATACAAACAGAATCCATTACTTTCATTCTTGCAAGGCAGCATGTAATGACATACCAAGTATTCCATATGACCACACACAAACTGATCATCTAGTAAAAATAGCAGGGCATCATGATACAAATGAAAACACACCTAGCAGTAAGAACATAAATCTTGGCACAAATCAATATCAATTAGCAGCACTAATACCAAACATTGCTAGCAGCACACACATGGATGAACTAGCAGTAAACACATGGAATACATTTTGACAGCAACAACAGCAGTACCATATGAAAACCAGTTAGCAGTATATAATGCAAACATAATCTAACAGCACATGAATAAAACCAACTAACAGCACATCATGTAAATCTAAACTGGCAGTAATAATGAAACACACCAGCAGTGACACAAGTAATCGGCTTGGCAGCAGCAGATTTTATTCAAGATAGCAGGATTAACATGAAATTGGTGTAGTGTTATGATGTTGTTCCAGTTAGCAACAATGTGAAATTAATTGATAGCAGCAGCAAACATATGACAAGGGACAGCATTAACATTAAAGTGGAGCATCTAACAATATAAACCACTAGCACAATGTTGGTGAGCCATGACAATTGAAATGTAACTTGCCATATAAAAGCATACCAAATTAAAATGATCTTGACATTAACAATGCATTTAAAATAGAACAAACCACATATGTTTCACAACACCAAATATGATAGCATATTAGAGTTCACAAACTTCCATTCCTCACAGTATTGGTATTGAAATATGCACATGCTTATGTCATATCTAGTGTTCATAAAAAAAAAGACCACAATTGCTCATGGATTCAAGGCACACTAAAATGCTCAAAAATGCAAAATCATGGATAAATGATACGAGGACTAATGTATACATTACATACCTGTTATAAATCAGTTGAGCAAACCAAGTGTGTTAAGAAAAAAACTAGAGATGATGACTCCAAGTTCTTGTGTTGACACCTTGCTTCAACCTTAAGTAATAAGCCATATGCAATGCCAAAATGAGATTGGTGTGCTTCTGATGGCAAGTGAGAGTTTGGACAGTCTCTATATATGGTATTTGAGGTGTTCAAGTGTTCCAAACATCACCAAAGTGCTTGAATCAAAATTTGATGTATTTTATGGACTTTGGTCAAAGTAAGCTTCAAGGAAAGTTGACTTTTTGATTTATGGCATTTTTTGGTGGTTCAATGGTTGGTACACCTCATATATGTGATTTAGAGGGTGTGTGGATGATAATATGAGAGCTGGAATGTGTAGAACTCAATATGGCATCAAAGTTGCAAATGCTGATTTTTGACAATTTTGACAACTTTGGTGATTTTGCAAATTGTAAGTGAGAGAGAGGTGTGATGAGAGGGCTCCTTTTAGCAGGTTTTCAGAATGATGTTGATGTCCCAAATGAGGGGTTTGAGGTCCCTATTTATAGAATTGTGAAGTGAGGAGCTTGCTAGGTAACCTTGCTTCACCATGAAGAAAACTAAGATATTTCCATCCAATTGTCCACTTGCCTTGCTTTTTCTGGTTCTTGGCTGTCTCCCTAACCCAATGGGCAAGTTTTAATGATGTTTTTACTGAGAAAAAACAGCCTAGAGGCTTGGTAGAGTGGCTGGAGCAGAATTTCTTTACACCTCATGCTTGGAAAAGTCAAAGTTTTCAACTTAGGCAATGAAACTTCAAACTTTAACTCCATGATATTTCCATGATAACTTTCTGTTCTAACATGCTAAGAATGTTCAATATATCAGGTAGAAAGAGTTGGGCAAGTGGAAATTGGCTCACTTGAGTGATAGAGGTGCTTTTGCAATATTTGGTCAATGTGGGACTAGTATGACAAAATACCAACTTTGAACACATGTATCTCTCAGCTCATAACTCACCTTGAGATGTTCTTGTACAATTTAGAAAGCCCTCACATAGTACTAAAACTTCCATGTTGGCCAGAAATCTTGATTCTATTTGAAACTAGGTGAAAAATACCTTTGAAGTTGGCTGATTTTAGCTTTTAAAGTGAAAATAACTTAGAAATTTTCTAAGTTATTTTCCCTTCTAGGAATGTTTTTGCTTATATCTCAAAAAGTATGCATTTTCTGGTTGTGGACTAGTATGGGACTTTTGTAGGACTTGTCAAGAGCTTTCAAATGAGACTAGAACCAACTTAATTGGATGTGTGGTTAAGGAGATACGGTTTAGCCCTTTTCAAAACCCTAATTTCCCGATTTCTCGATTACTCTCTCATTTTTGATCCAATGACCATGAAAATTGATATGCAAGTCCATTATGACATAAGGAACAACTTTGATTCACAACTTGGATTCCAATTCTCAAAATTTGAGGAGTTGACTTTTCGGTCAACCGTACGATCGATCGGTGCCGATCGAGTCGCCTGTTGATATTCTGGACATCCTGGGACTCTGACACTTCTTGAATAGTCTTTATTAGCCTATATTAACTTCATGGACCTCACTCCCACCATTAAAACCTTTTCCAACATCAAAGTCAAACCACAGTTGACTTTCCACTAGTTAAAAACCCTAATCGGGGTCTCCTGACTGCACTGTTCTTGATTCTGAAACGATTTCTTCAAATTGACTTCCCTTTTGACTTTGATATTATCTTTGATTTCATTCCATGATTGAATTGGCCCAAATCATTGGTTGATCATTCCTTGATTGTTTTGAATTTGTCGGTGCGAGAACCCTGATTCATCTGTAACTTGACAATAATAAACTTGCACTGATTTAGGGTTAGATAATTCATGATCATGTTTCTAAAAATGATAATGAGGATCTAAGGGGTCAAAATTTGGGGTACAACAGTTGCCCCTATTTAAATATCTTCACTAGATGGGGAACGAGAGATGACAATCTTCGTTAAATCACAGTGAAAGGTATTTAAATATAGATAACCGAAAATTTTGTCCCTTAGATCCGATGCCATGCTAAAGGACAAGTTATGATATGCCATGCACTCTAAATGATGTTTTATGATGCTTGAATGCAAACAACATAGACGCAAAGATAAGAATAAAAAGAACGGTAAACGACCAGTGACAACTGCGAGGACTCGACACTGGGGACTCGTACTGAAAAACTAAATGAACAGTTCAGACATGACTGATAATGTAAGAAGTAAAACTTCACATGGGGAAGAGACAAATCCAATAAAGATGACAATCTTATTGGAACAGAGGTACTCCACCGGGGAGAAGAATTGACTTCTACTGGGGAAAAGGATATACTTTTACTGGGGAAATGGAAAATTAATTTCATCGGTGACAAGAGAAGCAGACTTCACCGGGGAAGCGGTAGACTGGATACAACCTCACTGGGGATGATCAGATGAGGAATTTCCTATAGTGAAGAGTTCAAACGGGATCTTCAGGAATGGACTAGAAATAAGACTAATCACACATGGAGGATACTAGTGACGACTAGATCTCCGAGACTTGACTGGGAACATGGATCACTGGGGATACATCCTCAGTTTCTGCAAATAGTTCACACAATGCTGGTAATTAATAGACTTCCTGGGGAATTGGTAAGGACCAGAATTCCAAGCGATGCCAGTGACGACTGGTCTTTTAATGGTGGTTGGTGACGACCAAATCAGGATACCAATAACGATTGGTTTTAAACAATGCCAGTTACGACTGGATTTTCTAATGAAGATGGTGACGACCATACTGGGGATTACCAATGACAACTGGTTACGAGGATGCTAGTGATTACTAGATCTTAACTAAGGTGTTGGTAACGACCAAAACGAAACAGATTCCAATAACGATTGGACTCTAGATGATGATACCAGTTACGACTGGGTTTCAAAGGGGAAAAAATTGATGACAACCAACAAGATACCAATGACGATTGGATTTAGGCAGTGCCAGTGACGACTGGACTTCATGGGGAAAGTTAGTAACAACTAACAAGATACCAATAATAATTGGAACAATACCAGTGACGACTGGATTTCCCGGGGAAAGGTTGGTAACAACCAAACCACGAGGCGCCAATGACAATTGGACTTTTATTTAGTGCCAGTGACAACTGGACTTATACGTGGATTTGTTAGTGACTACTAACGAGATACCAATGACGATTGGATCTAGACAATGCCAGTGACGACTGGGCTTTAAAAGGACATGGATGGTGACGACCAAATGAATATCAACAACAATTGGTTTGAACACAATGCCAGTTACTACTGGGCTTGTACTTGGAAACGAAGTGCGTAATAACTTAGACTTCGCGGGGATTGATAGATGTCACCGACTCGGGGAACAAACGAATCACACTGATCCCATGATGAGGGGTGTATGTAGACTTGGGAAATAAACCCGAAGACCTACTGGGGAATAAAGCCTGTAGGTAGATTTTGCTGAGGTGAATTCAAACAGATGTCCAGAAATACTTTGCTGGGGGAGGAACCTTCATATCATCACAAGAAATCCTGAGGGATAATCTTCAATTTTGGTAATCATGCACGGCCAAAGGACTCTTCGTCGCCCAACTTGCTAGCATTTCATTGGGGAATGTAAATCCTGACTGTGTATCAAGACTCCTGCTACCCTGAAGTTTCGGGGAATGTATGATTTTCCTCGAGTCTTTCCACAAGTTAAAACATTTTGTAAAATCTTTCCAAGTTATTATTTTCAAAAATTTGGATTTTAATGCTTTCAAGAACAATCGAACGGTATTTTGCATAACACAGGAAAATAAGGAACTGATAATTTGCACAAGAAAGAGAGGCTCAAAAGGCTGATTTTATTTAAAGGATGAAATCTTGCCAATGACAATATTCCATGGAAATTTTTACAAGTAAAATGGCAAAAGTGGATAAGGTTACATTGAATCCTGTGACCTAACTATCCCTAAAGACTAGAATTCTCCAAGATCCTTGCTTCTGACGAGGGCTGTTGAGATGGATCTTTGCTGAGTCTGCAGTGTTGATGCCTTTGTCTGATGCAGCGAAACGCCTTTGTCCCTAATTTTTGCCTGGATTGCCCCTTCGGGTTTTCAATCCACCGGGACGCTCATTTTTACCTAAGCCGTCCTTTCGGGTTTTCAACTTAGCGAGCTTTTTGATTTCTTTTCTCTTTTTTCCTTTCCTTCTCTTTTTCTTTTCTACCCTAACTTTTGCATAAACCGTTCTTTTGGATTTTCCGGTTTATCGGGTACTTTTTAGGCGTAATATTTCCGAACTGCGTCAGAGTTTATCGGGTGTGTAAGTTGTTCTCCGTCCATGGTAGTAAGGATCAGTGAACCTCCAGAGAATACTGTCTTCATAATAAAGGGGCCATCATAATTAGGAATCCACTTCCCTCTTGCGTCTTTGTGAACTGGTAAGATCTTCTTGAGCACAAGTTCTCCTTCGCGGAATTCTCTGACACGGACCTTTTTATCGAATGCCCTCTTGATTCTTTTTTGATACAACTGGCTGTGACACATCGCAGACATGCGCTTTTCATCGATGAGATTCAGCTGATCAAACCTTTCTTTAATCCATTCTGCCTCTTCTAACTTGGTTTCCATGATGACCCTGAGGGATGGTATTTCGACCTCGATGGGAAGAACTGCGTCCATTCCATATACCAGAGAAAAGGGGGTTGCCCCTGTGGAAGTGCGGACGGAGGTTCTGTATCCGTGCAGGGCAAATGGTAACATTTCATGCCAATCTTTGTAGGTTTTAACCATTTTTTGCAAGATCTTTTTGATGTTTTTATTTGCAGCTTCCACAGCTCCATTCATCTTTGGACGGTAAGGGGAAGAGTTGTGGTGTTCGATTTTGAAGTCATCACATAATTCTTTCATAACTTTGTTGTTCAGATTGGTTCCGTTGTCTGTTATAATTCTGCTTGGGATCCCGTAGCGACAAATGATCTCCTTTTTAATGAAACGAGCCACCACTTGACGTGTAACATTGGTGTAGGATGCAGCTTCAACCTATTTCGTGAAATAGTCGATGGCAACCAGAATGAAACGGTGCCCATTTGAAGCTTTTGGCTCAATTGCCCCAATCATGTCAATCCCCCACATAGAAAAAGGCCATGGCGACGACAATACATTCAACAGTGTTGGAGGCACATGCATTTTGTCCGCGTAGATCTGACATTTGTGACATTTTCTGGCATACTGAATGCAGTCGGTTTCTAAAGTTAACCAATAATAACCAGCTCTCAAGATCTTTTTGGACATGGCGTATCCGTTGGCGTGAGTACCAAACATTCCTTCATGAACATCTTTCATTAACAAGTCCGCTTCTCTTTTGTCAACGCATCTGAGTAGTACCATGTCATGATTTCTTTTATAAAGCACACCATTGCTGAGGAAGAACTTTGACGCTAGTCTTCTTAAAGTTTTCTTGTCAAGAGACGTAGCATCGGTCGGATATTCTTGTTGTAACAGGAAGTTCTTTATATCATAGTACCATGGTTTATCATCTGTTTCTTCGTCGATCATTTGACAGTAAGCGGGCTCTGTTTTTCGCTCAATCCGGATGAGAGTAGCATCATTTACATCTTGGACTTTCCACATGGAGGCCAACATGGCTAAAGCATCGGCAATGTGATTTTCAGACCTGGGTACATGCTTGAAGGTAATCTCGTCAAAGTACTCGATCATGTCGACAATATATGCTTTGTATGGGATCAGGTTTTCATGTCTTGTCTCCCATTCACCCGTGACTTGGTAGATAACCAATGCTGAGTCTCCACTGACTTCGAGATTTTTGATTTGGAGATCAATGGCTGCTTCGAGACCAAGGATACATGCTTCGTATTCAGCAATGTTGTTTGTACAATCAAAGTCTAGTCTGGCTGTAAACGGAGTGTGACCACCTTCAGGATTCATTAAAACTGCACCTACGCCATGTCCGCTATAATTGGAGGAACCGTCGAACATCATTTTCCACCAATTCTCTGTCTGTTGACCTTTGTCAGAACTTGTTTCTTCACAATCTTTTACTAACATGATATCTTCATCCGGAAAATCAAACTTCAGAGGTTCATAATCTTCGACAGGTTGATCTGCGAGATATTCTGATAACACACTGCCTTTGATAGATTTCTGAGCCACATATTGAATATCATATTCTGATAGTAACATATGCCACCGGGCGAGTCTTCCGGTTTGTGCCGGCTTCTCAAAGATGTACTTTATTGGATCCATTTTCGAGATCAATAAAGTGGTGTGACAAATCATATACTGCCTCAAACGCTTAGCGGCCCATGCTAAAGCACAACAAGTATTTTCTAGGAGTGAGTATCTGCTTTCACAATCAGTAAATTTCTTGCTCAGATAATAAATGGCATGTTCTTTCCGTCCAGTTTTGTCTTGTTGACCCAGAACGCAACCCATTGAGTTTTCAAGCACTGTCAAATACATAAAGAGAGGCTTTCCCGGCACGGGTGGTATCAAAATTGGAGGTTCTTGGAGATAACCTTTGATTTTATCGAACGCTGTTTGACAATCAGAATTCCATACGACCGTTTGATCCTTTCGTAACAACTTGAAGATCGGTTCACAGGTGGGGGTCATATTGGAAATGAACCTGGATATGTAATTCAACCTTCCAAGGAAGCTTCTAACCTGATTTTCGGTCTGTGGAGCTGGCATGTCTTGAATGGCACGAACTTTGTCTGGATCCACTTCAATCCCCTTGTGGCTGACAATAAAACCGAGTAATTTTCCTGATCTGACTCCGAAAGTGCACTTTGCAGGATTCAACCTCAACTGATATTTCCGGAGTCTTTTGAATAACTTCAACAAATGTTCTAGATGGTTTTCTTCATTTTGAGACTTGGCGATCATGTCATCCACATATACTTCTATTTCTTTGTGCATCATGTCGTGGAACAAAGCCACCATAGCTCTTTGATAAGTTGCGCCTGCGTTTCTCAAACCGAATGGCATAACCTTATAACAATAGGTGCCCCATGGAGTGATGAAGGTTGTCTTTTCCATGTCGTCAGGATCCATTTTGATTTGATTGTAACCAGAGAACCCATCCATGAAGGAAAACACTGCGAACTGAGCTGTATTATCTACCAAAGTGTCAATATGTGGTAGAGGGAAGTCGTCCTTTGGACTGGCTTTGTTTAAATCTCGATAATCCACACACATCCTTACCTTTCCATCTTTCTTTGGTACAGGAACAATGTTGGCTACCCATTCTGGATATTTGGCCACTGCAAGGAAGCCTGCATCAATCTGCTTTTTTACCTCATCTCTGATTTTAAGAGCCATGTCGGGTCTGGTTCTTCTGAGTTTCTGTTTAACCGGAGGGCATTCAGGTCGGAGTGGTAACTTGTGAACCACTATGTCTGTATCCAAACCAGACATATCCTGATAAGACCAAGCAAACACATCTACATATTCTCTTAAGAGTTCTTTTAACTGCTGTTTTACCTCTGCCCCTAGGGCTGCCCCAATTTTGACTTCTTTTTTGTCTCCTTCTGTGCCAAGATTAATGACCTCCAGATGTTCTTTGTGTGGTTGAAGCTCTGCATCCTCTTTTTGGGCCAATCTTACCAGTTCATCAGGAATTTCACAGTCCTCATCCTCGTCTTCAGCTTGGTAAATTGGTGAATCAAGGCCAGGAGGAGATGCATGGTCACAGGATTCAATGGGGTTATGGTCATCACTGCATGTTTGAAGGGTTTATTTTATTAAAACACACAATCAACAAATGCAACACACATAGAGAAAGAGAAAATTATTTTTGTTTTGGTTTTTTGTATTGCCATTTTTCTTTCAAAGTAAAAGCAAAAGACGGTAAAGAACAAACACGAGGATTTTTAACAAAATAGTCCATTCTCATTGATATTCCTTTGAAAGCATGGGGCCCTTACAAAACATTCCTATAGCCTTGGGCACGGCTATGGAGATTTTAAAAATAACAAAGAAAAACAACAAATTACTTTGACTCGGGAAAAACTACAGGAACTTCGATAGCCTCCCAGTTGTTCAGAGTAGCTTCGTCATGATACACTAGTGCTTCTATGTCTTCACTTTCAAGATTTCCTTCCACGGCGTTAATTTGAAAACCGCCACTGATAAATATTTCTTGAATAGCCTTTGGCCGGCTGTTGTCATGCCTCGGTTCTTCACTTTGAGTTGGTTTGTAACCCAACCCCTGGCGGTTCATCTTCGGCTTTACCTCAATGACCTCTCCCCATCCTGCGGGAGTGCCTTCTTCCAGCGTAGCTTTGGCGCCTTGAGCAGATGCGAAAGTTGGACTACTTTTTGCCACCGTCTCTTCTATCATCACTGCGTTTGCTATTTCTAGTGCTTGGAATGATGTCTCTAGCGCATCCTCTTCTGCTTCAATGTACCGGAATGATGAGAGATTACTGACCATTAATTCCTCTTCACCGTGAACAATAACCAGTTTATCATTTACCACGAACTTCATTCTTTGGTGCAGGGTAGAAGTTACCGCCCCTGCTTCATGGATCCAGGGACGTCCCAGTAAGCAGCTATAAGCTGGATTTATGTCCATCACCTGAAATACAATGTTGAATTCATGGGGTCCCACCAAAATTGGTAATTCTACTTCTCCGATGACCGTCCTCCTCGAACCATCAAAGGCTTTTACAATCAATGAGGTTGGTTTCATCTCTGCTCCGGCATAGGCTAGTCTGGCCAGTGATCTCGCGGGTAGCACGTTTAATGAGGATCCTGTGTCGACCAGTACTCGGGCCAAAGTATCTTCCTGGCATTTGATGGATATGTGTAGCGCACGGTTGTGATCACGTTTCTCTTTGGGTAACTCGGCGTCGCTGAAGCTTAAAGTATTGCACGCTGTGATGTTAGCTATTACTGAATCAAACTGCCCAAGCGAAATATCCTTAGTGACGTGTGCTTGTCTCAACACCTTCTGTAATGTTTCCCTGTGAGCTGGAGAATTTATCAAGAGTGACAAGATTGATATTTTTGATGGCGTCTGATGAAGCTGATCTATTACCTTGTAATCACTTCTTCGGATAATCCTCAAAAATTCATCATTTTCTTCTTCTGTGCTCGGAGCTTCCTTTTCTTTGATTACCCCAGCAGGAATGACTTCCTTTGGAATAGCTACTGATTCTTTTGGCTGATAGATCCGACCGCTGCGGGTCATCTTGCTAGTGCCGGCAATATTGGTCACATCTTTCTGATTATCTGTCTGAACAATCTTTCCCGTTTCTTGGTCTACCACGGTCACATCGTATTTCCACGGAACAGCTTTTGTATTGTCATAATGGAACGGCCTTGGTTTCTGAACTACGATTGGTCGTGGTTGACCTATAGCAGCTCTGTTGAAAACTGGCCTGGCACCCCTGTTAAACACTGGAACTTTCTCTCTTTTCCTGGATAGGTCGAAAACTGGCTCTATTACAGAAACCTCTTCTTTCCTTTCCTTACCACATACTTGTAACATCCCCTCATTTATTAATCTTTGTATATCTTCCCGTATCCCGTTACATCCACTGGAACTAATGGTACGTTTTTCACATTGGTTATGAACATCTCCCAACAACCCTACTTTGGTCAGCTTATCATGTAATGTCTTCAATGGCGTTCTGATTTTTGACACATCATTAATTATCTCTTCATCTGACTTTTCAATGGCATTGACCCCTCCATGGTTTGGCAGTGGGTTACTTTTGACGTTAGGTGGTACATTATCAAAGGACAAGATTTTCTTCTCCATCAACTCTCTTACCAGATGTTTTAAGGCAAAGCAACCTTCTAAGTCATGGCCGGCAGCACCTTCATGGAAAGCACAATGAGCATTTGGGTTATAATGTGGAGATGTGGTATCTGGATTAAGTGGTCTTGTCGTGATCAACCCCTGTTGGACCAAAGATGGATATAACTCAGTGTACGTCATTGGTATTTGTGGAAGTGGAGGTTTTGTTGTTGGCCTCCGGTTCTGGTATTGTTGCTTGGGCTGTGGTACCCTCTGCTGCTGATTTTGTTGAAAGGGCGGAGCGTTGGGCGCTCGTTGATGCCCTTGCTGGTTTTGCTGATACATGGGCGCTGGTCGCCCTGGTTGATAGTTTGAAGTGGAATGGTTGAATGCTGGGGTCACAGCTGCCACATATTGCTGAGGGGCATACTGTACCGGGTACATGGGTCTTTGTTGATGAAATTGTTGAACATAGTTAGGCTGGATTGGCTGGAAGAAACTTTGTTGAGGCGGTTGATATTGCTGATATGGAGGTCTCATGGTACGGATTCTTCTCCCCATTATGGCATTTGTCTCACCTTCTTTCTTCTTGTGAAACCCATTGCTGACCTTCTTAATACTGTTGTTGTTAGAACTGCCGGAGCCGCTGGCTACCTTTCCACTTTTCATCCCCAATTCTACCCTTACTCCCACGGCTACAATGTCTGAAAAACTTGCAGACACACTGCTGATCATTTTCTCATAGAATTCTGGTCTCACTGTGTCAACAAACCAGTCTGTCAGTTCCTTCTCACTTAGGGGTGGCTCTACCTGGGATGCTGTTTCTCTCCACCGCTGAGCGTATTCTTTGAATGACTCTGTGCTTTTCTGGGACATGTTCAACAACTGCCTTCGGTCAGGTACCATATCCATATTATATTTGTAATGTTTCATGAATGCATCTGCCAAATCTTGAAAACTATGGATTCTGGACTGATCTAGACTTAGATACCATTTTGCTGGAGCTCCTTTCAGACTGTCTTGGAAGCAATGGATCATTAACTTGTCGTCTTCGACGTGTGCTGCCATTCTTCTATAGTACATGATTAAGTGTGTTCGTGGGCAAGTAGCTCCTGAGTACTGATCGAAATTTGGGATTTTGAACTTTGGTGGTATTACTAGTCCAGATACCAAACACATTTCTCTGGCGTCAGTGCCAAAGGTATCATTTCCTTCCATTGCTCGGATCTTTCTCCCTATCGTTTCAACACTCTCCCTCAACCTCTCATGTGATTCATTTTCCTCTTCGTACCCTTCGGGTCCTTCGTATACCGGTGGTGGATTATGAAAGATGGGGCGTGCTTGAACCTGAACTGTAGCTGGAGTGTAGGTGGGAATAACTTGTGGAATCTCACCTCCCAAGGGAATTGTCTGTTGAGTGACTCTCGGCGGTGGCACGAAGCCTGGAGGTAACCCATAGGTTGGCACATTGGCAATAGTAACAGCTGTCGGGATTGGTTCTGTAGTGATTTCAGAGACAACGGTGGCTTGAGTGTCCAACATTGCCCGGATGACTTGCAAGGCTTCTTTGATCTGTCCCATGCCTCCTCGGAGCTCTCCGAGTTCATTGTCGATTCTGTTTACATCCAAGTTCTGCTCTTCCATCCTTAAGCGAGCTTGGGCTCGTGTGTTGTACTGATGGCGTGGTCTCAGTGTGATTCTGTTAACAAGACAGAGGGATGAGACTCGACTCAGGAACACGTATATGCAATGTTTATGAAATGCAGACATGCGAAAATGCAGATTTTAAACATTCAAGGGACTAAAAAGCGTTATTTGCGAATATTATAACAATAAATAGGAAAACAGCCAAATCTTCATTGATAACATCTGGAGAGTTTACAACATCAAACGGGAAATGAAAATACAAGCTTCTACAAAATACGAAAAACAATAACAATAGATTCTAGATTCTTCTGCTGGATGGTCCTTCATCTTCAGACTGATTCTTTCTTCCACCCTGACGTACCAATTCTTGAAGTTCTTCTTTCTCTTGCATAGCCTTGAAATACTTATCTCTCCACATTTTCCCTTCTTTCTCAGCTTTTGCCAAGGCGACCTTCAACTCTTCTACGAGGGTAGGCTTGGGCGAGTCAGGCTCAAAGCGGGTATAGAACATCTTCATTGCCGCTTCTCTTACCCATGATAGGTAAGATTCTGAAACAGTAGCATTGTGGGGGCATAGGGCAGTTACTCCTCTTGTGTGGACATAACGCCAAGCGTACGCGATTCGAGCCCTATAAGCAGGATTCTTCCCTTCCTCCAAGTAAAATTTCCTCAAATAGTCCGGATCTGGTTCATCTTCCATGGGGTGCCCCAACTGTCGACGGGCCAGAATAGGATTATAGCTGATGCACCCATTGACGCTGATAAGCGGTACATTCGGGAAGTCTCCACAGCTTTGGATCATGGAAATTCCTCCATACATAGGATCAAACCATTTAATGTCTGAGTGTTTGAGCAACAACAACTTTTCCGTCCAGGAGAGTCCATTTTGCTTATCCCAAATGGCTGGAATTTCTGACAAGTGTGAAATAAACCACTTGTGCAGGAGAACGGTGCAACATTCAATTCGTCCAACCCCATAGCGGTTCCTTCGGTGGAGGGTAAAATAAGTGTCGGCCAGCAAGGTGGGTACAGGATTTTTGATCAAGAAAAGATTGATCGCATCTGTGTCCACAAAATCACTAGCAGTTGGGAACAGGAATAGTCCGTAAATAAGTAACACCAGGATGGCTTCAAATGCTTCCGTATTTTGTGACAAGGCGTAGCTCTGAGCTTTTTCATATAGGAACATGGCTGAAATTCCGTACAATCCTCCCTTAGCACCCATATGAGATCGCACTTCGTCCAATTCCAAATACGCGGCCTCTGCAACTGCTCTTTCATTAGGAATCCCCTCCCTTCCAGAAAAGGGACTGGGGGTAACGTCTACCCCCATTAGGGCGGAATACTCCTCCAAAGTTGGTAGCAACTGATAATCTGGAAACGTGAAGCAATGATAGGTTGAATCATAGAATTTCACGAGTGCGGATAACATTTCTTCGTACACTTGAACTTCCAGTAATGACAGCATATTCCCATGTCTTCCTCTGAACGCCTCGGGGTCTTCTACCAAACTTACCAGTTTCTTCAGGTTCTCTAGTCTCGGTCTTCGGAACACAACCTCTTCTCTCTTTCCAGAATCCATCCTATAATATCTGTTAAATAATCTTTTAGTTCCTTGAATGTTTAAAATAACAAGAATGCAACCCTAAATGTAAAAGTTTTATGGAACTCAATTTTACCAAAATATCCTTTCATTTCATTGATTTTTCAAAAAGGGTATTACAAAAAGATTTCAGTACATCTTACAAAAGCCCTAATATTACAACTCAATATGCTCTCAAAGAAAATCCTCTCTCTTCTTGATTCTTCTGAGCTCTTCTTCCACCTGTGCTTTCTCAAGGATGAGTTTGTCTACCATAGCCTTCCTGTGCCTTCCTCTTCTTGCTTGCAACTGCTTCCTCTTCCTTCAACTGAACTTGTTTGCGGAGTTCCTCGTTCTCCTCCATAGCCACCTGATATTTGTACTTCCAGGATACCTCAGTCTGCTGTGACTTCCTCAGAGCGATCTTCAACTTCTCTTCCTCAGACATGAAAATCAATGGTTGTTCTTCTATTAATACCATAGGCTTTTGTGGAGGATAAGGCATTTTCAACTGAATGGCCCTCTTTCGTACCCATTGGAGATAAGGTTCAAAAGAGATGCAGATAGGTCTTCCCAAGTCCTCTTTTCCTTTCCTGTGTATATGCCCCCATGCCTTGAGAATTTCATCTTTTAATTCTGAAACTCCTGTGAAGAAAATACCTTCTACGTGAGCACTGCTGGGTTTGTCTTTCAGCGGATAACCAAGTTGTCGACGAGCAAGCACGGGGTTATAGCTGATTCCCCCATTTGTACCAAGGAGAGGTATATTCCCGAAGCTTCCACAACTATCGATGATTTTGATCCCATCATAACTACGGCTGTACCAGTCAATATCGGGGTGAGTAAGAGCCATAATCTTTTCAGACCACCATCCTTTGCTCCAAAAAGTATGGGCTTTGGGTAGATGAGAAACGAACCATTTATGCAACAACGGAACACAACAGACGATCATTCCTCCTTTGTGAAGATTTCTTTGATGAACAGAGTGGTAAGCATCAGCTAGTAGAGTAGGTACTGGATTCTTCTTCAAGAATATTTTGATGGCATTGAGATCCACAAAGTTGTCAAAGCTTGGAAAAAGAAAGATCCCATAAATAAGTAAGGCTAGAATAGCCTCAAAAGCATCCATACTCAAGTGGTCGGCATAATACTGAGCCTTCCCAATCAAGAATTTTGCAGTCAGCCCAAAGATTCCTCCTTTAGTAACCATGTTCTTCTGAATGTCTACCAACCCGATACGTGTGGCTTTAGCAATTTCTTCCTTTTTAGGGTCCTTCTCCATGATGGGAAAAGGAGATGCATCAAGGATGGGTAACCCAATCAGACAGGAATACTCTTCAAGTGTCGGCACTAACTGATAATCCGGAAATGTGAAGCAGTGATAAAGTGGATCATAGAACTGGAGTAATGTGGAAAGGAGTCCCGAATCCATTTTTTTCCTTGTTTTCAGTAGAGACAACAAATTCCCGTACCTGCTTTTGAATCCTTCTACATCTGTGATCAGAGTGCTCAACCTTTCAATCTCATCTATATTAGGGCTTTTGTAAGTGTACTTTATAGTTTTCTTTTTTCCGTTGTCCATGATTTTCCTGATATTTTATAAATAAACGACTCTGAGTTCCATAAAACTTTTATGACATGATGTTTATGGATGCATGAATGCACAAACACAGGTAATCACATATTCACAAGTTTACACAAGTAAACAGACAAGGTTTCGGGTTTGGAAAATATGAGCAAGGAGTCAAGGTCTGCCCTCCCCAAAGGTATGTACTAAGGTTTCCATAACTGCAGAACAAGGTTCTAAAAGAGTTCCTGGAGTCCTCGACCCATCTTTCGGATATTATCAATTTCCCAAATACTTGGTGATCGATAATATTCTCAAGAGAGCCTCGTCCAAGTGTAGTATCGCGTATCAACTACTTTGGAATTACTTCCTTATAGTCACCGCACTACATCCTAGTAAAGCCATAGTGGGGGAAAAGGTATCTAAAGGTCCTCAGTGTCATGGGCACCTATGTAGAAAGTAGCATTGTTTTCACGAATACTCGATCAACAATACTAACTCTCAAAAAGGGCCTCTACTGAGTGGTGATTTTCTCAAGTCAGCTTGGTCGGGAATCAACTCCCTATAAGCCTTCTTGAATATACCACCTTCCTATCATAAGTACGCTCGAGCACGGGTGTAGTGCCGTCTCACCATTTCAAGTTTCCCAAACCATCAGAGCACAAATATATACAAGTATTCACAGATAGCAATTAGTTAAACAAAATAGGTTGAACCCTCAAAATAAAAGCAAAAGCAAAGTTCCCCAGTGAAGTCGCCATTTCTGTTGCGGTGAAAATTTGATATCAAGCTATTAATTAACTTGAACCGTATTTCTTTTTACAACCGGACTTTAATTTATCCAAAGGATAGGTCTAAAGAAAGAAAGAACCTTTTGCGCGATGTAACGACAACGCTTAAGAGATTCGGGGATTCGGGGGTTGGTTATATCTAGGGAAGGTATTAGCACCCTAAATATCTGTAGTACCCTACAGGAACCTTTTGTTTAATTAATTGCTAAAGTTTGTGAATTGTGCACTATGGTTTAAGTTGGGAATAAAAGTAAAATAAAGGCCTAAGTGGTTTTCTAAGTTTGCTCGCAAAGGTATCGCAGCTTCTGCCTACGTATCCTGACTAGGATAGAATCAGAGCAATCGTAGTTCACCTCACCAGGGAAAGAACACTTGATGACGATCAAGGTTCAAAGGGGGAACAAACATGACAATGTTTGTGTGGAGTTTGACAAAACTCCTTAAGCTAAGTTGAAGGGGAAGTAAGAAGTCATGACGATGATTCTTACACAGAGTTGACGAACTCTTTCCTAGGGTTCTAGTTTGGAGAACATTCCTAGTATGGGTAGGTTTCTTGGACTTCAAGCAAAGTCTAGAGGTTTCTTATTAGGGTTAGAGTGACTTAACAAAGTCAAAGGGAAAACAGAGATTTTGGTCCAAGACATTGACAGTCAAGTGGACAGACCTTCCTTTGGAGGAACAGTATTGTCGGCAACTGGACAAAAGCTAACGAGCTTCGTCGCTTGGGGATAAAATAAAATACAAACATTATTCAAACATTCATGGTGACAACCAATATAAAGATTAAAGATGGAAAGCAATGATGACAATCAGAGCAATTGTTTTGGTACGAGAACCGTGACGACAGTTCGCACCTGAAATACCGTTAACAGACAGATGAGATAAACAAAAAAATAATTCGAGGTAAAAATTCTAACATGTTGACAAACATATATAGACATGATAACAATCAATTTTCCTGAGAAAACAGAAGAGGAAACCTTCTAAATTTCATCTGCAACCAAATAGGGTTAGTATCGTTGACGCGCGGATCGCGCACAATCAAACGTGGTGAAAAAATAATCAAACATGGAAAATAAAATTATGACATGAAAGTACACATTAAAATAAACACAATGAAAAAAGAACGGGTGAAAAACGATAAAAATGGAGAGAGTTACGAATTTTTGAAGTTTATGTACAAAATAGGAAAAATAATAAAAGGGTTCGACCTCCACCCGGATCAAACCCTGGTCATGATGGTGAAAGGTATAATTGCGCGCATGTTCTTACCGCTGGGGCGGCTGTTACATCCATTGATCAAATGGAAACCATAAATATACATGCTTGGTTTAGTTCCATGGCTGGGCAAAAATACATAATTCACACCAAATACGTTTTATGCCGTATCTCACTAACCGCTTATCGGATCGAGACAAATTTTATATGGATCTTGGGTAGAAAAATGAGAGGAAGAGGATGGTGATGTTAGTTTTTTTCCAAATTGTTCACCTAGTGAAAAAAAAAGATGACTGGTGTGTGTGTGTGTGTTTTGAATGCATAATGACATGGAAACATAATCGAAACCAAATACGTTTTATACCGTATCTCACTAACCGCTCATCGGATCGAGGCAAATTTTATATGTAAATTGGGTAGAAAAATGAGAGGAAGAAGATGGTGGTGTTGGTTTTCTGAAATTCACTTTCCTCTTCAAAACCCGATAGGGTACAAAATTGGACATTTAAGCTTGCAAATTGAAATGAACAGCTTGGTATACACATGTTAAAGGTCAAGTAAAGCCACATACACATCACATATATGATATATGACAGATAGCAAACACAATTGAGGCCAAGGCATGTGTACATATGACTGTTGTATGTAAGTTGCAAAATCACATAACATAAAAATGCATGACAAGGTGACTTTTGGATTCTGAGTGCTTTGAGTGATTCCAATCATTCTAACAGCTTAATCATATCATATTAAGTGTGTGTAAGTGAAAACATTCAAACTGGAACACATATATGAGAACATAGCATTCAAATTGCAAAGTGTGTGCATTATGTGTGTGTGAAGCATGAGATGGTGTAAAACTTTGTGCAGTCAGGTTTTATTGTTTTGGTTCATTTACACATAACACATATGATCATGTGAAGCTGTAGAAACAATGAGATAGCAAGTACAAGCAAGTATGTTCAAGTTGGCATGTGATGATGAGGCATTTTGAACAATTATGCATGAGGATGGACAGATGAAGTTCCAGAGTAGATTTAACCAAATTAATCATTTGTACAGCATAAATACATGATAATGAGATGATATAACCAATAAAATTCCACAGAACACACCTGTCATGTAATTTGTCATAGCATTTGCAATTTGTTCACATAATGGTGCATATGAAGAGGTAAATCTTGACATGATGATTTCTAGCGTAATATGATCATTCAAACACTTAACATATGTTCAATATGAGGTGTACAAAGTGTTAGTTTTGGCAGAAAACAAGTATAGGCAAAAATCATGTTTTTGGTGCTTTGTGTGTTTTTGAAGCATTTGGAGACTACATGTGAATTTTGAATGCTGTGATTAAATCAACCATATGAGTGCATACACATGTTATTAATGACATTTGAATCATGCTAGAAGGATAAAAAACCATAATTCATGCTTTGTGCAAAAAATGAGAAAGTGAGTGATTAGTGTATTCATGTGCTTATGTCAACATGTGAATTTCAAAACCACACCTTAAATCAGCAAGATAAGCCTATACACATGTTCCAAGTATCCATTGTGATGTGTGTAAGGTGTGTTTTGATGGAAAACAAGTTTTGTGCAAAAATCAAATTTTGTGGCTTGTGTATTTTTGAGTCCTTTGAAATGTATGATTCTAAACATGTTATGTTCAAGACAAAGAAAATAGCTCCTGGCATGTAATCACATTTTGATAGCAGCATATGAATATAGCATACAATGAGCATACACATGAGAACACATGATCATACATCCTAGACCAAAACTCTGTACTGTTATGAACCAATACAAACAGAATCCATTACTTTCATTCTTGCAAGGCAGCATGTAATGACATACCAAGTATTCCATATGACCACACACAAACTGATCATCTAGTAAAAATAGCAGGGCATCATGATACAAATGAAAACACACCTAGCAGTAAGAACATAAATCTTGGCACAAATCAATATCAATTAGCAGCACTAATACCAAACATTGCTAGCAGCACACACATGGATGAACTAGCAGTAAACACATGGAATACATTTTGACAGCAACAACAGCAGTACCATATGAAAACCAATTAGCAGTATATAATGCAAACATAATCTAACAGCACATGAATAAAACCAACTAACAGCACATCATGTAAATCTAAACTGGCAGTAATAATGAAACACACCAGCAGTGACACAAGTAATCGGCTTGGCAGCAGCAGATTTTATTCAAGATAACAGGATTAACATGAAATTGGTGTAGTGTTATGATGTTGTTCCAGTTAGCAACAATGTGAAATTAATTGATAGCAGCAGCAAACATATGACAAGGGACAGCATTAACATTAAAGTGGAGCATCTAACAATATAAACCACTAGCACAATGTTGGTGAGCCATGACAATTGAAATGTAACTTGCCATATAAAAGCATACCAAATTAAAATGATCTTGACATTAACAATGCATTTAAAATAGAACAAACCACATATGTTTCACAACACCAAATATGATAGCATATTAGAGTTCACAAACTTCCATTCCTCACAGTATTGGTATTGAAATATGCACATGTTTATGTCATATCTAGTGTTCATAAAAAAAAAGACCACAATTGCTCATGGATTCAAGGCACACTAAAATGCTCAAAAATGCAAAATCATGGATAAATGATACGAGGACTAATGTATACATTACATACCTGTTATAAATCAGTTGAGCAAACCAAGTGTGTTAAGAAAAAAACTAGAGATGATGACTCCAAGTTCTTGTGTTGACACCTTGCTTCAACCTTAAGTAATAAGCCAAATGCAATGCCAAAATGAGATTGGTGTGCTTCTGATGGCAAGTGAGAGTTTGGACAGTCTCTATATATGGTATTTGAGGTGTTCAAGTGTTCCAAACATCACCAAAGTGCTTGAATCAAAATTTGATGTGTTTTATGGACTTTGGTCAAAGTAAGCTTCAAGGAAAGTTGACTTTTTGATTTATGGCATTTTTTGGTGGTTCAATGGTTGGTACACCTCATATATGTGATTTAGAGGGTGTGTGGATGATAATATGAGAGCTGGAATGTGTAGAACTCAATATGGCATCAAAGTTGCAAATGCTGATTTTTGACAATTTTGACAACTTTGGTGATTTTGCAAATTGTAAGTGAGAGAGAGGTGTGATGAGAGGGCTCCTTTTAGCAGGTTTTCAGAATGATGTTGATGTCCCAAATGAGGGGTTTGAGGTCCCTATTTATAGAATTATGAAGTGAGGAGCTTGCTAGGTAACCTTGCTTCACCATGAAGAAAACTAAGATATTTCCATCCAATTGTCCACTTGCCTTGCTTTTTCTGGTTCTTGGCTGTCTCCCTAACCCAATGGGCAAGTTTTAATGATGTTTTTACTGAGAAAACACAGCCTAGAGGCTTGGTAGAGTGGCTGGAGCAGAATTTCTTTACACCTCATGCTTGGAAAAGTCAAAGTTTTCAACTTAGGCAATGAAACTTCAAACTTTAACTCCATGATGTTTCCATGATAACTTTCTGTTCTAACATGCTACGAATGTTCAATATATCAGGTAGAAAGAGTTGGGCAAGTGGAAATTGGCTCACTTGAGTGATAGAGGTGCTTTTGCAATATTTGGTCAATGTGGGACTAGTATGACAAAATACCAACTTTGAACACATGTATCTCTCAGCTCATAACTCACCTTGAGATGTTCTTGTACAATTTAGAAAGCCCTCACATAGTACTAAAACTTCCATGTTGGCCAGAAATCTTGATTCTATTTGAAACTAGGTGAAAAATACCTTTGAAGTTGGCTGATTTTAGCTTTTAAAGTGAAAATAACTTAGAAATTTTCTAAGTTATTTTCCCTTCTAGGAATGTTTTTGCTTATATCTCAAAAAGTATGCATTTTCTGGTTGTGGACTAGTATGGGACTTTTGTAGGACTTGTCAAGAGCTTTCAAATGAGACTAGAACCAACTCAATTGGATGTGTGGTTAAGGAGATACGGTTTAGCCCTTTTCAAAACCCTAATTTCCCGATTTCTCGATTACTCTCTCATTTTTGATCCAATGACCATGAAAATTGATATGCAAGTCCATTATGACATAAGGAACAACTTTGATTCACAACTTGGATTCCAATTATCAAAATTTGAGGAGTTGACTTTTCGGTCAACCGTACGATCGATCGGTGCCGATCGAGTCGCCTGTTGATATTCTGGACATCCTGGGACTCTGACACTTCTTGAATAGTCTTTATTAGCCTATATTAACTTCATGGACCTCACTCCCACCATTAAAACCTTTTCCAACATCAAAGTCAAACCACAGTTGACTTTCCACTAGTTAAAAACCCTAATCGGGGTCTCCTGACTGCACTGTTCTTGATTCTGAAACGATTTCTTCAAATTGACTTCCCTTTTGACTTTGATATTATCTTTTATTTCATTCCATGATTGAATTGGCCCAAATCATTGGTTGATCATTCCTTGATTGTTTTGAATTTGTCGGTGCGAGAACCCTGATTCATCTGTAACTTGACAATAATAAACTTGCACTGATTTAGGGTTAGATAATTCATGATCATGTTTCTAAAAATGATAATGAGGATCTAAGGGGTCAAAATTTGGGGTACAACAAATGCCATTTTCATTAAAATATTTTTGAAAGTGTTTATTTTCAAATTCACCACTATGATCACTTTGACTTTAACAATTTTGAAATCTTTTTCAGTTTGGACTTGTTTGCAGAGTCAAAGAACACAGAGTGTGACTCATCCTTGTGTTTTAGGAATTTTACCCATGTCCATCTGCTGTAGTCATCAACAATGACTAATCCATACTTCTTGCCTCTGATGGATGCATTTTTCACTGGTCCAAACAGATCAATGTGAAGTAACTCTAATGGTTTTGAAGTTGAAACAACATTTTTGGATTTAAAAGATGATTTTGAAAATTTTCCTTTCTGACATGCTTCACAAAGAGCATCTGAGTTGAACTTCAGATTAGGAAGTCCTCTGACCAGATTAAGCTTATTAATCTGAGATATACGTCTCATATTAATATGACCCAATCTTTTGTGCCAGACCCATTGCTCCTCATTAACAGACATAAGGCATTTAACATTCTGAACCTTAAGTTTTGAAAGACTAATTTTATAAATGTTGTTTTTCCTTTTACTATTAAAGAGGATTGAGCCATCCTTTTGACCAACAGCTTTGCAACACTTTTGATTAAAGATAATGTCATAACCATTGTCACTTAATTGACTTATGGACAATAGATTATGAGCTAACCCTTCAACAAGCAAGACATTAGTTATGGAAGGAAATTTACCATTGCCTATGGTTCCAGAGCCAATTATTTTTCCCTTCTGATTCCCTCCAAACTTGACATCTCCTCCAGATCTAAGCTCCAGACTTTGGAACATAGACCTTTTTCCCGTCATATGTCGTGAGCATCCAGAGTCCAAGTACCATGACTGGAGTTTTGACTTTGCTGCTAAGGATGTCTGCAACATAAATTATCTTATCCTTAGGTACCCAGATTTTCTTGGGTCCTTTTTGGTTAGTTGCCTTAAAGCTTTTTCTGAACTTCTGCCTTTCAACATAAGACTTGTTCTGATTAGCTTTAGATTTATTAAACACAGATTTGTTCTGATTAGAACTTGTGTGTTTAATATCATTTAAGTGACCAAATGTAAATTGAGAATATAAAGGAGGATACTTGATATCCAATTTATCTATAGATTTTGGATTTGAATCTTCATAAGAGAAAGATTTATATCCAACACCTTTTCTATAGTTTCTGCTAATACCATAGATCATTGAAGCCATTTTGCTTCTATCTAGGCTTTTAGTTAGAAACTTCCTGAAACTATAGTCATACTCTTGTAAAATGTTTTTAGAGCATGGTTCAGATTTTGAATCAGAGTTTAGTTGAGCAGTTTTTAAATTATTTTTCAATTGAAGATTTTCAGCTTTTAGTTCAGCTATTTCTGATTCAAACTTGTTACTCTCAAATTCAATATGCTTTACAAGCATTTTGTATTTGATTTTAACTTTACTATAGTTTTCAAGAATATCAGATAAACTTTCAACTAGTTCCTGTCTAGAAAGTTCAACAAATACCTCCTCAGAATCTGATTCTGATTCTGATCCAGATGATTCAGCACTGTCCTCAATGTCAGCCATGAATGCTATAATTGCACGTTCCTCTTCTGACTCTGATGACGAATCAGATGCATCTGAGTCATCCCAGGTAGCCATCAGAACTTTCTTTTTGTGATCTGACTTTCTTTTTGGGTTCTCCTTCTGAAGCTTTGGACAATCACTCTTGTAGTGCCCAGGTTCTTTGCATTCATAGCAAACAACCTCTCTTTTTCTAGATCATCTGTGTCCAGAGGATTCTCCAGATCTTCTGTATCCAGAGTGTTGATCTGGTTTTCTAAAGTTCTTGAACTTCCTTTGCTTATTCTTCCAGAGTTTATTGATTCTTCTGGATAGCAAGGATAGTTCTTCTTCATCTTCAGAGGCAAACTCTTCAGAGCTTTCTTCTAATACCTGCAATGCTTTAACAGCTTTATTAGATTTTAATGCAATTCACTTACCTTTCTTTAGAGGCTCATCTTCCTCTAGTTCAATCTCATGACTCCTTAGAGAACTGATTAATTCCTCCAGCGTAATCTTGTTCAGATCCTTTGCCAGCTTCAGAGCAGTGACCATGGGTCTCCATCTGGTTGGCAAGCTTCTGATTATTTTCTTGACATGATCTGCTGTAGAATAACCCTTGTCCAGAACCTTTAGGCCAGCAGTGAGAATCTGGAATCTGGAGAACATTGCTTCAATAGATTTAGGTTCTTCCATCTTGAAAGCTTCATACTTCTGGATCAGCACCAGAGCCTTGGTTTCTTTGACTTGAGATTTCCCTTCATGAGTCATATTCAGGGATTCAAATATATCAAAGGTAGTTTCTCTGTTGGTTATTTTCTCATACTCAGTATGAGATATAGCATTTAGCAATATAGTTCTAGCCTTGTGGTGATTTCTGAATTCCTTCTTTTGCTCCTCAGTCATTGATTTTCTGTCAACTTTCTTGCCATTCCCATCAGTGGGATGAATATTTCCATCAATAACTAAGTCCCAAAGATCAGCATCAAATCCTAGAAAGAAACTTTCCAGTCTATCTTTCCAATAATCAAATTTCTCTCCATCAAACATGGGAGGTTTTGTGCTGACTCCTTCTTCATATTTGTTATTGTTGGGTGTTTGAGTTTCAGCAGCCATAATGTATATCAACCAAGAGTATCAAGAGTTTTTCCCACTGGATCTTTTCTGGTCACGGTTAAGTGACAGCACAAACAGAACCGGAGCTCTGATGCCAACTAAAGGTGAGGAAAACACTTAGAAGGGGGGTTGAATAAGAGTTTTTAAGAAATATGGCAATAAAAACAACTCAAGATTTTTATCCTGGTTCGTTGAACTCAACTACTTCAGTCCACCTTATCAAAGATGATTTGCCTTTCTCTGCAAGGACTTAATCCACTATTGATCAACTGATTACAATAGAAAGCACTAAGAACAGCTGTCTTAGTCTTCTCAAGAACTACTGCCCACACCTTGGTCTTCTTAAGGAACTTCTTACAATTTAATGTAAACTAACAAGTGTTTGAATGCTTCTAATAAGCTGTATCACAACTGTGATGTTTACACTTAAGATTAAGTACAGTAAAAACTATATGGTTTTATGAGATATCAAATGAGTAAGACCTTGAGAGATTTTCTCTTTGGATGAATCAAACGTGTATTTCTTTCTGAGTGATCTAGCAATGAGCAAAGTGATGAGTAGTGAATTAGCAACCTCAAAATGTTGAAGTAGTTCTCCTTTTATAGCTTTTTCAAATGCCTTGAGTGATGTGCAGCTGAATATATTATTTGATTGTATGACTTTTCATCACCAAAAGTATGGGCAGAGAAATGCTTTCTGCAGAGAGGTATGGTTGTAGAAGCCTTGGGATTTGTACCACGTCACTTCTTTGGACAAATTAGCCGTTGGTTACTTTGGAAGTAGCACCACGTCTAATCAAGTTTACAGCTTCTTCAACAAGCTTTCTTCAATATGAAGTCTTCATGATTTACACTTCAGAACTTGTGGTAAGCTTTAAAAGGTGTGGAATACTTTAAGATGATCAGAGCTTTAAGGTGAATGATAAGTTTAGAGTCTCAGTCTTGATCAGATCTTTAATATATCAGAGTCTCAGTCTTGATTAGAGTCTTCATTAGAGTATGCAGCAGTATGTGCTTTGAGCGTGAATATTACTGATAAGAGTCTGGTTATCAAAGCCTCTGAGTTTGTAGTGAAAAGAACTTCAGATTCTGATAAGATCAGAGCTTTCAGCTTTTGTATACTTCTTTTATTAATGCTTCAGATCATTCTGTAGCTTCTGCTTCAGATCCTTCTAGCAGCGCTTCAGAATCTTCTGATAGTCTTGCATCTGATGCTTCAGAGCTTTGCATAGTTTCTTTGTACTTATGTATTTTGCTTCTTTAAGAGTATTTAATTTTATACCTGAAACAATAATACTTGAACAAATTTTAGAGTGTATATTTACTCATTACAAAATTCCATAAAAGTTATCATCAAAACATAGAGATATAAGAAACACCAATCTGTGTTCTAACAATTATTTGATCAGGATGATTCTTGAATTCCTCAGCAGAGTTTATTCATCCAGGATGATTCCTGAATCCTCAAAGCAGAGTTACTTGATAGTTCTCCAGAAGTCCCCAGCGAAGATATGTCATCCCCCAGCAGGTTTCGAACAGAGAAGTTGAAATTTCCATGAAGACTTGATGATTGAAATCCGGCAGCAGTGCCAAAATCCCCCTGACTTACTGATGAAGTCCGACTGCAATGTCGAAGCAGTTCTCCTGGCTGACGCGGAGTGCCCGACGGCTAAAGATTATACATCCTTATTGGTTCGTGATTGATTAAGGGTTCTATTTCCTAACTTAGTAATGAAGTTCGACTGCAATGTCGAAAAAATTATCTAAGCTGACACGGAGCGCCTGACGGCGGAAGTTAAGATATCCTTATTGGTTCATGATTAACTAAGGATTCTATTTTCGACTGATGACGAAGTCCGGCTGACGCCCGAGAATTTCCTTGAATGCCCGACGGCATAATTGACTTGATTGTAAAACGTCCAGTGACCTGACGAGCCCAGAGGTGACGTTAAGGAATTCTTCTGCTGTAACGCAGAATGCCCGACGGCATAATCGAAGATCCTTCACCAGTTACGGTGTAACCAGTGATCCCTTATTGACTTATTGGTGGAGTCCGACAAAGGTATTGTCGAACGTTCCTAGCGACTTGACGAGTCCATAGGTGACGATAAGGAATTCTTCTGTTGTGGCGCAGAATGCCCGACGGCAAAATCAACCATCCTTCACCAGTTACCGTGTAACTGGTGATCCCTTGATGACTTGAGGATGAAGATCTACAGTGAAATCGGATGATCATCCTGACGGAGATTTGAGATTAATCGTTCACCAATAAGTTGTCGTGCAACTGCCTTTTCAGACTTGGAAGATTGTCCTACCAATCCGAGTATCGTTTACTTATGCGAATGGAAAATCACCAGTTACCGTGTAACCAGTAATCCCTTGATGACTTGAGGAAAAAGTGCTACAGTGAAATCAGTTTCGTCAGTTCAGTAATTCTCCAGCTAGTTGTCGTGCAACTATCATTTCAGTTTCCAAAGATTTTCCTACCCATCAGAGTATTGTTTACTTGTGCGGTTGGCAAATTTCCGGGTTTGTTGGTATTAAACCGTCTTTTACCTTGATTATTTGAGAGATGTTTGCTTCTCACCCAGTCAAGTCCAAGCCGTTTGAATAGGGGCAGCTGTTGCACCCCAATATTTGCCTAACCTTTCTTTACCTAGCTTGTGTTTCATTGCATTCATTTTAGCATTACCATCTGCATTACATTGACATGTGTTCAGGGGATCAAGAGGTATGACTACCAGAAAATGGCTACACAATATTATGAAGCTATCTAAGGGTCTTTATTCAAGTATCCAAGGGTTGATATCCTCATCAAAGAAGCCAAAGATTCTCAGAGAGAGTGGTTGAAGCCAAGTGTGTATATCTCCTAACTTGAGAGTTGTGGGAAGTCATATGATGATTCTGAATCCATGGAGTTGGACTTGAATCCTTGAGAGAGCTCATAAGAAGTATTGAAAGTCATTTTGAAGCCTAGACAGGTCATCATGTGAAGTACAAGAAGCTACAACCAAGATTGGTGCAACTAGGGTTTCATCTGGTCAACCCTAGGTCAACTGATGATTTGAAGAAGGTTGAGACCTAATTCCAAGGCCAGGTGATCATGGATTTATGTATTAATATACCCAAGGGATTATTCCAAGGTCAACTCATCATGAATCAAGAGTGTGAGGAGTTCCTAGGCTAGGGTTGCTATGCTTGACAGTGTAAAATCCCCTGGTTTGGTGCCTAACTTCAATACCACATAACTCAAGATGTGATTTTCATATCACCTTGACCCTAACATGATTACTGTAGATCCTGATCATAGCTTTAATTTGAGTACTAGAAGTCATTTATAGAGTTTATAGAACTCAAGTTATGAGTCAGACAAGTTACAGGTCATTAGATGAATGTGAATTTGGAGCTTGAAAGTCAACCAACTTGCATGACATTTGTGACCTAGAAATATGATTCTCATGAACTTTTGGCCAACATGAATGTTGTTCCTTATCTTATTAGCTTTCTAAAAAGTACTAGAAGTCCATGATTGGATTTGTGGAACTCAAGATATGAGCTTTACAAGACAAGGGTATTTTGGGAAGTTGAGATTATAGGCCATTTTTTATTATGGATCAATTTCATCAACTTAAACACCTCAAATGACCTTTTGTTCAACTTGAAAGTTGTTCAAAATGGTGTTATTTGTTTAACCATGACCCAAGCATTCATTGATATGGATTAGATTGAGAAGTGTGTGAAGAAATTTTCAGGAAGGAAGCATTAAAAGGCATAAAATGAGAAAATTACAAAATAAATCATTTTGGTTCAAAACATTACAAGTTTGTGCATTTTTTGAAGGTAAAAGGTATTTGGAATAGGTTGACATCTTTACATTTCCAAGTTGAAGTTTGGTTCATGACAAAATGCAAGGTTTCTTAAGAATGAAGATACATAATAAAGATCCACCATTGATTGGATTCAAGGAAGTAATCTTGACCTTTCACTAGTGGAAAAAAGGCTTCTTAAGTCGGTTAAAAATGACTTTTTAAGTCGTTCGAGCCAGACCTAAGAATTAAGGACATAAGAAGTTTTGACTTCTTAAGTCGATTGTGGACCGGACTTAAGAAACAACTTCTTAGGTCGGTTAGGCAGAACCCGACTTAATAAGTCTAGCCTGCAAAAACCATTTATACCCGACCTAAGAACTTACTTTCTTAAATCGGGTATAATTAACCGACCTAAGAAGTTTTTTTTTTTTTTTGATAATCACACAAATCAGATGTAGTTTTCCCATTTAATAATTTACCCCCAAATCAGATTATCCAACTCAATCAACAAATTACACCAAAAAAAATCACACATCACAGTAAAACCCATAATTATCAAATAAAATATACCAACAATTTATAAATAAAATTACGTATATTAATAATACTAATACACAAACACGTGCATGTTAATTCTAAAGTACCAAGTACGTACTTATCAAAACATCATCAAAATAAGAAACCTTAAATATTGGCCTGAAAAAATCATATCATCTTCTGAACAGCCAACAACCAACATCCAACACAGAATTGCACCTAATTTATATCATTGTCTGTACTTGCTTCAATATGTTCCAATATCATGTTTGCACAAAGTTCTTGAACATTTTTAACTTCTTCTTTTTGTAATGGATTTGAATCCTGAAATATCTAAATAAATAAACGTTGACATAAAATTAAATTAATATATCAACATATTTTTTTTAATTAATTGATACAACTTGCTAAAAATATTATATTACTTACATGTGTCCATGAACCAACAACAGTAGCAGATATAATGTTCAACATGTGAGCCATGATGTAATAGTCGCACTCATAATTAACTTGTTGCTTTTGACTCTAAAATTTATTATCAAATGTGAACGTTTAGTCAATAGATATTACTCAAAAATTGTTATAGAATATATATATATATATATATATATATATATATATATATATATATATATATATATATATATATATATATATATATATATATATATATGGAATTATTCATTTGTACGTAAAGTAAACAACTTACAGTGGGATAAAACCATTCTACTTTCTTCTGCTTTCTCACACGTTGTAACTTATTATAAACTCCCAAAGCTCTGCAATTATTTACAATTAACAAAATAAATAAGATACTTACATTTGTTTTAGAACCATAAATCATTTGATAAATTTGCAACAGAAATAAGAAACTAAAAATCATAGTATAGTAATATTACTACTTCACTTTTATACTATTAAACTTACAAGTTGAATCAATTGACAAGTGTAGTATAGACTTACAATTCAATAATGTCATAAATTTTTTTATCTGGCTTCTTTCCCAAAGAACATAGAAAGGCTACTTCAAACTTCTTAGGATTAATGATGAACAACTGCCAATGATGACTACAAGAACAAAATACAATAAGTGATTGACTATAAGTGATTGACATACAATCGTTTTAACTATAACAAGAGAAAAATGCTTACTTGTTAAAATAAGGAGTAAGGTAACATTATTTTATATCATCACACATCTTCTTTTGTATGTAGGACTGAACACTACCATGCTCATTTTGACTATGAGTGAAACCCGGATCAATAAATCCATAAACATTATTGTTGCCCAATTCCACAGAAAGGCGGTGTAGATATCTATAACATATTGAAAGTTATTTGCATTATAAATGAAATTAAGTAAATGATAAATTATTAAATTTACAAATAAAATATACTTACATGAGCCACACTTGTAAGATAGTGATGCCTAATTCTTTTGTACCCATACACAAGTCTACAATATCTTCCCTTAGGAGCTCAATAGAGGCATATGTCCCACCAAATTCACCGTTAAACTTCAAAGTTTGATCCATATACATTGCCTTTACTACCAACTTTTGACAGATAGATTCTGACTTTTTTGGTGGAACAGACTCATAAATTACATTAGATATACATTGACAAGTATGGTCCACAAATTGCCTATAGTGGAAATTTTCATGATAGTTAAATTTGGATTTTGCAAATCAACATAGTAAATTTATAGAAAGTAGCCCATAATGTATCTGATAGTGCAGAAAATGTAGCATAGGTTCACACTACAATTTACCTTTAAATTATATATGTATTATTAGATTTTAAAGTTGGTGGAAGTTCAAATATATATATATATATATATATATATATATATATATATATATATATATATATATATATATATATATATATATATATATATATATATATATATATATATATATATATATATATATATATATATATATATATATATATATATATATATATATATATATATATATATATATATATATATATATATATATATATATATATATATATATATATATATATATATATTAGAAAATGTAGCCCAGAATAAACTTATTGTTTCCTTTCTCTTTATAACTACAAAGTAATTATAAATGATTTAATAAGAGAAATTCTAAAGAGGTATATATTTAGGAAGTATGATGCAATCACAGTAGATGACATTATAACAACTAAATCCTAACAAACAAATGACCAGAAGTGACTTGACAACAAATCTGGTAGAACAGAACTCTACCATTCCATTTACCTTAAATATACATACACATATCATAGCCATCTCCTAGCTAGTTTTTGAATAAATACTTTCACATCAACTGTTTTTGGATCTACATTTATCTTTAACTATCTACTCTCTCTTCCCCACATTAATGTAAGGAAATGTAAATTAAAAAACATACACCTTTCTTATTTTGAAGTATACTGAATTACAGTACTAGTACTATATGATGAAAATGAAATGCTATGAAATGAACCTAACTAGTTAAATTGTACTTATTTTATCACAATAGTAAACTAATATATTATTTACCAGTTGAGCAATATTGGCCAGAAGTTGCAGTAAAAGTATATGGCCATGTTTATCTGTGAATACGATGAAAAATAAATATATAGGGAGTCCTTATACTATACAGTTGCTAATACTATATAGAGAGGGCAACAGTTGCTAGTATATTCTTTTGTTGTAAGTCAACAGTTGTTAATGATAATACTATACAGAGTGGATAGTCCTTTCCAAACTTGTTTATTTGCAGTTGCCACAACTGAGAATTAAGAATTCATTTGTGAGTTGTCAAAATCCAGCTAAATCTGTAAGTCATTCTACCATGGAAATCCTTGATATTGCTCCAATTCAGATGGTTATTCCAGTCTATCTACAAGGTAATACCCCTAATACCAAACCTGCTAAAAGGGAAGTTGAAAATATTGCTGAAAATTGTTTAGAGATTGAAAATACTCGCATTTTTGCCGGCACTAAAATTAGTGAAGATGGCAGTGGTGTCTATGCTAGTCCACTAAAATTTAGTTACCGCATTTTTGCCGGCACACATGTTCCAAACATGTCTCTCCCCAACAATCATTTTTATTTGACCATATATTTCAGGATTTCACTGAGTATACTAACTTGGAAGAATGCATCACATACTTGGCTGAATACATCATAGCCAATGGTCCCTTTGATGGATTTCTTGGGTTCTCACAGGGTGCAACACTTTCAGCACTTTTAATAGGTTATCAGACACAGGGAAAATTGCTAAAGGAGCTAAATCGGTTCATTTTAACAACAACGTTTCATCTTAGAAAACCTATACCAAACTATACCAGTTAGAAAACCAGTTATACCAGTTAGAAAACCTATACCAGTTATACCAAACTATACCAGTTAGAAAACCTATACCAACAACATTTTAACAACAACATTTCATATCAAAGCTATACCAGTTAGAAAACCTATCCAAACTAAAATTCAAATCAATTCCATCTTCAATTTAACAACAACATTTCATCAATACTCCATCAAACATTCAAAAAAACTGAACCATCATACATGAATAATCATGAAAACATACCTAATCTGCAGAGTTCAAAGCCTTTGCTAGTATCACCAATACCTCCAACAATTTTTCCACAAGTACCTGCTTCAAATTTGAAAACACGAAATACTCTTTACAATGTATTCATTGAAATTTCAAAACCTAACATTTCAAAACGCAGAGAGAAGAGAGAACCTGGAGAAAAAAGAGTGAGTATGGTGATGGTGGTAGAAGAAGTTGTGGTGAAAAATTTTGTTATCAAGAACTTAGAAAGACAAAACGTAGACCTCAAAATGCAGAGAGAAGAAGTTGTACGAGGTGAATTTTCGTTATCCAGAACTTTGAAAAACAAAGGCACTGCGCGCAGAACCTATAAGAAATTATTTTAATTAAAATTTATTAACTAAACTTTATTTTAATTATATATAACATATTTTCGATAAATGTAGTATAAATGTTAGCTAGCTTGGTGGTAAACTTACGTTTTTGGGAGGCAAAGGTCATCTGTTCGATTCTTCATGCCAACATAAATTATATATGATTGTTTTATTTTACTAGAATGTATTAAGTGAGAATCGAACCGGAGTCTTGTAAGACCCTCTTAGGTCAGGTAATAAATATGTGACTTAAGAAATTTAATGTAAATTATATATTTTTTATTTAATCTTTTTAAGTCGGTTAAACATAGATACAACATAACAATGTTACAAATATTTACGAAATTGCCACCGCATCACTTCTTAAGTCAGGTGGCAGGTGAACTGACTTAACAGCCCATACTATAAAGTATTTTTTTCTACTAGTGTTTCACCCTCACTAACACACCAGCAATGAATTTTAGCTAGATTGAGAGCAAAACAGAGAGGAATTCGTGGACTGCCATGAAGGAATTTGGAAGAAAAATGTGAAAATGGAAATTGGACTTAGAGCAAGTTTGGGCCCCCATTTTCAGCCCAAAACAGTCCGATATAACTTCATGATTGAGTTCAGATCGTTTTTTGGTGATGGAATGAGCTTGGAAAGGTAAGAAGCAGTTACAAAAGTTAGTTACAAGTGAAAATCTAATTTCACCATTGGAGGGATTTCTGAAGAAATTGAGAGTTGAGGAAGCTTCTACCATCATCAAGGATTGATTATGCACGGTTTTGGATAAAGATTGAAGGCTATATCACTCTCTGTTGAAGCTCAAACCAGGTTTCCTTCTTTTCATAATTACACTCTATTGGTGATGAATTAGTGTAATTCTTGCACGTGGTTAGGTAGAACTTAAGTCATAGATGGATTTAGGTTTGATCTGAGAGTCATTGGTGAAGTTTCTTGATGATAGATGAGAATTTGGAAGGATCGGTTAGGCCTTAATCTTGGTTGATATCAAGTTTTATATGTGGATTCTTGATCAGTAATAAGTGTAGAAGAGATCTATGTGCTTTTTTTAGAGTTTGGTGATGATTTGCCTAAGAGTGATATTTCTGTTCATGTTCGTATCTGCCTGAACTTTGAGAAAAATGAAAAAAGAAATAGATCATGATGATCAGGGCGGAGAGACGAGTAGATCTGGATAATTTTTGTGAAGTTTGGTGTTATCTTATGATTTGGCCACCGTGGACTTGCCGGAGAAGACGACCGGAGTCTTCTCCGGCCGCCCTGGGTTTCCCCCCCTCAGTTCACAGTTCAAAAGGTAGAAGATGAAGTTTGCACCGTTAGATGCATTTGACTGAGTAGACTTAGTAAGCATATCCAAGGCGTGTGGTTCAATTCTGAGGATTGTTGACCTTGACTGCTGATGTGGCAAGCTTTAAGGCATTGGATTGTTATACTTTTAGAATGGATGCTCCAGATTAGAACGTAGGGTGAACCCTAGTCAATCAGCCACACGTGATTAGTTCATGAAACAATTCGTTTCATTAAAACGCCTTTGAGCATACTTGGCACGCGCTATTTCCCTTGAATGAGTGGACAGGTCATTTGATCCTATGGCTATGATTTATTCTCAACATTTTAATTCTTTTTAATTCTTTTAATGCATTTTCTTATTTCTTTTAATGCTTTTATCATTTTTAATTCATTAAAAATAGAAATAATTGCTAGAAAAATGTGGAAAAAATAATGATTGATCTTTTGCATGTCCCTGATTTTTGTATGCCATTTATTTGATTTTTTTGGCTGATTTTCCATTTATTGTCATTTTTCCATTTTAATTAGATGATTAAAAATATGAAAAATGATGGATTTTCTTCCTGATTTTTGTGTTATCTCATAGATTTGAATTGAGTTCTGATTTTTTGCATGAGTGATTTAGACCTCTTGATAGTATTATATGATTTGTTTTGCATTTTTTAGATGATTTTAGGTGTGGGTTTGGGATAGATTTCTAGGACCCTCCCCTTGTGTATTCCTTTTAGCATACCTTAAAGTGTAGAAATTGTTTAGAACCCTTAGACTTAGGTTTTGACCCTGGATTTTCTACCATGATTCCTTAACACATTTAGTAAACCTTATGATTTTTCCTAACCTTTTAAGATTGATTTTCCTATTTTCCCCACATTTTACAAGTTGATTGTACTTAGGGTGATCCTAATGTAGCAATCCTCATAGTTTAATCTCTAAAGTGAACTTTAGACTAACTCTAGGATTCTAATTCCTTCTTGATAGAATAGAGCTTAGGTTGATACCTATTTAGAAAAATTGTTAAGCCTTGATAGAGCTTCCAAATTCATTTGGATAGGTGATCTTTAGAGCTAATCATTAGGTTTTCAATAGAACCTTTAGGAGGATGATTCCCTTTCTAGCTTTGCTTTGCATTGCTTCATTATTCCATGAATGGTTGAGTGTCATGATGGATACCCTTGTTATATATCATGCTTTCCATGATTGATCCAATTCTTCCATGAATGGTTTAGTGTCATGATGGATACCCTTGGTATACATCATGCTTCCCATGATTGATCAAATTCTTCCATGAATGGTTGAGTGTCATGATGGATACCTTTAGTATACATCATGCTTCCCATTTGGATTCATTCTTCCATGAATGGTTGAGTGTCATGATGGATACCTTTGGTATACATCATGCTTCCCATGATTTCAATTCTTTCATGAATGGTTGAGTGTCATGATGGATACCTTTGGTATACATCATGCTTCCCATGATTGATTCAGTTCTTCCATGAATGGTTGAGTGTCATGATGGATACCCTCGGTATACATCATGCTTCCCATGATTGATTCAATTCTTCCATGAATGGTTGAGTGTCATGATGGATACCTTTGGTATACATCATGCTTCCCTTCACGAAATTCCATCTTTGGTTGAATGCCTTGATGTATTCCTTTGGTTTACATCATGCATACATCCATCCATCAATTTTCTTCTCTCTAGGATTAGATGCCTTGTTTGATTACTTTGGAATGATTTCCTTACATGTCATATTGTTTATCCCCTCATTCATGATTTATTGAGCATTGCCTGATGCATTAGGATAGTCTCATGTGTAGAGTATTTTAGGCTAGGAGCATGACTGCATTGAAAGGTTGAGCTGAGCTCCCTTTGCTTGTTTGCTTTAGAGGTTGAGTGCTCTCCCTCTGCTTGAATGTTATTTTCCCCTTTCTAACTGATGTGTTTTCATATAAAGGTTGGGGTGACCCTCCCTTTGCTTGTTTGTTTTTGTTTGTTATTTGTGCTTGTTTGCTTAGAGGTTGAGCTTCTCCCTCTGCTTGTATTGCTGCATTACATTTGCATCTTTGCTGTTTGCTTTTCTGTGTTATCTGCTTAATGATTTTTGTTGTTTGTTTGTTATTCCCATTCACATGTTCCCTTAGGATTCTCACTTCCTTGTTTAAGGAAGTGATGATAGACTTTTAGGTTGAAACCTATGCATGATAACATCTAGGAGTTCCCCGTTTCAAACTCAATAATAGGATGAATCCATTGCATGACAATAGTAGGAATCTTGATAGTTTCCCCTGTGGAGTTCTTTCTCCTTCTCATCTCCAAAACAACAGTAAAATACGTAACAAAGGCAAGTTAGTACAGTACATTACGAGCCTTAAGCCACTTAGGAAATGGTTAGTGGATGGTTTCCTTCTAGTAATCAGGATGTTTAGTATGGTACCCTTTGGGTGGCATGCGATGCATTCACTCCTAAGTCATAGTCTCTAGTGTTGTACGAACTACAAACATCCGTAAAAAACACTTCTTTCGTAAAAGACTCAAAAACAAACTTTCAAACCTCTTTTGCCCCGTGGGCCCTTAATTCAAGGAAAACCTTTTCTGATGAAAAGAGTATTGTTAACTCTCAGTTCTACTGCAAACGGTAACGCACGAGTCTCCGACGAGCGAGCTGCATACACCAAACTGCTGGAACTGTTTGCTAACCCTACTCGAAAAAACAGATGAACCGTTAACCCGTGTTTCGTAGTTAGCCCGAACTACGTTCGCTCTGATTTCTCTGATGAGAACACGTAGGCACAAGATGTGATATCTTGGCGAGAAAACCTTCCCTTTACCCGTAGTTAGCCGAACTATGTTGACTCTGATTTCTCGTTCTCTGACGAGAATATGTAGGCACGAAGCGCGACGCTTTGCCGAGTCAGTTTTCTTTTCTTTTGAACCAACCTTGATAGGTAGATAGTTAAAACAACCCGTCAGATAAACACAACAAGCGTGGATCTCATCGAGTACGATGGACGTGAAGGGTGCTAATACCTTCCCCTTGCGTAACCGACTCCCGAACCCAGACATGGTTGCGATGACCTTGTCTTATACCTTTTCGTCAGGTTTTTCCGATCGTTTCCTTTCCCTTTCTATGGGATAATTAACGAAAGGTGCCGACTCTTTTGTTTTTCCGGCACCTTATTTTTGTGGTAGCGACAGAGCTCTCTCAACATATTATATCCATTTACATGAATTCACAATCCTTTGATGATCTTGAACTGGCCTCCAAGTTAGAAGCTAACCCATATACCTCCATCAATCCTTTCATAAGACCAATTCCCACTTCCTGATGACTTGATGACCATCCAAACTTGAGTAACACCCCTTGCTTAGGCTCAACCCTCTGAGTAGACCCCTCTTGCTATGCACAATCTCTTGATCCTCTGTTCAATGGAAAATGCTATGCAATGCAAATGCTAGAAAGAAATGAAATGAAACATAAACCAAGTTAAGAAAAGGTTGGGCAAATTTTGGGGTGCAACAGTTGCCCCTATTCAAACGACTTGGACCTGAACGAGTGAAAAGCGAGAAGCTTTCACGCAATCAAGGTAGAAGATGGTTGAATACCAAAGAACCCGGAAATTTGCCAACCGCGGAAATAAAACTGCAAACCCCGACCGGGGATAAAATCTCTAGAAAACTGAATCCAAAAAACAATAGATGACCCATAGTCTGAATAGCACATGACCTCGCCGTCAATTATCCGCATTAGATTCCTCCGACATCGCCATCAAACACCTGACCTCGCTGCCAATTGTTGCACCCCAAAATTTGCCCAACTTTTCTTTACCTAGCTTATGTTTCATTTCATTCACATTAGCATTATCATTTGCATTTCATTGACAGGTATGCAGGAGATCAAGAGGTATGACTACCAATCAAGAGCTATACAAGAGTTTGAAGCTAGTTAAGAAGCTTATTCAAGTGTTCAAGGGTTGATATCCTTGTCAGAGAAGTCAAAAGATCCCCAGAGAGAGTGGTTGAAACCAAGGTTGTGTGCCTCCTAACTTGAGAGTTATGGGAGCTCCTCAGATGATTCTGAAGCCAAGAATGTGGACTCGAGGTCTTGAGAGAGCTCATGGGATGTCTTGAAAGCCATCATGAAGCCTAGACAGGTCATTATACAAGATTAAGAAGACCTAGCCATGAGTGGTATAATTAGGGTTTGACTGGGTCAACCCTAGGTCAACTAATGATTTGGAGAGGGTTGAGACCTAATCCAAGAGCCATGTGATCATGGATTGATGCATTGAGATGCTATAAGGATGATTCCAAGGTAAACTCATCATGATTGAAGAGTTTGAGAAGTTTCCAGCTAGGGTTTCTAAGGCTTGACAGTGTAAAATCCCCTAGTTTGACCCCTATCTTCAAGGCAGTTTAGCTCAAGATGTGCTTGTCATATCATCTTGCCCCCAAGATGAATGTTGTAGAGCTTGTTCTTAGCTTTAATTAAAGTACTAGAAGTCCTTGATAGGATTTGTAGAACTCAAGTTATGACTTTGACAAGTTACAGGTCATCTGAGGTATGTGAATTTGGGGCCTTGAAAGTTACCCAACTTGCATCAAACGTTTGCCCAAGAAGGATGATTCCTATGAACTTTTGGTCAACATGAATGTTGTTCCTTATCCTCTTAGCTTTCTAGAGAGTACTATAAGTCCTTGATAGGATTTGTGGAACTCAAGTTATGGCTTTGACAAGTCAAGGGTATTTTGGTCATTTGGTGATTACAGGTCATTTCAAGCATAAGGCCATAACTCCTATTTCCAAGCTTCAAATGGAAAAATGTTCAACATCAAACTTGTTCAAAATGGTGTTTTAAGTCTATTAAGGAGGTCATGAGATGTTGGAAATGCTTGTAGCTCAAAGTTGCAAAAATGACCTAAAATAAGGGCATAAGTTAAATAAACCAAAGTTGGAAATTGATATTTTCAACCTACACATCCAAACCATGGCATGTAATATATCATTTTGACTCTAGAAAACATTTTAAGAACATTGGTTTAGCCACATTTTTGAGTTGAGATTCAATTTGTGGACTTGCTTTGAAAAGTGATTACTTGCATATTAAGTAACATGTGCAAAACCTAGAATCAAGGCATAACCAAGGGCCTTTGCAAGCTAAACTCTTTCAAAATGTCACTAGGGGAGAAATTGGAAGAGAATAGGATTGATTCCAAGCTGCAAACAGAATTGTGCAAGGCATGGTATGTGATTGAAAATCTCATGACATGAGAAGTGGAAAGTCTCATTAGAAGGATCTGGAGGGTTCTAGATCATCCAAACCTCATCTATATATTGAGTAGAGTTGATCCAATGCAGAGGTTGGTGATGATTGAAGGAGAGAGCATAGAGTGAGATTGAATTTTCATAGCTTGCAATTGAATTCGGTTTCACCAAATTCTTCACTTTCCATCCATTTTCTTGATTGAAACTTCTTCCATGGATACTGAGGATTGAGTCCAGATCATAATCAAGAAGAATTCGTGGCTAATTGGTGCTCTTGAACTCATAATTTTCCACCTGCAACTCACCATCGAGTTTCAAGATTTAGGAGCTTTCAACCGGTTCTTTTGCATACAGAAGCAAGGAAAAGTTTCATTGATCGTGTCTGAAAGATTAGAGAGCTTGAATTGGAGGTTTAGTGCATCTGTTCATCCAAGATTTTCAGGTTGGTAACTTTCTTCCTCTAGCATGAATTAGGTAGAATCAAGGTGAATTAAGGTGTTAGATTCATTGTAGAATGGTGTAGGAATGATTTCAGATAGTTAATTTGTGAATTAGTGACAAAATAGGTGCATTACCATTTTCGGTTGAGATTTGGATATGGTGAATCTTGAGGATTTAGGTTGAATAAAGGGTATGGTTGAACTTGTGACAAGATTTGGGATAAGTTTCATGTATTGACCTCTTGGAATGGAGGCCTGTAGCGAGAATTAGGGTTGGGGAAGATGACCGGAGCACCACCGGTGGTGGCCGGAGCTGGGCACGAAGTTGCAGAGGTTTGAAAGGTAGGAGATGACTCTGGGACCATCAGATCTTGGTTGGACCTTTGACTAGAAGCTCATCGAACGGCCTTGTTTTAATTTGAAGTTGTGAAGGATCTGAAGAAATGAAACGCAGCGTTTCATTTAATCAGTGGTTTTGGGCTTAATGAATTAACCACTATCCACACCCCCCTGATGGCCCAACCCATGGTTTGAACAGATTTTCATTTCTATTTGCACCGCGCGTGTGATTAATTTCCATTGATTTTCTTTTAATTTTCATTTTATACATGGTTCTTGTTAAAATCATATATAATTGAAAATTAATCCAATTAATCCCATTCTTTTTGTATTTTACTCATGATTGAGTGTAGTATTTGTTAGAGAAAAAATATTTTCATTTCATGTATTTTCTAATTTAATGGGAATTTTACATTTTAATTGATATTAAAATGGTTATGTTTGATACATATTTTTTTGGAATTTTGTGTGATCATGTGGTGATGATTTTGATCCTAATTTTTTGTGTGTGATTAGGTAAGACATGTATGCTCCCATAGAATTTTTCTCACATTTTTGTGATGAAAATAAGTGTGCTTTCTAGATTGATATTTAGATGCTTCCTTTTAGGGTTTAGGTTTAGTACCTCATTATGTAGAATTTATTTCTAGGTCTAATTTGATGATTTGATCTCTGAAATTAGTGTGGTAGAGTCATGATTGACCTAGGTTACCTTTGGAATTTTTGTAGAAATTAATAAGATAGTTTCCTATTTTTAATTGATTTTAGTTTAGGTGCTAGTTTTAGGTGATCCTAACTTACTAATTCAACTAGTTTAACTTCTTTAGTCCCCTTAGATTAGGGTTTTTGTTTTGTTTGCCTTTGGTTGAGATTGAAGACAAGTTGAAGACAAGGTGAAGTTGCTTGAAGTTGCTTGGAGTTTGGGAGTTGCTTGTGCCTGAAGGTATCTGATGAAGATGTAGGAGATAGGAGCCATAGGGAGAGCCTTATAGTTAGAATGATTTCTTTCACAAACATGGAAAGCATCTTGTGCTTCCATTCCTCCCAATGACTAAAAGTCCTTCCAAGATATTCACATCCCTCCTTTGGAGGGATGAGTGGCTTTATCTGGGAAGTAGAACTTTGAGGGAACCAGTCTCTCATAATGATGAACCCTTACAGGCTTCCTTTGGTTGTCAGTAAGCTGTTTATCATTTCCACTCATTCTGTTAAATCAATTGCCTTCTGGTTTGAGTATCTTGAAAGATGTTGGGCTTGAGTTTAAAGATGAGGACTTCACTGAAGAGTGTGGAAGAGGATGATTCCTTGAGCATTACCATTGCAGCTGAAGCTTGAAGAGCAAGAAGAACAAGTTGATACTTGAGGATCCAATGGAGAGTGAGTGAAGAGCTGAGGCTTAAAGAATTGAAGGATGAAGTTGACATTCCCAGATGATTGAAGACTACTCTGAGAAGCTGAAGCTTATAGATGAAGAAGACCAAGTTGATACTGGTAAAGCAAGGGGGGCTGAAGCTTGAAGACTAAGTTGATACTTATAAGGAGGATTCAATTGAGATTGAGTGTAGAGCTGAGGCTTGAGAAATAAAGGATGAGTTGACACTTACATTGATGCTTGGAGAGCCTGAAGGAATCAAGTTGATACTTGTAGTCAGGAGTGAAGCCTGAAGGTGGAATTGACTGAAGAGCTGAAGCTTGAAGAAGAGAGAATAAGTTGATACTTATGTTTGATGGGCTGAAACCTGGAAAAGCAAGTTGATATTTGTCATGAGAAATGGTAGTCTTGAAGGGTGATTGAAGTCTGATGACTGAAGCTGCTGTCAGAAGAACTGAAGCTTGAATTTGAAGAGAGGGGTTGATCTTCTTTCTTGTCAGTTTTCTTTACTGTATTGATGTGACTTGTTTGATTTGCTTGATACATTAGAATAAGTTCATATCTAGACTGACTTTAAGCTAGGAGCATGATTGCACTAGAGGTTGAGTTTCTCCCTCTGCTTGTATTGTTACTGTATGGCTTTGCTTGCGGGTATTAGAGCCCTGCTCCCTTGCCCATGTGGTTTATTTTGCTTGATTGCATTTTCATTTTTACTGTATGATTGCAGTTGTTATTCTATTCTGCTTGATAGCATGTCTCTTCTGTATGATTACTGTTATTCATTCTGGCTTAAGGTTGAGATGAGCTTGTGGAGGCTGCTGCCCCACACACATTTCCTCCCTCACTTGCATTGCATGCATTTTACAGCCGTTTATTGTTTACTGTTTAAGCTGATGCTTTATCTGTGTCTGTTTATCATTGACATGATCCCTTAGGATTCCCACTTCCTTTGATAAGGAAGTGATGATAGAACTTTAGGTTGAAACCTATGCATGATAACTTCTAGGAGTTCCCTGTTTCAAACCTCGACTATAGGATGAATCCTTGGCATGACAACAGTAGGACTTGATAGTCTCCCCGTAGTTGAGCCTGTTCTCTTCTCATCTCAAAACAACTTAAAATACAGTAATCATGAATGATTTCTTTCGTACGTCACGAGCCTTAAGCTATCTGAGAAAGGATTGTGGGAGAGTTTCTTTTCCACAGTCTGGATGTTTAGTATGGCACCCTTTGGGTGACATGCGACGCATTCGCTCTCAGGTCATAGTCTTTAGTGCGATTGAAATTGCAAACACCATAAAAAACACTTCTTTCGTAAAAGACAGAAAACAAACTTCAAACCTTTTTGCCCCGTGGGCCCATAATTCAAAGGAAGCTTTTCTGAAGAAAAGAGTGTCATTAAACTTCAGCGCCACCGCAAACAGGCTTTATCCCTAACTGCTGGAACTGCTGTTTAACCCTACTCGATAAAACAGATGAATCTGAATCCCCATAACCCGTAGTAGCCTGAACTTTGTAAGCTCTGATCTCTCATACCTGTTGAGAGTACGTAGGCACAATACTGACGTATTGGCGAGCCACCTTCCCCGTAACCCGTAGTTAGGCGAACTACGTTGACTCCGATTTCTCATTCTCTAATGAGAATACGTAGCCATAAAACGCGACGCTTTGCTGAGTCATTTTCTTTTCTTTTTAAGCCAGCCTTGATAGGTAGATAGATAAACCAACTCGTCCAGTAAACACAACAAGCGTGGATCCTGTCGAGTACGACGGACGTGAGGGGTGCTAATACCTTCCCCTTGCGTAACCGACTCCCGAACCCAGACAACGGTTGCGATGACCTTGTCTTATACCTTTTCGTCAGGTTTTTCCGATTGTTTCCTTTCCCGCTCTGAGGGATAAATAACGAAAGGTGGCGACTCTTCTGTTTTTCCGGCACCTTATTTTCGCGAAAGCGACAGCTGGCGACTCTGCTGGGGACTTGATAGTTTCTTGAGATCCAACGTCCCGTATGCGAGTCAGTTTGGGGATCCGACGTCCCCTGCAAGAGTCAATCCTAGTGCTTGTATGATTACTTGTTGGGTTACGTTTATTTATCGCATTTTTTATTTCCCGCACTTTATTTTCAGTATGATATGATTCTCTTTGCTGTTGTGGGAGGGGCATTCTGATGAGTGAGAAGCCAGACCTAGGCTTGAGTGAACATAGCATTAGTTGTGGAAATTAGTGGGCGCGTGCTTGCTTGGCAGGCACTAGTGTCTCATGAAATCCACGCTCAGATGAGGTTCTCCCGGTTGACTTCTTTTTCAACCCTTTGGGTTGAGGGGGTTGTTGGTTTGGAGGATTGTCGACTCTGGGGACCGATCATTTGGGATTCAGCCGAGTGAGACCGCTTCATGAGCTGGTGATGCCACACCTTCTGGGTATCGTATCACCCCTCTTGAATGTCTGTGACACTGATGAGCGCATATGATGCCGAACTTGAGTCAGTTTAGGTCCATACCTGTGAGCAGGGTTGGGTTTGTTGCAGGAAACTTTAACCTTCAGACTACCTGGTTTTCTTGATAGTGAATCAGTTTTGTTGGTACCGGAGGTTCTCATCATCAGATATATGTTTGTTCTTGACAGAGAAGAGTTTTGGTCCTGTATCAGAGGTCCTTATTATCAGATATATGTTTGTTCTTGACAGAGCAGAGTTTTGGTCCTGTATCAGAGGTCCTTGTTATCAGATGTGCGTTTGTTCTTGACAGAGCAGAGTTTTGGTCCTGTGTCAGAGGTCCTTATTATCAGATGTTTGTTCTTGATAGAGCAGAGTTTTGATCCTGTATCAGAGGTTCTTATGTTTGTTCTTGACAGAGAAGATTTGTGGTCCGATACCAGGATTTCCTTCTTATCAGAGAAAGTGGTTGTTCTTGATAGAGCAGGATTATGGTTTTGTTGATGCAGAGTCTCCACAGCACAGTTGCCTTGATCTCCTGCTGCATGATTGCATTTTACATTGCTTTGCATACTCATTTGCATTTCATTAACGTGTGTCTGTGTTGCAGGTACCGTTTTCCCCGATCCAGGATTTCTTGCCTCCTATTGTATTGTTATGGGTTCTCTGAGGAAGACCGTCGCTTACAAGCTCCCTGCCCTTGATGTGGCTCAGCTGACTGGTTTGATTGCTTTAGCAGATGATTCTGTGAGGGATGAGTTCAGGAAGTCTTACGGTAAATTGCTTAGTTTGGTTCGTAAACCTTCTGCGTTCGAGTTCAATGGGTTGCACGCCCTGCTGTAGTTCTACGATCCGCCGTTGAGATGTTTTACTTTCCAGGATTTTGTTCTTGCACCCACGCTACTACAGATATTTAGGGTGCTAATACCTTCCCTAGATATAACCAACCCCCGAATCCCCGAATCTCTTAAGCGTTGTCGTTACATCGCGCAAAAGGTTCTTTCTTTCTTTAGACCTATCCTTTGGATAAATTAAAGTCCGGTTGTAAAAAGAAATACGGTTCAAGTTAATTAATAGCTTGATATCAAATTTTCACCGCAACAGCATTGCTCATGATTTCTCCTGTCCTAGAATTCCACAACAGAATGGAGTTGTAGAAAGGAAAAATAGAACTTTGCAAGAGATGGCCAGAACCATGATCAATGAGACTAACATGGCAAAACATTTTTGGGCAGAGGTAATTAACACAGCATGTTACATTCAGAACAGAGTGTCAATTAGACCTCTTCTGGAAAAGACTCCTTACGAATTGTGGAGGAATAGAAAGCCAAACATTTCTTATTTCCATCCTTTTGGATGTATTTGTTTTATACTGAACACTAAAGAGAATCTTAACAAGTTTGATTCTAAAGCACAAAAGTGTTTCATGCTTGGATATTCTGAACGCTCTAAAGGCTACAGAGTATATAATACTGAGACATAGATTGTGGAGGAATCTATACATGTTAGATTTGATGATAAGCTTGGCAATCAAAAGCCAAAGCAGATTGAAAACTCTGCAAATGGAGAAGTTATTCTCATAGAATCTGAGAAACCAGAGGTAGAGAAAGCTCAAGAAGAAGCTACGCCAGATGCAACTCCATTAGCTGCTCAGATGAATAACATGAATATTTCTGAAGAACCAACAGTTAAAGGATAATCCAGAATCAAGGCTTCTTATCCAGAAGAAATGATTATTGGAAAGAAAGATGACCCTATAAGAACAAGGTCATTTATCAGATCATCTGAAACATCACTTCTTGGGTTGGTGTCTATTATTGAACCAACATCTGTGGATGAAGCTCTGAGTGACAATGATTGGATACTTGCAATGCAAGATGAGCTAAATCAATTTACAAGAAATGATGTGTGGGATCTGGTTCCTAGACCAAAAGGTTTCAACATTATTGGAACAAAGTGGGTATTCAGAAACAAATTAAATGAGAAAGGAGAAGTTGTAAGGAACAAGGCAAGGCAGGTAGCTCAAGGGTACAGTCAACAAGAAGGTATTGATTACACTGAAACTTATGCTCTAGTGGCAAGGTTAGAATCTATACGCCTTCTTATTTCATTTGCTGCACAACATAACATCACTCTATATCAGATGGATGTTAAGAGTGCCTTCTTAAATGGTATTATAGAAGAAGAAGTTTATGTCCATCAACCTCCTGGGTTTGAAAGTAATAAATTTCCAGATCATGTTTTCAAACTCAAAAAATCTCTTTATGGTTTGAAACAAGCTCCCAGAGCTTGGTATGAAAGATTAAGTAATTTTCTTTTGGAAAAGAACTTTATCAGAGGCAAAGTGGACACAACTCTTTTCTGTAAAACATTTAAGAAAGATTTACTAGTTTTTCAAATTTATGTGGATGATATTATTTTTGGATCTACCAATATTATGCTGGGAAAGGAGTTTGCTTTGTCTATGCAGGCTGAATTTGAAATGAGCATGATGCGAGAACTTAGATTCTTTCTGGGAATCCAAGTAAATCAGACTCCAGAATGCACATATATTCACAAGACTAAATATGTCAAAGAGCTTCTGAAGAAATTCAATCTGAATGAAAGCAAATTGGCAAAGACTCCAATGCATCCTACAAGCCCACTTGGTAAGGAAGAGGTAAGTAAGAAAGTTGATCAAAAACTTTACAGAGGTATGATTGGATCTCTCTTATATCTGACTGCTTCAAGACCTAATATTTTATTCAGTGTGTGTCTGTGTGCTAGATTCCAATCAGATCCTAGAGAATCACACTTACAGCTGTTAAGAGGATTCTATGGTATCTGAAAGGTACTACTAATGTGGGTCTGTGTTACATAAGATCTGATGAGTATAAATTAGTTGATTTCTATGATGCTGACTATGCTGGAGACAGAGTAGAACGTAAAAGTACTTATAGAAGTTGTCAATTTCTTGGAAGTCATCTGATCTCTTGGTTCAGCAAGAAACAACCCACAATTGCACTTTCAACAATAGAGGCGGAATATATTGCTGCTGCTAGTTGTAGCACCCAGATGCTCTGGATGAAAAGTCAACTGGAAGATTATCAGATTTTTGAGAGTAACATTTCTATCTTCTGTGATAATACTTCTGTTATATGCTTATCTAAAAACCCTATTTTACACTCTAAAGCTAAGCATATAGAGATTAACCATCATTTCATCAGAGACTATGTTCAGAAGGGAATTATCAATTTAAACTTTGTAGATACAGATCATTAGTGGACTGATATCTTTACAAAACCCCTTGTTGAAGATAGATTTAAATTCATTCTGGAAAATATAAGTATGGACTTCTGTCCAGAATAAAATATTCATCAGATGAAATTTTTTTTAGATGATAAATGTCTAAACTCTGAAGTATTTTTTTTGGTTCTAATTCTGTGTTTATTTATTTGTGTGTAAATATGAACTAACAAGGCTCAGAGAATCTGAACGTTGCCTAACGTGTCATTTCTCAAAGAGTTTCAGAGGCACATGCAAGCAAACACGTGTAGCTCAGAATCTGGAAAGGTAGAGTGCACCATACTGAAGTGACAGTTGAGGTATTGCTTTGAAAATCCAAAATCTCTTGATTTTCCCCCCTTCTGTTAGAATTGTGAGACAACTTGCCCTCACAATTTGTCGAACAGTTTGTGTGCACAAATACCACAAAGGATATTTATGTTGAGTAAGAGATTGGAAATGCCTTAGTACAATATTCTTATTGTACTTAGTAGTTAAAACAGAGTTTCAACACCTTACTCAATTTGTATCACAGTTTGACAATAATCACTTAAGCTAGAATCACTTATTTTATAAGTTGAATTAAAAATGACAGAAAATGAAGAACACACGATTTGATGAGGCAGTTCCCCCGTCGTCCTCGCTTCGGGGTACGTCTTCCCTCAATTCTAAAATTAGAATTGAGATATATTGAATATATATCACCTGTTGGAATGAACAGTTTACACACGAGTTGATAGACAATGATACAAACAATCTCAAATGTTGTTGATGCTTGCTATCTCTTCTTGCACCTTGATTCAAGATGAATCAAGCCCTTCAATTTGTTGTGAATGACCTCCGGTTCCAGCCACCTTAATGAAAAACCTTCCGTTGTTCAAACCTTCGGCTCGGCTGATCTTAGACACCAACAAATCAAACCCGGAAAGTCTTCTACACTTCAACGCCCTCGCTACTAAATTGATGAACCTTCCGTTGATCAATTACCTTCGCACCTACTTGAATGTTGAACGAACTATTCCGTGACAAAAACCCTCAAAACCTTCTAGTCTTGATGGGTAAAACCCTCAAGGTTTTCTGCAAGAAACACCTGCCCCAATTTCCACTCGAACCGGATCTTCAATCAACGCGTTCGAACCTTATCACCCTTGAACAAGACACTAATCACAGCAAAAATGATTGTGTATATTTGTGGATTTGTGTGTTATGTGAGGGATGAAGATGAAGAAATTTGTTGCACCTATTTCACGTTTCTTGCCCTGACAATTTACTCAAGATTTCAATTGTTAGTGTTAAAAAATAAGCAAAACTCTATTTATAGTAATAACCAAAACAGTCAACAAAACAGAATTTTAAACACAGCAAGAAAAACAGCACAGCACGCGAACGGTCGACCATAAGGTCGGCGTGCGCTGACCCGTGGGAAATCCTCAGCTTCATGCGCTGAGTGGCACGGTCGACACATGTCTTCATGCACTGATCCGTGGAAAATCAAAACACTCATGCGCCGACTGTACGGTCGATGCATAGCTTCCATGCGCTGAGCCGTGAGAAATGCCAGGCTTCATGCGTCGACTGTATGGTCGACTTACTGCTTGGAAACCTGCAAAATTAACAGCTTTTTCCATTTTGTGCATCCTGCCACATTCAGTTATAACACATATTAAGGTATAATGATTTAACAATGAAAAAGAGGTATAGCAATGAAAAAGGAGATTTAGCATGATGAGGTATTGCATGATGCTTCTAATTTGTTTTGTCATCATCGAAAACTCAGAGGCCTGTATTGTGAGACAACTTGCCCTCACAAGAATCGTAAATGGTTGATATGATTTTATTCTTTGCATTAATTGCTTGATTTGATTATGGTTCACTTCATTCAATGCTTGTGCACGCTTGAGAGTGTGTGTCTTTCTGCATGCCCAAAAACTTTTCTATAAATTCTCACAACACTTCACAAATCACACTTTACACTTATCATCTCTCATATGCATTTCTGCCTTCTCTATTGCTTCCATCTCATTTCAAAACCCAAAAACCCTCGTAAACCCAGACGCATCTCAAGAACTTCAATGGATTCACCTTCATCAACACCTGCTCAGATGAAGACTTCAAATGTTGCTGCATCATCTCCTAATGCTGTTGGTTCATCCCAAACTGTTGTTGTGTACAAAACACCTGTAAGAACTCTTCTCACTCCAATCAAAGAACTTGAGGTTCTGTTTGAGAACTTTGTGGATTTTGAATCCATCAATGAAAATGGTTTTGATCTCCTTTCAAATATCAAAACTCAGAACTGGGAAAAGTATTTTGACAGGATGATGGGTCCTGTTTATCCAACTTTGGTAAAAGAATTCTGGATACACGCTCAGGTTTGCCCTAAGTTTATTCATTCATCTGTTCTTGGGAAGGAAATTGTCATTACTGAAAAATTAATCAGACAACTACTTGAGTATAAGGAAACTGAGGGAATCACAAGTATGGCTACTGATCGTGTGGATTTGGATGACATTTTTCAAGAAGTCTGTGTTTCTGGAGAACCATCCAATAAGGTCAGAGATCTGAAACCTGTTTACAGAATCTGGGCTAAGCTCTTCACGAGTTCAATCTTTCATAGGAAATCTTCTAACTCACCAGATTATGTAAATTCAGAAGAAATGTACTTCATGTTCTGTATGAGGAAAGGAAAGAAGGTGGATTTACCTTATCTTCTGTTCAGTCATCTTCTGAACCATATCAAAGAAACAAGAGAAGAAGTTAGGGTTAAAGCTGGAAAAATCAGAACTTGGATCCCTATGGGAAGACTGATATCAGACATTCTAACAGAGAATGGTCTTGTGAAACATCTGTTTGATGCTGGGGTGACAGAGGATCTGTCCTATGTTATAGGATATGTCATAAATGGGAACACTCTGAAGAGAATGAAGGTTATTTCAGAGCTCGCTGGAAAACCCAAGAAATTTCAATCTGAAGACGTCAGCAGAAGGAGAATTCCTTTAGCAGATTTTCCTATGTTCAATGCTGATGAACCTAGGCACATCATTCTGACATACATTGCAGAATGTTTAAGAGATGGTATTCCTCTGCCTGCTAACATAGTACAGAAGGAAGGAGAAGTATTGCCAAATCTTCTGTGAGAAAGGCGCAGGAAGAGAAAGGCTAAGGAAGGATCTTTTGCACAGCCTAAGAGGAAAGCCTCTGATGCTGGTGACAAGCCTGAAAAGGACAAGAAGCAAAAGGAAAATCCTCCAGAAGCTACTGTGGAAGAAATCAGAGAAACAATTCACCAGGTATTAACATCTGATCCCAAACCATATGTACCTTCATCCTCACATTCACCTCCACCATCTCCTCTTAAACCATCCGAACCTAAATCATCTGTACCTCATTCATCTGAACACATTTCATCTCCTAACAAACATTCTCAACCATCTTCTGTTCAACTACCATATGAACCCCCTCAACAGAAATCATCTGAACATCAACCTCCTTAACCAAACCAATCTGAACCACAACAGCAACCATCATCTGAATCACAAAAACAACAATCCTCTGAACAACAAACACAATCAGAACAATAAAAACAATCTGAACCAATCTCATCTACTCAACCACCAGAAGAACCGACCATCAAAAATTCTCAACCATCTGTCCAACAACCATCTGAAGACATTCTGGATGTATCACCACTTGCAACCATGTATGTCCTCTCTTCAACTTCATGTCATTCAACTGAATCATCTGATTCTGATGAATCTGAAGTCCCCTCACCAACTAGCTTACAAATTCCTGATCCCTATAAACCACTATCATCTGATCTACCTGCATCTGAAAACCCTCTTCGCTTCAAATTCAACTTCACAGATTTTATGTCATCCTCATCTGATGTTGTTACATCAACACCATCTGATGCTAACACATCCATACCACAACCATCTGAACCACAAACATCCATATCCCAACCATCTGAACATCCATCATCGAATCACCCACCTCCTGAACAAACTCAAACACCTCCTGAACCATCACAACCTGTCACCATAGAGGACTTTCTCAACCCAAAACCCAGATCAGATGTTTCTACTCTGTTCAAAAATTTCAAGAAGGAACTACGTATGGGAATTGCTTCTGTGGAGAAAGAGTGCATGGCTAGTTTGGATCCTGCTAAATCTGAAGCTTCTTGGAACAGATTCATATCAAAATTCCACTCTGCTGCATCTGACCTCAGAAAACTCTGTGCTGATGATGCAAAGGCTAAGTTTGCTGAAATGGTCAGACAAACTCTGCTGAACATTATCACAAATCCAGTGCTTCTCCTAGAAGATGCTCCTGCTGAAGATTCTACAATGATAGAAGATACTCTTGCATCTGACATGGAGATTGATCATCCAATGGCAACTACATCTGCTTCTGAACCTTCTGCATCTAAGATGAAGACTGAGATTCCAGATGTTGTCCAAGAAGTCAAGGAAATCAGAACATGGATGATAAAACAAGAACAGACTACTGAAGAAATCAAGACTTGGATGGCCAAGCAAGAAGAATCCACTGCTAAGATTACGGATCTTCTGACCTTGATTGCTTCTCGCCAACCCTAGTTTTCTTTTTCATGTCTTTGTATTCTTGTTTTGTACTTGTTTTCTGATTGTTCTCTTTTCTATCATCTGCTGTATGATCTTCTTATGCCTTTGTGCTATTTTGATCTAACTGAATCTGGCTATTTTGTCCTTCATCTGTGTGTTATGTTTTTTTTTTCTCTTCTTCTGTTATCTTTTCTGTCTTTAAAATTCTTTTTGATTATGACAAAAAGGGGGAGAAAGAGAATTTGAATGTTCAATCCATAAGCATATACTAAAGATGAAATTCAGACATTGTTTTAATCTAACATTGAATCTTAAGACTTTCAGATCTCATTATTTCATCTAACAAAATGATCTGAAGTTACCCTGAGAATTATCCAACCAGGCTCTGATCCTTGAAAGAAAATTTTGACTCTGATTCTGGAAGATACACCAGACTCTTCATTTTGAAAGAAATTATCAGACTCTAATTCTGGAAAGCATCCAAGCTCTGATTCTTTCTCTCAACAAGGATTTCTACCAGGTTCTGAAATATACTTAAGCAAAAAGGGAGATTCTTAATCTCAGGGGGAGTATTTTTTTTTGTCTCTCTTCCTTTTTTATTTGAACAAAATTCCCTATGTTTTGTCATCATCAAAAAGGGGGAGATTGTTAGAACACAGATTGGTGTTTCTTATATCTCTATGTTTTGATGATAACTTTTATGGAATTTTGTAATGAGTAAATATACACTCTAAAATTTGTTCAAGTATTATTGTTTCAGGTATAAAATTAAATACTCTTAAAGAAGAAAAATACATAAGTACAAAGAAACTATGCAAAGCTCTGAAGCATCAGATGCAAGACTATCAGAAGATTCTGAAGCGCTGCCAGAAGGATCTGAAGCAGAAGCTACAGAATGATCTCAAGCGTTAATGAAAGAAGTATACAAAAGCTGAAAGCTCTGATCTTATCAGACTCTGAAGTTCTTTTCACTACAAACTCAGAGGCTTTGATAACCAGACTCTTATCAGTAATATTCACGCTCAAAGCACATACTGCTGCATACTCTGATGAAGACTCTAATCAAGACTGAGACTCTGATATATTAAAGATCTGATCAAGACTGAGACTCTAAACTTATCATTCACCTTAAAGCTCTGATCATCTTAAAGCATTCCACACCTTTTAAAGCTTACCACAAGTTCTGAAGTGCAAATCATGAAGACTTCATATTGAAGAAAGCTTGTTGAAGAAGCTGTAAACTTGATTAGACGTGGTGCTACTTCCAAAGTAACCAACGACTAATTTGTCCAAAGAAGTGATGTGGTGAAAATCCCAAGGCTTCTACAACCATACATTTCTGCAGAAAGCATTTCTTTGCCCATACTTTTGGTGATGAAAAGTCATACAATCAAATAATATATTCAGCTGCACATCACTCAAGGCATTTGAAAAAGCTATAAAAGGAGAACTACTTCAACATTTTGAGGTTGCTAATTCACTACTCATCACTTTGCTCATTGCTAGATCACTCAGAAAGAAATACACGTTCGATTCATCCAAAGAGAAAATCTCTCAAGATCTTACTCATTTGATATCTCATAAAACCATATAGTTTTTGTTGTACTTAATCTTAAGTGTAAACATCACAGTTGTGATACAGCTTATTAGAAGCATTCAAACACTTTTTAGTTTACATTAAATTGTAAGAAGTTCCTAAAGAAGACCAAGGTGTGGTAAGTAGTTCTTGAGAAGACTAAGACAGTTGTTCTTAGTGCTTTCTATTGTAATCAGTTGATCAATAGTGGATTATGTCCTTGTAGAGAAAGGCAAATCATCTTTGATAAGGTGGACTGGAGTAGTTGAGTTTAACGAACCAGGATAAAAATCTTGAGTTGTTTTTATTGCCATATTTCTTAAAAACTCTTATTCAACCCCCCTTCTAAGTGTTTTCCTCACCTTCAATAACTCCACTGGAGACTTCAAGAATCATCTTGCGCAAACAACTCTACCGAGGAACACCTGCAAACAATAATGGTAACGACCTAGCTCATGTTTCACATGCATATGTTTGAAAATGGCGTAATGCTACACACGATGGAAATGCTACGCGTTTAGGGTAGATGCTATACAATTATGCAAAATGCTACGGAACCAGATCATCAAAATAAATGTTGAAGGAAGCCTTCCTTTCAAGGAGAAAGAACCATTCTGATGGGGAGAAGGAATCATCCTGCTGAGGAGAAGGGATCACACCAATCTCGATTGGACTTAACCTGGGGAAATGAACTTCAGACGACTTTCTGTAGGGGACAAAGTTCTACGAGAACCTGTACTCGCTCAAACTGGGAATACGAACCACAAACTGCTGAAGAAACAATGTCAATCTCAGAAATAAACTGCACGACTACGCAGGTAGAATCTTCCTGGAGATACGGACCCCGATGGGGAAGTACAACAACAGCTATTCAAACACTCTCCGCTGGGGAAAACCAATAATGGCTTGAACGACTTCCAAGGACTCGGCTCTCTTGGGGAACTGCAAACTCGGCTGAGGATAGACAACCAGACGCTGGAATAAATCCTACCTGCCAGGGAGAACACACTCTATGGGGAATTCAACTCTGTTGGAGACTTCAGTCTGATCTATCGAAAACTGAACACTTGCGGATAGTCTTCTACGAGAAAACTGCAGGTTGACCCACTGCTGGGAATGAGTACACACCTCTACGCATGACTCAGCTAGGGAGATGATGATCCTGCCTAGGATGCATCCGGCATATTGCCTGGAGGGTTACCGCCCTGCAACAAAGTGAACAAACAGACAAGATACCCTTCACAAAGGGACCTATCGAGGTTATCGTCCTATGGCAATGTTCAGGTAATTCAATGTTTTAACAATTATCGGCCTAGGCCAGCAAGTTTATGTATGCGCATTTTAACAAAAACATCAGGCGTTTTTTTGCAAACAAAACAGATAAAAGCTAAAACGAACAAACAAGAATACTGAATAGTATATGTTTATTGATAAATGAGCCCCTGAATAGGCAAAATGTTTTACAATAGATGCAAGCTCCTGGAATGAGGAAGCTGCGCAAGTATAAACATAAATATACATCAGTATATACACAAATGTCGGCAACACTGTGTAGACGAACACCATGAGTTGATCCCTCTATGACCCACTCGACTTTGATACTTCTCCGACGCTTCAGCTTTAGAAGAGATTGATTTGGATAGACGGCCCTCAGGTCTTCCCAGACCACTAAACAATGAAAGTTCACACGTGGAACACAGTCATTTGCATTTTTAATCCCTAACCTTTGCCTGAATCGCCCTTTCGAGTTTTCGATCCACCGGGATAACCTTTTTTGCCAAAGCCGCCCTTTCAGGTTTTTAAATTTGCGGGTGTACATTTTTCATTTATATCCCTAATTTTTTCCAGAACCTTTTTCATTTTTTATGGTTCGTCGGGATGCCCCATTTTTGCTTGGATATTCTTTTTTCCTTCCAGCGGGTCATTTTAAGCAAAGTATTTTTTAACTGCCTCCGCGTTCGCAGGGGATATAAAATCTTCGCCATCCATCGTGGATAACAGTAAGGCTCCTCCCGAGAAGACCTTGCTGACGACATATGGACCTTCGTAGTTAGGAGTCCACTTGCCCCTGTGATCAGAATGTGGTGGAAGAATCTTCTTCAGGACGAGATCACCCGTCTGAAAGCTTCTAGGACGCACCTTCTTATCATAAGCTTTCTTCATTCGACTCTGGTACAAACGACCGTATGCAATCGATGTTAATCTCTTCTTATCCATCAGGCTGAGTTGATTCAATTGGTTCTTAATCCACTCTGCCTCATCGAGTTTCACATCAACCAAAACTCGCAAAGAAGAAATCTCGACTCCAAACGGTAGGACATCTTCCATACCGTACACTAGTGAGAAAGGAGTTGCTCTGGTTGATGTGCGTACCGTCGTACGATAACAGTGCAATGCAAAAGGAAACATCTCATGCCAATCTTTGTAGGTTACAACCATATTTTGTACTATCTTTTTAATGTTCCTATTGGCCGCTTCAACCGCACCATTCATCTTCGGCCGGTAAGGCGGTAAGTTGTGATGTTCAATCTTGAAGTTCTGGCATAACTCCTTCATCATCTTGTTATTCAGATTCGAACCATTGTCAGTAATGATCCGCTCGGGAATTCCATATCTGCAGATGATGTCCTTCTTTATGAATCTAGCTACCACTTGCTTGGTCACATTAGTGTATGAGGTTGCCTCCACCCACTTGGTGAAGTAGTCGATAGCTACCAAAATGAAGCGGTGACTATCGCGGTGAAATTTGGATACCAAGCTATTGATTAACTTGAATCTTTAATTCATTTGCAACCGGTCTTTGATTTATCCGAGGGAAAGGTTAAAGGAAGGAAAACCTATTTTGCATTGTAAACACAACGCAGGGAGAGATCTAAGGTTCTGGGGTTGGTTAAACTTAGGGAAGGTGCTAGCATCCTAAGTTTTTGTAGTACTCTACAGGAACCTCTGGTTTTATGTTTGTTTATTGCTATTGTTTATCTGCTTAAGGGTAATGCTAAGGGTTAAAGGTAAAGAGAAGTACCTAAAGGGGTTAGTCCTAAGTATACTCGCCAAGACGTCGCATCCTATGCCTACATATCCTGACGGGAATGGAATCAGAGTATCTGTAGTTCCCCTAAAGGGTTTGAGGAATTATTGACTGTGAGTCAAAGTTCCAAAGGGAAATAAGCGTTCATATGGAAACGCTTACTTGGAGTGCGAAGACTCCTATCTATGTTAAAAGTTAAATTGAAAAGGATGAAGGTATGTCCACGAAGGGACGCCTAAAAAGGTGAGTACGGGGACTCAAATCCTAAGGCTAGGGTCAGGGTAAAGGCATTGACACGGGGGTCAAGCATGTGAACCTTTCCTTTGGAGGGGAATATCGGTAATGGAGAATAGCGAATGGATAAAAGCGATGATGTGATTGATAAGCACGAGATAATGAAATGTAGGTAATGTGTACGACGAAAAGTGATTAGAGATTAAATGTAAAGGGATAAAACTGAGAAATGAAGTTAGATAGTGAATTATGGTTAAGTGGATTTAGAGATTAGCAATGGTGAAATTATTGATTTGAAAGTTAGGAGTTTAATTATTTTTGTGATTTTTGAGAGTATTTCATAATTAAGTTTAAAATACATTTACAGATTAAATTAAATTGCAAAGATGAATTAAATTAATCAAAAATTAAAAAGAGTTTATTTATTTATTAAGGCAAGCAATTAGTTTTAAAAAAACCAATAACTTAAGTTCTAAAACTAAAATAAATTAAATTAAACTAAGTATATTTTTTATGGATTTTTTAAGAAAAGAAAATCTAGTTTTAAGAGAAAAACTAACCTAATTCTATGATCCTAAAGATCAAGGGGGAGATTATGCTAATATCATCGTGCAATGAAATACTTTAACGATTACGGTCGATGGAGATCATGAATGATCGACTTACAAGGTATGAAATGGCTTGATTAAATCAAGAATTAGTTTTAAAACAGTTTAAGTATGAACGAGAATAAAATATATACACAATATTAACATCATACATAAAATAACTCAAAATAAGTTGAAACGAAAAGTGCATGGATTAAAATCAAGAGGCAAATACGCGATTCCAAGTCGCTTATGCGAAAACGTGCAAAGACTATCACAAGAAATTGGATCCAATAATAACGATAGCGATGTTGAATTATTAAAAAATAATACGAATTAAAATAGCAAATTGCTACCGCATTAGCGGTCATCGCAAGTTAGATCAAGAAATCGAGATAATAAAATTAGATAAAATCATAATTTGTGAATCAAAATGAGAATAGGTAAGCGCAAAAAATAAATGGATTATTGCTTTGCTAAACCATCAGACGCGTATAAGATTGAAACACAACAATAGATCCGCACATAAACCAATAAAAAACATCACTATCTTGCTGCACTTAACGTGATCATCGCAAGAGGGACCAAAAATTGTGGTAGATCCAAATTTATAAAAAAACGTAAAGCAAAAAGTTTTTTAAAATGTTTTAAAACAATAATGTTGCTAACGCAAAAAATGCGATCATCGCAACCGGATCCAAGTCGTACGGATCTAAATTTATCGAAATAATAATAATAATTAATAATAATAACAATAACAATAATAATAATAATAATAATAATAATAATAATAATAATAATAATGATAATAATAATAATAAATAATAATAATAGTACTAATAATAATAATAATAATAATAATAATAATAATAATAATAATAATAATAAAGCAAAAGGAATTTTAAATGTCCCAAATAGCCTAACAATATTGCTAACGCAGAAATGCGCTCATCACAACCAGATCTAAATCGAACGAAACAAAATTTATCGCAAAGAAAAATAAATTTTAAGCAAAATACAGTATTGCTCACGCAAAAAATGTGATCATCGCAACCGGAACGAACTAACACAAATGCCACGCATCATGCACACAAATGTGCAAACATCGTATCGACATAATTCGATCAAAAAATAATCTTATATATTTCGGTAATAGATGAAGAAGAAGAAATCAAACTATATCAATAATAGATGAAGAAGGAGAAATAAGAAGAAGAAATCAAACTATATCAATAATAGATGAAGAAGGAGAAATAAGAAGAAGAAATCAAACTATATCAATAATAGATGAAGAAGGAGAAATAACTGTAAATGGCACTCCTCTTAGGTTTTTTCGGTCTCCTTTTCAACAATGCAACATAATATATATAGCGGTCAAATTAGGGTTAACTATCAATTGTCAATAATATCCCTAAAGCCAATTTTAAAGCCCAAATTAAATAATTAGTTAAAACTAAATAAAATTTAAATAATTTAAAGTAATTAAAATAAACTTAAAATTCTATTTATTTATACTAAACATTTAAAAAGAACAACCTATTTTCTAATATTTTATTTTTATAACTTTTTGGATATTTTTATGAATAATTCAGAAAAAAGTGAAAAAAATAATATTTTTTAAAAAATGATTTAATTAAAATACGAAAATAATAGTTAAATAATAATAAAAAAAAACTATTTTTGTTATTTTTTAATGAAAAATTGAAAAAATTAGAGTAAAAATAATAAAAAAACAAAAAGTGACAAAGGTGAGATTCGAACTCTCAACCTCTCACACTCACAACTCCTTACATATGCCCTCTTGCCAATTGTGCTATTTTATTCATTTGAAATAAAGTGGCACTAGAAATCATGTAAAGGTAGGACAAATTTGGGGTATTACTTGAACAATAGTGGTTTCAATAGCAAGGAGGTGGGATCTTAAGGTCAAAAATTAGGGTGCAACAGATGCCCCTATTTAAGTTACTCCTATTCGGAGATATGGAGATTGAAATCTTCTTCTCGACGAGATATGAGGGACTTAAATACAATCATTGCACGAATATTTGGCCATAAGAAGCCACCGAATGCAAATGATATGCAATGATATGAAAATGCAAGACAGACGGGCCTATGAGGAAACGATGTCACAGGAGAAAACCAGACACAACACACGGGAAGAACAGGCTCAACAAAGCGAGACTCCATGGGGAAAGATTGACAATCACAAAGTGTCTAAAAATATATTGTGGAGCATTTGGCGAGAGAACCACTTGAAAAACTTGCTGCACAGGTCAAATGCAATTATCAGCCGGAAAAATCTATTGTTGAGACTTGTAAATTTAATTGAGAATACTTTTACCAAAGTATGTACTGTTAAAATTTGTAAGGAATCTACTGCCGAGATTCTATGTTGAAATTTGCTGGAGAGATACTTTCGTCGAAGTCTTCTGGAAATCTACTGCCGAGATTAGCCAGGAAACAAAATAGAAATACCTACTGTCGAGGTCTTCTGGGAATCTACTGCCGAGATTAGCCAGGAAAAAAAAAGATGTCTTCGAATAAACCTCCCCACGTCTCATGGTTTGGATGCCATAAACGGGTCTCAGTTCTGAAAATAACCTCCCTACGCCTCATGGTCTATATGCCATGAACGGGTCTCAGTTTTGGAAATAACCTCCCCACGCCTCATGGTCTGGATGCCATGAACGGGTCTCAGTTCTGGAAATAACCTCCCCACGCCTCATGGTCTGGATTCCATGAACGGGTCTCAGTTCTGAAAATAACCTCCCACGCCTCATGGTCTGGATGCCATGAACGGGTCTCAGTTCTGGAAATAACCTCCCCACACCTCATGGTCTGGATGCCATGAACGAGTCTCAGTTCTGGAAATAACCTTCCCACGCCTCATGGTCTGGATGCCATGAACGGGTCTCAGTTTCCTACCCGAAATGATGAAAACTCGCGAGAGCATCTTCACAGGGGATTGTAAATTTTGTAGATTGTAGATGTCATTGTAGATTGTAGATGTCATTTGTAGATTGTAGAACTTCGGCTGTAAGCCATAATGTACTGGAGGTTGCAAAACTTCACCGGGGATCTTCAGGAGAGATGTGGGCCGGTTATTTTGCAAAATATATCCTCTCAAATAAGGATATGTCTTGTAGTGTCTTCGGCAAACTTCTCTGATGGATTTAGAAAGAGATGCCATTTAGACTTGTGTAGCAAACTCACTGGGGGAATACATTCCTGTGGAGTGCCCTTGTTGTAGTTGTAAAATATTATGTGGATTCTCAAATAAAGAGAAGTATCTGTAATGTCTTCGACAAACTTCTCTAATGGGTTTCTGGAGAGATGTCATTTAACAAGTTTAATAATCTTGATAAATCCACTGGGGATGGACAAACTGTCTTGAGGAGACTGCCATTTGTCATCTTTGATAGAAAACCTGATCGAACAAGTTGCTCAAATAAAGAGGTCTCTTATAGTCTAGGTATAAATTGCCGGGAAGATCTTGTGATACTGCTAGAGAAAGCATCTTATCTTTGACGATGATCTCCATAAAATTCTTCTTTGGGAGCAAAAGTGAAAAATAAATGCACGCTTAATCGATATTCGAAAATTGGAGGTGTCCACAGTGTGATTGTCAAGGACCAAAGTTCAATTCGGGAAGTAGCTGAAGAGAAACTGTCAAGCAAGACTCGACCATTGAGGTATGAACTCAAATCGGATTTAACTAAAGCAACCGTCTTCCACGAGGATCGAACCTTGTGGGGAAATAGAAATATTATGCTTTTTCTGCTTAGGGATGACAATTCTACTTGGAAGGAGAAGACACAATCCAGTCCTTGGGGATAAACGCGACCAAAGTGACAGAACAAACAGACATAAAGATGAAAAATGCATATGCCATGCTATCTATTTATACGCTATGCGTATGCTATATGCCGATGTTGACACAACAAATGGAAAGAGGAAACCAGAGATGAAATAAACATCTCAGAACAAACATCTGACCAATCTTCAAAGATAGAAGTATCACTAGGGATAGGTGGAGAACTAGATACGGGATCACAATCCTGCTTTAGGGCTTCAAAATTTCTCTGGGGAATAGAGAACATTCCACTTGGGGGATACAACATCTTGATCTTGAAGGGTTTGTCAAGATGAATCTCAATTTAGAAGAAACTTCACGGACAAATATCCTACTTCACTGGAAGGATTCTTGTCGGAGTTTTAGATGAAGATACCCTACTTGAGGTCTCATAGGGGATAAAAATAAATATCCACTTCAATGGGGAAACCTGGGTAACAAAGCCATTTGAATATATCAGAGTCGAAACTTCATGGGGATAAAATAAACATCCACCTTGCTGGGGAAAACTTGTGTTGTGAAAGATCCATTGAGGAGGGAAATAATGTTCACTTCATTCGGGAAGGTGAATTTGAGCAAATCACTGGAGAAACAAACAGGTCACCCACATTTATCATCACTGCTTAAAATAGAGATCCATCGGAGGAATAATGGCCATTTGAAGTAAAATTCACCAGGGACATGAAGAATGTTGTGAAAATCAAGTAGTTTTGTAATAGTCGCCATTTTGGACAATAGGTGTTGTGAGTGGATGACGTGCTATTCACTTCTCAAATGCCCCAGAGTACATGCTTTATGAGAAAAAATTCGTTCCAAGAGGATTTTACAGAGAACATGGAGTTCAATTGCCCCACTATTTTCAAACTCTTGGAGAGATTGTCGAATCTCGACACAACTGGCCCGGATTGACGGTGTTATGTATAGTGAGTCTTCAAAACTTACTTCTGAGAAAGTCAGACTTGCATTAGTAGACAATTTGGAAACTACTTGCCCCTGTTCAACATGGTCTTCAAGTTTCATCATCGATGTCTATATGTAAACTTTCTAAGATATCAGGGAAAATCAACACGCATGAAACGTTACTCCTGAAACCATTAATGTAACATATATGTTTGTCTTGAAGGTTTTTTTTTCTTTTTTTCGTTGAAAAAGATATCACAATAACTCGTGACCGAATCACTAGTTAGGATACAAATTTAATTTATAAAGCCAACCTCAAATTGAGCATAGCTCATAGGAGTCAGGAAACGTCATCTCCTCGAGTATGATTTCAAAATAAACCCTACTTCAATTAGGTATTTTAAAGGTTGTATCGTGGCTCGGTTCACGGTTTAAGAAACAAAGGATAAAGGCTCAAAGTTTATTTGTACCCACCCCTTCTTCGTGATGTTCTCCAGTCCTACATTCAACTAAACTTGATACGAGTACTCATCTCTCAAGAGGATTTTGATATGGTTGAGAACTCAATCGAGGCTTTGGACATGGCAGTCACTCACCTATTTTCTTTTGGTGTTTGATCACACGACTTTGTTCTTTACTAAGGATACTTCTTTGTGGTCCTTTGTTTTTTTTCTTTTCGCATTTTTCGTATTCCCTAACTTTTGCCTGGACGAATTCTTTTGAATTTGACTTTGAAGTCCAGCGGGATGTCTCTATTTTGCTTAAGTCTCCTTCACAGGTTTTGACTCAGTAAACTTTCCTTTTCATTCATTTTTCATCATTTTGAACAGGTCGTGTGATCCAAAGTCATTTTGATCTTTTTGAAAGGATTGTGACTACCCCACTCTTTGGATAGTTGAGGGATATTCGTTCATGTTTTTTGACTTCTAGCCTCCTAATATGTTAGGGTAGATAAAATGGATTCTCGAATGTTCATTTCTCCTTTTTTAGAGTCTGATTGCTCGATCAGCTTAACTGAAAAACTACCCTGCCCCAGGTTAAAATTGAGGGTTTTGTGGAAAAGAAAAAAAACTCATACTTCAAGGCTCAAAAGGAGTTAAAGAGGGATTATCTTCCTTGTATCTCCAGTGTTTAGGATTTGAAACAATGCCTTACATCATCAGCAGGGTTTCATTCAAAAGCATACGACAGGAAATTTTTTACGTTTTTATTCGTCATCATCCTCCCAATTCTTTGTCAAAGCAAGAGATTGGGTAAAATTGGCATTATAAATTATGAAAAATAATTTTATGAGTGAATACGAATGGATTTATTCAAGACAAACACGTTTAATGCATTATCGTTCAAGAAAAAACAAGTTCCTACATGCCAATTATGCTTTTATAATCAGAGAAATAAAGTACATATAAGCAAACAAAATGAACAGCCAAATAAGCCCTTCTAAGGGATTTCGTTATGTCTTTGTATTCCTTAACACAACAGTGTTCCATTCAAGACCGAGCTTTCTCTTCTGAAGGCCAACAATTTGTCATTGATCATCTCTTGAACTTTTCTTGGAGAACTTTTCATTCTTCAATCGAATGCCCCACTATTCCATCATGAAATTCATAGTTGGTTTTCGAGTCGATCCTCTTAATATGGATAATCTGAGGGTGTAGTATATACCGTGGAAACTGGGAATCTCTTTCATCAACTTGAACAAACAGGTTATCTTACACAGGCTGAGATTGGTAAGATCATCATCTTGAATTTGGTCATGGGATCCATATCTTTTGTTATTTTTACTATCCTTCAATGAATGCTTCGAGTTTGGTCAGACGATTAAAATGTCACTGACAAGACAAAGACAGAAGACCAGATGAGCCACAGCAGAGAAGAGACACATGCACATGCAAATGCTAAATGAAGGATGCAAAATGCAGAATGTAGGATGTAGATGAAGGTTTCATGGAATTCGTGTATTTACAAACATCACAGAGTAACAAAGAAAATTCATCTATTATTTTTTGATATCGGATTATGTAGAAACATTCTTACAAGAGTCCTAACATAAAAGCTAATAAAGTCCTAAGGAAGTCCTTCATCGTGCTTGTTGATTTGTTCTTCCACTTGGATCTTCTTGAATATAAGTTGTCCATGATCAACGTCTAAAGATTAGTTTGATGGAGGAAAATAAATCCTTCATCTCTTCTTTTGTTCTTGTTGGAAGTAAGGGGGAACCCCTTGTTCACTTGGATCTTCAATGATAATGAGAGCCTTTTGAACTTCTAATGATCCTCCATGATACGGAAAGCATCTTGTATTTTTCTTTTGAGTTTTCTTCAATCTAAGCTCCTACTTCCTTAGGTCATCCAAGTTAAGACTCTTAAAAGAATATTTCAAAATATTTTCTTTTGTAATCCCTATTGGTTTCTGTAATGTTTATAAATAAACTAAGAACCCCATGAAAACAATGCAATATGATGCTCTATGGATGCAACAAACACAAGTAAGCACATAAGGACACACAAAGATAAACAAACAAAAGGGAGACCCTAGGCTTGCAACGAGCATGGAGCAAGGGTGTACCCATTCCCAAAGGACATGGACTAAAGGTTGATTGTACCTGCAGAACAAGGTTCTAAAATGGTTCCCAAAGTCATCAGCCCATCTTTCGGATATTATCAACTTCCCAATTACTCGGTGATTAATAATATTCTCAAGAGAACTTCTTTTGAGTGTAGCATCACGTAGCACTATTTCGGGAGTACTCCCTCATAGTTCCGCACTACGTTCTAATAAAGGCCAAAGTGGGGTTAAAGGTAACTATGGTCCTCAGCATCATAGACTCCAATCGACAATAGTAAAAGTTTTCACGATTACTCGTTCAACCGAACCATTTTCGAAAGGGTCTCAACTGAGCGGGATTCTCGAGTCAACTTGGTCGGGGTTCGACTTCCTATAAGCCTCGTCGAATATATCACCATCCTATCTTAATTTCTCTCAAGCCCGAGTGTAGGACTTTGTCTCACCACTCAAGGATAACAACCCAAAAGAATAAATAAGCAAATATACAAATAAACAAATAAGCAAGTAAGCAAATATAAAGCAATAAGCAAACAAAATAAAACAAGATAGGGAAACCCACTGAGGCTATCCCTAGTGAAGTCGCCATTTCTGTTGCGGTGAAATTTGGATACCAAGCTATTGATTAACTTGAATCTTAAATTCATTTGCAACCGGTCTTTAATTTATCCGAGGGAAAGGTTAAAGGAAGGAAAACCTATTTTGCATTGTAAACACAACGCAGGGAGAGATCTAAGGTTCGGGGGTTGGTTAAACTTAGGGAAGGTGCTAGCATCCTAAGTTTCTGTAGTACTCTACAGGAACCTCTGGTTTTATGTTTGTTTATTGCTATTGTTTATCTGCTTAAGGGTAATGCTAAGGGTTAAAGGTAAAGAGAAGGACCTAAAGGGGTTAGTCCTAAGTATACTCGCCAAGACGTCGCATCCTGTGCCTACATATCCTGACGGGAATGGAATCAGAGTATCTGTAGTTCCCCTAAAGGGTTTGAGGAATTATTGACTGTGAGTCAAAGTTCCAAAGGGAAATAAGCGTTCATATGAAAAGGATGAAGGTATGTCCACGACGGGACGCCTAAAAAGGTGAGTACGGGGACTCAAATCCTAAGGCTAGGGTGAGGGTAAAGGCATTGACATGGGGGTCAAGCATGTGAACCTTTCCTTTGGAGGGGAATATCGGTAATGGAGAATAGTGAATGGATAAAAGCGATGATGTGATTGATAAGCACGAGGTAATGAAATGTAGGTAATGTGTACGACGAAAAGTGATTAGAGGTTAAATGTAAAGGGATAAAACTGAGAAATGAAGTTAGATAGTGAATTATGGTTAAGTGGATTTAGACATTAGCAATGGTGAAATTATTGATTTGAAAGTTAGGAGTTTAATTATTTTTGTGATTTTTGAGAGTATTTCATAATTAAGTTTAAAATACATTTAGAGATTATATTAAATTGCAAAGATGAATTAAATTAATCAAAAATTAAAAAGAGTTTATTTATTTATTAAGGCAAGCAATTAGTTAAAAAAAACCAATATCTTAAGTTCTAAAACTAAAATAAATTAAATTAAACTAAGTATATTTTTTATGGATTTTTTAAGAAAAGAAAATCTAGTTTTAAGAGAAAAACTAACCTAATTCTATGATCCTAAAGATCAAGGGGGAGATTATGTTAATATTATCGTGCAATGAAATACTTTAACGATTACGGTCGATGGCGATCATGAATGATCGACTTACAAGGTATAAAAATGGCTTGATTAAATCAAGAATTAGTTTTAAAACAGTTTAAGTATGAACGAGAATAAAATATATACACAATATTAACATCATACATCAAATAACTCAAAATAAGTTGAAACGAAAAGTGCATGGATTAAAATCAAGAGGCAAATACGTGATTCCAAGTCGCTTATGCGAAAACGTGCAAAGAATATCACAAGAAATTAGATCCAATAATAACGATAGCGATGTTGAATTATTACAAAATAATACGAATTAAAATAGCAAATTGGTACCGCGTTAGCGGTCATCGCAAGTCAGATCAAGAAACTGAGATAATAAAATTAGATAAAATCATAATTTATGAATCAAAATGTGAATAGGTAAGCGCAAAAAAAAATGGATTATTGCTTTGCTAAACCATCAGACGCGTATAAGATTGAAACACAACAATAGATCCGCACATAAACCAATAAAAACATCACTATCTTACTGCACTTAACGTGATCATCGCAAGAGGGACCAAAAATTGTGGTAGATCCAAATTTATAAAAAAACGTAAAGCAAAAATTTTTTTTAAATGTTTTAAAACAATAATGTTGCTAACGCAAAAAATGCGATCATCGCAACCGGATCCAAGTCGTACGGATCTAAATTTATCGAAATAATAATAATTAATAATAACAATAATAATAATAATAATAATAAGAATAAGAATAATAATAATAATAATAATAATAATAATAATAATACTAATAATGATAATAATGATAATAATAATAATAAATAATAATAATACTAATAATAATAATAATAATAATAATAATAATAATAATAATAATAATAATAATAATAATAATAATAATAATAATAATAATAATAAAGCAAAAGGTATTTTAAATGTGCCAAATAACCCAACAATGTTGCTAACGCAGAAATGCGCTCATCGCAACTAGATCTAAATTGGACGAAACAAAATTTATCGCAAAGAAAAAGAAATTTTAAGCAAAATACAGTATTGCTCACGCAAAAAATGCGATCATCACAACCGGATCAAACTAACACAAATGTCACGCATCAGCATGCATACAAATGTGCAAACATCGTATCGACATAATTCGATCAAAAAATAATCTTATATATTTCGGTAATAGATGAAGAAGGAGAAATAAGAAGAAGAAATCAAACTATATCAATAATAGATGAAGAAGGAGAAATAAGAAGAAGAAATCAAACTATATCAATAATAGATGAAGAAGGAGAAATAGGAAGAAGAAATCAAACTATATCAATAATAGATGAAGAAGGAGAAATAACTATAAATGACACTCCTCTTAGGTTTTTTCGGCCTCCTTTTCAACAATGCAACCTAATATATATAGGGGTCAAATTAGGGTTAACTATCAATTGTCAATAATATCCCTAAAACCAATTTTAAAGCCCAAATTAAATAATTAGTTAAAACTAAATAAAACTTAAATAATTTAAAGTAATTAAAATAAACTTAAAATTCTATTTATTTATACTAAACATTTAGAAAGAACAACCTATTTTCTAATATTTTATTTTTATGACTTTTTGGATATTTTTATGAATAATTCAGAAAAAAAGTGAATAAAATAATATTTTTTAAAAAATGATTTAATTAAAATACGAAAATAATAGTTAAATAATAATAAAAAAAAACTATTTTTGTTATTTTTTAATGAAAAATAGAATAAATTAGAGTAAAAATAACAAAAAAACAAAAAGTGACAAAGGTGAGATTCAAACTCTCAACCTCTCACACTCCAAACTCCTTACATATGCCCTCTTGCCAATTATGCTATTTTATTCATTTGAAATAAAGTGGCATTAGAAATCATGTAAAGGTAGGACAAATTTGGGGTATTACTTGAACAATAGTGGTTTCAATAGCAAAGAGGTGGGATCTTAAGGTCAAAAATTAGGGTGAAACAGTGACCGTTAGATGCATTGGGCTCAATCTTGCCTATCATATCAACACCCCACATGGAGAACGGCCACGGGGATGACATGACATTCAACGGGCTCGACGACACATGGATTTTGTCAGCATAGATCTGGCATTTGTGACATCTCTTCGCGAATTTGAAACAATCCGACTGCATTGTCAGCTAGTAATATCCTGCTCGTAATATTTTCCGCGTCATAGCATGTCCTCCGGTGTGCGTACCAAATGTGCCTTCATGGACCTCTTTCATAAGCAAACTTGCTTCTTTTTCGTCCACACATTTGAGTAGCACTAGATCGTGATTTCTATTATACAAAACTCCATCAGGATTGAGGTAAAAATTTCCAAACAGCCTCCTCAGAGTCTTCTTATCCTGGGTTGACGCTCCCACAGGATACTCCTTAGTCATAAGGAAGTTCTGGATATCATGGAACCATGGCTTGCCATCGGAGGCCTTCTCAATTGCAAAAACGAATGCAGGTCTGTCAAGACGGGAAATGACAATTCTTGGAGCTTCATTCCAAAAATTGACTTTATACATTGAAGCCAACGTGGCTAAGGCATCAACCATCTGATTTTCAGCTCTAGGCACATGATGGATTTCCACTCAATCAAAGAAAGGAACCAGCCTTCTAGCATAATTCATGTACGGGACCAGATTCAACCGACGAGTCTTCCACTCCCCTTTTATTTGGTTAACCACAAGTGCCGAGTCATCGTATACATCCAAGTTCTTGATTCTCAAATCAATGACTTCTTCTAAATCCGTGATGCATGCCTCATAATTTGCTTCATTGTTGGTGACCGGAAATGTTAATCTGGCGGTGAACGGGATGTGGGATCCTTAGGGAGTCGTAATGATTTCCCCAATACCACTTCCATACGAATTAACCGCACCGTCGAATATCAATTGCCACTGAGACTTCCTGTCTGGCCCTTCATCAGGCAGCGGTTCATCACAATCTTTTGCTTTGAGAAACAAGATATCCTCGTCAGGGAATTCAAATTTCATCGGCTGATAATCTTCGATAGGCTGCTTGGCAAGGTACTCAGACAAAGCACTTCCCTTGATGGCCTTCTAGGAAACATATTGAATATCATACTCCGTCAGTACCATTTGCCACTGTTATCTCCTAAATTCGACACTGCCTTGGGTTGCTAAACATTAAGACATAATTAATGTCTAAGTAAAATGAAGCAAAGAGGTTTCGACAGCCTCTAAGGAATCTTCTAAGCTAAACGGTTGAAATAACTTAGAAAAATTAAGAAACCTAAAGTTATGAGCATTTCGACCGTGTCAGAGGTAGTTCGACCGAAATTCTGCAGGAGGATTGCTTTGTCGTTTTGAAATTCAAATTTGGAGGGAGCGGTTCTGTTCATAAGACACGTGGCGAGTTCTAGAGCAGGAAGTTACATGCAATTGACACTTGTTAGATCGAGGAGATACTAGGAAGTTATTAGCAGTTAATTATTAGCATTATAAATAGGGATTTGTTAGACAAATTTCTGTGTGTTTTACCATTTGTACAAAGTAACTCCAATCAAATTTACTCAAAGTACCCGAGTGTGAGAAAAGAGTATTTTCACGGAGAATGTACGTTATGTAAAATCACCAACTTTTCAATAAAGTCTTTTACAATTTCAGCAACATTTACATTTCCTCTGTCGAACCACTTGTGCAAGTGTTACCTTTTTGCCTTTACCTTTCCTGCATCCTTTACTCCAATTCCTCTTTTCTTTTAAACTTTTTACCTTCTTCAATCAGCCTTTTACAAGTCTTTTACAACATTTCTTTAATTTTATGCACTTTAAAATACCCAGTCGAAGTCTTTTTCATTACAAGCACATTTACCAATTCGTTATTACAAGTACTTTAAATCTAATTCTAAACGAAGAATACTTTAGCACATGTCCTAGGATCAATCTGACCGATCCTGTGAGTCACCAAAGTCAAATTTGGAAGATCAGCGGTTGTTTTCCGATTTTCAAGGGAAACAAAATGGCACACCTGGTGGGACAGTGCTAAATATCCCCGCGATTTAGAATTAAAATATTCTCATTTACAAGTCCTAATAATCTTCGTAGAAAGTACATTATATGTTACTAAGAAGTGGTAGAACTACCGTTGCTAACAAAGAGAGACGAACAATCCTTATGAATATGGCGACGGAAACGAACCAGCCAAATAATCCTAACCCACAAGTCGAAGGTTCTGGCGAAGGAACCAGTAACAACATGGTCCCACCGCCTATACCATCGACAGGAGAGCAAGTAGTGCCTCCCATAAGGTCAGAACAAACCTTCGCCCCAGTAGGATCTAGGACAACGATAGTTAGGTCTTACACACAACTCGTATTGGAGTATATTGGGCCACCAGTGTCGAATCCCCAAACTCCAATAGCAGGACCATCAGTGTCAAGGCAGCTTGCCCCTTTTGGTTTTTCGCAGTTGCCAAGGAATCCCCTGTATGGGATGTCAACGACTGTAATGTAGGGGCTGCAAAATGCGCCCCCAATATTTTATGAAAACACAATGGCGTCACCTTTGCAAGGATCAGTACCTAGTTCAAACATTGGTCGAAACCCTCAGAGTTTAAGTCTAGGATATTCGACTCAAGGTCCCAATCTAACCAATACGCCTGTTGCCTGTTTGAGGCAGCAGATGGATGAGAGTAACTTACAGATGGTTCAAACTCTCTCCCAGACTATGGGTGAGATCTTTCAGCCATTAATTCGAGACACAACTCACACTAACCAACAACTGGCGACACAGTTAACACGCTTAACTGAATTTATAGGGGTACCTTCGTTAGAAAGGAACCAAGCCCCTGTGGAGAATACTCCACAACAAATTCCAAGAGTGGCGCCAAAAGCCAATTTAGAGAACCAAGGAGGAATAAACCCTTATGTTGTTGAAACTCCCAGAGTCCAGGTCGAGGGAAACCCAGAAATAGTTATGGTGAATCGAAACCAGGATGCAGACAATGTGGTCCAGCAAGTACGACGCAACAACCTCGCGGTTGAAAACAACTTGGCTACGATGGTAGAAAGAATCATGACTCGAAATGGCCTAAACACTGGGTTTACTAGGCCAAATTATACTTCACCAATAGTCGACTACATCCTTCGTGCGGAATTACCCCCTAGGACCAAGGTGCCTAAGTTCACTAAGTTTTCAGGGGACACAACGGAGTCCACCGTTGAACACGTAGCACACTACATAATTGAGGCTGGGGAGATAGCCAATGACGAAAGCCTTAGGATAAAATACTTCCTAAGTTCTCTTACAAAGAACGCCTTCACGTGGTTTACCACTTTACCACCAAGTACAATATGTAACTGGACGCAGTTAGAATGACTCTTCCATGAACAGTTTTACATGGGCCAGACGAAGATTAGTTTGAAAGAGTTGGCCAGTGTAAAGCGTAAGTTTTCAGAGCCAATCGAAAAATACCTCAATAGGTTTTGACTACTTAAGGCAAGGTGTTTTACACAGGTGCCTGAACATGAGTTGGTCGAAATGGCAGCAGGAGGTTTAGATTACTCTATTAGGAAGAAATTAGATACGCAGTATCTGAGAGATATGGCCCAATTGGCCGACAGAGTCCGACAGCTAGAAAGGCTAAAAGACGAAAAGGCGAGATTTAACAAAGGCAAGAAGGTAGCTTTTGTCAAACTCAACGAAAGTAGCGAAGGGGCTTGCGAAGAGTCCCCCTACATCGAGGAGAACGAAGTCGATCTTGCTGAATTAAAACAGGGTCCCCCATATTCTTGTCGAGTACTGGCCCCTCCTCAAGGAAAGGGCTTTGTTGAATCAGAAAAGAACGACAGGTTCCCTAAGAAAACTTACACCTTTGACATCACAAAATGTGATGAAATCTTCGATTTGCTAGTAAAAGATGGGCAGATGATAGTGTCGCCTGGTGCTAAAACACCGCCCTTAGAGCAGCGGAAAAAGAGAGGTTTTTGTAAGTTCCATAATTTTCTGGGTCATAAAACATCTCAATGTTTTCTTTTCAGGGATCTCGTCCAGAATGCGATACAGGAGGGACGCTTGAAGTTTGGAGATAAGGCAAAGGGCCAGATGAAGGTGGATGCTGATCCGCTGCAATTGGCTGATGCTCTTTATGCTGAACCTATGGAAGCAAACATGATAGATGCTACTGAGGGCATCGAGTTTTCTGTTAACATGATGGAGGTCACTGAGGACCTCATTTCAGCACCAGTGATGGCGAAATTTGTCATGGGTTTCGGTTTAGACGATGCGGCAGTCACAGTCAAGGAGAATACTGGTCGAAACGATAACAATTCAAGTCTAGGGGTTCAAAGTCATCCAAGTTACGCCATGATAACCAAGGAAACAGCTGACCATTTCGTCAGAATGGACCAGGCCACTGAGGGCTTGGAAAGAATGGAGCTGGTTGGGACGGTCGAAGTTAATATGGTCGACATTAACCCATCGGACACCATGGAGGAGAAAGAATCAAAACACCATGAGGGATGTAGCAGGTTAGCATACCCAGAGACAGAAGAGTCAATCGTTGGTTTTTTACATCGGTGCAAAGACAATGGATCGAGCGTGATGCTGTGCCCCAGGTGCAGCGCCATTTTCGATAGAAAAGCAGCAGAGAAGTTAGAGGGAGAACGTCGACGTCGACTGAACAGAGGTGGCCATGGTTTTGATCAACAAAAGAGCTACCACAGGAGGACAGAAGACAAACGGTCTGAACCTCGAATCAGGCCACCAAGTGCTAGGCCCGCCAGTTTCAAACCTGTTGTCGATTCCGCTGATGGAAAGTGGAGGAAGCCTAATGAAGAGAGGGCGCAAGGGCAGCAAAGGTGGAAGAACTTCGAAGTGAATCGAGGATCTTCGGTTTCCTACAGCAAGGAGTATCAATCCTCAAAAACAGCGCACGTATCTGAAAACTATAAAGGTAAGAATCCTATGACTAGATCTCAATGGAGGAGAGAGCAGAGAAGAAGAAAGGCTCTCAGAGAAGAGATGGAGAAAGATCAGTCAAAGAATAGTTCAACCCCCCCCCCCCCCCCCCCCGCCCGGAAAAGAAGGACAACAGTCGAAGATAGCTGAAAAGTTACCAGTTGGGTGAAGGCTGTTTTCGCCTAAACAAGATAGACCAACGGAAGGGGACGAAGACATGACAGATAACTTTGACTCCGACTCCAATGACTCTTTGAACCTGGTGGTCAACATGGTGTCGGTGATGCCCCAGGAGTTCGATAGGGTTTCAGAGGTCAAAGAACCAGGCGCAGACGCTGAATGGGAAATGGCAGCACATAAACCTGTATGCTATTACGTGATGAACAACGGCTGTGTCGAAGAGCAAAACGCTTTCTTCGAACGGCCCACTAAAGAAATGAGGACCCACCTGAAACCGTTGTATATTACAGCAAAAGTGGAGAACATCCCCATCAACAAAATACTGGTGGATTGTGACGCTACGGTAAACCTGATGCCACATTCTTTGCTGACCAAAATAGGAAAGCATGACGCTGATACAAAGCCACACAATATGGTTTTGGCGAATTATGAAGGGAAAGTAGGAACCACCAGGGGTGTGATTCAGGTGGACGTAACCGTCGGAACAATTACAAGACCAACGGTATTCATGGTGGTCGAAACCACGGGCAACTACAATTTATTGTTTGGCCGAGAATGGATACATGGCATTGGAGCAGTGCCATCATCGATGCACCAAAAGATTGCCATCTGGAGGCCAGATGGCATAGTCGAAAATATTGAAGCTGATCAAGGATACTTTAGGGTGCCAAGAAGGCAAGTAGATCAGTTCCAATTCGACAAGCACTTGGCCAGCATAGGCCCTTGTGCTCCAGCGGACTTTGAGTTCGCACCAAATGACGAGGTGTACTACTCACTATACCTCCACCCTGTCGACGGATTTCGTTGGGATATGGAAATACCTGGGGAGAGACTCCCATACCTGGGGGCAGCCCCAGTTGACCCCACTGGGTGGGGCAGTGAGTTTGATGACTGAAGCAACGGTGCTGCAAAGAATTTCGGCCTATGTGGCTGAAACCAAATTACAAACGGTCGTAATGGCCGCCCATGACAAAATGGCTGAAGAAGCCACCAAAATGCAACGGGAGGGCCAGAGGCTCGACGCCATCTATGATGACGAACCTCTGGGGTTTGAAAGAGATCCTTTGGAGAACGACATCAAAATGCTCGCACAGGATCCATTGGAGGAAATTGATTTAGGAGAGGGTCCAACCAGGAGGCCAACGTACATTAGTGCTAACCTCGACCCTCAACTGAAGATCGAAGTCATCCAGTTGCTCTGGGAGTATAAGAATTGTTTCGCCTGGGACTATGACGAAATGCCTGGGTTGCAAAGGGATTTGGTGGAACATAAACTACCAATAAAACCTGGAAAGAAGCCAGTCAAACAGGGCCCAAGGCGTTTTGCTCCAGAGATCATGTCGAAGATCAAGGAGGAAATCAAAAGGCTCCTTCGTTGCAGATTCATTCGCACAACGAGGTATGTCGAATGGCTGGCCAACATTGTCCCAGTCATCAAGAAGAACGGGTCCCTAAGAGTGTGCATTGATTTCAGAGATTTAAATTCAGCCACTCCCAAGGACGAATATTCGATGCCAGTGGCGGAAATGTTAGTTGATTCAGCCGCTGGCCATTAGTACCTTAGTATGTTGGATGGTTATTCTGGATATAACCAGATTTTTATCGCGGAAGATGACGTTCCCAAAACAGCGTTTCGTTGTCTAAGGGCCTTAGGCACTTACGAATGGGTAGTAATGCCATTTGGCCTAAAGAACGCTGGGGCAACGTATCAGCGAGCGATGAATTCTTTATTCCATGATTTCATTGAATCTTTTATGCAAATATACATTGACGATATTGTGGTGAAATCTGTTTCAGGAAAAAGCCATCTGGATCATCTGCGACAATTGTTCGCCAGAATGAGGAGGTTCGGCCTCAAAATGAATCCGTTGAAGTGCGCGTTTTGTGTACAGGCGGGAGACTTCTTGGGTTTCGTTGTCCATAAGAAGGGAATCGAAATCAACCAGAATAAGACGAAGGCTATCTTAGAAACAAAAGCACCATCAAACAAAAAAGAGTTGCAATCGCTGTTGGGGAAAATTAACTTTCTAAGGAGGTTCATCTCCAACTTAAGCGGCAAGACGCAAGCCTTCTCACCTTTGCTTCGAATTACTAGGGACAGATTCGAGTGGGGGAAAGAGCAGCAGGAAGCTTTCGACAAAATCAAAGACTACTTAGCTCACCCCCCAGTCCTTTCGCCTCCGTGTCGAAGCAGGAGTATGCGATTGTACATAGCAGCGTCATATAGAACTTTAGGGAGCATGTTGGCTCAGGAGGATGAGAATGGCGCTGAAAGGGCTATTTACTACCTCAGTAGAGTTTTAAATGACGCAGAAACTAGATATAGTGAAATCGAAAAGCTATGTCTATGTTTATATTTCTCATGTATAAAGTTAAAGCAATATATTAAACCAGTAGATGTTTGTGTTTCTTCGCACTTTGATGTTATTAAACACATGTTATCAAAACCTATTTTGCACAGTCGAATTGGAAAATGGGCACTGGCATTGACATAATATTCTTTGACTTATAGACCGCTAAAAGCAGTCAAAGGGCAAATAGTGGTAGACTTTATCGTCGACCACTCTATAAACGAGAATGCCCTGAATATAGTTGAAGTGTAACCATGGAAATTATACTTTGATGGCTCGAGCAACAAACATGGCACGGGTATTGGTCTGTTGATTATTTCGCCAGATAAAATTCCAACAAAATTCAAGTATAAAGTCGAAGGGTTGTGTTCCAACAACGAGGCTGAATATGAAGCTTTAATAGCTGGACTTGAAATTTTGTTAGAATTGGGGGTAACCCAGGTCGAAATAATGGGCGATTCGGAATTAGTGATAAAACAGTTGACAAAAGAGTACAAATGTGTTAAAGAAAATCTCATCATGTACTTCGTAGTGGCCAATAGGCTGCTTAAAAAATTCAAAGCGTCAACTATTCGACATATACCTAGAATACAGAACCAAGTGGCCAACGATCTAGCACAGATTGCCTCGGGATATTGGGTCTCGAAGGAAGACTTGCAGGAAGTAATGGAAGCTAGAGGCAAGGTAGTGTCAGTTGGGTTGAAGCCATCAGACTTAGAGGCTACAAAGTTTGGATATATGGATGAAGAGACTTTCGAAGTCTTTATCATTGGAGAATTGTTGGACAATGACTGGAGAAAGCCTTTTGTCGAATATCTCCAGAATCCGTCAATAGCCTCAGATTGAAAGATAAAATATCAAGCACTGAGCTACATCTTGATGGGCAACGAATTGTTCAAAAAGACCCCTGAAGGAGTTTTGCTGAAATGCCTGAGTGAATCAGAGGCATACTTGGCTTTGTCAACAGTCCATAGTGGGGCATGTGGTGCACACCAAGTTGGCCATAAAATGAAATGGTTGTTATTTCGACAAGGTTTGTACTGGCCTACGATGCTAAAGGATTGCATCGAGTTCACCAAGAGGTGCCAGGAGTGTCAAGTTCATGCGGGCATACAACATGTCCCAGCAAGCGAATTACATTCCATAATTAAACCATGGCTGTTTAGAGGTTGGGCTTTGGACCTGATTGGAGAAATTCGACCAGCATCCTCAAAAAACCAAAAGTATATCTTAGTGGGGATAGATTACTTTACCAAGTGGGTCAAAGCAGTGCCTTTACCTAAAGTGGATCAGGAAGATGTGATTGAATTCATTCAGAAAAATATCATCTTTAGGTTTGGACTGCCAGAGACAATAACAACAGATCAAGGGTCGATCTTCACGGGTAGAAAGATGCAGGATTTCTCCAGAGAGATGGGGTTCAAACTCTTAACTTCGACCCCTTATTACGCGCAAGCTAACGGGCAAGTCGAGGCAGCAAATAAAGTGGTCATTGGCATGATAAAGAAGCAAGTAGGAACCAATCCAAAGAATTGGCACAAAGTGTTGGATCAGGTTCTATGGGCATGTCGAACATCACCCAAAGAGGCAACCAACACCACCCCATATCGTTTGACCTTTGGTCACGATGCAGTGTTGCCAGTCGAAATCCACATACAGTCGATTAGGGTTCAAAGGCAACACGAAATTCCTAGAGAAGTCTATTGGGATATGATGCTCGATGAGGTCATAGACTTAGACGAAGAAAGATTGAAAGCTCTAGAATTGCTGAGAAGGCAGAAAAAGAGAGTGGAAAAGTCATACAATAAGAAGGTTAAAACAAGAACCTTTTTAGTCGGAGACTTAGTTTGGAGAGTCATTCTGCCTATGGATCGAAAGGCCAAGACGCTGGGTAAATGGTCCCCAAAGTGGGAGGGACCCTTCCAAGCGTCGAGGGTTTTCTTTAATGGAGCCTATGAAGTGGAAGAATTGGGCGAAGATAAGAGGATATTAAAAGTAAATGGTAAGTACTTGAAAAAGTACAGGCCTATGCTGCAAGAAGTTAAGATAACAACAGAGTAACATAAAGTATAAAGCAAAGCCACAAATGGTATTAATATTTGCCAAAATGGTGCGATAAGTTACAATAACAAAGATGGCTTCAAAGGCCAACAAAATATAGTCTGTTACAATATGTCAGTAAATTAGAAAGGAAGATTGGCCTTCATTTTAAGGTAGTTCGCCTTCTGAGATTCAATACGTTGTTGGCACGAGGCCCTTTCGTCAATTAATCTGGAAACTTCTTCTTCTAAGCTTCGAGCCTCTTCTGCAAAAGTGATAGCATGTTCGAGTTCAGCAGCAAGGGTCGAATCGTCTTTGGAAGATAGTTGAGAAATCTTCTTTTCTTCTTTCTTGATCTTGCTTTGAAGTTTCTTGATCTTGCGTTTCCAACAAACGATGGTTTCCTTACTAGAAGCAATCTCTAGTTGGTCTCTCTTTTTCTCTTCCTCTAGCTCTTCGATCCTTTGTTCCGATTCTGCTGCACTTGTCCAGGCAGCTGCTTCACGACCAGATTTCGTCGAAATGTCACCTTCGAGGCGGGGAAGCAACGTAAGGTCTTTGTAGACTTGATCTATCAAAATTCCCACCTCTCAAATGACGTTAGCAGCTTCAAGGGATATGGAATCAAGTCTCACTTGTTGATGAAGCGCTTTCAAAGATAGATGGGTGACAGAATCCATCTGCAGCAACATGAAAAGGTCTCCTTTAAAGATTTTGGCTTTGATCTTCGCCAAAATGTCATCTGAAGGTTTGCTAGAGACCTGGCCCTCAGAAGTTGAAGCACTCCGAGTTTTGCCAGAAGAACTGCCTCGATTGCGTAGCAGTAATTGAACATATCGACGATGATCACTTTCTTTTAGCGCAGCCATTTCTTCCTTAGAGAGGACCGTTTCGCTTTGAAGAGGCATTGCCTGTGGCACCTCGGCGGGAGTAACTTTGGTAGCATCAATACAAGCAGGATCATCATATTTTCCTTTTGTAATTATTTCCCCTTCTACAGGGGCAGTTTTTATGGAGTCTTGAGCCAAGGTAGCTTCTTTTTCCTCACCATCTGACTCACCTAGCTCAGAGTGGTGCATGGTTTCTTCCTCACATGTGTTGGCTTCGTTCGCATCAACGTCGTCATTAGCGGGTTTTTTTTTATCAAGAGGGGAACTTGTTGTGGTGGCAGGGTTGGTGTCCTCAGGTTTGGGGTTTTCGTCTTCATCTACCACGACTATTGTCTCAGGAGCTTTCTCTTCCTCATGGTCAGACCCATCAGTTTGTGATTGTTGGGTAGTAGTTTTTAGGGGCGAAGGGGCTGCATAAAATTCGGGTTTGTTAATTTCACCAAGAGAACTCACACCAGAACCTAAATCAGATGTAGGGATATAAGTGGGTTCACCTTGGCTGTTCAATGGATAAATAGGCAAGGGAGACGGTTGCATCGAAGGCTTGGAGGCCTCGGTAGTAGTCTGCAGTTGGGAAAATAAACCTCATGAGACGCGAGATGAAAAAGACAAGAGCTTGATATAGAAAGGTCAGAGATTATTTCACAATACCTTCGTGGCTTCCTCAGCCGGACTAGAGTTATCACTCTCTATGGGAGCGACAGAAGGATTTGGATCATTTGTTGTGGGAGCTTTGACAGGAGATTCAGGAGGCGTGTTTTATTTTTGTATTTTAGCGGGAGATGGAGGAGATTCAACGTTCTCTAGCCCATGAGTTACCCTTTGTTTTCTTTTTAGGGAAGTATCTTCATGAGGGGATTCATCATCGTCGGAGTCTATGATGATTTGGGCTGCAACTTTTCTTCTTTTTTGAGGGGTTGGAGGTTTGCGGCTAACCTGGGAAGATCGAAGTGATCAGCAAAGGACAGAAAAGCTTCAGGTGAATAAGAGCATGTAAGAATTTACCTTTGAACTTTCGATCTTTCCTTCTGTTTTATTGGTCGGGGCGTTTCTTTTGGGAGCAGCTGCGAATAAATAAATATAGAAGATATAGGTTAGTAACATTGAAGCTCCATGAGGGGAAGCCAAATCAAAGGGAGATGACCTTCAAGGATTTCGTTCTCGGTGTGAACATCTTCGATACTAACATGAAGGTGCCCTCTAAAGGTATCAAGTGTATGTTTAGTCGGAACCACCCGCTACGCCTTAGGCTTCGACTGCTGTCGAAGTATTTTTATACTATCCTCACAAATAAACCAGTCTGGAAATGGAGGGGCAAGAGCCACGCCAAAATCAGCGGATGGTAATCGAGGGGTCTTTGGGGGAAAGAGTTTAAAAGCAACCTCATATCGTCAATTGTAAGGGATAGATGAGGGGATTTTCAGATTCTCCATTCGTTTAGAAAACTTTTCTTTTAAAGTGACAGCAACCTCGCAGATGGTTCGACTAACATCATTTGGTCGATAGGCAGTTTCGAAGTACTTCTGGAAAGCTTGTATCTCTTTGATATGAGTAGACATACCTTTCTTGACCTTTTCCTGCACATCAATAAAAGCCTGGTCAATCAAGCGTGAAAAACTTGAAACATCAAGAAAATTGTTGGAGTAATGGTTGGTCCACCAGTTATAAAAATCTGGGGTACAAAGGTGAGAGGGTTCAAAATAGATTGGAGTAAAATGGGACTTATAGGCATAACGGGCCGTTTGAGTCGAACACTCAAGTGGGTTGAAGATAGTGGAGAGAAGGATAACATGAGACTTCTTATCATACAAGCACCTAGGCAATGATTGAATTAACCCAAATTGCCTCGACACTAAGTTAGGTTGATAAGCGACTAATATTGCTTGTCCTCTGACAAGATTAAGCTTATGAACAATCAAGCGTGGCGTCAACAATCTTTCCCATATCAGGTTTGATTCTGCTTCTTGTTTTTGTGAAACTGGAGGAAATGACCTGATGAACCATTCATGGCCATACAGCCTATGAGCAAAAGGGGCCATCCTGGGAGAGAATTCGTGCCTTTTTGCAAACAAGTGGATGAAGCTGGTAAGGTTGGCACGAAGGCTTCGACCCTCTTCACTTGGTGTCAACTGAACCAAGCGTGGCCATTCGACCCGGCGTTCAGATACCTGGGCTTCGTCGACCTCTCCTATGAAGGGAAGGTTGTGCTCGAAGGTAGCGTTCAACCATAATTGAAGCAACCAAAATGGTCCCGCCATTATAAGAGTGCCATGGGTTTTTGGATCCCTTAGTTTATCAGCGCCTTCTCCCAAAGCCTCATACAGGCTGGCTAGTATCATTTCACTGAGACATATGTCCCTTTTAAGGTGTAACTGATTCGCCAGGGTAAGGTACTTCCTCGCCACCTGCAAGGACTTTGTGCAAAAAATACAACGAGACAACCACATGGCCAGAAAGGCTATGTGCTCCTCGTCTTCGACTACGTCGGTGTCTTTCTTATGATAACGATTTATGAAGGGTGTGTAAGTATGTTTCGTACTACCAAAACCTATGGTGTCGCGTGCATCAATTTCAGGATTGTAAGCCAATCCACATGGTCTTAATCCGATAATAGCAGCCATGTCGAAGAGCGTGGGAGCCACCATTCCGCAGGGAAGATGGAAGGTATGGTGAGTGCTGTCCCAGAAATACAAAAAGGAGGCCAGCATTAATGGACAGTAAGGTGGCCCAACCTTCGACAGCATGATTACGTCATAAATACCTATTTCTTTCCAATGTTGTGCCTTTGCTTTCTCTATTTTTGCCAACCAGTTAAGGTAAAGTTCAGAATCTTTGAAGTACGGCGTAGCTCTAAAGAGTCTTGCTCCATCATGCAAATATTTGAGGTCCACATTGAAGAGAGAAAGGACATCTGGGTTATCAGAAGGGATTTTGCTAGCATCTTTTTGCCCTAAGGGTTTGGTTTTCCGATAAGAAGGGAAAAATTCACTCAAGATGGAATAATCAAGGTCTGGGGGTGACAATGGGCCAAACATGGCTAAGGGTTTTCCAGCCACATCAATGGGGATGATTACCTGAGATTCGTAGATGTGTCGTTTTTCTTCTGCTAACGGCTCCCTGATGAGCTGTTGGTTCTTCGTGATTTTTGGTCCGCTCAAGGTAGCGAAAGATGGCAATGCAGACGAAGAAGATGGTCTCCTAGTTTGAGTTTTCTTCTGTTGTTCAGCCATGATTGAAGGTTTTCAGGGAAAAAGGAGATTTTTCTTGTGTTGGAAAAAACGGGTTTCTTCAGCAAAGAGGAGAAGAGTAAAGGTTGGTAAAGAGTAGAAAGTCTTTATGAAAAAAACTCTCGGTGATGTTATAAGGATTCAGAAAATTAAGAATTCTTACGTGGTTGAAGTTAGTGGGCCACGTGTGTGACCTAGTGGAAGAAGTAAGGGGCGGTTGTAACCTATACCCCTAGGCGCTAAAAGGGTGATGATGTTTTCTGAATTTTTGTGAGTTCCAAGAAACCTGCCATGATGATGATGACGTCAGAAGCATGCAAAGTGGCGTGGTTTTTAATATAAACATTTCTCTTTCTTTTGTTTTATCTTCCAAAGGATAAGAGGTAAACCAAAGGGTATGATAGTATCGAAAAGCTGGTGTCGAATGGGATACTATCAAAAAATGTCCTTTTCCTACAATTTGTTAGCTCCCAAATTCGACACTGCCTTGGGTTGCTAAACATTAAGACATAATTAATGTCTAAGTAAAATGAAGCAAAGAGGTTTTGACAGCCTCTAAGGAATATTCTAAGCTAAACGGTTGAAATAACTTAGAAAAATTAAGAAACCTAAAGTTATGAGCATTTCGACCGTGTCAGAGGTAGTTCGACCGAAATTCTGCAGGAGGATTGCTACGTCGTTTTGAAATTCAAATTTGGAGGGAGCGGTTCTGTTCATAAGACACGTGGCGAGTTCTAGAGTAGGAAGTTACATGCAATTGACACTTATTAGATCGAGGAGATACTAGGAAGTTATTAGCAGTTAATTATTAGCATTATAAATAGGGATTTGTTAGACAGATTTTTGTGTGTTTTACCATTTGTACAAAGTAACTCCAATCAAATTTACTCAAAGTACCCGAGTGTGAGAAAAGAGTATTTTCACGGAGAATGTACGTTGTGTAAAATCACCAACTTTTCAATAAAGTCTTTTACAATTTCAGCAACATTTACATTTCCTCTGTCGAACCACTTGTGCAAGTGTTACCTTTTTGCCTTTACCTTTCCTGCATCCTTTACTCCAATTCCTCTTTTCCTTTAAACTTTTTACCTTCTTCGATCAGCCTTTTACAAGTCTTTTACAGCGTTTCTTTAAGTTTATGCACTTTAAAATACCCATTCGAAGTCTTTTTCATTACAAGCAAATTTACCAATTCGTTATTACAAGTACTTTAAATCTAATCCTAAACGAAGAATACTTTAGCACATGTCCTAGGATCAATCTGATCGATCCTGTGAGTCACCAAAGTCAAATTTGGAAGATCAGCGGTTGTTTTCTGATTTTCAAGGGAAACAACCACCTGACAATCCTGCCCGAAAGCGCTTGCTTCTCAAAGACGTACTTGATCGAATCCATATTCGAAATTAGCATGGTCGTGTGATTGAGCATATACTGTCGTAAACGTTTGGCAGCCCATGCGAGTGCGCAACACGTTTTTTTCAGCATTGAGTAACGGGACTCACAATCTGTGAACTTTTTACTCAAGTAATATATGGCATGCTCCTTTCTGCCAGTCTCGTCGTGCTGACCGAGAACGCAACCCATGCTATTCTCAAGAACTGTCAAGTACATGATTAAAGGTCTTCCAGCCACTGGGGGGTATCAAAATTGGAGCTTCATGCAGATACTGTTTTATCTTATAAAATGCCTTCTGGCAATCCTCGTTCCAGATAATTGCTTGATCTTTTTTCAATAGTTTGAACATTGGTTCTCACGTGGCCGTGACCTGAGATATAAACCTTGCGATGTAGTTTATTCTGCCCATAAACCCACAAATTTTTTTGTCAGTCTTTGGCGCTGGCATATCTTGTATTGCTTTTATCTTAGCAGGATTAACCTCAATGCCTTTTTCGCTCACAATAAACCCCAGTAGTTTTCCGGACCGTACTCCGAAAGTACATTTGTTAGGATTCATCCTCAACCTGAACTTCCTAAGCCTCTCAAAAAGCTTCAGCAAATTGACCAGATGTCCCTCCTCCGTTTGGGACTTCGCGATCATGTCATCAACATAGACTTTAATCTCATGGTAAATCATGTTGTCGCTACTGCGAAAATCGGCACCGGCTGAACAGAAGAGTCGCCACCGTGCGTTATTTGTCCCACAGGAGGGAAAGGAAACACTCAGAGTAAACCTACCGCAAAGACGGGAAAAGGCATGGTCATCGCAACCAAAACCTGGGTTCGGGAGTCGGTTACGCAAGGGGAAGGTATTAGCACCCCTCACGTTCGTCGTACTCGACGGGATCCACGCTTGTTTTCTGGTACGGATTGTTATTCTATCTACTCTACAGGTTTGGGGTTAAAAGAAAAGAAAATGACTCGGCAAAGTATCGCACTTTATGCCTACGTATTCCCGTCTGAAACGAGAAATCAGAGTCAACGTAGTTCGCCTACCTACGGGAAAGGAGGGGAAGGTTGCTCGGTAGGATATCGCATCCTATGCCTACGTACTTTCATACAACATGAAAGATCAGAGCAAACGTAGTTCGGGCCACATACGTCACAAGTCTGTCTTGATTGATTTTATTCCTTCTGAAAAAGGGGTTTCCTGATTAACAGTCACAGCGGACAAAAATGACGTCTTGATGAGTTCACATTCTTTTACGGAAGAAGTGTCTTTTATTGTGTTTGAAATATTTATTGTGTTTTTCTGTTTTGTTTTGAGAAAGAAGAGACAGAACTCTAACCTACGGTTGAAAAGGGAATCAAACTAACCTAATGTTATCATGCATGGGTTAAGACCTAGTGTCTATCATGCTCCTCTCTTGCGCAGAGAGAAACAGAGATCCTAAGGGAATAGACGGAAACAGAAACAATAGCATATATACAATAAAGCAGTAAAATGCATGGATGCAACAATACAAGCGAGGCAAGGGAGTCCCACTCAACCTCGAACCTAGAAAACAATAGGCAAAAGTGAACAGAATTCACTTTCAACCTAACAGGTTAAACAGCAAGCAATACAGTCAGGGAAAACCAATCAATACATCAAGCAATAAACAGCCACAGCAGCTCTGCACCAACATCTGTCTTCAAGTCATCTCCAAACAGCTACAGGCTTCAAGCCTCATCTTCACAGCCTTCAGGCAAGGTCTTTATCATCAGTCTTCCATCTGCAATGGCTTTTCTTCAAGTCTTAATCTCCAGGATGAATATCAGTCAACAAGATGGAATGAATGTTAAACAGTCAACTGCCTACCAAGGGTGGCTCATTAACTATTAACATTATACTGACAGTTTTCCCTCAAAAGTTCTATCTTTCAAATACATTCACTGATCCTTCCAAAGGAAGGAGGTGGATATTTGAAAGAGACTTTGAATCATAGAGAAAGGATGGAGGCAGACAAAGCCTTCCATGTTTGTGAATCAAGTGTTCTACTCTAGAGCTCTGCCTAGCTCCTAAACCCTATAGCCTCAACAGCTGCCAGCAAAGGATGCTCCTCATCAACTCTGGAAGTTGGACTTCATTCTCTTGATCTCCAATGGTCTTCATCATCACAAGTCTTCAGCTCTCCCAATCCCCAACAAACCCAATACCCCACACAGACAAATGAAATAACCCTAGAGAGGGCACACCACACAGTCAAACCAATATAAGCAGTATACTGATAGTAATAGTTGAATAGGGGAAACCTAGCCATTTCTAAGGGATCTATTAGCTACCCATAATCCCTATAGTCCCATACCCCAAAGATTCAATCTACAACTCCTTAGGGAAATGATTTAATTCTCCTATGTTATCTCCTAAACCCTAGTTTTGATCATGTTATTCACACCTAAACAAAACACCTAAAAATTAAGTCCTAAAAATATGAACTAAATTTATATACAAGCTAACATTCTATACTGATCAACCTAAAAAGAATGGATCAAAAATATAAAAGCATTTAATCAAACTAAAATTAACAAATTCATGCATTAAACTAAACATTATTTAATCCTATTAAAAAGAAAAATATGCTAAAAATATAAAAATAAAATGAAATTGGAATTTTTTTGTATGATAATTTTCTTGACAGAATTATGAACAATATGCAAAAAGAACCAATTAAAATCATGCACTTTTCAATTATTTATGATTTTTCAAAGAATTGAAATGAATTAAGAAAATAATGGAATTAAATGAGATGAGGGGGTGCCATGAGTAATTAAATGCAGTTGAAATAAAGGATGGGCCCAGACTGGGGGGCGCGCATAGCAAGCGCGTCTGGGCCCAATGTAAACAGAAAACATGACAAAAAATAAAAAAGGATGGAAACGGTGCCAATAGCAAGGTTTTTAGTTCAAAATGGTTTGGGCCTGGCATTTGGGGTGTGATTAGTGTCGCTACTGCGAAAATCAGCGTCGGCTAAACAGAAGAGTCGCCACCGTGCGTTATTTATCCCACGGGAGGGAAAGGAAACGCTCAGAGTAAACCTCGCACAACACGGGAAAGGTATGGTCGTCGCAACCAAAACCTGGATTCGGGAGTCGGTTACGCAAGGGGAAGGTATTAGCACCCCTCACGTCCGTCGTACTCGACGGGATCCACGCTTGTTTTCGGATATGGATTGTTATTCTATCTACACTAAGGGCAGGGGTTAAAAAGAAGAGAAAATGACTCGGCAAAGTATCGCACTTTATGCCTACGTATTCTCATCTGGAACGAGAAATCAGAGTCAACGTAGTTCGCCTACCTACGGGAAAGGAGGGGAAGGTTGCTCGCTAGGATATCGCATCCTATGCCTACGTACTTCCACACTGCATGGAAGATCAGAGCAAACGTAGTTCGGGCCACGTATGACACAAGTCTGTCTGGGTTGATTTTATTCCTTCTGAAAAAGGTTTTCTGATTAGCAGTCCAAGCGGACAAAAATGACGTCTTGATGAGTTCACATTCTTTTACGGAAGAAGTGTCTTTTATTGTGTTTGAAATCTTTATTGTGTTTTTCTGATTGTTTTGAGGAAGAAGAGACAGAACTCTAACCTACGGTTGCGAAGGGAATCAGACTAACCTAATGTTATCATGCATGGGTTAAGACCTAATGTCTATCATGCTCCTCTCTTGCACAGAGAAAAACAGAGATCCTACGGGATAGGCGAAAACAAAAACAATATCAGATATATACAGTAAAGCGGTAAAATGCATGGATGCAGCAATACAAGCGAGGCAAGGGAGTCCCATTCAACCTCGAACCTAGAAAACAAGAGGCAAAAATGAACAGGATTCACTTTCAACCCAACAGGTTAAATAGCAAACAATACAGTCCAGAAAACCAATCAATACATCAAGAATGAAATATAGCAGAAAATAAACAGCCACAGCAGCTCTGCACCACATCAGTCTTCAAGCTTCAGCAAGTATCAATCTCTATCTCCACAGCTTTCCAGCAAGGTCTTTGATCATCAACCTTCAGTCTACAAGGGCTTTTCTTCAAGTCTCAATCTCCAGGAGGAATATCAGTCAACCAGATGAAGTGAATGAATGTTAGACAGTTAATTACCTACCAAGGGTGGTTCATCAACTGTTAACATTAAACAGACAGTTTTCTCTCAAAAGTTCTATCTTTCAAATACATTCACTGATCCTTCCAAAGGAAGGAGGTGGATATTTGAAAGAGACTTTGAATCATAGAGAAAGGATGGATGCAGACAAGGCATTCCATGTTTGAGAAACAAGCTTTCTAATCTAGAGCTCTGCCTAGCTCCTAAACCCTAGTCTCCTCAACAGCTGCTAGCAAGAATCTCCTCTCTAATCTCTGGAAGTTGGTCTTCAAGCTCTGGATCTCCAATGGCTTCATCATCACAAGTCTTCATCTTTCCCAATCCCCAAGCAATCCCAATACCCATACAGACAAACAATAATCCCCAGAGGGCACACCACACCAATCAATCAAATACAGACAATATTATACCAATAGCAGTAGGGGAATCCTAGTGATTTCTAAGGGATCTAATAACTACCCATAGTCCCTATAGTCCCATAGCTAAAATATTCAATCTCTAAGTCCTAAGGGAAATGAACTAATTCTCCTAAGTTGTCACTTAAACCCTAATCTTGTTCATGTTATTCACACCTAAACTAAACACCTAAAATTAATTTCTAAAAATGGGAACTAAATTGTATGTACAAGCTAATCTTATCTACTAATCAACCTAAAAAGAATGGGTGAAAAATATTAAAGCAACTATTAGAACCAAATTTATCAAAATCATGTACTAAACAAAATATTATTTACACCTAATTAAAAGAAAAATATGCCAAAAATAAGAAAATGAAATGAATTATTAATTTTTTTATGTGATATTTTTCTTGACAAAATTATGAGTAATGCAAAAAAACAACCAATGAAAATCATGCATTTTTCTATTTTTTATGAATTTTTAAAGAATTAAAATTTTAGAAAGAAATTAAAATGAGATTAATTGGATTGGGGTGCAGAAAGTATGTAAACTCAATTAAAATAAGAGATGGGCTGAAAGTGGGAGGTGTGAAAAGCACGCGTACCTAGGCCCAAGGCATTCAGAAAACATAATAAAAAATTAAAAACCAAAACGGTGCAGATAGCAGTTAAACCAGTTGAATATTATTGGGCCTTGGCTGAGAGGGGTACGAATAGCAAGGGAAATCTGAGCCCATTCAGAATCTTAAGTGAAACGTGTCGTTTCACTCCTAGGACTTCCCTCCGTTTTTCCTTTTAAATCAAGACCATTAGATCAGACTCTTGGTCCAAGTCAAAGTGATTATCCGACGGTGGTCCATCATCTTCCCCAATTGATTAGGGTTTCAGCCATTAAAGCTCTGCGCGAAGCTTGCCTCAACCAGAATTCCACCTCATCATGCAACCTCAATTCTCCATGAAAACGAAAACTGCAAAGAGCAAAGTTGCTCTACTCCTTCCCCTCTACACAACCATAACAACATCTTCCTCTAAAACTCCATCAAAGCTCGAACCCGATAGCTAGAACATCTTGAATCTATCATTATCACCTGTCATCAACCATACCAAACCTTGCCAAATCTTATCCTAACCTAATCTACACTTTATACTGGTCATTCTGAACTATTTAAAGAGGATTATCGTGTCATATTCCATGAGTTATGAACCCTAACAGAATTGGTACACCATGCTCAACCCCCATGAAACCTCTTCAAACTTTGCACAATCCATCATCTAACCTGTCTTAACCGTGCTATGCTAATAAATCACTATGATTCTACCTAAAACAGTCAATTCGAAGAGGAAACTTACCTGGTGCAAGATGATGAAAACAGGTATGAAACTCTCTGATCTGAGGCTTGCAGTGATTGGAAATTGATCAGTGACCTTGATTATGAATTCTGTATGCAATCGATCTTGTGCAAACTCCTTGAATCTTGTACTTGAAACCTTCTTGCAACTTGGATGATGAAGATGGATGGCACGATCCTTGCTCCAATCTACCAAATCTTTGATGGAATTCTGATCTAGGAAAGGTGTTGATGATGATCCAATCAAGAAATGTGGGAATTGATGGAGATTTGAGAGAGTTTGAGATGCTTTTGTAAATTGAGAAAAATGTGTGAAACTTGTGGTTTTGAGAAAATGTAATCACCAACCATGGCATGAACCCTCTCATATCAATATATAGGTGAGGTTAGAACCTCCTAGAAGCTTGGAGAAACTTCCCTTGCATGATTTCCCTTGGATTTGGTTTATGTATCTTCCATTACAAGTAACCATGAATAACTCTTAAAATTTGAACTAACCTCAAAATTCCACTTTAGCCAATGTTCTCAAAATGATCTTTCCATTCAAAATGACCTATAATTTTGCTTCATTTGGCCAAAATATGAAAAATCTCATTTTTAAGTCCATTTTTATTCATTAAATCCAACAATTTTGAAACCTTGTGCTATGAATCTTTCCAATATCTCATGGTCACTTTTCTAGACTCAAAATGTCATTTGGAACAAGTTTTATGTTGTAAATATTTCCATTTGAAGCTTCCTTGTATGAGTTTTGGGCATAGGCTTGAAATGACCTGTAATTCTCAAATGACCAAAATACCCTTTGCTTGCCAAGATCATAAGTAGAGTTCCACAAATCATATGAAGGCATACTATACCATTCTAGAAAGCTAAGACAATGAGGAACAATTCTTATGTTTACCAGAAATTCATTTGAAATCTCCTTGAGGGGTAAAAATGGCTTGGAAGTCAAGTCACTTTCACAGACAAAATTTCAGATACCTCAGATGACCTGTAACTTGCAAGGACCATAACTTGAGTTCTATAAATCTCCTTGATGTCTTCAACCACTCAAGTTAAAGGTCTTGAGCTCCTCTACAAGTTTCATGTTGGCCAAGGATCCATTTGAAGCTTGCATTTTTACTTATCTTGCTTGGAAATTTGACCTAAACTAGGGGATTTTACAAAGAAACCCTAATTTAGAAACACCTCTTCTCCTTGATTTCTCTTGAATTCTTCTTGGCATATCACCATATCCTCTTCTACATGTCAAATGATGAACCCCCACATCTCTCCAATAGCCCTTAATGCCTTTCAATCAGTCAATTGACCTAGAGTTGACCCAGATGAAACCCTAGTTGACTGTCTTCATCCACAACTCTTGTGACTACACCAATGACTTGTCTCCTTCTCCAAATGCCTTTCTAATCCTCCCATGATGTCTAGATACTGTCCATGCTCAGCCCACAGCTCACAATTTCTTTGTTGATCCTCAGATACCCTCAGTTAGGAGATAGACTCAATGCTTGATCCACTGATTTCTCCAACTTCCAAATTCTTTTCTAATGACTTGAATGAGATTGAATCAGGATAATAACCTCTTGATAGGCCTCTAGAGATGAGAATAATGATTGGTACCCTGTTGGATGACTTGCTATGCTTATGCTATGCAGATGGTTAGACTATGTACATGACTCTATATGCAAATGCTAATGATATTGAAACATAAACCAAGTGGATGAGGTTGAGCAAATTTTAGGGTGCAACAGCTGCCCCTATTCAAGAGACTTGGACCCGATTGGGTGAAGAGCGAACGGCCTTCAAACATTCGAGGTACGAGACGGTTGAATACTAAGAACCCAGAAATTTGCCAACCGCAGAAATAAACTGCGCCCCGCTTGGGGAACGATCTTCATCGACTGAATTTAACTGTTATGGAAACCCCCTGATCTCGTGCTGGGGATTATTTTCATCAGCCTGAAAGACTTTATCATCGTAGAGACAGAACATTGTCCATGTCAGGATGCCTGCTTCGTCAATTCGGAAAACCTCAACAACTTTGCTGGGGATGGCTCGTCTGCCTCCTCGTCAGAAATAAATCGTCCATGTTAGGAATAAACACCATCCACGTTAGGACTCACCTTTCCACGTAAGGAATAACTGTTCCACGTTAGGAATAACACTGTCCATGTTCGGACTCACCTTTCCACGCTAGGAATGACCTTCTTCTTCGTCAAACTCTTCCACGTAAGGAATACGTCTTCTTTTGAATCTGTCCATGTCAGGACTAAACCCCTTCCACGTCAGGAATACACTCTTTCTTTCCACGTCAGGAATACAAGCCTCTTTCCACGTAAGGAATACTATCTTTCCACGTAAGGGATCATAATCTTTCCACGTAAGGAACCCAATCTTTCCACGCAAGGAATCTCCTTCTTTTCCACGTTAGGAATCAAATCTTTCCTGATCTGTCCACGTAAGGACTACATCTTTTTTCCACGTAAGGAATCTCATCTTGATATGTCCACGTAAGGACTCAAATCTTTCCACGTAAGGAATATAATCTTTCCACGTAAGGAATCACAGCCTCGATCTGTCCACGTCAGGACTAAACTCTTCCACGTTAGGAATACGTTTTCTTTTGATTTGTCCACGTAAGGACTCCAATCTTTCCATGTAAGGAACTATCATTTTTCCACGTAAGGGAACAATTTTACCTTTCCATGTAAGGACTACATCATCCACGTTAGGACCCATCTTTCCACGTAAGGAATAACTCGTCCGCGTTAGGACTACATCGTCCACGTTAGGACCTCCCTTTCCACGTTAGGAATAACTCTCTTCTTGATTCGTCCACGTAAGGACTCCATCTTTCCCCGTTAGGAGTCGAACTTTGATCTGTCCACGTCAGGACTAAACTTTTCCACGTAAGGAAACAACTTCTCTTTCCACGTAAGGAATAGACCCGTCCACGTCAGGACTCACGTTTCATCTTGATTTGTCCACGTCAGGACTCGCCTCTTGACTTATTGAGGAAATAATACCTTGTCCACGTCAGGACTCATGCACCTTTAACCTACTTGGGAAGTGAGACTTGTTCACGTCAGGACTCACATCTCAACCTGCTGAAGTAATAGAACCTGTCCACGTCAGGACTCGCGCGTCTTCGACTTGCTGGGGAAATAAAACTCGTCCACGTAAGGACTCATACTTTGCCAACAACATAAAGAAGGATAAATTCGTCCACGTCAGGACTCTCGCATCTTGTCATCACAAAGAACTACAAACTTTGCCCGCGTCAGGACACACAGTTCACCATTAAGAAGAAAGACACTTGTTGGAAATAAATTGTCCACGTCAGGACACCAACACGAAGAATAACCAATCTTGTCCACGTCAGGACTGCACATTCAATCAATACGGAGAAGTCAAATCGGTCCATGTTAGGACTAGCACATATCGTCAATTTGAGGAAATCAATCTGTCCACGTCAGGACTTCACATTCCATCAATTCTGAGAAATCGACCCTGTCCACGTTAGGACTAACACCTCTTATCAGCCCGGGGAAATAAATCTATCCACGTTAGGACCCCCACTTCTCTAGCGCAACGAAATCCAGTCAATATGGGAATACACCGTCCACGCCAGGACTTATTGCTCCATTGATCCCAACTCACAAACTTCTTAGCACTGACGTTACAGCAGCTTTGAGGCTGACTCTACTGGGGATATTTGGAAACCAAACTGCCGGACGCCCGCTCTGATAACTGGCGGTAGCCTCTGAAATTCTGGTTCATGAAACCTTTTAATGCTGACGTAACAACAACCTTGAAGGAAACAATCCACTGGTCGGACTAGAGAAACTTCAACAAGAAACCCTGGCGGGGACATAAGTAACTCTGCTTGGGGACAAAGAGAAACTCATCCTGCTGACTCTGTGGGGAGTAGTGCCAAAGCTGACACTCCGGTGAATGTCTCTTGCCGAGACTTCGAATGTTTATTGATTCACCTGAGCGAGGGCTCTCTCTACCTGCAAGAGAAACATTACTTGGAACAAAAAGTTAGCCATCCTGGTTTATGTTTCAAAATGCATGCTCGATAATGACGCAATGCTCCAATCGACATGGAAATGCTACGCGTGTTTATTTGGTGTATGCAAGTATGACACTGTATGCCAATGCAAATGCGGACTTGAACCGCTGGGTACAGAAACTGCTTCAGCAAAATAAATGCTGAAGATAATGCCAACTCCGCTGGGGATAGCCAGATGCTACAGAATTATTCCAGCAAAATAAATGCTGGGAGAGTGAAGTCAACCCTGCTGGGAAATTGGGAACTTAAATCAAGCTCCTCGTTGAAGTAACACCCTGCTGGGGAATATAACTCTGCTGGAGAATAGCAGATGCGCTTGGTATGATTGGACTTCTGCTGGAAAGTGAACGGATATCACACGGTATTCTGACAAAATAAATGCCTGGGCGCACCACCAACTCTGTCGGGGAGTGTCTTAATCTTCGAGTTCCACTGGGAGGAATGAAAACACTTACTGGAAAGAGAACTCCGCTGGGGGCGAAACGATTCTCTTGGGGGAAAATCCGCTAACTCCGCTAGGGGAGAGTAAATGACCCTGCGGGGAAAAGGTAAGCTGTCTGAATACAGTTCACAAACATTAATCTTCTGCGGCTAAACCACTCTGCTTGAGATAGAGGAATCCTTCTGGAGGACACCACACTGCCTGATCACAGCCTGCAATCCTGGAATGGCTAATTCTGCTGAGGATAAATGACTTGACTGGAGAATGTCCTTCGAATAAGCTGCGACTAGCTGGGGAATTCTATCCTTCTTCAGGAAGAACATGCATGACCTGCATGGAAGTCAAGTCTTTCGTTATCGCAATCTTTTGGTCATCTTCTTCGTACGGTTATGAAACCTGCAACAACACAAACAAGACAAGACAAGCCTATGCAACCAAATCGATTCAGGTTAGTGACGTTATTTTCAGTTAATTCAAAGCTTTAGCAATTGTTGGCAAGGGCCAGTGATGTTATACACATGCTAGTTCCAGTAAACTTAGGCGCTTTATCATGCACAAAGCAGTAAAGAACCAGCATCAAGTACTGAATAACATATTTTATTGATTGGGCCCCTGAATGGGCATAATTTTTGTACACGGGATGTAACTCCTGAAAAGAGGAAGCTACGCAAAGCAGATATACAAGTATGCACAAGAAGCATAAATATTTTGACAAATTAAATTTTGTACTCATGTCGGCAACGAGATGCAGACGAACACCACAAACTGATCCTCCCATGACTCGCCCGACTCTAATGCTTTCCCAGTATTCACTCTTCCGAAGAGGTTGTATCTGATAATCGACCCCTCGAGTATATTCTCCTGCACCAATGCTCAACGTAGTATCAAATTCGTACCGCAGTCATTTGCTTTTCACATCCCTAACTTTTGCGTGAACCGCCCTTTACGGGTTTTCAGCTCACCGGGATACCTTTTTTTGCCGAAGCCGCCCAGTGTAGGTTTTCAACTTCGCGGGTGTACATTTTTTCAATTTTATCCCTAACTTTTGCCCGAACCTTTCATTCTGTTTTTTGGTTCGCCAGGATGCCCCATATTTGCCTGGACTTTCTTTTTTCTGTCCAGCGGGTCTATTTTAAGCAAAGTATTTTTTAACCGCGTCCGAATTCACAGCCGACGTGAAGTCTTCACCGTCCATGGTGGACAACAATAAAGCTCCTCCTGAAAAGACTTTCCTGACAACGTATGGTCCTTCGTAATTGGGGGTCCACTTGCCCCTGTGATCTGCCTGCGGTGGGAGAATCCTTTTCAGCACAAGGTCGCCCGTCTGAAAGCTTCGTGGATGTATCTTCTTATCATATGCTTTCTTCATTCGGCTCTGGTACAAACGACCATATGCTAGAGAAGCTAGCCTCTTCTCGTCCATCAAACTCAACTGGTTCAACCTGTATTTCACCCATTCTGCCTCGTCTAGCTGAACGTCTCGCAATACCCTCAGAGAAGGGATCTCAACTTCCAATGGTAGTACTGCTTCCATTCCGTATACCAACGAGAACGGGGTTGCCCCGGTTGATGTGCGTACCGTCGTACGATAACCGTGCAAAGCGAAAGGTAGCATCTCATGCCAGTCCTTATAGGTCACCACCATCTTCTGAACGATCTTCTTGATATTCTTATTGGCCGCCTCGACAGCGCCATTCATCTTGGGTCGGTAAGGGGAGGAGTTGTGATGTTCGATCTTGAAATTATGACAGAGCTCCTTCATCATTTTGTTATTCAGGTTTGAACCGTTGTCTGTGATTATCCGCTCGGGGATCCCATATCGGCAAATGATATCTCTCTTGATGAATCTGGCCACCACTTGTTTCGTTACATTTGCGTATGACGCCGCTTCCACCCACTTGGTGAAATAATCGATTGCTACTAGGATGAACCGATGCCCGTTAGAAGCTGTCGGCTCGATCTTTCCAATCATATCGATTCCCCACATCGAGAATGGCCATGGCGATGACATCACATTCAGAGGACTTGGAGGCACATGGATCTTATCAGCATAGATTTGGCACTTGTGGCACTTCCTCGCAAACTTGAAACAATCAGTTTCCATAGTCAGCCAAAAGTAACCCGTCCGTAGCAGCTTTCTCGTCATAGCATGCCCGCCAGCATGCGTACCAAAGGTACCTTTGTGTATTTCCTCCATGAGCAGTTTCGCCTCTTTCTCGTCTACACAACGTAACAGCACCAAGTCGTGGTTTCTTCTGTATAAGACGCCATCCGGATTCAAATAGAAATTACCCGCTAATCTCCTGAGAGTCTTCTGATCTTGACTGGATGCCCCAGCCGGATACTCTTTATTCTTCAGAAAATTAAGGATATCAAAATACCACGGTTTGTCATCGGATGCTTCATCAATAGCAAATACGAAAGCTGGTCTGTCAAGCCGAGAGATAATGATTCTGGGAGCCTCGTTCCAGAAGTTGACTTTGTACATGGAAGACAAAGTGGCGAGAGCGTCAGCCATTTGATTCTCTGCCCGCGGTACGTGATGCAATTCAACCTTGTCGAAGAAAGGCAACAATATCCTTGCATAGTTCATGTAATGTATCAAGTTGGGCTGACGCGTCTCCCATTCTCCTTTTATTTGATTCACCACCAGAGCTGAGTCTCCGTATACGTCTAAATTCTTGATTCGCAAATCAATGGCTTCTTCAAGCCCCATTATACAAGCTTCGTATTCGGCTTCATTATTAGTAACGGCAAAGGTCAATCGGGCAGTAAACGGGATGTGCGACCCGTGTGGCGTAGTGATGATTGCCCCTATTCCGCTACCGTAAGCATTCACAGCTCCGTCAAATATCATCTTCCATTTGGAACCCAACTCTGGTCCTTCGTCTGGCAACGGCTCTTCACAATCTTTCATCTTTAGGTACATGATATCCTCGTCAGGAAAATCAAACCTCATTGATTGGTAATCTTCAATAGGCTGCTCTGCCAGATACTCAGACAGCACACTCCCCTTTATAGCCTTTTGCGAGACATATTGAATGTCATATTCAGTCAAGACCATCTGCCAACGGGCAATTCTCCCTGACAACGCCTGCTTTTCGAATACATATTTGATAGGATCCATCTTCGAGATGAGCATGGTTGTATGATTCAGCATGTATTGTCTCAAACGCTTGGCGGCCCAGGCTAGCGCGCAACAAGTTTTCTCAAGCATTGAGTATCGAGATTCACAATCTGTAAATTTCTTACTCAAGTAGTAGATCGCATGCTCTTTTCTTCCTGTCTCGTCGTGTTAACTGAGAACACAGCCCATGCTTCCCTCAAGAACCGTCAAATACATGATCAAGGGTCTCCCTGCCACCGGGGGTATCAAAATAGGAGGCTCCTGCAAATACTGCTTTATTTTATCGAACGCCTTTTGACAATTTTCGTTCCATGTTACAGCTTGATCTTTCTTCAACAGCTTGAATAATGGTTCACACGTGGCCGTTAGATGAGATATGAACCGAGCGATGTAGTTCAACCTCCCTAAAAACCCGCGCACCTCCTTCTCTGTTTTAGGCGTCGACATTTCTTGTATCGCTTTTATTTTAGCAGGATCGACCTCTATTCCTCTTTCGCTTACGATAAACCCTAGCAGCTTACCTGATCTCACCCTGAAGGTGCATTTGTTAGGGTTCAGTCTCAGCCTGAACTTCCTAAGCCTTTTAAATAACTTCAGCAGATTCACCAGATGCTCTTCCTCCGTCTGGGATTTGGCAATCATATCGTCGACGTAAACTTCGATCTCCTTATGCATCATATCATGGAAAAGAGTCGTCATCGCACGCTGATATGTTGCCCCAGCATTTTTCAAACCAAAGGGCATCACTTTATAGCAAAATGTTCCCCAAGGCGTTATGAAAGTGGTCTTCTCCATATCCTCTGGCGCCATTTTAATCTGATTATAGCCTGAAAAGCCATCCATGAAGGAGAATACGGAGTATTGAGCAGTATTATCAACTAGTACGTCAATATGAGGAAGCGGAAAATCGTCTTTTGGGCTTGCTTTATTCAAATCTCTATAATCCACACACATTCGAACCTTGCCGTCTTTCTTTGGCACTGGTACGATGTTAGCAACCCATGAGGGATATTTTGTCACAGCCAGGAAACCAGCGTCCCACTGTTTTTGAACTTCCTCTTTGATCTTCACTGCCATATCTGGTCGAGTTCTGCGAAGCTTTTGTTTGACTGGCGGGCATTCTTCTTTCAGTTGCAGACGGTGCACGACCATATCTGTATCGAGCCCTGACATATCTTCATACGACCAAGCGAATACATCACTATACTCTCGGAGCATTTCAACCAGTCTTCGCTTGATATCGCTCTGCAGTGTGGCCCCGATACGAATATTCTTCTCAACCCCTTCCGACCCCAAGTTGATAATTTCGATGACCTCGTCGTGAGGCAGAATGGCTCTTTCCTCTTGCTTCACCAACCAAGACAGTTCTTCAGGAACGTCACTATCTTCGACAACCTCTTCTTCGGCCTGAAATACCGGATGCTCAAAGTCGGGACGAGTCATAGGTGGTTCAAGGATGTCATCTGAAAATGTTATCCTGCAAAAGGAATGGTTAAGTGCTTCAAAATGTGTATAAAGCGAATAAACACGTTGCCATTTTATTGAAAAATACAAAACGAGAAAGACAGAGATTACAGTATTTGCACATGAAAAACGCCATTTATTTAATGATTAACACGCAATGTTCATAACAACACAGCCCTAAGCAAATCACGATGCCCCGGGCAAGACATCAGATTATTCAACAATTAATAAAGCAAAGCATTACTGTTTAAGAGTCACAGGAACAAGCTCCTGAATAGACCAGTTGCACAGTCCCTGTCCTGGCGTGCTTGGCTGAATCCAGGCATCCATATCACAGTCACTGTCTCCTTCGTCAGACTCCGAAGCAGCGTTGATGGTTTCATGACATACTCCACTGGCAGAGATGGTTATTGGCCCTCTGAAACGGGGTGCTCCCACAGCAGGTGTTGACGACGACGGTTGGTATCCCAGCCCGAACCGGTCCATCTTTACAGGAATATCTAACACTCTGCCCCAACCCTTTGCTTCTCCTGCCTCCACTAGAGCTTGAGCTTCTTTATACGACGAGACGGCTATCTCTGACACTTTGCTCGGCCCGGGTCCTTTGTCCTTGATACGCAACCCTTCAAATGCCTGGCAGGGTGTTTCGTGGATCTCTCCGTCGACCTCCACATATTTAAACGACGACAGATGGCTGACCAGGATGTCTTCTTCTCCGCATACGGTGACTACGCTGTCTCCGACCATATATTTCAACTTCTGATGCAGGGTAGACGTGACTGCCCCAGCCCCATGAATCCAGGGTCTTCCGAGCGGGCAGCTATATGCGGGCTGTATATCCATGATATAAAACTCAGTGGCAAACACCTCTGGCCCCACCTGTAGAGGCAATGTTATCGATCCAAAGACTGTTCTTCGCGTGCCGTCAAAGGCTCTAACTACCAAGTCACTGGGCGTGCACAGGATTCCTCTTACATCCAGCTTCATCATCGCTTTCTTGGGCAACACATTCAAAGACGATCCGGTGTCGACCAATACATACGACATTACTGATCCTCTACACTCGACAGATATGTGCAGCGCCATATTGTGATCTCTCCCTTTAGGGGTCAAATCGAAGTCGGTAAAGCCTAAGCTGTGGCCTGCATTCACATGTGCCAACACTCCTTCCAGCTGATTCACAGAGACGTCTTGGGGTACGAAGGAAGTATCCAGGACTTTCAACAAAGCATTTCTGTAAGCTTCCGAACACAAGAGCAATGACAAGATGGATATTTTGGACGGCGTCTGTTGCAGATGCTCCACAATCTTATAATCAATTTTTCGAATCAAGCGCATGAACTCTTCTATGTCTTACGATGTCGCTTCTTTGTCGTTTGCCTGTACTGGGACATTCTCAACCATCTTCCCCTTTCCCTTCGCCAGTCTTTCGGCCTCCACTTCCGGTGATATAAAGATCCTACCACTCCTTGTCATACCTCCTGGACCAACAACGTTATCGACAGTCTCAGCCGGCTGCTTATTAACATCAATTTTTATCCCGTCACAATACACCTCCAACCCATATGACCATGGGACTGCTTTTGTGTTCTCGTACGGGATCGGTCCGGCCTTAGTAATAGTGATTGGCGGTCGCTGAACTGGTGCTGCAATAGTGATTGTCTTCCGAGGAATCGTTACAGTGGCCACATCACTTTGATCATCTGCTACTGCCCCTGCAGGCTCTTCAGTCGCTGCTCGGTCAAACTGCAATGTGCCTCCATCAATTAAAGCCTGGATGCCTTTCTTCAAATCATCACACCCCCCAGCTAGGGTCCAGCATTCTAAGAAATACTCGTCACATCCTGGATAAACACCCCCTTGCAACAATCTGCTTTTTATCTCGCTCAGCGGCGTCTTTAAATCGTCGACACTCATAATCAGATTCAACCCTTCCTCAGTCAGAATGGCGTTTGCCCCATGATTAGGCATGGGTTTCTGCACTATATTCGGCCCTGCCGTGCCGAAATTGATAGCCTTATTCCAAAAGATCCTGCACAACATGCTTAAAAGCATGGCAACCCTCTACATCGTGGCCCGGAGCCCCAGAGTGGAACTCGCAGTGCCTGCTTGCATCATAACCATACGGAGGAGTCCCCGTTATCGGTGCCAGAGTTCTCTTCTCTACCAAATTTAGACCCAACAGCGTCTGCAACAAATCTGCATAGGTTGAGGGAGGCTTCTCAAACACTCTTCTTGGTTTACCACCCTGGAATCTTCGCTGAGCCTGCTGTGCCCCCTGCTGTGGCTGCTGCTGCTGCTGTTGCTGTTGCTGCATCGGCTGCTGCTGAAACGGTTGTTGTTGATATGGAATAGTAACACTCGCCACCTGCTGCGGCTGATGATATTGGTTTCGACCCCTGCCTCGGCCTCGGTCTCGGCCTCCAAATACAGCGCTTGCCTCGCCCTGACGGCGCCCACCGAAAGCCTTTCTATTACTGCCAGATGCAGTTGATTCCTCAGCCTGGAACCTGCCTTGCTTAATTTTGTTTTCAATCTTTTCTCCCATCAGAATCAAATCTGAGAAACTAGCCAAAGATGTGTGAAAAAACTTGTCATAAAACATGCCTGTGAACGTGCCGATGAACATGTCGTTCATTTCCTTGTCTTCTAAAGGAGGACGGACCCTGGCAGCCATATCGCGCCACCTTTGCGCGTACTCTTTAAAGCTCTCCCCCTTCTTCTGAGACAGCCCTGTCAATTGGACCCGATTGGGTGCCAAGTCGCTGTTATACTTGTAGTGAGCTACAAATGCCTCTGCCAATTGCTTCCATGTCTTTATATTAGTCGGCTCCAACCCCATATACCACTCTAGGGAAGGGCCTGACAAACTATCTTGAAAGAAATGCATTAGCATTCTCTCATAAGTTGAGTACGCAGACATCTTTCTGTAATAAGCCCGTACGTGCACTTTCGGACATGTGTCCCCTTTATACTTATCGAACGTAGGAGCTTTGAATTTGATTGGCACCCTCAAGCCAGGTACCAGGCCCATTGTTGCCATGTCCAAACCCACAGCATTTTGGTTCAGGACCCCCCTCATCTGCTCTTCTAGCATTCTGATCTTCTGGGAGTTATCCATCGGCCCTTCAAAGCCTCCGCCGGAGAAAGCGTCCTCCTGCTGATCTTCTTGCCACATACCATCCCCAGCTCCATACCCATCATATCCATTATTGCGGCCAACTCTAATCTGATTCATCACCGGACCTCGGCCTCTGTTGCCGTATCCCTGAACACCTCCAGCAGGCCCAAAAGCCATTAACCCAGCGCCGTTTCCATTTCCGAAACCTCCGTAACCCTGATTGGCCACACCATAACCATCTTGCCCAAAGCCTTGAGCATTGAAACCATATTTCCCAGCGTTATCGAATCCTTGATCGTTGAACCCGAATCCAACATTGCCAAAGTCGTTGCCTCCCATATTATCACCCAAGTTGACATCACCAAGCCCAACGTTATGGACAACAGTCTCGTTCCCAACTCTGACGTTACCGTTCCCAGTGGCGGTAGCGTTGTTGACATTAGCAGCAGGTATATTGACTACAGGTGGAGCCACTGGCGTGGGAGTGCCATCTCCATGAACAGTATCGACTCGTACAGACTGATGATCCTCGTTACCGTGACCGGCGTTTCTGGCCAACAGAGGCTGCACCATGGCTTGCAAATTCTCCTGACCTTTTGCAATAGCTTCCATGGTCTGCATAAAGAGAGCTAGCTTCTCGCGCACATCTTGCATCTCGTTCTGCATTTGATCCATGATTCTTAGACAGTTGGTGCGAGTGGAATAGCGGTGCGGGTGCTGATCTGCAATCCTGAAAATACCTGGTACAGAGCAGGAAATAAGACACCATCCAAAGATTACCTGTAATGCAATATGAATATGAATGCAATGCAATGTGTGTCTGTGCATTAGGGAAATTCATTCCCCGATTCTAGTGTGACGGTGCCGGTGCAGTGACAGTGCTAACAATACAAAGATCGGAGTTGGATCACAGAAAGCCTCATATATTGCGGAGAAACCAATAAACCCAGAATACAATATCACTGAGAGTACAATAAGAAGGCCTGACCTCAACCAACAACCCTGGTGATGGTCAGCACTATGCAAATAAAGCATACAAGTTACTACATGAAATGATCAAACGCTCCCATAAGTCTGGTATTCTTCTAGCAACTTCTTGGTCTCCGGATGACTTGGTCGAGCAAGCAGCCCTTCAACAAGTTAGTTTCTTTTCTTGAGAACGCGTCGCACGTCTTCAGCAGTTTCTTCCTATGCCCCTTCTCCGAAGCGATCCTCTAGTTTACGCTTCTGAGACACAGCTTCATCTCTGCCTTTGATGGCCTTGTTCAGTGCGTTCTGGAGACTATATCGGGTCATCACTTCTCCTTCACACTTCTTGATGCTGGACTTCAACTGCTCTTCGAGGTCGGAGATTTGCTGCTTCAACTTATCTTCCCTCTTCTTATTGTTGGTGAGCGTAGCATTCCAAGTCTTATTGCAAGAAGAGATCTCTCGGTGTGCTGCGTCGAGCGCCTTCTTTTTGGATTCGAGCATGTCGTGGGAGCTTCTGAACTCTTGCCCCAGACGTTCGCGCTTCTTCCTCTCCTCAGTCAACTCAGCCCCTAATCTGTTCATTAGCTCAATCTGCTGTTGGAAAGCATGGACGGCCTTGTTTTTCTCGCTGCGTATCTGGGCTAGCTCCTGCTCTAACCCTTCGTTGATCTTCATCAAGGCTTATTTTTCCTTCACCACTTGCTCGTAGGCCTCCCTAGAAACAGTAGTTGGCTCTGCTACCGGAACGGGAACAAGGACTGGTGCATCTGGAAATGGCATCCGCAACTGACTTGCTCTCTCTTGAATCCAAACTCTGTATGGTGCGTAAGCCTGACAGTCATTCTTCCCTAACAACGACTTCCCCCTTCGGTTAATACGCGTCCAGGCATGCTGCAGCTTGGCTAATAACTCCCCCTTCAAATCACCGGTGAAGTACAGAGATTCCTGTACTTCTTCCTCCTTTGGCGGGTTCTTCAGCGCATATCCGAACTGACGGACCAACAATGATGGGTTGTAGTTGATACACCCTTTTCTTCCTATCAGCGGGACACTAGGGTACCCCGAACAACTGAAGATGAGCTCAGATCCTAGCAGGTCACGATCAAACCACTCAACGTCTTCGGAAGATAGCCTCATCAGGCGCTCTGACCAGCTAGCGGTGGTTGCACTTTCTACAAAAGATCCCTTCATGGGAAGATGACTCTTGAACCACATATTCAACAAAGGAGCACAACAGTAAACAACCTTTCCCCTTCTGTTTTCGTTCTTGTAGTGCAATGAGTGGTAGAAATCTCCGATCAATGTTGGCACTGGATTGCCGGCAGCAAATAGATGGAAAGCGTCCAAGTCTACGAAATTGGGCAAGTTAGGAAACAGCACAATTCCATAAATGCATAGAGCCACAATAGCATTGAAAACCACCCAACATCCGCTCTTGGCATACTCCTGAGCTTTGCCAACCAGGAAATCAAGAGAGAAACCTGAAACCCCAAGCCAAGAAGTCACTAACAGTTCTGCAGCGTCCATATGCAAGGCCTTGGCTAAGTCCTCCAACTTGGGCTGAGCAGCAGAGTGAATAAAGGGAACCTTGTTCTGCACGGGTAGCTCAGTAAACTCCACATACATCTCAATGGTAGGCCCTAGAATGAAGTCAGTAAAAGTAAAACATCTCAATGCGGGGTCATAGAACTGCATCAAGGTGTACAGCCCGTTCATCTCATCAGCGGTGGGCTTGCAGACTAATCTCAGTAACCTCCCGTGACTCATTCTGAAGCTTCTCCTAACCTCCTCATCAGCAAGAGATATCAGACCAAGCAAAGAAGTAATATCAGGTGAAGGCAGCTTATACGCAACTGTTTTCCTCAAACCAGCCATAATCAACACTCAGAAGTCTGGGCACTAGAATCGGAGGATATGCAAATGCACCTGCAACACAGACACACGTTAATGGGATGCAATGATAATGGGTATGCAAACAATGCAATGCAAGTAACATGCAACAGGGACCAAATGTCGTAGCTGAATAGCCTGAACCATATCAAAAGGTCTCAAATGGACTCTTTTAGAAGTCCTCAAACCCTGGTCTCAGATATACCTAAAACAAAGCTCCAACAACGGTCTCTGACAGACCCACAGCCTAGCTCTGATTGGTCTCTGATAGACCTCATATCAAATCTCCAACTGGTCTCTGACAGACCTCGGAACTCTCCAACTGGTCTCTGACAGACCTCAGAACTCTCCAACTGGTCTCTGACAGACCTCAGAACTCTCCATAAATACCCAGGATCTCTGATCAAGAAACAAACCGGTAGTCTGAAGGTCTAGTTACCTGCATAACCCTAAACCCTCTCACAGGTGGATGTCCTAGTAACTGACAAAGGTATGGCATCCTATGCGGTCGTCGGCGTCACAGACTTTCAGGGTTGATGATACGATTCCCAGAAGGAGTGGCATCATCAAATCTTGAAGAGGCCTCACTTAGCCAACTTCCAAATGATCGGTTCCCGGAGTCGACAATTCAGCTGACCAACAACCCCTTCGACCCAAAGGGTAGAAAAAGAAGCCAACCAGAAGAACCTCGTCCGAGTGTAGATTTCATGAGACACTAATGCAAGCAAAGCCGGCACGCGCCCACTAATTTCTACTCTAATTCTAGGTGCACTCAAGCCCAGGTCCGACTTATCTCTCAATCATAGAACCACCCGTCACCCCAAAATAGCAGTAATAATCAATATATATAATGCTGAAAATAAAGGTCAGAAATATAAATCCATACAAAATCCTCGACGGGAAAACAAGCGTTAGGATTGACTCTCTTAAGGGATGTTGGATCCCAAATGCATAAGAACTATCGCAGTCCTTAGCAGCCAGGGGACGTTGGGTCCCCAGAAGAGTCGCCACCGTGCGTTATTTATCCCACGGGAGGGAAAGGAAACGCTCAGAGTAAACCTCGCACAACACGGGAAAGGTATGGTCGTCGCAACCAAAACCTGGATTCGGGAGTCGGTTACGCAAGGGGAAGGTATTAGCACCCCTCACGTCCGTCGTACTCGACGGGATCCACGCTTGTTTTCGGATATGGATTGTTATTCTATCTACACTAAGGGCAGGGGTTAAAAAGAAGAGAAAATGACTCGGCAAAGTATCGCACTTTATGCCTACGTATTCTCATCTGGAACGAGAAATCAGAGTCAACGTAGTTCGCCTACCTACGGGAAAGGAGGGGAAGGTTGCTCGCTAGGATATCGCATCCTATGCCTACGTACTTCCACACTGCATGGAAGATCAGAGCAAACGTAGTTCGGGCCACGTACGACACAAGTCTGTCTGGGTTGATTTTATTCCTTCTGAAAAAGGTTTTCTGATTAGCAGTCCAAGCGGACAAAAATGACGTCTTGATGAGTTCACATTCTTTTACGGAAGAAGTGTCTTTTATTGTGTTTGAAATCTTTATTGTGTTTTTCTGATTGTTTTGAGGAAGAAGAGACAGAACTCTAACCTACGGTTGCAAAGGGAATCAGACTAACCTAATGTTATCATGCATGGGTTAAGACCTAATGTCTATCATGCTCCTCTCTTGCACAGAGAAAAACATAGATCCTACGGGATAGGCGGAAACAGAAACAATATCAGATATATACAGTAAAGCGGTAAAATGCATGGATGCAGCAATACAAGCGAGGCAAGGGAGTCCCATTCAACCTCGAACCTAGAAAACAAGAGGCAAAAATGAACAGGATTCACTTTCAACCCAACAGGTTAAATAGCAAACAATACAGTCCAGAAAACCAATCAATACATCAAGAATGAAATACAGCAGAAAATAAACAGCCACAGCAGCTCTGCACCACATCAGTCTTCAAGCTTCAGCAAGTATCAATCTCTATCTCCACAGCTTTCCAGCAAGGTCTTTGATCATCAACCTTCAGTCTACAAGGGCTTTTCTTCAAGTCTCAATCTCCAGGAGGAATATCAGTCAACCAGATGAAGTGAATGAATGTTAGACAGTTAATTACCTACCAAGGGTGGTTCATGAACTGTTAACATTAAACAGACAGTTTTCTCTCAAAAGTTCTATCTTTCAAATACATTCACTGATCCTTCCAAAGGAAGGAGGTGGATATTTGAAAGAGACTTTGAATCATAGAGAAAGGATGGATGCAGACAAGGCATTCCATGTTTGAGAAACAAGCTTTCTAATCTAGAGCTCTGCCTAGCTCCTAAACCCTAGTCTCCTCAACAGCTGCTAGCAAAAATCTCCTCTCTAATCTCTGGAAGTTGGTCTTCAAGCTCTGGATCTCCAATGGCTTCATCATCACAAGTCTTCATCTTTCCCAATCCCCAAGCAATCTCAATACCCATACAGACAAACAATAATCCCCAGAGGGCACACCACACCAATCAATCAAATACAGACAATATTATACCAATAGCAGTAGGGGAATCCTAGTGATTTCTAAGGGATCTAATAACTACCCATAGTCCCTATAGTCCCATAGCTAAAATGTTCAATCTCTAAGTCCTAAGGGAAATGAACTAATTCTCCTAAGTTGTCACTTAAACCCTAATCTTGTTCATGTTATTCACACCTAAACTAAACACCTAAAATTAATTTCTAAAAATGGGAACTAAATTGTATGTATAAGCTAATCTTATCTACTAATCAACCTAAAAAGAATGGGTGAAAAATATTAAAGCAACTATTAGAACCAAATTTATCAAAATCATGTACTAAACAAAATATTATTTACACCTAATTAAATGAAAAATATGCCAAAAATAAGAAAATGAAATGAATTATTAATTTTTTTATGTGATATTTTTCTTGACAAAATTATGAGTAATGCAAAAAAAACAACCAATGAAAATCATGCATTTTTCTATTTTTTATGAATTTTTAAAGAATTAAAATTTTAGAAAGAAATTAAAATGGGATTAATTGGATTGGGGTGCAGAAAGTATGTAAACTCAATTAAAATAAGAGATGGGCTGAAAGTGGGAGGTGTGAAAAGCACGCGTACCTAGGCCCAAGGCATTCAGAAAACATAATAAAAAATTAAAAACCAAAACGGTGCAGATAGCAGTTAAACCAGTTGAATATTATTGGGCCTTGGCTGAGAGGGGTACGAATAGCAAGGGAAATCTGAGCCCATTCAGAATCTTAAGTGAAACGCGTCGTTTCACTCCTAGGACTTCCCTCCGTTTTTCCTTTTAAATCAAGGCCATTAGATCAGACTCTTGGTCCAAGTCAAAGTGATTATCCGACGGTGGTCCATCATCTTCCCCAATTGATTAGGGTTTCAGCCATTAAAGCTCTGCGCGAAGCTTGCCTCAACCAAAATTCCACCTCATCATGCAACCTGAATTCTCCATGAAAACGAAAACTGCAAAGAGCAAAGTTGCTCTACTCCTTCCCCTCTACACAACCATAACAACATCTTCCTCTAAAACTCCATCAAAGCTCGAACCCGATAGCTAGAACATCTTGAATCTATCATTATCACCTGTCATCAACCATACCAAACCTTGCCAAATCTTATCCTAATCTAATCTACAATTTATGCTGGTCATTCTGAACTATTTAAAGAGGATTATCGTGCCATATTCCATGAGTTATGAACCCTAACAGAATTGGTACACCATGCTCAACCCCCATGAAACCTCTTCAAACTTTGCACAATCCATCATCTAACCTGTCTTAACCGTGCTATGCTAATAAATCACTATGATTCTACCTAAAATAGTCAATTCGAAGAAGAAACTTACCTGGTGCAAGATGATGAAAACAGGTATGAAACTCTCTGATCTGAGGCTTGCAGTGATTGGAAATTGATCAGTAACCTTGATTATGAATTCTGTATGCAATGGATCTTGTGCAAACTCCTTGAATCTTGTACTTGAAACCTTCTTGCAACTTGGATGATGAAGATGGATGGCACGATCCTTGCTCCAATCTACCAAATCTTTGATGGAATTCTGATCTAGGAAAGGTGTTGATGATGATCCAATCAAGAAATGTGGGAATTGATGGAGATTTGAGAGAGTTTGAGATGCTTTTGTAAATTGAGAAAAATGTGTGAAACTTGTGGTTTTGAGAAAATGTAATCACCAACCATGGCATGAACCCTCTCATATCAATATATAGGTGAGGTTAGAACCTCCTAGAAGCTTGGAGAAACTTCCCTTGCATGATTTCCCTTGGATTTGGTTTATGTATCTTCCATTACAAGTAACCATGAATAACTCTTAAAATTTGAACTAACCTCAAAATTCCACTTTATCCAATGTTCTCAAAATGATCTTTCCATTCAAAATGACCTATAATTTTGCTTCATTTGGCCAAAATATGAAAAATCTCATTTTTAAGTCCATTTTTATTCATTAAATCCAACAATTTTGAAACCTTGTGCTATGAATCTTTCCAATCTATCATGGTAACTTTTCTAGACTCAAAGTGTCATTTGGAACAAGTTTGATGTTGTAAATTTTTCCATTTGAAGCTTCCTTGTATGAGTTTTGGGCATAGGCTTGAAATGACCTGTAATTCTCAAATGACCACAATACCCTTTGCTTTCCAAGATCATAAGTAGAGTTCGACAAATCATATGAAGGCATACTATACAATTCTAGAAAGATAAGACAATGAGGAACAATTCTTATGTTGACCAGAAATTCATTTGAAATCTACTTGAGGGGTAAAAATTGCTTGGAAGTCAAGTCACTTTCACAGACAAAATTTCAGATACCTCAGATGACCTTTAACTTGCAAGGACCATAACGTGAGTTCTATAAATCTCCTTGATGTCTTCCACCACTCAAATTAAAGGTCTTGAGCTCCTCTACAAGTTTCATGTTGGCCAAGGATCCATTTGAAGCTTGCATTTTTACTTATCTTGATTGGAAATTTGACCTAAACTAGGGGATTTTACACAGAAACCCTAATTTAGAAACTCCTCTTCTCCTTGATTTCTCTTGAATTCTTCTTGGCATATCACCATATCCTCTTCTACATGTCAAATGATGAACTCCCACATCTCTCCAATAGCCCTTAATGCCTTTCAATCAGTCAATTGACCTAGAGTTGACCCAGGGTTGACCCAGATGAAACCCTAGTTGACTGTCTTCATCCACAACTCTTGTGACTACACCAATGACTTGTCTCCTTCTCCAAATGCCTTTCTAAGCCTCCCATGATGTCTAGATACTGTCCATGCTCAGCCCACAACTCACAATTTCTTTGTTGATCCTCAGATACCCTCAGTTAGGAGATAGACTCAATGCTTGATCCACTGATTTCTCCAACTTCCAAATTCTTTTCTGATGACTTGAATGAGATTGAATCAGGATAATATCCTCTTGATAGGCCTCTAGAGATGAGAATAATGATTGGTACCCTGTTGGATGACTTGCTATGCTTATGCTATGCAGATGGTTAGACTATGTACATGACTCTATATGCAAATGCTAATGATATTGAAACATAAACCAAGTGGATGAGGTTGAGCAAATTTTAGGGTGCAACAATTAGCAACGGATGATAAAGCCCAGTTAGAAAAATAAATGAAACGGTGCGTTCTGGCTGAGTCTCTCCCTCCAAATTTCTTTTTAAACGTGAGCCATACGATCAGATCCTAAGTCAATGAGAAAGACCTCATCCAACGGACATCATGTATCTTCTCCAAGTGGCTAGGGTTTCAGCCATGGAAGCTCCATGCACGAGCTTAAAGACCAGATATTCCACCTGTCGCTACTGCGAAAATCGGCGCCGGCTGACAGAAGAGTCGCCACCGTGCGTTATTTATCCCACGGGAGGGAAAGGAAACGCTCAGAGTAAACCTCGCACAACACGGGAAAGGTATGGTCTTCGCAACCAAAACCTGGATTCGGGAGTCGGTTACGCAAGGGGAAGGTATTAGCACCCCTCACGTCCGTCGTACTCGACGGGATCCACGCTTGTTTTCGGGTATGGATTGTTATTCTATCTAAACTATAGGTCAAGGGTTAAAAAGAAAATAAAATGAAAATAAAATGACTCGGCAAAGTATCGCACTTTATGCCTACGTATTCCCGTCTGGAACGAGAAATCAGAGTCAACGTAGTTCGCCTACCTACGGGAAAGGAGGGGAAGGTTGCTCGCTAGGATATCGCATCCTATGCCTACGTACTTTCATACGGCATGAAAGATCAGAGCAAACGTAGTTCGGGCCACGTACGACACAAGCTTGTCTTGGTTGATTTTATTCCTTCTGAAAAAGGTCTTCTTGATTAACAGTCCCGGCGGATAAAAATGACGTTTTGATGAGTTCACATTCTTTTACGGAAGAAGTGTCTTTTGTTGTGTTTGAAATCTTTATGTGTTTTTCTGTTTGTTTTGAGAAAGAAAGAGACAGAACTCTAACCTACGGTTGCGAAGGGGAACAAACTAACCTAATGTTATCATGCATGGGTTAAGACCTAGTGTCTATCATGCTCCTCTCTTGCGCAGAGAGAAACAGAGATCCTAAGGGATAGGCAGAAACAGAAACAATATCAGATATATACAGTAAAACAGTAAAATGCATGGATGCAACAGTACAAGCGAGGCAAGGGAGTCCCACTCAACCTCGAACCTAGAAAACAATAGGCAAAAGTGAACAGGCTTCACTTTCAACCCAGCAGGGTAAACAGCAAACAATACAGTCCAGAAAACCAATCAATACATCAGCAAATGAAATGCAACAGCAAAAATAAACAGCATCAGCAGCTCAGCATCTGGCTTCAAGCAATCTCCATTCAGCTACAGGCTTCAACAAGCATCAATCTCCATCTTCATGACCTTCAGGCAAGGGTTTTGATCATCAGTCTTCTATCTGCAATGGCTTTTCTTCAAGCTCAAGCCTCCAGGATGAGGGATCAGTCACAAGAGTGAATGGGGTGTTAAGCAATCAGCTGACTACCAAAGGTGGTGAACAGACTGCTTCTAACACAAAGAGACATTTTCTCTCAAGAGTTCTATCTCATAGACACTGTCACCAAGCCTTCCAAAGGAAGGGGGTGAGTGTCTTAGAGAGACTCTGAATCACAGAGAAGAATGGATGCAGACAAGGCAATCCATGTTTGAGAAACAATCATTCTAATCTAGAGCTCTGCCTAGCTCCTAAACCCTAGTCTCCTTAGCAGCTGCTAGCAAGAATCTCCTCCTCAACTCTGACAATTGATCTTCAATCTTTGAATCTCCAATGATCTTCATCTTCACAAATCTTCAGCTTCCCCAGGGCCCCCAGACAAACCCAATACCCAATCAAACAATCAACAATCCCCAGAGGGCACACCACACCAGACAACAGATATACAGACAGTAATAATAGCAGTAGGGGAATCTTAACTTTTCTAAGGGATCTAGTAGCTACCCATAGCCCATATAGTCCCATAACTAATCTATTTGAATCCTAAGTCTTAAGGGAAATGAAATCAAACTCATAAGTTGTCACTTAAAACCCTAGTTTTGTACATGATGTTCAAGCATTTATTAATCACCCAAAATTAACCTCTAAAAATAGAAACTAAAATATTTCTACAAGCTTAATATCTCATCTAAACAATATAAAAAGAATGACCAAAAAATATTAAAGCATGTGAGAGAACAAAAATCATAAAAATGATGCATGAAATGAAACTATTTAATATGACATTTATTTAGAAAATATGGAAAAAATATGAAATAAAACTAAAAATGAAATTTTATTTTCCTATAATATTCTAGACATTTTAATGAAAATATTGTAAAAAGAATGGATTAAAATGCATTTTTTATGAATTAGTTATGAATTTATGAAATTGGTAAAATATCAAAGTGGAATTAAGAAAATAAAATGAATTAAAATGAATGAGGGGGGGTGCATTCAGAAATCTCGCCCAGTTATATCCAGGATGGGCCTCATAATGGGGGTGCAGATAGCGCCTTTGACAAAGCCCAGAGTTACTCAGAATCAATGAAAATAAAAGAAGAGCGCTGGGGGTGAGAATAGCGACAAATACACGTTGCAATTGGATTGGGCCTATGCACTGGGGGTGGGATTAGCACGATTCAACTCAGGCCCGCCCGTTTCAATTAATGAAACGGCGCGTTTTGGCCTCAACTCAAATTCCCTCCAAATAATCAGATTAAATGTAGGCCACACGATCACGCTATTAGTCAAAAGTCCTACTCAAAATATACGGCCACGATTATGTCTTCCCCAATGGTTCTGAACTTAGGGTTTTGACTCCATGAGAGCCATGCACGAGCTATTTTCCTCCTCTCTGTTCTCCATCTCCAAGCCACGAATCAACATGCCATAAACATGAAAGTTGCTCAGTATTTCTTCCTCTACAATCCTAGGGCATCAGTTTTCTTTGAAATTCACCACAACGACAAACACGATTGAATCAACATCTGGTCACCATGAGATTACACTGATATGCACCAACTCAATTCTTCTTCAAACTTAACCTAAACTAATCTACACATAATGGAGATTAACCTGCGCTATCCAACTAACATTATGATGCCCTAACCTAATAGATCTTCACCCTAACAGTTTGTTGCACCTGTTAACAACCATCACCAAATCGTTCCAAATTCATCTAAACTAATCTCCTAACCACCTAGATCAAATCTACACTAACAACAACATGCCAAACTAACTAGATCAAGCGGTTTGAATGAAAACTTACCTAGTGAGAAATCTTGAGAAACAGCTATGGAAGATGTGGATCTGAAGCTTTTAAGTGTTGGATCTTGATCAACAAGCTCAGTAATCAATTCTGTATGCAATATTTTGGAGCTTCCTTGCTTGAATTATGCTGTCCAATGGAATTTGCAACTTTGATGTTCTTGAAAAAAAGCACTCGAAAATGGATGAGAATCACCAAAACCTTGCTTCAATCCTGATCTATGATGATAATGGAGCAAGATTGAATCAATGTGGATGATGATTTTGTGAAGAATTTGAGAGAATTGCAATGAAACTTCAATGAAAAGAATGAGGGAATTTGTGAAATTCTTGGTGCAAATGAAGCCAACCCTTGCCAAATTCTCCTTTCATGAATATATAGACCCCAATGGTACATTCTAGATCCATCTTGCACATTCCCTTGTTTTCCAACTTTGGTTCATTTTGATTATGTTTCTTAAAAGGCAAGCAACCATGGATAACTTTCTTTTTCCCTTCTAAACTCAAAAAAGTGCTTGAACCATTGTTCTTAGAATTGTTTTTCCATTCAAAATCATATATTGGAAGTCTCCATTTGGACTTGTAAATCTCCCAAACCATTTTTCAATTTGAAATTATTCACTTTATAAGCCTTTTTAGTTCATATTTTGACCAATCATGCAACTCCATGCTATGAGCTTCTCCAATAATTTGTGACCTTCTTTCTAGACTTAAAATCCCATTTGGAGCAAGTTTGATGTTGTAAGTTTTTCCATTTGAGGCCTCCTTGTATGAGTTTTGGGTATAGGTTAAAATGACCTGTAATTCACAAATGCCCAAAATACCCTTTGCTTGCCAAGACCATAAGTTGAGTTCTCCCCATCATATGAAGGCATGCCATACCATTCTAGAAAGCTAAGACAATGAGGAACAATTCTCATGTTGACCAAGAATTCATTTGAAATCTCCTTGAGGGGCAAAACTAGCTTGGAAGTCAAGTCACTTTCACAGACAAAAATTCAGATACCTCAGATGACCTGTAACTTGCAAGGACCATAACTTGAGTTCTATAAATCTCCTTGAGGTCTTCCACCACTCAAATTAAAGGTCTTGAGATCCTCTACAAGTTTCATGTTGGCCAAGAAGCCATTTGAAGCTAGCATTTTGACTTATCTTGCTTGGAAATTTGACCTAAACTAGGGGATTTTACAGAGAAACCCTAATTTAGTAACTCCTCTTCTCCTTGATTTCTCTTGAATTCTCCTTGGCATATCTCCATATCCTTCTTCATATGTTCAATTTTGATCCCCACATCTCTCCAATAGACTTGAATGCCCTCTTAAGTCAGTCAATTGACCTAGGGTTGACCTAGGGTTGACCCAGATGAAACCCTAGTTGACTGTCTTCAGCTGTAACTCTTGTGCTCACATCAACAACTTGTTTTCTTCTCCAAATGACTTTATAAGTCTCTCAAGATGTCTAGATGCTCTCCATGCTTTCACTTCACAGCTCACAACCCTCTTGTTGATCCTCAGATATCCTCAGCTAGGAGATGGACTCAAGGCTTGATCTGCTGAATTCTTTGCTTCCAAATTCTTTCCTGATGACTTGAGTAGGATGGAATTAGGATAATGACCTCTTGATAGGCCTCTAGAGATGAGAATAATGATTGGTCCCCTGTTGAATGACTTGCTATGCTCATGCTATGCAGATGGTTAGTCTATGTACATGACTCTATATGCAAATGCTAATGATAATGAAACATAAATCCAAGGAGTAAGGTTGGGCAAATTTTAGGGTGCAACAGCTGCCCCTATTCAAGCGACTTGGACCCGATTGGGTGAAGAGCCCGGAGCCTTCAAACATTCGAGGTACGAGACGGTTGAATACTAGTGAAACCAGAAATTTGCCAACCGCAAAACTAAATTGCGCTCCTGCTTGGGGAACGACATTCATCAGCTGAATCTGACTGTTATAGTAACCCACTGATCTCGCGCGACCGTGTTGGGGATTGTCTTCATCGTCCTGAAGAGGATTCTGTCATAACAGATTGCTTGCTTGTCCACGTTAGGACTCTGTCTGTCATCAATACGAAGAAATCTCAACTAGGACCTGTCCACGTTAGGACTCCACCTGCTGTTAACCCAGAAAATCCCAACAACTCCGCTGGGGATAGTTCGTCTGCATTTCCATAAACTGAATTGTCCACGTTAGGAATAAAACTCTTCCACGTTAGGAGTAACACCTGTCCACGTTAGGAATCGCACCGTCCATGTTAGGAATCTTTTCTTCTGAATCTGTCCACGTCAGGACTAGCCCTTTCATCTTTCCACGTCAGGAAGCAATCTTCTTTCCGCGTAAGGCAAACTGTATCACTCTGTCCACGTAAGGACTCCAATCTTTCCACGTAAGGAATTCAACTTTGGTTCTGCACCTGTCCACGTCAGGACTCCACTCTTCTCGAATCTGTCCACGTCAGGACTCAACTCTTCACGCATCTGTCCACGTAAGGACCCCAATTTTTCCACGTAAGGAATAAATCTTCTTTTGAATCCGTCCGCGTCAGGACTAACTCTTCCACGTCAGGAATAAACCATTTCTTTCCACGTTAGGAATCAATCTATTTTCTACGTAAGGAATAAACTCGTCTTTCCACGTAAGGAAACCATTTTTTCTTCCACGTAAGGAATGCTCTCGATATGTCCACGTCAGGACTCTGATCTTTCCACGTAAGGAATACCAACTTCTTCGTGATTTGTCCGCGTCAGGACTCATTTTTCCACGTAAGGAATGTCATCTTAACCTGTCCACGTAAGGACTTCACTCTTTCCACGTCAGGAATACTGTCATTTCCACGATCTTAATCTGTCCACGTAAGGACTACAACCTTTCTACGTTAGGAATACATCGCTTTTCCCCGTCAGGGGTGACTTTTCTCTGCTTTGTCAAACTCTTCCACGTAAGGAATACGTCTTCTTTTGCTTTGTCCACATAAGGACTCTTTCTTTTTCCACGTTAGGAATCACAAATTTTCCACGTAAGGAACCCCAATCTTTCCACGTGAGGAATACTATATCAATCTTTCTTTCCACGTTAGGAATGCTTCTTCTTTCCACGTAAGGAATACCGTTTCTTCTTTCCGTCCACGTCAGGACTAAACTCTCCATGTAAGGAATCTATCTTCTTCTTCCACGTTAGGAATAACTTCTTTGATCTGTCCGCGTCAGGACTAAACTCTTCCACGTTAGGAATAATCTCTTTCTTTGATTTGTCCACGTAAGGACACTGATCTCGTCTTGATTCGTCCACGTTAGGACTCAGGCGTCTTCGACTCGCTGAGGAAATAAGATTTGTCCACGTAAGGATTCACACCTTCGACCCACTGGGGAAATAACTTGTCCCCGCAAGGACTCATACGTCTTCGACTTGCTGGGGAAATATCCGCGTCAGGACTTACACTTTGCCAACAACACGAAGAAGGATAAATTCGTCCACGTCAGGATTTCACATCCGATCAATACCGAGAAATCAAATCTGCCCCCGTTAGGACTAGCGCGTATCGTCAACCTGAGGAAATGTCCACGTCAGGACTCCGCCTTCCAACAGCTCTGAGAAATCGAACCTGCCCACGTTAGGACGCCCACTTCTGAAGAAACCCCGCCAATATAGGAATAAACTGTCCGCGTTAGGACTTGGTTCTTCAATGATCCTCACCCACAAACTTCTTAGCACTGACGTGACAGCGACTTCGAGATGAACTCTACTGGGGATGTCTGAAAACCAACTATCGGACGCCTGCTCTGATAACCGGCGGTGGCCTCTGAAATTCTGATTCATGCGACCCGTTGATGACAAACAAACTCTGCTTGGGGATAAGGAGATTCTTATCCTGGCCACTCTGGCTGGGGAAAATAAGAGACATTTGCATAAACGACTCTTCTGGAGACAAAGAGAGTTTTATCATGATAACTCTGTGGGGGAATACCGCCGAAACTGACATTATCATTGAATATCTCCTGCCGAGATCTTGACTGTTTGGTAATTTATTTGAGCAAGAGCTCTCTCCACCTGAACTACTAGAGTACAGAAACTGCTTCAGCAAAATAAATGCTGGAAGGATAACGCCGACTCGCCGGGGATAGCCTGATGCTACAAAATTATTCCGGCAAAATAAATGCTGGTAGGGTGAAGTCGACCCTGCTGGGAAGTTGGGAACTCAAACCACACGTCTTGTTGAAGTAACCCCCTGCTGGGGAATATGACTTTGCTGGAGAATAACAGATGTGCACAGTATGCTCAGACCTTCTGCTGGAACGTGAACCGATATCACCAGTATCTCTGACAAAATAAATGACAGGACCCAACATCAACTCTGCTTTGGAGAGTCTTGACCTTCGAATTCCACTGGAAGGAAAGAACACTTGCTGAAAGAACTCCGCTGGAGAGGGGATGATTCTCTAAGGGAAAATTAACTGACTCCACTGGGGGAGAGTGCCTGACCCTGCGGGGAACGATGAACCTGTCTGAATACAGCCTTACGATCTCGGAATCACTAAACTCTGCTGAGGTCGATTAACTTCTCTGGAGCACGTCCTTTGGATAAGCTACGGCTAGCTGGGGAATTCTGTCCTTCTTCAGGAAGAACATGCATGACCTGCGTGGAGATCAAATCTTCGTATGGTTATGAAACCTGCAACAACACAAACAAGACACGACAAGCCTGTGCAATCAAATCAATTCCGGTTAGTGACGTTACACTCAGTTAATTCAAAGCTTTAACAACTGTTGGCAAGGGCCAATGATGTTATACTCATGCTAGTTTCATCAAACTTAGGCGTTTTATCATGCGCAAAACAGTAAAGAACAATCATCAAGTGCTGAATAACACATTTTCATTGATTGGGCCCCTGAATGGGCGGAGTTTTTGTACACGGGATGTAACTCCTGAAAAGAGGAAGCTACGCAAAGCAGATGTACAAGTATGCACAGGAAGCATAAATATTGACAAATTAAATTTTGTACACATGTCGGCAACTGGATGCAGATGAACACCACGAACTGATCCTCCCATGACTCGTCCGACTCTAATGCTTTCCCGGTATCCCCACTTCTGAAGAGGTTGTATCCGATAACTGACTCCTCAAACATATTCTCCCGCACTGATGCTCATTGAATATCAAATTCGGACCGCAGTCATTTGCTTTTCACATCCCTAACTTTTGCGTGAACCGCCCTTTACGGGTTTTCAGTTCACCGGGATACCCTTTTTTGCCGAAGCCGCCCAGTGTAGGTTTTCAGCTTTGCGGGTGTACATTTTTTCAATTTTATCCCTAACTTTTGCCCGAACCTTTCATTCTGTTTTTGGTTCGCCAGGATGCCCCATTTTTGCCTGGACTCTCTTTTTTTGTCCAGCGGGTCTATTTTAAGCAAAGTATTTTTTAACTGCGTCCGAATTCACAGGTGACGCAAAGTCTTCTCCGTCCATGGTGGACAACAATAAAGCTCCTCCTGAAAAGACTTTACTAACAACGTATGGCCCTTCGTAGTTGGGGGTCCACTTGCCCCTGTGATCTGCTTGCGGCGGGAGAATCCTTTTCAGCACAAGGTCGCCCGTCTGAAAGCTTCGCGGAAGTATCTTCTTGTCGTACGCTTTCTTCATTCGTCTTTGGTACAAACGACCGTATGCCAGAGAAGCTAGCCTCTTCTCATCCATCAAACTCAGTTGGTTCAATCTATTCGTTACCCATTCTGCCTCGTCCAGCTGAACGTCTCGCAACACCCTCAGAGAAGGGATCTCAACTTCCAATGGTAGTACCGCTTCCATTCCGTATACCAACGAGAACGGAGTTGCCCCGGTTGATGTGCGTACCGTCGTACGATAACCGTGCAAAGCGAAAGGTAGCATCTCGTGCCAATCCTTGTAAGTCACCACCATTTTCTGGACTATCTTCTTGATATTTTTATTGGCCGCTTCGACAGCGCCATTCATCTTGGGTCGGTAAGGGGAGGAGTTGTGATGTTCGATCTTGAAATTCTGACAGAGCTCCTTCATCATTTTGTTGTTCAGATTAGAACCGTTATCCGTGATTATCCGCTCGGGGATTCCGTATCGGCAAATGATATCTCTCTTGATGAATCTAGCCACCACTTGCTTCGTTACATTTGCGTAAGACGCCGCTTCCACCCACTTGGTGAAATAATCGATTGCTACGAGGATGAACCGATGCCCGTTAGAAGCCGTCGGCTCAATCTTTCCAATCATATCGATTCCCCACATCGAGAATGGCCATGGAGATGACATCACATTTAGAGGACTCGGAGGCACGTGTATCTTGTCAGCATAGATTTGGCACTTGTGGCACTTTCTTGCAAACTTGAAACAATCAGTTTCCATCGTCAACCAAAAGTAACCTGCCCTCAGCAGCTTTCTCGTCATAGCATGTCCACCAGCATGCGTACCGAATGCACCTTCGTGAATTTCCTCCATGAGAAGCTTGGCCTCTTTTTCATCTACACAACGCAACAACACCAAATCGTGGTTTCTTCTGTACAAGACGCCATCCGGGTTCAAGTAGAAATTACCCGCTAATCTCCTGAGAGTTTTCTGATCTTGACTGGATGCCCCAGCCGGATACTCTTTATTCTTCAGGAAATTAAGGATATCAAAATACCACGGTTTGTCATCGGACGCTTCGTCAATAGCAAATACATAAGCTGGCCTGTCCAACCGAGAGATAGTAATTTGGGGAGCTTCGTTCCAGAAGTTGACCTTGTACATGGAAGACAAAGTGGCACGGGCGTCAGCCATTTGATTTTCTGCCCGCGACACGTGATGCAACTCAACCTTGTCGAAGAAAGGCAACAATCTCCTTGCATAATTCATGTAATGTACTAGATTGGGCTGACGTGTCTCCCATTCCCCTTTGATCTGATTCACCACCAGAGCTGAGTCTCCGTATACGTCTAGATGTTTGATTCGCAAATCAATGGCTTCCTCAAACCCCATTATACAAGCTTCGTATTCGGCCTCATTGTTGGTAACGGCAAAGGTCAATCGGGCAGTAAACGGGATGTGCGACCCGTGTGGCGTAGTGATAATTGCCCCTATTCCGCTACCATAAGCATTCACAGCTCCGTCAAATATCATCTGCCATTTGGACCCCGGCTCTGGTCCTTCGTCTGGTAACGGCTCTTCACAATCTTTCATCTTGAGATACATGATATCCTCGTCAGGAAAATCAAATCTCATTGATTGGTACTCTTCAATAGGCTGCTCCGCCAGATACTCAGACAGCACACTCCCTTTTATCGCCTTTTGCGAGACGTATTGAATATCATATTCAGTCAAGATCATCTGCCAACGGGCAATTCTACCTGACAACGCCTGCTTTTCGAATATATATTTGATTGGATCCATCTTCGAGATGAGCATGGTTGTATGATTCAGCATGTACTGCCTCAAACGCTTGGCGGCCCAGGCTAGCGCGCAACAAGTTTTCTCCAGCATTGAGGATCGAGATTCACAGTCTGTAAATTTCTTACTCAGATAGTAGATCGCATGCTCTTTTCTCCCCGTCTCGTCGTGTTGACCGAGAACACAACCCATGCTTCCCTCGAGAACCGTCAAATACATTATCAAGGGTCTTCCTGCCACCGGGGGTATCAAAATAGGAGGTTCCTGCAAGTACTTCTTTATTTTATCGAACGCCTTTTGACAATTTTCGTTCCACGTTACAGCTTGATCTTTCTTCAACAGCTTGAATAATGGTTCGCACGTGGCAGTCAGGTGAGATATGAACCGGGCAATGTAGTTCAACCTCCCTAAAAACCCGCGCACCTCTTTCTCTGTTTTAGGCGTCGGCATTTCTTGAATCGCTTTTATTTTAGCAGGATCGACCTCTATTCCTCTTTCGCTTACTATGAACCCCAGGAGCTTACCCGATCTCACCCCGAAGGTGCATTTATTAGGGTTCAGCCTCAGCCTGAACTTCCTAAGTCTTTTAAACAACTTCAACAGATTCACCAGATGCTCTTCCTCTGTCTGGGATTTAGCAATCATATCGTCAACATAAACTTCGATCTCTTTATGCATCATGTCATGAAAAAGAGTCGTCATCGCACGCTGATATGTTGCCCCAGCATTTTTTAAACCAAAGGGCATCACTTTGTAACAAAATGTTCCCCAAGGCGTTATGAAAGTAGTTTTCTCCATATCCTCTGGCGCCATTTTAATTTGATTATAGCCTGAAAAGCCATCCATGAAGGAGAATACGGAGTACTGAGCAGTATTATCAACTAACACGTCGATATGAGGAAGTGGAAAATCGTCTTTTGGGCTTGCTTTATTCAAATCTCTATAATCCACGCACATTCGAACCTTGCCGTCTTTCTTTGGCACGGGTACGATGTTAGCAACCCATGAGGGATATTTTGTCACAGCCAGGAAACCAGCGTCCCACTGTTTTTGAACTTCCTCTTTGATCTTCATTGCCCTATCTGGTCGAGTTCTGCGAAGCTTTTGTTTGACCGGCGGGCAATCTTCTTTCAGTGGCAGGCGATGCACAACCATATCAGTATCGAGCCCTGGCATATCTTGATACGACCAAGCGAATACATCGCTATACTCTCGGAGCATTTCAACCAGTTTTCGCTTGATATCACTCTGCAGTGCGGCTCCAATACGAATATTCTTCTCAACCCCTTCCGACCCCAAATTGATAATTTCAATGACCTCGTCGTGAGGCAGAATGGCTCTTTCCTCTTGTTTCACTAACCAAGACAGTTCTTCAGGAACGTCGCTATCTTCGACAACCTCTTCTTCGGTCTGGAATACCGGGTGCTCGAAGTCGGGACGAGTCATAGGTGGCTCAAGGATGTCATCTGAAAATATTATCCTGCAAAAGGAAGGGTTAAGTGCTTCAAAATGCGTATAAAGCGATTAACCACATTGCCATTTTATTGAAAAATACAAAACAAGAAAGACAGGGATTACAGTATTTGCACATGAAAAACGCCATTTATTTAATGATTAACGAAGCAATGTTTATAACAACACAGCCCTAAGCAAATCCTGATGCCCCGGGCAAGACATCAGATTATTCAACAATTAATAAAGCAAAGTATTACTGTTTAAAAGTCACAGGAACAAGCTCCTGAATAGACCAGTTGCACAGTCCTTGTCCTGGCGTGCTTGGCTGAATCCAGGCATCCATATCACAGTCGCTGTCCCTTTCATCGGACTCTGAAGCAGCATTGACAGATTCATGGCATACTCCACTGGCAGAGATGGTGATTGACTTTCTGAAATGAGGGGCCCCCACGGAAGGAGTTGATGACGACGGTCGGTACCCCAGTCCGAACCGGTCCATTTTCACAGGAATGTCCAATACTTTGCCCCAGCCCTTGGCTTCTCCTGCTTCCACTAGCGCTTGAGCCTCTTTATACGATGAGACAGCTATCTCTGGCACTTTGCTCGGCCTGGGACCCTTGTCCTTTATGCGCAAACCTTCGAATGCCTGGCATGGCGTCTCGTGGATCTCCCCATCGACTTCCACATATTTAAATGAAGATAGATGGCTGACCAGGATGTCTTCTTCTCCGCACACGGTGACTACACTGTCTCCGACCATATACTTTAACTTCTGATGCAGGGTAGACGTGACTGCCCCTGCCCCGTGAATCCAAGGTCTTCCCAGCAAGCAGCTGTACGCAGGCTGTATATCCATGATATAAAACTCCGTTGCAAACACTTCCGGCCCCACTTGCAGAGGCAAGGTAATCGATCCGAAGACTGTTCTCCGCGTGCCGTCAAACGCTCTGACTACCAAATCGCTGGGTGTACACAAAATCCCTCGAACATCCAGCTTCATCATAGCCTTCTTAGGCAGCACATTCAAAGACGACCCGGTGTCAACCAATACGTGCGACATTGTCGACCCTCTGCACTCAACAGATACATGTAATGCCATATTATGATCCCTTCCTTTCGGAGTCAAGTCGAAATCAGTAAAGCCCAGACTGTGGCCTGCATTTACATGTGCCAATACTCCTTCTAGCTGGTTTACGGAGACATCCTGTGGTACAAAAGAAGTGTCCAGGACTTTCAGCAAAGCATTTCGGTGAGCTTCCGAACACAACAGCAATGACAATATAGATATTTTGGACGGCGTTTGCTGCAGATGCTCCACAATTTTATAATCACTTTTCCGAATTAAGCGCATGAATTCTTCCACATCCTTAGATGCTGCTTCTTTTTCATTTGCTTGTACCGGAACATTCTCCACCGCTTTCCCCTTTCCTTTCGCTAGCCTTTCGGCCTCTACTTCAGGAGATATAAAGATCCTGCCACTCCTCGTCATGCCTCCTGGGCCCACAACATTATCCACAACCTCCGCTGACTGCTTGTTAACGTCAATTTTAATCCCATCACAATACACCTCCAGCCCATATGACCATGGGACTGCTTTCGTGCTCTCATACGGGATTGACCCGGCTTTAGTTATGGTAATCGGTGGTCGCTGAGCTGGTGCTGAAATAGTGATCGTCTTCCGAGGAATTGTCACTGTGGCCACATCACTCCGATTATCCACTACTGCCCCTGCAGGCTCATCAGTTGCTGTTCTATCAAACTGCAATACACCTTCATCAATTAAGGCCTGAATGCCTTTCTTCAGATCCTCACACCCCCCAGACAGGGCCCAACAATCTAAACAGTACTCATTACAACCCGGGTAAACACCTCCTTGCAACAGTCGGCTCTTTATTTCGCTCAGCGGCGTCTTTAAATCCTCAACATTCATAATCAGATTCAGCCCTTCCTCAGTCAGCACGGCATTCGCCCCATGATTAGGCATGGGTTTCTGGACTATATTCGGAACTGTCGTTCCGAAGTTGATAGACTTGTTGTCCAAAAGATCCTGTACAACGTGCTTAAAAGCATGACAACCTTCAATATCATGGCCCGGGGCCCCAGAATGAAACTCGCAGTGCCTATTTGCATCATAGCCGAACGGGGGAGTTCCCGTTATCGGCGCCAAGGTTCTTTTCTCTACTAGATTCAATCCCAACAAAGTCTGCAATAAATCAGCATAGGTGGAGGGAGGCTTCTCAAACACCCTTCTCGGCTTACCACCCTGGAATTTTCGTTGAGCTTGCTGTGCCCCCTGCTGAGGCTGCTGCTGCTGCGGCATTGGTTGCTGCTGAACCTGTTGTTGTTGCTGGATTGGCTGCTGTTGATACGGAATAGTAACACTCGACACTTGCTGCGGCTGACGATATTGACTTCTTCCCCTGCCTCGGCCTCGGCCTCGGCCTCCAAATACAGCGCTAGCTTCGCCCTGACGGCGCCCACCATAAGCTTTCCTATTACTGCCAGATGCAGTTGATTCCTCGACCTGGAACTTTCCTTGCTTAATGTTCCGCTCAATCTTTTCCCCCATCAGAATCAGATCTGAAAAACTGGCCAGAGACGTATGAAACAGCATATCATGAAACAGCCCGGTGAATGTGCCGACAAACATATCATTCATTTCTTTATCTTCTACAGGGGGACGGACCCTGGCAGCCATATCGCGCCACCTTTGCGCGTATTCTTTAAAACTCTCCCCCTTCTTCTGCGAAAGCCCGGCCAACTGGACCCGATTGGGTGCCAAGTCGCTGTTATACTTGTAATGGGCTACGAACGCCTCCGCCAATTGCTTCCATGTCTTGATATCGGTTGGCTCCAACCCCATGTACCACTCTAAGGAAGGGCCCGATAGACTATCCTGAAAGAAATGCATGAGCATTCTTTCATCAGTGGAGTATGCAGACATCTTTCTGTAATAAGCTCGTACATGCACCTTCGGGCATGTGTCTCCTTTGTACTTATCGAACGCAGGCGCTTTGAATTTAATGGGCACCCTCAAGCCAGGTACCAAGCCCATAGTTTCCATGTCCAGACCCACAGCACTCTGATTTAAGACTCCCTTCATTTGCTCTTCCAGCATTCTAATCTTTTGAGAATCATCCATCGGCCCTTCAAAAACCCCTCCAGAGAAGGCGTCCTCCTGTTGATCCTCTTGCCACATACCGTTTCCAGCCCCATATCCATCATATGCATTATTACGTCCAGCTCTGACCTGATTCATCCCTGGAACTCGGCCTCTGTTGTCGTACCCTTGAACACCTCCAGCAGGACCTCCAGCCATAAATCCAGTACCATTTCCGTTGCCAAAGCCTCCGTAACCCTGATTGACCATACCATAACCATCTTGCCCAAAGCCTTGAGCATTAAAGCCATACTTGCCAGTGTTGTCGAACCCCTGATCGTTAAATCCGAACCCAGTATTGACAAAGCCATTGCCTCCGAGATTATCTCCCAAATTGACATCACCCAGCCCAACATTATGGACAGCGGTCTCATTCCCTACTCCGACGTTACCATTCGCAGCAGCGGTAGCGTTGTTGACGTTAGCAGCAGTCATATTGACGACAGGCGGAGCCACCGGCGTGGGAGTGCCATCTCCATGAGCAGTATCAACCCGGACAGACTGATGATCTTCGTTACCATGACCAGCGTTGCGAGCCAACAGAGGCTGGACCATGGCCTGCAAGTTCTCTTGCCCTTTTGCTATAGCTTCCATGGTTTGCATGAAGAGGGCGAGCTTCTCGCGTACATCCTGCATCTCGTTCTGAATTTGGTCCATGACTTTCCGACAGTTGGAGCGTGTAGAATAGCGGTGCGGATGTTGATCTGGAATCCTGTTAAGTACCTGAATCAAAGCAGGAGATAAGACACCATTCAAAGATTACCTGTTATGCAATATGAATATGAATGCAATGCAATGTGTCTGTGCATTAGGGAAGTTCATTCCCCCAGTTCTAGTGCGAAGGTGCCGGTGCAGTGACGGTGCTGACAATAAGAATATCGGAGTTGAATCATAGAAAGCCTCGTATATTGCAGAGAGAATCAATAAGCCCAGGGTACAATGTCACTGGGAGTACAAAGAAGGCATGACCTCAACCAACAATCCTGGTGATGGTCAGCACTATGCAAATAAAGCATACAAGTAACTACATGAAATGATCAAATCCTCCCAAAAGTCTGATACTCCTCTAACAACTTCTTGGTCTCCGGATGGCTTGGTCGATCAAGCAGACCTTCAACAAGCTGGTTTCTCCTCTTAAGGACACGGCGTACGTCTTCAGCAGTTTTTTCCCATGTTGCTTCTCCGAAGCAATCCTCTAACTTTCGCTTCTGGGACACTGCTTCATCTCTTGTTCAGTGCATGCTGGACACTATACCGATTCATCACTTCCTCCTCACACTTCTTGATGCTAGACTTCAACTTCTCTTCAAGATCGGAAATTTGCTGCTTCAGCTTATCTTCCCTCTTCTTGTTGTTGGTGAGTGTAGCATTCCAAGTCTTATTGCAAGAAGATATCTCTCGGTGTGCTGCGTCGAGCGCTTTCTTTTTGGCTTCCAGCATGTCATGGGAGCTTCTGAACTCTTGCCCCAGACGTTCGCGCTTTTTCTTTTCCTCGGTCAACTCAGATCCTAACCTGTTTACCAGCTCAATCTGTTGTTGGAAAGCATATACAGCCTTGTTTTTCTCACTGCGTGCCTGGGCTAGCTCTTGCTCTAACCCTTCATTAATCTTTATCAAGGCTTCTTTCTCTCTCACAACTTGTTCATAGACTTCCCTAGAAACAGTAGTCGGCTTTTCTACCGGAACGGGAACAAGAATTGGTGCATCTGGAAACGGCATCTTCAACTGACTAGCCCTCTCCTGAATCCAAACTCTATAAGGTGCATAGGCTTGACAGTCATTCTTTCCTAACAACGGCTTCCCTTTGCGGTTAATACGCGTCCAGGCATGTCGCAACTTGGCTAATAACTCCCCCCTCACGTCACCGGTGAAGTACAGAGATTCCTGTACTTCTTCCTCCCGAGGTGGATTCTTCAGCGCATATCCGAACTGGCGAATGAATAAAGAGGGGTTGTAGTTGATACACCCTTTTCTTCCTATCAATGGCACATTAGGGTACCCAGCACAGCTAAAGATGAGCTCAGATCCCAACAGGTCTCTATCAAACCACTCCATATCTTCCGACGATAGCCTCATCAAGCATTCTGGCCAACCAACTGGAATTGTAGTCTCTGCAGCAGATCCTCTCTTAGGAAGATGACTCTCAAACCACATACTCAATAAGGGTACACAAAGATGAACATTCTTCCCTCTTCCCTTCTCATTCTTGTAATGCAGTGAGTGGTAGAGGTCTCCGAGTAAGGTAGGTACAGGATTACCAGCGGCAAACAAGTAGAAAGCATCGAAGTCCACAAAATCCGGTATATTGGGGAATAGTACTATGCCATAAATGCACAAGGCCAACACAGCGTTGAAAGCAACCCAGCACCCATTCTTGGCGTACTCTTGGGCTTTACCCACTAAGAACTGAAATGAGAAGCCTGGAACTCCCCGGGAAACAGTAGTCACAAGTTCAGAAGCATCAATATGCAAGGCTTTTGCCAATTCCTCCGGCTTAGGTTTGGCATCATAATGAATGAACGGAACCTGGTTCTGCACGGGCAGCTCAACATACTCAGCGTATTCCTCCAGGGTTGGTCCCATAATAAAGTCAGAGAACGTGAAACACCTCAAAGCAGGGTCGTAGAATTGCATCAAAGCATACAGCCCATCTAACTCTACCTCTGTAGGTTTGCACACCAATCTCAGTAATCTACCATAGCTCATCCGGAAACTCCTACGAACACCCTCATCAGCAAGAGAGATCAACCCCAGTAACGGAACAATATCAGGCGTAGGCAATTTGTAAGCAACCGTTCTCCTTAAGCTAGTCATGATCACAACTCAGAAGTCTGGGCACTAGAACTAGGGAAATGCAAATGCACCTGCAGCACAGACACACGTTAGTGAAATGCAAATGATAATGGATATGCGGGGATGCAATGCAAGTAACATTCAACAGGGACCGAAGCTGCAGTTGAATAGCCTAAACCCAATCAAGAAAGGTCTCATATAGACCATCCAGAAGTCATCAAACCCTGGTCTCCGATAGACCTAAAATAAAACTCCAATACTGGTCTCTGACAGACCTCAAATCATAACTCCAACTGGTCTCTGATAGACCTCAAATCACATCCATAATTGGTCTCTGACAGACCTCATAACTTTCCAACTGGTCTCTGACAGACCTCAGAACACATCTCCAAATGGCCTCTGACAGACCTCAGAATACATCTCCAAAGGGTCTCTGACAGACCTCAGAATACATCTCCAAAGGGTCTCTGACAGACCTTATAACTCTCCATAAATAACCAGGATCTCTGGTCAAGAAATAACCGGTAGTCTGGAGGTCTAGTTACCTGCACAACCCTGAATCCCCTCACGGGTGGGTGGCCCTATAACTGGCACAAGGTACGGCATCCTATGCGGTCGTCGGCGTCACAGACTTTCAGGGTTGATGATACGATTCCCAGAAGGAGTGGCATCATCAATTCCTGAAGAGGCCTCACTCAGCCAACTTCCAAATGATCGGTCCCCAGAGTCGACAATCCAACTAACCAGCAACCCACGCCAACCAAAGGAAGGGGCAGGAGGCCAACCAGAGGAACCTCGTCTGAGTGTAGATTTCATGGGACACCAAAGCAAGCAAAGCAAGCGGGCGCCCACTAATTTCTACTCTAATTCTAGGTGCACTCAAGCCCAGGTCCGGCTTATCTCTCAATATCAGAACACCCGTCACACCCCAAATACAGCAATAATAATCAATATGCAAAGCTGAAAAAATACAGGGTTAGAAATATAAAATAACTCCATACAAAATCCTCGACGGGAAAACAAGCGTTAGGATTGACTCTCTCAAGGGACGTTGGATCCCAAATGCATAAGAACCATCGCAGTCCTTAGCAACCAGGGGACGTTGGATCCCCAGCAGAGTCGCCAGCTGTCGCTACTGCGAAAATCGGCGCCGGCTGACAGAAGAGTCGCCACCGTGCGTTATTTATCCCACGGGAGGGAAAGGAAACGCTCAGAGTAAACCTCGCACAACACGGGAAAGGTATGGTCTTCGCAACCAAAACCTGGATTCGGGAGTCGGTTACGCAAGGGGAAGGTATTAGCACCCCTCACGTCCGTCGTACTCGACGGGATCCACGCTTGTTTTCGGGTATGGATTGTTATTCTATCTAAACTATAGGTCAAGGGTTAAAAAGAAAATAAAATGAAAATAAAATGACTCGGCAAAGTATCGCACTTTATGCCTACGTATTCCCGTCTGGAACGAGAAATCAGAGTCAACGTAGTTCGCCTACCTACGGGAAAGGAGGGGAAGGTTGCTCGCTAGGATATCGCATCCTATGCCTACGTACTTTCATACGGCATGAAAGATCAGAGCAAACGTAGTTCGGGCCACGTACGACACAAGCTTGTCTTGGTTGATTTTATTCCTTCTGAAAAAGGTCTTCTTGATTAACAGTCCCGGCGGATAAAAATGACGTTTTGATGAGTTCACATTCTTTTACGGAAGAAGTGTCTTTTGTTGTGTTTGAAATCTTTATGTGTTTTTCTGTTTGTTTTGAGAAAGAAAGAGACAGAACTCTAACCTACGGTTCTGAAGGGGAACAAACTAACCTAATGTTATCATGCATGGGTTAAGACCTAGTGTCTATCATGCTCCTCTCTTGCGCAGAGAGAAACAGAGATCCTAAGGGATAGGCAGAAACAGAAACAATATCAGATATATACAGTAAAACAGTAAAATGCATGGATGCAACAGTACAAGCGAGGCAAGGGAGTCCCACTCAACCTCGAACCTAGAAAACAATAGGCAAAAGTGAACAGGCTTCACTTTCAACCCAGCAGGGTAAACAGCAAACAATACAGTCCAGAAAACCAATCAATACATCAGCAAATGAAATGCAACAGCAAAAATAAACAGCATCAGCAGCTCAGCATCTGGCTTCAAGCAATCTCCATTCAGCTACAGGCTTCAACAAGCATCAATCTCCATCTTCATGACCTTCAGGCAAGGGTTTTGATCATCAGTCTTCTATCTGCAATGGCTTTTCTTCAAGCTCAAGCCTCCAGGATGAGGGATCAGTCACAAGAGTGAATGGGGTGTTAAGCAATCAGCTGACTACCAAAGGTGGTGAACAGACTGCTTCTAACACAAAGAGACATTTTCTCTCAAGAGTTCTATCTCATAGACACTGTCACCAAGCCTTCCAAAGGAAGGGGGTGAGTGTCTTAGAGAGACTCTGAATCACAGAGAAGAATGGATGCAGACAAGGCAATCCATGTTTGAGAAACAATCATTCTAATCTAGAGCTCTGCCTAGCTCCTAAACCCTAGTCTCCTTAGCAGCTGCTAGCAAGAATCTCCTCCTCAACTCTGACAATTGATCTTCAATCTTTGAATCTCCAATGATCTTCATCTTCACAAATCTTCAGCTTCCCCAGGGCCCCCAGACAAACCCAATACCCAATCAAACAATCAACAATCCCCAGAGGGCACACCACACCAGACAACAGATATACAGACAGTAATAATAGCAGTAGGGGAATCTTAACTTTTCTAAGGGATCTAGTAGCTACCCATAGCCCATATAGTCCCATAACTAATCTATTTGAATCCTAAGTCTTAAGGGAAATGAAATCAAACTCATAAGTTGTCACTTAAAACCCTAGTTTTGTACATGATGTTCAAGCATTTATTAATCACCCAAAATTAACCTCTAAAAATAGAAACTAAAATATTTCTACAAGCTTAATATCTCATCTAAACAATATAAAAAGAATGACCAAAAAATATTAAAGCATGTGAGAGAACAAAAATCATAAAAATGATGCATGAAATGAAACTATTTAATATGACATTTATTTAGAAAATATGGAAAAAATATGAAATAAAACTAAAAATGAAATTTTATTTTCCTATAATATTCTAGACATTTTAATGAAAATATTGTAAAAAGAATGGATTAAAATGCATTTTTTATGAATTAGTTATGAATTTATGAAATTGGTAAAATATCAAAGTGGAATTAAGAAAATAAAATGAATTAAAATGAATGAGGGGGGGTGCATTCAGAAATCTCGCCCAGTTATATCCAGGATGGGCCTCATAATGGGGGTGCAGATAGCGCCTTTGACAAAGCCCAGAGTTACTCAGAATCAATGAAAATAAAAGAAGAGCGCTGGGGGTGAGAATAGCGACAAATACACGTTGCAATTGGATTGGGCCTATGCACTGGGGGTGGGATTAGCACGATTCAACTCAGGCCCGCCCGTTTCAATTAATGAAACGGCGCGTTTTGGCCTCAACTCAAATTCCCTCCAAATAATCAGATTAAATGTAGGCCACACGATCACGCTATTAGTCAAAAGTCCTACTCAAAATATACGGCCACGATTATGTCTTCCCCAATGGTTCTGAACTTAGGGTTTTGACTCCATGAGAGCCATGCACGAGCTATTTTCCTCCTCTCTGTTCTCCATCTCCAAGCCACGAATCAACATGCCATAAACATGAAAGTTGCTCAGGATTTCTTCCTCTACAATCCTAGGGCATCAGTTTTCTTTGAAATTCACCACAACGACAAACACGATTGAATCAACATCTGGTCACCATGAGATTACACTGATATGCACCAACTCAATTCTTCTTCAAACTTAACCTAAACTAATCTACACATAATGGAGATTAACCTGCGCTATCCAACTAACATTATGATGCCCTAACCTAATAGATCTTCACCCTAACAGTTTGTTGCACCTGTTAACAACCATCACCAAATCGTTCCAAATTCATCTAAACTAATCTCCTAACCACCTAGATCAAATCTACACTAACAACAACATGCCAAACTAACTAGATCAAGCAGTTTGAATGAAAACTTACCTAGTGAGAAATCTTGAGAAACAGCTATGGAAGATGTGGATCTGAAGCTTTTAAGTGTTGGATCTTGATCAACAAGCTCAGTAATCAATTCTGTATGCAATATTTTGGAGCTTCCTTGCTTGAATTATGCTGTCCAATGGAATTTGCAACTTTGATGTTCTTGAAAAAAAGCACTCGAAAATGGATGAGAATCACCAAAACCTTGCTTCAATCCTGATCTATGATGATAATGGAGCAAGATTGAATCAATGTGGATGATGATTTTGTGAAGAATTTGAGAGAATTGCAATGAAACTTCAATGAAAAGAATGAGGGAATTTGTGAAATTCTTGGTGCAAATGAAGCCAACCCTTGCCAAATTCTCCTTTCATGAATATATAGACCCCAATGGTACATTCTAGATCCATCTTGCACATTCCCTTGTTTTCCAACTTTGGTTCATTTTGATTATGTTTCTTAAAAGGCAAGCAACCATGGATAACTTTCTTTTTCCCTTCTAAACTCAAAAAAGTGCTTGAACCATTGTTCTTAGAATTGTTTTTCCATTCAAAATCATATATTGGAAGTCTCCATTTGGACTTGTAAATCTCCCAAACCATTTTTCAATTTGAAATTATTCACTTTATAAGCCTTTTTAGTTCATATTTTGACCAATCATGCAACTCCATGCTATGAGCTTCTCCAATAATTTGTGACCTTCTTTCTAGACTTAAAATCCCATTTGGAGCAAGTTTGATGTTGTAAGTTTTTCCATTTGAGGCCTCCTTGTATGAGTTTTGGGTATAGGTTAAAATGACCTGTAATTCACAAATGCCCAAAATACCCTTTGCTTGCCAAGACCATAAGTTGAGTTCTCCCCATCATATGAAGGCATGCCATACCATTCTAGAAAGCTAAGACAATGAGGAACAATTCTCATGTTGACCAAGAATTCATTTGAAATCTCCTTGAGGGGCAAAACTAGCTTGGAAGTCAAGTCACTTTCACAGACAAAAATTCAGATACCTCAGATGACCTGTAACTTGCAAGGACCATAACTTGAGTTCTATAAATCTCCTTGAGGTCTTCCACCACTCAAATTAAAGGTCTTGAGATCCTCTACAAGTTTCATGTTGGCCAAGAAGCCATTTGAAGCTAGCATTTTGACTTATCTTGCTTGGAAATTTGACCTAAACTAGGGGATTTTACAGAGAAACCCTAATTTAGTAACTCCTCTTCTCCTTGATTTCTCTTGAATTCTCCTTGGCATATCTCCATATCCTTCTTCATATGTTCAATGTTGATCCCCACATCTCTCCAATAGACTTGAATGCCCTCTTAAGTCAGTCAATTGACCTAGGGTTGACCTAGGGTTGACCCAGATGAAACCCTAGTTGACTGTCTTCAGCTGTAACTCTTGTGCTCACATCAACAACTTGTTTTCTTCTCCAAATGACTTTATAAGTCTCTCAAGATGTCTAGATGCTCTCCATGCTTTCACTTCACAGCTCACAACCCTCTTGTTGATCCTCAGATATCCTCAGCTAGGAGATGGACTCAAGGCTTGATCTGCTGAATTCTTTGCTTCCAAATTCTTTCCTGATGACTTGAGTAGGATGGAATTAGGATAATGACCTCTTGATAGGCCTCTAGAGATGAGAATAATGATTGGTCCCCTGTTGAATGACTTGCTATGCTCATGCTATGCAGATGGTTAGTCTATGTACATGACTCTATATGCAAATGCTAATGATAATGAAACATAAATCCAAGGAGTAAGGTTGGGCAAATTTTAGGGTGCAACACCACCCTCTCATACGCCCTCAATTCTCCATGAAAACAAATTCTGCAAAGATCAAAGTCGTTATATTTCTTCCCCTCTACACAACCACAACAATAGCTTCCTCTAAAACTCAACCAAGAAACGAACCCGATAGGTAGAACATCCTGAACCCATCATTTTCACCTGATATCAACCATTCCAATTCTCACTAATTTTTACCCTATCCTAATCTACACCTTATGCTGATCAATCTGAGCTATGGATCCAAGATTATCGTGCAATAAACTATGAGTTACAAACCCTAACAGTCTTGGTACACCTATGGCAAACCTCATGAAACTTCCTCAAACTTTGTGAAATCCATCCTCTAACCTATCTTAACAGTTCTAACCTAACAAATCTCTATAATTCTAACTAAAACAAGCAAATCGAATGAGAAACCAACCTGGTGTAAATGATGAAAATAGGTGCTGAATTCTTCCAATCCAATGATTGCAGTGCTTGGAGAATGATCAGTGAGCTTGATCTTGAGTTCTGTATGCAATGGATCTTGTGCAAACTCCTTGAATCTTGCAATTGAAACTTTCTTGCACCTTGGATGATGAAGTTGTACGACACGATTCCTCTTCAATTCAACCAAATTTTTATGTGAATTCTGATCTATGAAAGATGTTGATGATGATCAAATCAAGAAAAATGGAAATTGATAGAGATTTTGTGGAGTTTGAGATGCTTTTGCAAATTGGAAGATTGAAGTGTAACTTGGTATTATGAGCACAATGAATCACCAAACATGGCATGAAGCCACTCAATGCAATATATAGATGTCATTGGAAAGTCCTAGAACTTTGGAGAAACTTCCCATGCACACTTTCCCTTGGATTTGGATTATGTAACTTCCTTTGTAAGTAACCAAGCATATCTTTCAATTCTTGAACCAAAATCAAAAATAAACTTTTGCCAATGTTCTTAAAACATTTTTTCCAATCAAAATGACCTATAATTTCACCCCATTTGGCCAAACTATGAAAAATCTCAATTTTAGGTCATTTTTCATTCATTAAATTCACCAATTTTGAAACATTGAGCTATGAGTCTTTCCAAACTTTCATGGTCACTTTTCTAGACTCAAAATGTCATTTGGAGCAAGTTTGATGTTGTGAAGTTTTCCATTTGAAGCTTCCTTGTATGAGTTTTGGGCATAGGCTTGAAATGACCTGTAATTCTCAGATGACCAAAATACCCTTTGCTTGCCAAGACCATAAGTAGAGTTCCACAAATCATATGAAGTCATACCATACCATTCTAGAAAGATAAGATAATTAGGAACAACTCTTATGTTGACCAGAAATTCATTTGAAATCTCCTTGAGGGGTAAAAGTTGCTTGGAAGACAAGTAACTTTTACAGACAAAATTTCAGATACCTCAGATGACCTGTAACTTGCAAGGACCATAACTTGAGTTATATAAATCTACTTAATGTCTTCCACCACTCAAATTAAAGGTCTTGAGATCCTCTACATGTTTCATGTTGGCCAAGGATTCATTTGAAGCTTTGATTGTGACTTATCTTGCTTGGAAGTTTGACCTAAATTAGGGGATTTTACACAGAAACCCTAATTTAGAAACTCCTCTTCTCCTTGATTTCTCTTGATTTCTTCTTAGCATAACACCATATCCTTCTCTATAGGTCAAATGATGAACCCCACATCTCTCCAATAGACCTTAATGCCCTTCAATCAATCAATTGACCTAGAGTCGACCCAGAGTTGACTCAGATTAAACCCTAGTTGACTGTCTTCCACTGCAACTCTTGTGATCATACCAATGACCTGTTTCCTTCTCCAAATGACTTTCTAGGTCTCCCATGATGGCTAGATACCCTCCATGCTCAATTCACAGCTCACAACTTCTTTGATGACCTTCAGATACCCTCAGATAGGAGCTAGATTCACTGCTTTGTCCAATGACCTCTCTAGGTTTCAATTTCTTTCTAATGACTTGGATATGCTTGAATTTGAATAATAACCTCTTGATAGGCTCACAGAGATGAGAATAATACTTGGTCCCTTGTTGGATAACTTGTTATGCTATGCTATGCAGATGATTAGACTAGGTACATAACTTTATATGCAAATGCTAATGCAATTGAAACATAAAGCAAGTGAAAAAGGTTGAGCAAATTTTAGGGTGCAACAGCTGCCCCTATTCAAGCGACTTGGACCCGATTGGGTGAAGAGCGAACAACCTTCAAACATTCGCGGTACGAGACGGTTGAATACTAAGAACCCGGAAATTTGCCAACTGCAGAAATAAACTGCACCACTGCTTGGGGAACGACATCCATCAACTGAATCTAACTGTTATAGCAACCAACTGATCCATTAGCGACGTGCTGGGGATTATTTTCATCAGCCTGAAAAAGATTCTATCATCACAGGGATAGAACTAAACTTGTCCATGTTAGGACGCCTGTGTCGTCAACACGAAGAAATCTCAACTAAAACTTGTCCACGTTAGGACTCCACCTGCCGTCAACCCGGAAAAATCTCGGCAGCTTCGCTGGGGATAACTCGTCTGCATTCTATCAGAAATAAATCGTCCATGTTAGGAATAAACTCTTCCACGTTAGGAATAACACCGTCCACGTGAGGACTAAGACTTCGTCTGGATCTGTCCACGTCAGGACTAAACTTTCTAGGTTATGAATACATCGTCCACGTTAGGACTCACCCTTCCACGTTAGGAATAAACTTCTTTCCATCTTGTGAGTAACATCTTTCCATGTAAGGAATGCATCTTTCCACGTAAGGAATACAATTTTCTTTCCACGTAAGGAAACCATCTTCTTTCCACGTAAGGAAACCATCTTTCCACGTAAGGAATCAACTTCTTTCCACGTAAGGAATACAACTCATCTTGATCTGTCCACGTAAGGACTCCCATCTTTCCACGTAAGGAATACAATCTCTCCACGTAAGGAATCCAACTTTCCACGTAAGGCATAACTTCTTTCCACGTAAGGAATAATTTCTTTCCACGTAAGGAATTAGCTTGTCCAAGTTAGGACTACATCGTCCACGTTAGGACCCACGTTTCGTCTTGATTTGTCCATGTCAGGACTCAACTCTTGACTCGCTGAGGAAAGAAAATTTGTCCACGTCAGGACTCATATCTCAACCTGCTGAAGAAATAAAACTTGTCCACGTAAGGACTCATGCTGCGTCAACACGAAGGAAGAGAAATCTGTCCACGTCAGGACTTGCGCACCTTCGACTCGCTGGGGAAATAAAACTCGTCCACGTCAGGACACACACTTTGCCAGCACGAAGAAGGATAAATTTGTCCACGTCAGGACTCGCGCCTCTTATCATCACGAAAAACTATAAACTTGTCCACGTCAGGACGCACATTTCACCATTACGAATAAAGATGTCTGCTGGAAATAAGTGGTACACGTCAGGACACCAACACGAAGAGTAATCAACTTTTGTCAATGTCATGACTTTACGTTCAATAAATACCAAGAAATCAAATCTGTCCACGTTAGGACTAGCACCTCTTATCAGCCCGGGGAAATAAATCTGTCCATGTTAGGACCCCCACTTCTCTAGCACGAGGAAAACCCGTCAATATAGGAATAAATTGTCCACGTCAGGACTCATTTCTCCATTGATCCCAACCCACAAACTTCTTAGCACTGACGTGACAGCGACTTTGAAGCGGACTCTACTGGGGATATTTGGAAACCAAACTACCGGACGCCTGTTCTGATAATCGGCGGCAGCCTCTGAAGTTCTGATTCATGAAACCCTCTGATGACAAATAACTCTGCTTGGGAATGAGGAGAGCTTTTGCCTACTAACTCTGGCGGGGAAAACAAGAGAAATTTACACAAGTAACTCTGTTCGGAGACAAAGAGAACTTCATCATGATAACTCTGTGGGGAATACTGTCGAAACTGACACTTTCGTTGAATGTCTCATGTCGAGATCTTGGATGTTTGGTAATTCATTTGAGCAAGAGCTCCTTCCACCTGCAAGAGAGCAATACTTGAAACAAACAGTTAGCCAACCCGGTTTACGTTCCAAAATGCATATGTTTGACAATGATACAATGCTCCATTCGACATGGAAATGCTACGCGTTTTATTCGGTGGATGCAAATATGACACTATATGCCGATGCAAATGCAGACTCGAACTGCTGGGATACAGGAAACCGCTTCAGCAAAATAAATGCTGAAGATACTGCCGACTCGTGCTGGGGATAGCCAGGTGATGCAGAATTATTCCAGCAAAATAAATGCTGGAAGAGTGAAGTCGACTCAGCTGGGAAATTGGGAACTTAAACCAAGCACCTCATTAAAGTAACACCCTGCTGGGGAATATAACTCTGCTGGAGAATAGCAGATGCGCCTGGTATGATTGGACTTCTGCTGGAGAGTGAACCGGTATCACGCGGTATTCTGGCAAAATAAATGCCAAGACACACAACCAATTCTGCCGGGGAGAGTCTTAATCTTCGAATTCCAACTGGGAGGAAGGCCTTTGCTGAAAAGAGAACTCCGCAGGGGATGGAACGATCCTCTTGGGGAAAATCAACTGACTCCACTGGGGGAGAGTAAATGATCCTGCGGGGAAAGGTAAACTGTCTGAATACAGCTCACAAATCGAAAATATTAATCTTCTGAGGCTGAACCACTCTGCTCGAGATGGGGGAACCCTTCTGGGGAACACAACACTGTCTGAATACAGTCTACAATCTTGGAATCGTCCACTCTGCTAAGGATAAACGATTGGCTGGAGAATGTCCTTTGGATAAGCTACGACTAGCTGGGAAATTCGATCCTTCTTCAGTAAGGAACATTGCTATTTTGGAAAGCGCGACCTGCGTGGGGATAGAGTCTTTCGTTACGAGCTTCTGGTCCATACTGCACTCTTTTGATCATCCTCTTCGTACGGCTATGAACCCTGCAACACCATAAACAAGACGAGACAAGTCTATGCAACCAAATCTATTCAGGTTAGCGTTAGTGACATTATTTTCAGTTAATTCAAAGTTTTAGCAATTGTTGGCAAGGGCCAGTGACGTTATGCACATGCTAGTTTCAGTAAACTTAGGCGTTTTATCATGCACAAAACAGTAAAGAACTAACATCAAGTACTGAATAACGTATTTTATTGATTGGGCCCCTGAATGGGCGGAGTTTTGTACACGGGATGTAACTCCTGAAAAGAGGAAGCTACGCACAACAAATATACAAGTATGCACACGCAGCATAAATATACTGACAAATTAAATTTGTATACACATGTCGGCAACGGGATGCAGACGAACATCACGAACTGATCCTCCTATGACTCGCCCGACTCTAATGCTTTTCCCGGTATCCACACTTCCGAAGAGATTATATCTGATAATCGCCCCCTCGAGCATATTCTCCCGCACCAATGCTCACTGCAGTATCAAATTCGGACCGCAGCCATTTGCTTTTCAAATCCCTAACTTTTGCGTGAACCGCCCTTTACGGGTTTTCAGTCCACCGGGATACCCCTTTTTGCCGAAGCCGCCCAGTGTAGGTTTTCAACTTCGCGGGTGTACACTTTTTCAATTTTATCCCTAACTTTTGCCCGAACCTTTCATTCTGTTTTTGGTTCTCCAGGATGCCCCATTTTTGCCTGAACTCTCTTTTTTTTTGTCCAGCGGGTCAATTTTAAGCAAAGTATTTTTTAACTGCGTCCGAATTCACAGGCGACGTAAAGTCTTCACCGTCCATGGTGGACAACAACAACGCTCCTCCTGAAAAGACTTTTCTGACAACGTATGACCCTTCGTAGTTGGGGGTCCATTTGCCCCTGTGATCTGCCTGCAGCGGGAGAATCCTTTTCAGCACAAGGTCGCCCGTCTGAAAGCTCCGAAGATTTATCTTTTTATCATATGCTTTCTTCATTCGGCTCTGGTACAAACGACCGTATGCTAGAGAAGCTAGCCTCTTCTCATCCATTAAACTCAATTGGTTCAACCTGTCTTTCACCCATTCTGCCTCATCTAGTTGGACATCTCGCAATACCCTCAGAGAAGGGATCTCAACTTCCAATGGTAGTACTGCTTCCATTCCGTATACCAACGAGAACGGGGTTGCCCCGGTTGATGTGCGTACCGTCGTACGATAACCGTGCAAAGCGAAAGGTAGCATCTCATGCCAATCCTTATAGGTTACCACCATCTTTTGAACAATCTTCTTGATATTCTTGTTGGCCGCTTCGACAGCGCCATTCATCTTGGGTCGGTAAGGGGAGGAGTTCTGATGTTCGATCTTGAAATTCTGACAGAGCTCCTTCATCATTTTGTTATTCAGGTTTGAACCGTTATCAGTGATTATCCGCTCGGGGATTCCATATCTGAAAATGATATCTCTCTTGATGAATCTGGCCACCACCTGCTTAGTTACATTTGCGTAAGACGCCGCTTCCACCCACTTGGTGAAATAATCGATTGCTACCAGAATGAACCGATGTCCATTAGAAGCTGTCGGCTCGATCTTTCCAATCATATCGATTCCCCACATCGAGAATGGCCATGGCGATGACATCACATTCAGAGGACTCGGAGGCACATGGATCTTATCTGCATAGATTTGGCACTTGTGGCATTTCCTCGCAAACTTGAAACAATCAGTTTCCATAGTCAGCCAAAAATAACCTGCCCGCAGCAGCTTCCTCGTCATAGCATGCCCACCAGCATGCGTACCAAATGTACCCTCATGTATTTCCTCCATGAGCAGCTTTGCCTCTTTTTCGTCCACACAACGCCGCAGCACCAAATCGTGGTTTCTTCTGTATAAGACACCATCCGGATTCAAATAGAAATTACCCGCCAATCTCTTGAGAGTCTTCTGATCTTGACTGGATGCCCCAGCCGGATACTCTTTGTTCTTCAGGAAGTTGAGGATATCAAAATACCATGGTTTGTCGTCAGAAGCTTCGTCAATAGCAAATACGAAGGCAGGTCTGTAAAGCCGAGAGATAACAATGCTGGGAGCCTCGTTCCAGAAGTTGACTTTGTACATGGAAGACAAAGTGGCCAGGGCGTCAGCCATCTGATTCTCCGCTCGCGGTACATGATGCAATTCAACCTTGTCAAAGAAAGGCAGCAATCTCCTCGCATAGTTCATGTATGGTATCAAATTGGGTTGCCGTGTCTCCCATTCCCCTTTTATCTGATTCACCACCAGAGCTGAATCTCCGTATACGTCCAGATTCTTGATTCGCAAATCAATGGCTTCTTCCAGCCCCATTATACAAGCTTCGTATTCGGCTTCATTATTGGTAACTGAAAAGGTCAATCAAGCAGTAAACGGGATGTGCGACCCGTGTGGAGTAGTGATGATTGCCCCTATTCCGCTACCGTAAGCATTCACGGCTCCATCAAAGATCAACTTCCATTTGGAACCCAATTCCGGTCCTTCGTCTGGCAACGGCTCTTCACAATCTTTCATCTTTAGGTACATGATATCCTCGTCAGGAAAATCAAACCTCATCGATTGGTAATCTTCAATAGGCTGCTCTGCCAGATACTCAGACAGTACACTCCCCTTTATAGCCTTCTGCGAGACATACTGGATGTCATATTCAGTCAAGACCATCTGCCAACGGGCAATTCTCCCCGATAATGCTTGCTTTTCGAATACATATTTGATAGGGTCCATCTTCGAGATGAGCATGGTTGTATGATTCAGCATGTATTGCCTCAAACGCTTAGCGGCCCAGGCTAGCGCGCAACAAGTTTTTTCAAGCATTGAATATCGAGATTCACAATCTGTAAATTTCTTACTCAAGTAATATATCGCATGCTCTTTTCTTCCTGTCTCGTCGTGTTGACCGAGAACACAACCCATGCTTCCCTCAAGAACTGTCAAATACATAATCAAGGGTCTCCCTGCCACTGGAGGTATCAAAATAGGAGGCTCCTGCAAATACTGCTTTATTTTATCGAACGCCTTTTGACAATTTTCGTTCCACGTTACAGTTTGATCTTTTTTCAACAGCTTGAACAATGGTTCACACGTAGCAGTTAGGTGAGATATGAACCGAGCGATGTAGTTCAATCTCCCCAAAAACCCGCGCACCTCTTTTTCTGTTCTTGGCGTCGGCATCTCTTGTATTGCTTTTATTTTAGCAGGGTCGACCTCTATTCCTTTTTCGCTCACGATAAACCCCAGCAGTTTGCCCGATCTCACCCCGAAGGTGCACTTGTTAGGGTTCAGTCTCAGCCTGAACTTCCTAAGCCTTTTGAATAACTTCAGCAGATTCACCAAATGCTCTTCCTCCGTCTGGGATTTGGCAATCATATCATCAACATAAACTTCGATCTCTTTATGCATCATATCATGAAAAAGAGTCGTCATTTCGCGCTGATACGTTGCCCCAGCATTCTTCAGTCCGAAGGGCATCACTTTGTAACAAAATGTTCCCCAAGACGTTATGAAAGTAGTCTTCTCCATGTCCTCTGGCGCCATTTTAACCTGATTATAGCCCGAGAAGCCATCCATGAAGGAGAATACGGAGAATTGAGCAGTGTTGTCAACTAGCACATCGATATGAGGAAGCGGAAAATCATCTTTCGGGCTCGCTTTATTTAAGTCACGGTAATCTACGCATATTCTCACTTTACCGTCTTTCTTTGGCACTGGTACGATGTTAGCGACCCATGAGGGATATTTTGTCACAGCTAGGAAACCAGCATCCCACTGTTTCTGAACCTCTTCTTTGATCTTCACTGCCATATCTGGTCTAGTTCTGCTCTTTTGCTTGACCGGCGGGCATTCTTCTTTCAACGGCAGACGATGCACAACCATATTTGTATCGAGCCCTGGCATATCTTCATACGACCAAGCGAACACATCACTATACTCTCTGAGCATTTCAACCAGTCTTCGCTTGATGTCGTTCTGCAGCGCGGCTCCTATACGGATGTTCTTTTCAACCCCTTCCGACCCCAGATTAATAATTTCGATGACCTCTTCGTGAGGCAGAATGACACGCTCTTATTGCTTCACCAACCAAGACAATTCTTCGGGAACGTCACCATCTTCAACAACCTCTTCTTCGGCCTGAAATACCGGGTGCTCAAAGTCGGGACGAGTCATAGGTGGGTTAAGGATGTCATCTGAAAATGTTATCCTGCAAAAGGAATGGTTAAATGCTTCAAAATGCGTATAAAGCGAATAACCACGTTGCCATTTTATTGAAAAATACAAAACAGGAAAAACAGGGATCGCAATATTTGCACATAAAAAACGCCTTTTATTTAATGATAAACACGCAATGTTCATAACAGCACAGCCCTAAGCAAATCATGATGCCCCGGGCAAGACATCAGATTGTTCAACAATTAAAAAAAACAAAGCATTACTGTTTAAGAGTCACAGGAACAATCTCCTGAATAGACCAATTGCACAAGCCCTGTCCTGGCACGCTCGGCTGAATCCAGGCGTCCATATCGCAGTCGCTGTCTCCTTCGTCAGACTCTGAAGCAGCGTTGATGGTCTCATGACATACTCCACTGGCAGTGATGGTTATTGGTCCTCTAAAACGGGGTGCCCCCACAGCAGGTGTTGATGACGACGGTTGATATCCCAACCCGAATCGGTCTATCTTCACAGGAATATCCAGCACTTTGCCCCAGCCCTTGGTCTCACCAGTCTCTACTAAAGCTTGAGCTTCCTTATACGATGAGACGGCTACCTCCGATGCTTTACTCGGCCCGGGACCTTTATCCTTGATACGCAACCCTTCAAATGCCTGGCAGGGTGTTTCGTGAATCTCTCCATTGACCTCCACATATTTAAATGACGACAGATGGCTGACCAGGATGTCTTCTTCGCCACAGACAGTAACCACGCTGTCTCCTACCATATATTTCAACTTTTGATGCAAGGTGGACGTGACTGCCCCAGCACCATGAATCCAGGGTCGTCCGAGAAGGCAGCTATATGCAGGCTGGATGTCCATGATATAAAATTCAGTCGTGAAAACCTCCGGCCCCACCTGTAGAGGCAATGTTATAGATCCAAAAACTGTTCTTCGCGTGCCATCAAATGCCCTGACTACCAAATCACTGGGCGTGCACAGGATCCCTCTGACATCTAGCTTCATCATCGCTTTCTTGGGCAGCACATTCAAAGATGATCCGGTATCTACCAGTACATGAGACATGACTGATCCTCTACACTCGACAAATACGTGCAGCGCCATATTATGCTCTCTTCCTTTCGGGGTCAAATCGAAGTCGGTAAAGCCCAAGCTGTGGCCTGCCTTCACATGTGCCAACACCCCTTCCAGCTGATTCACGGAAACATCTTGGGGTACGAAGGAAGTATCCAGTACTTTCATCAAAGCATTTCTGTGAGCTTCAGAACACAATAGCAACGACAGTATAGATATCTTTGACGGCGTCTGCTGCAGATGCTCAACAATCTTATAATCGCTTTTTCGAATCAAATGCATGAACTCTTCTACATCTTTCGATGCCACTTCTTTTTCATTCCCCTGCACAGGGACATTCTCAATCATCTTTCCCTTTCCCTTCGCTAGTCTTTCCGCCTCTACCTCAGGCGATATGAAGATTCTTCCACTCCTTGTCATACCTCCCATACCGACAACGTTGTCTACCGTCTCAGCGGGTTGCTTATTAACATCAATCTTTACTCCATCACAATACACTTCCAACCCATAGGACCATGGGACCGCCTTTGTGCTCTCGTACGGGATTGGCCCTGCCTTAGTGATAGTGATTGGTGGTCGCTGGGTCGGTGCTGTTATGGTGATCGTCTTTCGAGGAATCGTTACAGTAGCCACATCACTCTGCTTATCTGCTAATGCCCCTGCAGGTTCTTCAATTGCTGCTCGGTCAAACTGCAATGTGCCGCCATCTATTAAAGCCTGAATACCTTTCTTTAAGTCATCACACCCCCCAGCTAGGGTCCAACACTCTAAGCAATACTCGTCACATCCTGGATAGACACCCCCTTGCAATAATCGGCTCTTTATCTCGCTAAACGGCGTCTTTAGATCATCCACATTCATAATCAAATTCAAACCCTCCTCAGTTAAAATGGCATTTGCCCCATGATTGGGCATGGGCTTCTGCACTATATTCGTACCCGCCGTTCCAAAATTGATAGCTTTACTATCCAATAGATCCTGCACAACATGCTTAAACGCATGGCAACCCTCTACATCGTGGCCCGGGGTCCCAGAGTGGAATTCACAGTGCCTGCTTGCATCATAACCATACGGAGGAGTGCCTGTTATTGGCGCCAGAGTTCTCTTCTCTACCAAGTTCAAACCCAATAACGTCTGCAACAGATCTGCATACGTTGAAGGAGGCTTCTCAAACACTCTCCTTGGTTTACCCCCCTGGAATCTGCGCTGAGCATGCTGTGCCCCCTGTTGTGGCTGCTGTTGCTGTTGTTGTTGTTGTTGTTGAAATGGTTGTTGCTGAAACGGAATAGTAACGCTTGCCACCTGCTGCGGCTGATTATACTGGTTTCGACCTCTGCCCCGGCCTCGGCCTCGGCCCCTAAACACTGCGCTTGCATCGCCCTGACGGCGCCCACCAAAAGCCTTTCTATTACTGCCAGATGCAGTAGATTCCTCAGCTTGGAATCTTCCCTGCTTAATGTTACTCTCAATCTTTTCCCCCATCAGAATTAAGTCTGAGAAACTGCCCAAAGACGTTTGAAACAACTTGTCATAAAACATGCCGGTGAAGGTTCCAATGAACATGTCATTCATTTCCTTGTCTTCTAGAGGAGGATGGACCCGAGCAGCCATGTCGCGCCATCTCTGCGCATACTCTTTAAAGCTCTCACCCTTCTTCTGGGATAATCCCTGCAATTGGACCCGATTGGGTGCCAAGTCGCTGTTATACTTATAGTGAGCTACAAATGCTTCTGCCAGCTGCTTCCATGTCTTTATATGCGTTGGTTCCAATCCCATATACCACTCGAGGGAAGGACCTGACAAGCTATCTTGAAAGAAATGCATTAGCATCCTCTCATCAGTTGAATACGCCGACATCCTTCGGTAATATGACCGCACGTGTACTTTTGGACAGGTGTCCCCTTTATACTTATCAAATGCAGGAGCTTTGAATTTGATTGGCACCCTCAAGCCAGGCACTAGACCCATTGTTGACATGTCTAAGCCCACAACACTTTGATTCACGACCCCCCTCATCTGCTCTTCTAGCATTCTGATCCTTTGGGAGTCATCCATCGGCCCTTCGAAACCTCCACCGGAGAAAGCGTCCTCTTGCTGATCTTCCTGCCAGTTACCATTCCCAGCTCCATACCCATCGTATCCGTTGTTGCGGCCAACTCTAACCTGATTCATTACCGGGCCTCGCCCTCTGTTGCCGTACCCCGGAGCAACTCCAGCAGGTCCAAAAGCCATTAACCCAGCGCCATTTCCATTTCCGAATCCTCCATAACCCTGATTAGTCATGCCAAAACCGTCCTGCCCGAAGCCTTGAGCATTGAAACCATATTTCCCAGTATTATCGAATCCCTGGTCATTGAAACCGAATCCAACATTACCGAAACCATTGCCCCCCATATTATCACCCAAGTTGACATCACCAAGCCCAACGTTATGGACAGCAGTCTCGTTCCCAATTCCAACGTTATCGTTCCCAGCAGCAGTAGCGTTGTTGACATTAACAGCAGGTATATTGACTACAGGTGGAGCCACTGGTGTGGGAGTACCATCCCCGTGAACAGTGTCAACTCGCATAGACTGATGATCCTCATTCCCATGCCCAGCATTCCTTGCCAACAGAGGCTGCACCATAGCTTGCAAATTCTCCTGACCCTTTGCAATAGTCTCCATTGTCTGCATAAAGAGCGTTAGCTTCTCGCACATATCTTGCATCTCATTCTGCATTTGATCCATGATTCTTCGGCAGTTGGTGCGAGTGGAATATCGGTGTGGACGCTGATCTTCAATCCTGAAAATACCTGGTACAGTGCAGGAAATAAGATACCATCCAATAATCACCTGTAATGCAATATGAATGTGAATGCAATGCAATGTGTCTGTGCCTTAGGGAATAGCATTCCCCGATTCTAGTGTGAAGGTGCCAGTGTAGTGACAGTGCTAGCAATACAAAGATCGGAGCTGAATCGTAGAAAGCTTCATATATTGCAGAGAAATCCAATAAGCCAAGAATACAATATCACTGAGTACAGTAAGAAGGCATGACCTCAACCAACAATCCTGGTGATGGCCAGCACTATGCAAATAAAGCATACAAATTAATACATGCAACAGTCAAGTACACTCATAAGCCTGATACTCTTCTAATAACTTCTTGGTCTCTGAATGACTTGGTCGGGTAAGCAGACCCTCAACAAGCTGGTTTCTTCTCTTGAGAACACGTCGCACATCACCAGCAGTTTCCTCCCATGCCCCTTCTCCGAAGCGATCCTCTAGCTTCCGCTTCTGAGACACAGCTTCGTTCCTGCCCTCGAAGGCTTTGTTCAATGCATTCTGGAGACTATACCTGGTCATCACTTCTTCTTCATACTTCTTAATGCTAGCCTTCAACTGCTCTTCGAGGTCAGAAATTTGCTGCTTCAATTTATCTTCCCTCTTTTTATTGTTGGTCTGCGTAGCATTCCAAGTCTTGTTACAAGAAGAGATTTCTCGGTGAGCGGCGTCGAGTGCTTTCTTTTTGGACTCCAACATGTCATGGGAGCTTCTGAACTCTTGCCCCAGACGTTCACGCTTCTTTTTCTCCCCAGTCAACTCAGCCCCTAGTCTGTTCACTAGCTCGATCTGCTGTTGGAAAGCATGCACAGCCTTGTTTTTCTCACTACGCATCTGAGCCAGCTCTTGCTCTAACCCTTCATTGATCTTCATTAAGGCTTCTTTTTCTTTCACAACTCGCTCGTAGGCCTCCCTAGTAACAGTAGTTGGCTCTTCCACTGGAGTATGAACAGGGACTGGTGCAGCTGGAAATGGCATTAGTAATTGTCTTGCTCTCTCTTGGACCCAAACCTTGTAGGGTGCATAAGCCTGAAAATCATTCTTCCCTAACAGTGGCTTCCCTCTTCTGTTAATACGCGCCCAGGCATGCTGCAGCTTGGCTAGTAACTCTCCCTTCAAATCACCGGTGAAGTACAGAGATTCCTGTACTTCTTCCTCCTTTGGCGGGTTCTTCAGCGCGTATCCGAACTGGCGAATGAACAGAGAAGGGTTGTAATTGATACACCCTTTTCTTCCTATCAACGGAACATTAGGATACCCAGAACAACTGAAGATGAGCTCAGACCCCAGCAAGTCTCGGTCGAACCACTCAATGTCTTCGGACGATAGCCTCATCAGGCGCTCTGGCCAGCTAGTTGTAGTTGCACTATCCACAAAAGGTCCCTTCAGAGGAAGATGGCTCTTAAACCACATGTTCAACAGCGGCGCACAACAGTAAACAGTCTTTCCCCTTCTATTTTCATTTTTGTAGTGCAGTGAATGATAGAAGTCTCCGATCAAAGTGGGCACCGGGTTGCCAGCAACAAACAGATGGAAAGCGTCCAAGTCCACAAAGTTGGGTAAGTTGGGAAACAACACTATTCCGTAAATGCATAGAGCCAAGATAGCATTGAAGACTACCCAGCACCCGTTCTTGGCATACTCTTGAGCTTTGCCAACCAGAAAGTCAAGGGAGAAACCTGGAACCCCAAGCCAAGAAGTCACTAATAATTCAGCAGCGTTCATGTGCAAGGCCTTAGCTAAGTCCTCCAACTTGGGCTCAGCGGCAGAATGAATAAAGGGAACCTTGTTCTGTACTGGTAGCTCAGTAAACTCTACATAATCCTCGATGGTAGGCCCCAAAATAAAGTCAGCAAACATGAAACACCTCAAAGCAGGATCATAGAACTGCATCAGGGTGTACAACCCATTCATCTCGTCAGCAGTTGGCTTGCAGACTAATCTCAGCAATCTTTCATGACTCATTCTGAAACTCCTCCTAACCTCCTCATCAGCAAGAGACATCAGACCAAGTAAAGGAGTAATGTCAGGTGAAGGTAACTTGTACGCAACCGTATTCCTCAAACCAGCCATAATCAATACTCAGAAGTTCGGGCACTAGAACCAGGGAATATGTAAATGCACCTGCAGCACAGACACACGTTAATGGGATGCAATGATAATGGGTATGCAAACAATGCAATGCAAATAACATGCAACAGGGACCAAATGCCGTGGCTGAGAAGCCTGAACCATATCAAGAAGTCTCAGATAGACCCTCCAGAAGTCCTCAAACCCTGGTCTCAGATAGACCTGAAACAAAGCTCCAACACTGGTCTCTGATAGACCCCACAACATAACTCTGACTGGTCTCTGGCAGACCTCATATCATATCTCCAACTGGTCTCTGACAGACCTCATAACTCTCCAACTGGTCTCTGACAGACCTCAGAACTCTATATAAATACCCAGGATCTCAGATCAAGAAATAACCGGTATCTGAAGGTCTAGTTACCTGCATAACCCCAAACCCTCTCACAGGTAGGTGTCCTAGTAACTGACAAAGGTGTGGCATCCTATGCGGTCGTCGGCGTCACAGACTTTCAGGGTTGATGATACGATTCCCAGAAGGAGTGGCATCATCAAATCCTGAAGAGGCCTCACTTAGCCAACTTCCAAATGATCGGCTCCCGGAGTCGACAATTCATCTAACCAACAACCCCTTCGACCCAAAGGGTAGAAAAAGAAGTCAACCAGAAGAACCTCGTCCGAGTGTAGATTTCGTGAGACACTAATGCAAGCAAAGCCGGCACGCGCCCACTAATTTCTACTCTAATTCTAGGTGCACTCAAGCCCAGGTCCGGCTTATCTCTCAATCACAGAATCACCCGGCACACTACAAATACAGCAATAATATCAATAATATAATGCTGAACATAAAGGTCAGAAATATAAATCCATACAAAATCCTCGACGGGAAAACAAGCGTTAGGATTGACTCGCTTAAGGGACGTTGGATCCCAAATGCATAAGGACTATCGCAGTCCTTAGCAGCCAGGGGATGTTGGATCCCCAGCAGAGTCGCCAGCTGTCGCTACTGCGAAAATCGGCGCCGGCTAAACAGAAGAGTCGCCACCGTGCGTTATTTGTCCCACAGGAGGGAAAGGAAACGCTCAGAGTAAACCTACCGCAAAGACGGGAAAAGGCATGGTCGTCGCAACCAAAACCTGGGTTCGGGAGTCGGTTACGCAAGGGGAAGGTATTAGCACCCCTCACGTCCGTCATACTCAACGGGATCCACGCTTGTTTTCTGGTAAGGATTGTTATTCTATCTACTCTATAGGTTTGGGGTTAAAAGAAAAGAAAATGAATCGGCAAAGTATTGCACTTTATGCCTACGTATTCCCGTCTGAAACGAGAAATCAGAGTCAACGTAGTTCGCCTACCTACGGGAAAGGAGGGGAAGGTTGCTCGCTAGGATATCGCATCCTATGCCTACATACTTTCATACAGCATGAAAGATCAGAGCAAACGTAGTTCGGGCCACGTACGACACAAGTCTGTCTTGATTGATTTTATTCCTTCTGAAAAAGGGGTTTCCTGATTAACAGTCCCAGCGGACAAAAATGACGTCTTGATGAGTTCACATTCTTTTACGGAAGAAGTGTCTTTTATTGTGTTTGAAATATTTATTGTGTTTTTCTGTTTTGTTTTGAGAAAGAAGAGACAGAACTCTAACCTACGGTTGAAAAGGGAATCAAACTAACCTAATGTTATCATGCATGGGTTAAGACCTAGTGTTTATCATGCTCCTCTCTTGCGCAGAGAGAAACAGAGATCCTAAGGGAATAGACGGAAACAGAAACAATAGCATATATACAATAAAGCAGTAAAATGCATGGATGCAGCAATACAAGCGAGGCAAGGGAGTCCCACTCAACCTCGAACCTAGAAAACAATAGGCAAAAGTGAACATAATTCACTTTCAACCTAACAGGTTAAACAGCAAGCAATACAGTCAGGGAAAACCAATCAATACATCAAGCAATAAACAGCTAAAATAAACAGCCACAGCAGCTCTGCACCAACATCTGTGTTCAAGTCATCTCCAAACAGCTACAGGCTTCAAGCCTCATCTTCACAGCCTTCAGGCAAGGTCTTTATCATCAGTCTTCCATCTGCAATGGCTTTTCTTCAAGTCTTAATCTCCAGGATGAATATCAGTCAACAAGATGGAATGAATGTTAAACAGTCAACTGCCTACCAAGGGTGGCTCATTAACTGTTAACATTATACTGACAGTTTTCCCTCAAAAGTTCTATCTTTCAAATACATTCACTGATCCTTCCAAAGGAAGGAGGTGGATATTTGAAAGAGACTTCGAATCACAGAGAAAGGATGGAGGCAGACAAAGCCTTCCATGTTTGTGAATCAAGTGTTCTACTCTAGAGCTCTGCCTAGCTCCTAAACCCTATAGCCTCAACAGCTGCCAGCAAAGGATGCTCCTCATCAACTCTGGAAGTTGGACTTCATTCTCTTGATCTCCAATGGTCTTCATCATCACAAGTCTTCAGCTCTCCCAATCCCCAAGCAAACCCAATACCCCACACAGACAAATGAAATAACCCTAGAGAGGGCACACCACACAGTCAAACCAATATAAGCAGTATACTGATAGTAATAGTTGAATAGGGGAAACCTAGACATTTCTAAGGGATCTATTAGCTACCCATAATCCCTATTGTCCCATACCCCAAAGATTCAATCTACAACTCCTAAGGGAAATGATTTAATTCTCCTATGTTATCTCCTAAACCCTAGTTTTGATCATGTTATTCACACCTAAACAAAACACCTAAAAATTAAGTCCTAAAAATATGAACTAAATTTATATACAAGCTAACATTCTATACTGATCAACCTAAAAAGAATGGATCAAAAATATAAAAGCATTTAATCAAACTAAAATTAACAAATTCATGCATTAAACTAAACATTATTTAATCCTATTAAAAAGAAAAATATGCTAAAAATATAAAAATAAAATGAAATTGGAATTTTTTGTATGATAATTTTCTTGACAGAATTATGAACAATATGCAAAAAGAACCAATTAAAATCATGCATTTTTCAATTATTTATGATTTTTCAAAGAATTGAAATGAATTAAGAAAATAATGGAATTAAATGAGATGAGGGGGTGCCATGAGTAATTAAATGCAGTTGAAATAAAGGATGGGCCCAGACTGGGGGGCGTGCATAGCAAGCGCGTCTGGGCCCAATGTAAACAGAAAACATGACAAAAAATAAAAAAAAGGATGGAAACGGTGCCAATAGCAAGGTTTTTAGTTCAAAATGGTTTGGGCCTGGCATTTGGGGTGTGATTAGCAACGGATGATAAAGCCCAGTCAGAAAAATAAATGAAACGGTGCGTTCTGGTTGAGTCTCTCCCTCCAAATTTCTTTTTAAACGTGAGCCATACGATCAGATCCTAAGTCAATGAGAAAGACCTCATCCAACGGACATCAGGTATCTTCTCCAAGTGGCTAGGGTTTCATCCATGGAAGCTCCATGCACGAGCTTAAAGACCAGATATTCCACCCTCTCATACGCCCTCAATTCTCCATGAAAATAAATTCTGCAAAGAGCAAAGTCGCTCTATTTCTTCCCCTCTACACAACCACAACAATAGCTTCCTCTAAAACTCAACCAAGAAACGAACCTGATAGGTAGAACATCCTGAACCCATCATTTTTCACCTGATATCAACCATTCCAATTCTCACTAATTTTTACCCTATCCTAATCTACACCTTATGCTGATCAATCTGAGCTATGGATCCAAGATTATAGTGCAATAAACTATGAGTTACAAACCCTAACAGTCTTGGTACACCTATGGAAAACCTCATGAAACTTCCTCAAACTTTGTGAAATCCATCCTCTAACCTATCTTAACAGTTCTAACCTAACAAATCTCTATAATTCTAACTAAAACAAGCAAATCGAATGAGAAACCAACCTGGTGTAAATGATGAAAACAGGTGCTGAATTCTTCCAATCCAATGCTTGCAGTGCTTGGAGAATGATCAGTGAGCTTGATCTTGAGTTCTGTATGCAATGGATCTTGTGCAAACTCCTTGAATCTTGCAATGGAAACTTTCTTGCACCTTGGATGATGAAGTTGTATGGCACTATTCCTCTTCAATTCAACCAAATTTTTATGTGAATTCTGATCTATGAAAGATGTTGATGATGATCAAATCAAGAAAAATGGAAATTGATAGAGATTTTGTGGAGTTTGAGATGCTTTTGCAAATTGGAAGATTGAAGTGTAACTTGGTATTATGAGCACAATGAATCACCAAACATGGCATGAAGCCACTCAATGCAATATATAGATGTCATTGGAAAGTCCTAGAACTTTGGAGAAACTTCCCATGCACACTTTCCCTTGGATTTGGATTATGTAACTTCCTTTGTAAGTAACCAAGCATATCTTTCAATTCTTGAACCAAACTCAAAAATACACTTTTGCCAATGTTCTTAAAAAATTTTTTCCAATCAAAATGACCTATAATTTCACCCCATTTGGCCAAACTATGAAAAATCTCAATTTTAGGTCATTTTTCATTCATTAAATTCACCAATTTTGAAACATTAATCTATGAGTCTTTCCAAACTTTCATGGTCACTTTTCTAGACTCAAAATGTCATTTGGAGCAAGTTTGATGTTGTGAAGTTTTCCATTTGAAGCTTCCTTGTATGAGTTTTGGGCATAGGCTTGAAATGACCTGTAATTCTCAGATGACCAAAATACCCTTTGCTTGCCAAGACCATAAGTAGAGTTCCACAAATCATATGAAGGCATACCATACCATTCTAGAACGCTAAGACAATGAGGAACAACTCTTATGTTGACCAGAAATTCATTTGAAATATCCTTGAGGGGTAAACGTTGCTTGGAAGACAAGTAACTTTTACAGACAAAATTTCAGATACCTCAGATGACCTGTAACTTGCAAGGACCATAACTTGAGTTCTATAAATCTCCTTAATGTCTTCCACCACTCAAATTAAAGGTATTGAGATCCTCTACAAGCTTCATGTTGGCCAAGGATTCATTTGAAGCTTTCATTTTGACTTATATTGCTTGGAAGTTTGACCTAAATTAGGGGATTTTACACAGAAACGCTAATTTAGAAACTCCTCTTCTCCTTGATTTCTCTTGATTTCTTATTAGAATAACACCATATCCTTCTCTATAGGTCAAATGATGAACCCCACATCTCTCCAATAGACCTTAATGCCCTTCAATCAATCAATTGACCTAGAGTCGACCCAGAGTTGACTCAGATGAAACGCTAGTTGACTGTCTTCCACTGCAACTCTTGTGATCATACCAATGACTTGTTTCCTTCTCCAAATGACTTTCTAGGTCTCCCATGATGGCTAGATACCCTCCATGCTCAATTCACAGCTCACAACTTCTTTGATGACCTTCAGATACCCTCAGATAGGAGCTAGATTCACTGCTTGGTCCAATGACCTCTCTAGGTTTCAATTTCTTTCTAATGACTTGGATATGCTTGAATTTGAATAATAACCTCTTGATAGGCTCACAGAGATGAGAATAATACTTGGTCCCTTGTTGGAACTTGCTATGCTATGCTATGCAGATGATTAGACTAGGTACATGACTTTATATGCAAATGCTAATGCAATTGAAACATAAACCAAGTGAAAAAGGTTGAGCAAATTTTAGGGTGCAACACATGTCATGAAACAAAGTGACCATCGCCCGCTGGTAAGTTGCCCCTGAGTTCTTCAGACCGAAGGGTATTACCTTGTAGCAGAACGTTCCCCATGGTGTAATGAACGTGGTTTTCTCCATGTCTTCTGGTGCCATCTTGATTTGATTATAGCCGGAGAAGCCATCCATGAATGAAAACACGGAAAATTGAGTCGTATTGTCGACCAATACATCAATATGAGGGAGCGGGAAATCATCTTTAGGGCTCGACTTATTTAAATCCCGATAATCAACACACATTCGCACCTTACCGTCCTTCTTCGGTATAGGTACTATGTTGGCGACCTACAGAGGGTAGGTAGTCACGGCCAAGAACCACTATGTCAGTGTCTGGTCGTGTCCTTCTAAGCTTCTGCTTAACGGGAAGACAATCTTCTCGCAGTGGAAGATGATGAACCACTATGTCAGTGTCGAGCCCGGGCATATCTTCATACGACCAAGCAAAGATGTCACTATACTCTCGAAGCATCTTGACCAGTCTTTGCTTGACATTGCTCTGTAGTGCAGCCCCTATCCTGACATTTCTAACCAGTTCTTCAGAACCCAGATTAATAATCTCAATCTCTTCCTCGTGAGGCAGAATGATCTTATCCTCTTGTTTCAACAATCGAGCCAACTCTTCCGGCAGGTCTTCATCCTCATCAATCTCTTCTTCAGCTTGATATATCAGGAAATCAAAGTCGAAGTGAGTCATAGAAGGTTCAGGGTCGATGTTATCTGCAGTGTGAATCCTGCAATAACAATGGTTAAGCTTAAAAAGAGGATATACAGGTCAGCACTAACCATATTGCCATTTTATTATTTTTCAAAACAAAAATAAAACAGGAATAACAGAGATCACAACATTTGAATGCAAGAGAAAACACCCTTTGATTTATTGTTAATATATACATGCATAAGCAATCAAGGCCCTGACAATAAAATCGTTATGCCCCGAGTAGAGTATAAGGTTGTACAATAATTGGAAAAGACAAAGCATTACTCTTTACGCGTCACTTAGATGACATCCTGGACGGACCAATTGTTGAGGTTCTGGCCTAGCTTGCACGGCTGAATCCAGGAGTCCAGGTCACAATCACTATCCTCGTTGTCTTTAGACACGGCGCTGACATTCTCAAATATCACTCCACCCTTGGTAAACTGAATTGGCCCCTCGATGCACGGGGCACTGCGAGAGGATGAAGCAGCAGCATAAGGAAAATAACCTAACCCAAACTTATCCTGCTTGTTAGGGATATCCAGGACTTGCCCCCAGCCTTGGGCAGAACCAACTTGAACCACAACTTGAGCTTCCTTGAAGGAAGAGAGGGTCACCTCAGGTTTTTCAATCATTGTCGGAGTCGTATCCTTGACTTTAATGACCTCAAACGCTTGGCACAAAGTTTCATGGATCTCGCCATCCACTTCAACATATTTAAAAGATGACAAATGGCTCACCATTATGTCCTCTTCTTCACAGAAGGTCATGATGCTGCCACCCACAGCATACTTCAGCTTCTGGTGCAATGTGGACGTCACTGCACCCGCAGAATGGATCCAAGGCCGGCCCAACAAACAACTATAGGAAGGCATGATATCCAAGATATAGAAAACCGCGTCAAAGGTTTCTGGCCCAACCTGAATGGGCAGAGATACTTCTCCAAATACATTCTGCTTAGTTCCATCAAAAGCTTTTACCACCAGATCACTGGGTGTACATAGAAGCCCTCTTGTATCCAGCCTCATCAGAGCTTTCTTAGGAAGAACGTTCAGCGATGATCCCGTGTCCACGAGCACATGAGACATGATCGTTCCTCGACATTCTATCGAGATATGCAAGGCGCTATTATGGTTCCTTCCTTTTGGCGTCAGCTCTAGGTCAGTAAACCCTAATCTGTTACCAACATTCACATGAGCAACCACTCCCTCTAACTGGTTGACGGAGATCTCTTGCGGTACATAGGCTGCATTCAGAACCTTCAGCAGAGCATTGCGGTGTGCCTCGAAACACAACACAAATTCAGAATAGAGATTTTAGACGGCGTCTGATGAAGATGATCAACTATCATATAATCACTTTTCTTGATCAGTCTCATAAATTCTTCGACATCTTTCACAAGCATGCCTTTTTCTACCTCATGGGAGGTTTCTTCGACGACCTTACCCTTACCTCTGTCAGTCTTCTCGGCCTTGTCAGCTACAGTCTCTGGTGGAGCAAACACTCTTCCGCTACGCGTTATTCCCCTAGTCCCGACTAGGTTGTCAACAGATTTCCCGGATGGTTCTAACTCCAACTTCTGTCCATTGCAGTAGACATCTGCCCCATAGTGTCATGGAATAGCATTAGTGGTCTCGAACAATATAGGCCCAGCCTTCGTTCAATTACGAGGGATGGTGATTGTGGCAACCTCATCTTTCTGCTTCAGCATTACTTCCCCTGATTCATTCTCAATCTTCCGACTAAACTGCAGAATTCCCTCGTTTATCAAGCTCTATATCCCTGCTACTAACTGATCACAGTCGTCCGAGTGGTTTGTACAATCCATACAAAACTTCCCACATCCCAAGAAAATACCTTTCTTCATCAACTTGGCTTTAACGAAACCAAGTGGTGTTTTCAGGTCTTGGACATCAGTCAATAAGTCTGAATCCTCCTCTTCGATGATGGCGTTAACCCCATCTCCCCCATGGTTAGGCATAGGGTTCTTCGTAACATTCGGAACATTATCAGAAAAGTTGATTATCTTGGCGTCAACCATATCTTGTACCTTGTGCTTAAATGCCTTACAGTTGTCAATCGAGTGGCCAGGTGCCCGCGAATGAAACTTACATCTCGCATTTGCATCGTAGCCAGGTGGAGGTGTCTCTATCAAGGGAGCCAAAGTTCTCTTCTGAATCAGCTGCAACTGAAGCCATGTCTGCAATAGTTGGGCGTACGACATAGGTGGGGTTTCAAGATGACGACTTGACAATGGTGCCTTACTCTGGTACTTCTGATACCCTTGTTGGTTCTATTGTTGTTGCTGCTGAGGTTGCTGGACAGCAGGAATAGTAATGCTAGCGACCTGCTGGCGCTGGCCTTTTCCTATACCCCGAGCACTAGACACTGAGCTTGTCTCACCTTCGCGTCTTTTACCACTGTAAGGCTTCTTTCCCCCTCCAGCTGAGGGTACATCTACACCCTGAATCTTTCCGAGTTTGATGCCATTCTCCATATGTTCTCTAGTGATTATGAGGTTGGAGAAGCTTCCCGACATACCACTGACAAGCTTCTCATAATAAACTCCTGGAAGAGTAGCCATGAACATCTCGACAAGTTCTCGTTCAACCATAGGTGGCTGGACTCTCGCTGCCAGTTCAGTCCACCGCTGGGCGTACTCCTTAAAGCCTTCGTTGTTCTTCTGAGACAAATTTTGTAGCTGAACCCGGTTGGGAGCCAGATCGTTGTTGTATTGGTAGTGGCGTACGAATGCTTCGGCAAGGTCTTTCCAACTGTGTACACTTGTGGGTTCCAAACCCATATACCACTCCAGCGAGGGGCCTGACAGGTTGTCTTGGAAAAAGTGCATCAGCAACTTCTCATCATTAGAATGTGCCGACATTTACTGATAATAGGACCTCAGATGGACACGGGGGCAAGTGGTTCCCTTATACTTCTCGAAGTCAGGTACCTTAAACTTTGGAGGCACCTTGAGGTCTGAGATCAGCCCTAGCTTGGTCATATCAACGCCCATGGTATTCAAGTTCTCAAAACTCTTCATCTTGTCTTCGAGCGCTTTGAATCTCAAACGAGCTTCAGAATTCAGTTCGCCCTCGGCTCCTTTCATCGAGAATAAGTTCTCTTGACGATCCTCCTGCCAAGGTTGATGGCCATTACCAGCAGCAAACCCAGCAGCATCAAGACCATACTGATTACCAACATCAGCGTTCCCAGTATTACCTGTTCCACCATTATTGCCATTGCCCATACCAACGTTACCATTGGCCTCAAAGTTTCCATTTCCGGCTCCAGTCGTATTCTCATTAGGTCCAACATTAGTAACAACATTACCATTGCCACTCCCATTCCCTCCAGTAACAGGGATGTCGGCATGAGGGGTCTTAACAAGCGGAGGGTTTGCAGTATTCCCATCGTGTAACATGTTGTTACTGTCAACGCGTGAGATCAGAGGTTGCACTAGAGTTCTGAGTTGTTCCTGGCCATTGGCGACCACTTGCATGAGATCCATAAAACGGTCCATCCTCTCCCTGAGCTCTTGAATGTCAGTCTAAACCTGTTCCATTACTCTGATCTGATTTTCTATGGTAGAATACTAGTGAATCTACCTTTGCTCAATCCTGAAACAAACCTGCAAGCACAAAGGGTTAGAAAAGAAGGATTCATGCAAATGCAAACGTGTGTCTGTGCCTAAGGGAGATTTCTCCCCCAGATCCAGTCATGGAGATATCGTCTCATATATATATATATATATATATATATATATATATATATATATATATATATATATATATATAAATCCCAACAAGGCAGCATACAATGTCACTGAGTACAGGTGGAATCAATAGCATGACCTCGACCAACAAGTCTGGTGATGGTCAGCATACAAGAATGATCAGAAAATACAAAGGATTACAAGGTAGTCAAGTGCGGCAGCGGGCGCGAAACTCTTCTAGAAACTCCTTCGTTTTGGGATGATCAGGCTGAGTGAGTAACCCTACGACAAGTAACTCCCTCTGCATAACGGTGTACTGAAGACCTTCAACAGAGTCCTCCCACTCTTCTTTGCCAAAACAATCTTCTAATCTTCGCTTCTTAGACTCAAAAATCTGCTTGCGATCCTTCAGGTTCGCAATGGCCTTGTTCAACATGTCTTGAGTGGCGTACCGACGAGCAGTTTCATCATCAAACTTCTTCTCACTGGCCTTCAACCGAGCCTTCAACTTGGAGATCTGTTGCTTCAGCTTGTCCTCCTGCTCTTTGCTGTTGGCCAGAGTGGCATTCCACTGCTGGTTGAATTTGGAGATTCTCATGTAAGCATTATCCAGGTCCTGCTTTTTGGTAGCAAGCACATCGTTGACAGCCTTGAAATCCAAACCTAAACGTTCATGTTCGGCTCTCTGTTTGGTCAAGTCTGTAACTAGCCGGTTCACCAGCTCCATCTGTTTTTTTGAAGGAATAGACAGCTTCGTTCTTCTCACTTCTAAGCTGAACCAGTTCTTTTTCCAACTCCTCGTTGGTCTTCTTCAGCTCTTCCTTCTCAGCCAATACCTGGTTGTATTTTTGAATGGACACTATAGTGGGTTCTTCAACCACTGGAGGGAAATCTTGCTTAGCAGGTGGAAAAGGCATCCCTACTGTTTCTGCCATACTTTGAATCCAAGTCACATAGGGAGCATAAGCCTGGCTGTTGCTCTTACCCAACAGTGCTTTCCCTCGCCCACTGATGTAGTTCCAAGCATGCTTGAGCTTGGCTAACATATCCCATCTAGAAGCCCCTTGTGGTACAGAGATTCCTGCACCTCCTCGTCCTTCGGCAGATCTCTCAAGGCGTACGCAAACTGTCTGACCAGTAATGAGGGATTGTAGTTAATACAACCTTTTCTTCCAATCAGGGGCACATTAGGAAAACCACTACAACTGTAGATGACTTCAGTACCCAGCATATCCCGATCAAACCAAATGATGCTCTCTGCTGATAAACCCATCAGGCGTTCAGACCACTCCGTTGTGGCTGTAGAGGAAACAAAGAGACCCTTCTTGGGCACGTGGCTATCAAACTATCTGTAGAGTAAGGGCGCACAACACGACACATTTTTACCCCTTCTGTTCTCATTCTTGTAATGAACAGAATGATATAGATCACCAAGCAAGGTGGGAACTAGATTTCCCGATGCGAAGATATGGAAGGCGTCCAAATCTATAAAGATGGGCATGTTGGGAAACAAGATGACGCCATAGATGCAAAGGGCGAGAATGGCGTTGAATACGATCCAACAATCGTCTTTAGCGCATTGTTGGGCTTTCCCAACCAGAAACTATAGAGAAAATCCAGGAACTCCATTCCAACTGGTCAGAAGCAACTCTGAAGCATCCAGGTGAAGGGCAGCAGCTAGGTTAGCCAGATTAGGCTTAGCATCCATGTGAACAAACGACATCTGATCCTTAACAGGTACACCCAACAACTCAGCATACTCTTCTAAAGTAGGCGCAAGAATGAAATCTGAAAAAGTGAAGCACCTCAACGGAGGGTCATAGAACTGTAGCAATGCATACAACCTGTTCAACTCATAGACTGAAGGTTTACGAACCAAGCTGAGCAACTTCCCATACGATTTCTTGAATTCCCCTTTCACTGTACTATCTGCTAGGGCAGTCAAACTAAGCAGCAAAGTAACATCTGGGGTAGGGAGCTTGTAAGCCACATTCTTCTTCACTAATTCCATGCTAGCAAACAGAGGGCAAGATTACTGGAACCGGGGGGATAGTATACGCACCTGCAACACAGAAACACGTTAATGACATGCACATGGGTATGCAAAAATGCAAGATGCAATCATGCAGCAGGAGATCAAGAGTGTGCTGTTGAGGAGACCAAGGTTCTGTTTCAACATAATCACTGTTCTGACAATAAGACCCTGAAGAGGACCATAATTATGCTCTGTCAAGAACAAACACATCTCTGATGATAAGAACCCTCTGATACCAACAATACTGATTCACTGTCAAGAAAACCAGGTTGTCTGAAGGTCAAGGTTTCCTGCAATAACCTGACCCTGCTCACAGGTATGGGCCTAATCACGGACAAGGTATGGCATCCTATGTGTTTCCCAGCGTCACAGACTTTCACGAAATGATGATACATTCACCATTTCTGGTTTGGCATCATCACTCCCTGAAGAGGCCTCACTCGACTGAGTCACAAATGAATGGTCCCCAGAGTCGACAACTCTCCAGACCAACAACCCCTCAAGCCCAAAGGGCCGGAAAAGAGGTCAACCAAGAGAATCTCGTCTGAGCATGGATTTTGCGGGACACTAGTACATGCAAAGCATGCACGCGTCCACTACATTCCACAACTAATGCTAGGTATACACTCAAGCCTGAGTCTGACTTATCACTCATCAGAGCCTCCCTCCCACAACAGCACAACAAATAATCATATGATACTGAAAATAAAATGCGGAAAGTAAAGTGCGATAACTAAATGCAAACCCAACAGATAAACACGCAAGCGCTAGGATTGACTCGCATAGGGAACCGGAGAACCAGAGATTTTGGGTTCGATCCCCAGCAGAGTCGCCAGCTGTCGCTACCGGGAAAATAAGGTGTCAGAAAAACAGAAGAGTCGCCACCTTTCCTTATTTATCCCATAGAAAGGGAAAGGAAACAATCGGAAAAACCTCACGAAAAGGTATAAGACAAGGTCATCGCAACCATGTCTGGGTTCGGGAGTCGGTTACGCAAGGGGAAGGTATTAGCACCCCTCACGTCCATCGTACTCGATGGGATCCACACTTGTTGTGTTTATCTGATAGGTTGTTTTAACTATCAACCTATCAAGGCTGGCTCAAAAGAAAAGAAAACTGACTCGGCAAAGCATCGTGCTTCGTGCCTACATAATCTCGTCAGAGAACGAGAAATCAGAGTCAACGTAGTTCAGCTAACTACGGGTAAAGGGAAGGTTTGCTCGCTAAGATATCGCATCTTGTGTCTACGTATTCTCATCAGAGAAATCAGAGCGAACGTAGTTCGAGCTAACTACGAAACACGGGTTAACGATTCATCTGTTTTTCCGAGTAGGGTTAACAAACAGTTCCAGCAATTTGGTGTATGCAGCTCGCTTGTCGGAGACTCGTGCGTTACCGTTTGCGGTAGAACTGAGAGTTAACAATACTCTTTTCATCAAAAAAGGTTTTCCTTGAATTAAGGGCCCACGGGGCAAAAGAGGTTTGAAAGTTTGTTTTTGAGTCTTTTACGAAAGAAGTGTTTTTTACGGATGTTTGTAGTTCATACAACACTAGAGACTATGACTTAGGAGTGAATGCGTCGCATGTCACCCAAAGGGTACTATACTAAACATCCTGATTACTGGAAGGAAACCCTCCACTAACCATTTCCTAAGTGGCTTAAGGCTCGTAACGTACTATACTAACTCGCCTTTATTACATATTTTACTGTTGTTTTGGAGATGAGAAGGAGAAAGAACTCCACAGGGGAAACTATCAAGATTCCTACTGTTGTCATGCAACGGATTCATCCTATTATTGAGTTTGAAACGAGGAACTCCTAGATGTTATCATGCATAGGTTTCAACCTAAAAGTCTATCATCACTTCCTTAAACAAGAAAGTGAGAATCCTAAGGGAACATGTGAATGGGAATAACAAACAAACTGCAAAAATCATTAAGCAGATAACACAGAAAAGCAAGCAGTAAAGATGCAAATGTAATGCAGCAATACAAGCAGAGGGAGAAGCTCAACGTCTAAGCAAACAAGCACAGCGAACAAACAAAAAAAGACAAGCAAAGGGAGGGTCACCCCAACCTTTATATGCAAACACATCAGTTAGAAAAGGGAAAATAACATTCAAGCAGAGGGAGAGCACTCAACCTCTAAAGCAAACAAGCAAAGGGAGCTCAGCTCAACCTTTCAATGCAGTCATGCTCCTAGCCTAAAATACTCTACACATGAGACTATCCTAATGCATCAGGCAATGCTCAATCAATCATGAATGAATGGATGAACAATATGACATGTAAGGAAATCATTCCAAAGTAATTAAACAAGGCATCTAATCCTAGAGAGAAGAAAATTGATGGATGGATGTAGGCATGATGTAAACCAAAGGAATACATCAAGGCATTCAACCAAAGATGAAATTTGATGAAGGGAAGCATGATGTATACCAAAGGTATCCATCATGACACTCAACCGTTCATGGAAGAATTGAGTCAATCATGGGAAGCATGATGTATACCAAGGGTATCCATCATGACACTCAACCATTCATGGAAGAATTGAATCAATCATGGGAAGCATGATTTATACCAAAGGTATGCATCATGACACTCAACCATTCATGGAAGAATTGAAATCATGGGAAGCATGATGTATACCAAAGGTATCCATCATGACACTCAACCATTCATGGAAGAATGAATCCAAATGGGAAGCATAATGTATACCAAAGGTATCCATCATGACACTCAACCATTCATGGAAGAATTGGATCAATCATGGGAAGCATGATGTATACCAAGGGTATCCATCATGACACTCAACCATTCATGGAAGAATTGGATCAATCATGGGAAGCATGATGTATACCAAGGGTATCCATCATAATACTCAACCATTCATGGAAGAATGAAGCAATGCAAAGCAAAGCTAGAAAAGGAATCATCCTCCTAAAGGTTCTAATGAAAACCTAATGATTAGCTCTAAAGATCACTTAACCAAATGAATTTGGAAGCTCTATCAAGGCTTAGCAATTGTTCTAAATAGGTACCAACCTACGCTCTATTCTATCAAGAAGGAATTAGAATCCTAGAGTTAGTCTAAAGTTCACTTTAGAGATTAAACTATGAGGATTGCTACATTAGGATCACCCTAAGTATTATCAACTTGTAAAATGTAGGGAAAATAGGAAAATCAGTCCTAAAAGGTTAGGAAAAATCCTAAGGTTTCCTAAATGTGTTAAGGAATCATGGTAGAAAATCCAGGGTCAAAACCTAAGTCTAAGGGTTCTAAACAATTTCTACACTTCAAGGTATGCTAAAAGGAATCCACAAGGGGAGGGTCCTAGAAATCTATCCCAAACCCACACCTAAAATTATCTAAAAAATGCAAGAAAAATCATACAATACTATCAAGAGGTCTAAATCACTCATGCAAAAAATCAGAACTCAATTCAAATCTATGAGATAGCACAAAAATCAGGAAGAAAATCCATCATTTTTCATATTTTTAATCATCTAATTAAAATGGAAAAATGACAATAAATGGAAAATCATCCAAAAAATCAAATAAATGGCATACAAAAATCAGGGACATGCAAAAGATCAATCATGATTTTTTCCACATTTTTCTAGCTATTATTTCTATTTTTAATAAATTAAAAATGATAAAAGCATTAAAAGAAATAAGAAAATGCATTAAAAGAATTAAAATGCTGAGAATAAATCATAGCCATAGGATGAAATGACCAGTCCACTCATCCAACGGAAATAGCGCGTGCCACGTATGCTCAGAGGCCTTTTAATGAAACGAATCGTTTCATGAACTAATCACGTGTGGCTGATTGACTAGGGTTCACCCGATGTTCTAATCTAGAGCATCCATTCTAAAAGTATAACAATCCAATGCCTTAAAGCTTGCCACATCAGCAGTCAAGGTCAACAATCCTTAGAATTGAACCACACGCCTTGGATATGCTTACTAAGTCTACTCAGTCAAATGCATCTAACGGTGTAAACTTCATCTTCTACCTTTTGAACTGTGAATTGAGGGGGGGAAACTCATGGCGGCCGGAGAAGACTCTGGTCGTCTTCTCCGGCGAGTCCACGGTGGCCAAATCATCAGATAACACCAAATTTCACAAAAATTATCCAGATCTACTCGTCTCTCCGCCCTGATCATCATGATCTATTTCTTTTTTCATTTTTCTCAAAGTTCAGGCAGATACGAACATGAACAAAAATATCGCTCTTAGGAAAATCATCACCAAACTCTACAAAAAGCACATAGATCTCTTATACACTTATTATTGATCAAGAATCCACATATAAAACTTGATATCAACCAAGATTAAGGCCTAACCGATCCTCCCAAATTCTCATCTATCATCAAGAAACTTCACCAATGACTCTCAGATCAAACCTAAATCCATCTATGACTTAAGTTCTACCTAAACACATGCAAGAATTACACTAATTCATCACCAATAGAGTGTAATTATGAAAAGAAGGAAACCTGGTTTGAGCTTCAACAGAGAGTGATATAGCCTCCAATCTTTATCCAAAACCGTGCAGAATCAATCCTTGATGATGGTAGAAGCTTCCTCAACTCTCAATTTCTTCAGAAATCCCTCCAATGGTGAAATTAGATTTTCACTTGTAACTAACTTTTGTAACTGCTTCTTACCTTTCCAAGCTCATTCCATTACCAAAAAACGATCTGAACTCAATCATGAAGTTATATAGGACTGTTATGGGCTAAAAATGGGGGCCCAAACTTGCTCTAAGTCCAATTTCCATTTTCACATTTTTCTTCCAAATTCCTTCATGGAAGTCCATGAATTCCTCTCTATTTTGCTCTCAATCTAGCTCAAATTCATTGCTGGTGTGTTAGTGAGGGTGAAGGGTCAAGATTACTTCCTTGAATCCAATCAATGGTGGATCTTTATTATGTAACTTCATTCTTAAGAAACCTTGCATTTTGTCATGAACCAAACTTCAAATTGGAAATGTAAAGATGTCAATCTATTACAAATACCTTTTAACTTCAAAAAATGCACAAACATGTAATGTTTTGAACCAAAATGATTTATTTTGTAATTTTCTCATTTTATGCCTTTTAATGCTTCCTTCATGAAAATTTCTTCATACACTTCTCAATTTAATCCATATCAATGAATTCTTGTGTCATGGTTAAACAAATAATACCATTTTGAACAACTTTCAAGTTGAACAAAATGTCATTTGAGGTGTGTAAGTTGATGAAATTGATCCATAATCAAAAATGGCCTATAATCTCAACTTCCCAAAATACCCTTGTCTTGTAAAGCTCATATCTTGAGTTCTACAAATCCAATCATGGACTTCTAGTACTTTTTAGAAAGATAATAAGATAAGGAACAACATTCATGTTAGACAAAAGTTCATGAGAATCATCTTTCTAGGTCAAAAATGTCATGCAAGTTGGTTGACTTTCAAGCTCCAAATTCACATTCATTTGATGACCTGTAACTTGTCTGACTCATAACTTGAGTTCTATAAACCCTATCAAGGAGTTATAGTACTCAAATTAAAGCTATGATCACGCTCTACAATAATCATGTTGGGGTCAAGGTGAGATGAAAATCACATCTTGAGTTATGTGGTCTTGAAGTTAGCCACCAAACCAGGGGATTTTACACTGTCAAGCATAGCAACCCTAGCCTAGGAACTCCTCACACTCTTGATTCATGACGATTTGACCTTGGAATCATCCCTTGGGCATCCTAATACATCACTATATGATCACCTGGCCTTGGAATTAGGTCTCAACCTTCTTCAAATCATCAGTTGACCTAGGGTTGACCAGATGAAACCTTAGTTGCACCAATCTTGGTTGTAGCTTCTTGTACTTCACATGATGACATGTCTAGGCTTCAAAATGACTTTCAATATTTCTTATGAGATCTCTCAAGGCTTCAAGTCCAAATCCATGGATTCAGAATCATCAGATGACTTCCCACAACTCTAAAGTTAGGAGATATACACACTTGGCTTCATCCACTCTCTCTAAGAATCTTTGGATTCTTTGATGAGGATATCAACCCTTGGATACTTGAATAAAGACCCTTATATAGCTTTATAATCTTGTGTAGCCATTTTCCGGTAGTCATACCTCTTGATCCCCTGCACACATGTCAATGCAATGCAGATGGTAATGCTAAAATGAATGCAATGAAACACAAGCTAGGTAAAGAAAGGTTAGGAAAATTTTGGGGTGCAAAAAGATCATTGAATTCCTTGAGGGTCATTGTAGAGCTCATTCAAGTGTTTGTGCTAAGTGTGAAAGGTTACAGTTGAAGGTGTTGCATCTAGGGTTTTCATCTGGCTAATCCTCAGTCAACTGTGAAATTGGAGATTAAAACTCAATTCCAAGTCTCTATGGTCATGGGATGTTGTGTTAAGATACATGAGACCTCATTTAAAGTTCAATTCATCAATGATCAAGTGTGTGAGAAGTTACTAAATTAGGGTTCCCAAGGTAAAATCCCATATTTAGTGCCTAACTTTAAGACCACCTATCTCACGATAAAAGTTTCATCTCAACTTTTTACCAACATGGAACTTGTAGGGAATGTTCTTAGATTTCTTTTGAGTACTAGAAGTCCTTGATTGGATTTATAGAACTCAAGTTATGATCCAGACAAGTTACAGGTCATCAAATGAATGTGATTTTGGTCAACAAAAGTCAACCAACTTCCTAGCCATTTTTGACCCAGAAGGATGTTTCTCCTAAACTTTTCGCCAACATGAAAGTTGTAGGGCTTGGTCTTAGCCTTTCAAAAAGTACTAGAAGTCTTTCATCTGATGTGTAGAACTCAAGTTATGAGGGTTACAAGTCAGGGGTATTTTGGGAAAGTGAGATTATAGGTCCATTTCACCAACTTACACACTTCAAATGAAGATCTTTCCAACATCAAACTTGGTCCAAATGGTGTTATTTGTTTAACCAAGCATTGAGAAGTCATGGATTAGGTTTGGAATGAAGAATTGATGTGTGAATTTTCATGGAAGAAAGCTTAAAAGGGAAAATTGGAATTAATTCATTATTGATCCTTTTTGTGCAAATATGTACATATTTTGAGTGCAAATCATGTTTTAGACACATTGGCAATTTTAGAATTTGAGTTTGAGGTGTTTTCGTGAGCCATTTTCAAGCTTTCTTCATCATGAAGTTACACAACAAACATCACCCTTTGAGATTAAACAAGGCTTTAATCCTAGTCATTCACACTCCATGTGTTACCAGCAAGCATTTTGAAGCATTTTGGAGCCAAATTGGTGAGATTTTCGTGTACATGAGAGAGATCCAAATTTAATTCCTATGGATTTTCATTTGGGCTGTTAGAGGCTGAGATTGGGCTTAATTCTTATCAAGATCCATCACATATAAGATTTTGATCATTCACAAATAATCAGAACACAAATTGGAAGAGAATTGCTCAAGAACAACTTTCAAAAAGTGTTGAAAATTCAAAATTCGAATTTGGAGATAGAAGCCATTTCAAGCCAAATTGTGAATTGCAAAAGCTATATTGAAGATCATTGAACGATTCTGGACATTTTTCTGCAAGCTTAAGCTCCATTTGAAGGCTCAGTGGAAGTTCTCCACTAGGTAATTGCAAATCAACCTTACACTCTCGTTATGCTAGGATTCATTGTCATTTTTGCATATTTGAGACGTAGAAACAATGTAGATCATTAATATATAAAACGAACTAGCATTTGTGATGGTTGTTGGTGGATGCTAAAAAATGTTTGGATCTGTTATGGCTTGTTCTTGCGTGTTCTTGCTTGTTTGTTGCTTGATCTGTAACCTACATAACTTCTAGATGATTTTTAAGCAAAATTGGATGAGTTTTGGTGAACTTTCAGTTTTGGTGCACAATCTTAATGGCTTCGGTTTGAGTTTATTATGCATGATTAATGATTTTTTAGGCTGGATTTGAGATCCTCGTGATCTCTAGATGAATTTTGATATAAGTTTCGTGCAAAATGGTGGAGTTTTGAGTTGGCCGTGTGTTGTTGCTGATTCACGATGGTCGGAGTTCATGAAGAAGATGATCAGAGCATCTCCGGCCACCACCTGGTTTCTTTCTCTTGTTTTATGAAGAAGATTATTATGTGGCATGTTCTAGAGCGCACGATTTGATCACTTTTCTTTCCAACGCTCATGATTAAGACTCACAGTAGTCTTTAGTTAACTGGATGCATGCAATTTCATTTTAATTTTCATTAATTGAGTTGGATAGTTGTCAGCCACAGGATGTGATTACTTTATGATCATGCGTGCTAGAGTGATTTCCATGATGCACCTTAGTTGACCGTGTCACACTCAATTGCCAGGTTTTTGTTTTTGTTTGATTTTTCTGAATGGGCCTTGTGTACGTTTGTTGTACGCACCCCCAAAGTGGGCCCATTGCTTTTTTGAACTTCATTTGATTGCTATTTGCCACCATGTTTTGTCATTTTCTTTTTATTTCTTTTAATTTTTATTTTATTTTCAGTTTGCAATTTAAATCAAATAAAATAACTACAATACTCTAAAAATTCACCAAAAATATTTTTTATATACTTTGATATGTCTAATAATTTTTGGACATTATTATTTTATTTTTCAGTTTTATTTTCAATAAAAAAAAGAATTAAATATTGGAGTGGTTTTAAATGGTTTAAATTGTAACCTTGTTTACTCTTGCATTTATTTCTCTTCTTCCTTTTTGATCCATTGATTGAAAATTGATCCTCATCTCAATGATGAGTTGATCAATTTTTGAGGACCATTTTGCCCCTGGTTGTTGACTTTTGGGTTGACTTTTGTGGCTTTTCTTTTTGCCTTTGTTTCTCCCATTTCAAAGTGGTACATCTAAATGAATACTTTCTTTTGATGGTGCTTTGAGGGAATATTTGTCTTGATCTTTTGACCTCTGGTTGCCAACATATTTAGCTTCCTTGTGCATTTTATTTGGTATTTTTTGAGCCTTTTTCCTATTTTTTAAGTGACTTGCAAGTGACCTAGTTTGGATTGGAAATGACCTTTGTGGATCCAATAAGCTCTCAACTCTTCTTGTTTCACATTTTAGACATGTTGAGCTTGCTTTATGTTCATTTTTAGGTCAAAATTATGTTCATTGCTTGTTGTTTGATGCTTTTCTTTTTGTGCTTTCAACTTGAACTCCTAAGTGATGTGTGCTTGCTTAGTTTGTGATCTTGCTTGCATTTCTTCTTGTTTTGTTTTGATATTACTTGTGAGATTTACTCTCTTCATCTCCCTTCTGTCCAATGACCTTGGAGTGTTACTTAAGGTAGCTTTGTCCCTCCTTAGGAGGAACTTGAAGCTTACCTAAAGTGATGAATCCATGAGGACTTGTTCTTTATGTTTTTGTCATTTATTTGCTTGCCTTTGATGCATCTCTCTCCTTCTTTTTCTCTTCTTTTATTTCATTTCCATATGCATGCTTGGTTGATATGAGCTTTTGGTGGCTACTTCCCCACACTATTTTCCTCCCACTATCATTCTACTTGTGCATCTTATGTGAGCATCCTTTCATTTGCATATGCATTCTTCTTCTTCTTCTTCTTCTTTTGCTTTTCTTTGCCATGCTCCCCATAAGTTCTCTAACCTCTTGATTTTATGATAGACATTAAGGTTCTACACATGTATGATAACATTAGGTAGTTCCCTTTTTGCAAACTCAACTTTAGGTCTACTTTGCATGATAACTTTTAGGATTGATTAGTCTCCCATTAGTGTGCTTCTTCCCTTCTCATCTTCAAACAATCTTAACATACTTAATAAGGATAATGAATGTTGTGCCATGAGCCTTATACTTGGGAAATGGTGATTGAGGTGCCACCTCTCAATTGCCTAGAGTGTTTAGTATATGTCCATAGGACGATATGCGACGCATTCGATCCTAGGTTTTAGACCTTGGTACAACATACATTATAAACACTCAAATTCAAAACACTTCTTCCCTAAAAAACACCAAAAACACTTTAAACCTTTTTCACCCTTTGTGGTTCTTAATCGGAAAATCATTTTCATAAACAAGAGTGTCGTTAACTCTTAGTTATACTGCAAACGGTAACGCCTAAGTCTCCAATGGACGAGCTGCATACACCAACTGCTAGAACTATCTGTTAACCCTACTCGGGCCTAAAAAACCTTTGAACCAACCTGTGGTCCTTTTAGCCCGAACTATATTTTCTCTGATCTTTCATACCAGATGAAAGTACATAGGCACGAGACGCGATGTCTTTGGCGAGCAACCTTCCCCCTTCTTTACCCGTAGTTAGTCGAACTACATTGACTCTGACTTTCACATTGCACAAGGGAGTACGTAGGCACAGAGCGGCGATGCTCTACCGAGTCATTTCTCTTTTATTTTTATTTTTTCCTTAAGCCTGTAGCTAGATAGTTTCAACACACCCTTTTAGATAGAAAACAATGCGTGGATCCCGTCAAGTACGACGGACGTGAGGGGTGCTAATACCTTCCCCTTGCGTAACCGACTCCCGAATCCAAACATGGTTGCGATGACCTTGTCTTTCCCTTTTTCTTTAGGTTTTTCCGATCGTTTCCTTTCCCTCTCTTTGGGATAAATAATGAAAGTGGCGACTCTTCTGTTTTTCCGCTGGTTGTTTTTTGCAGTTGCGACAGCATCCATCGCATATGGTCGTTTGTACCAGAGCCAGATGAAGAAAGCTTATGATAAGAAGATGCGCCCTCGAAGCTTTCAGACGGGCGATCTTGTGTTGAAAAAGATTCACCCACCATAATTAGATCACAGGGTCAAATGGAATCCCAACTTCGAAGATCGATATGTCATTCGAAAGGTCTTCTCCGAAGGAGCCTTGTTGTTAGCCACCATGGATGGTGAAGATTTCTCATCCCCTGTGAATGCAGACGCAGTTAAAAAATACTTTGCTTAAAAGAGACCCGCTGGACACAAAAAGAAAAGTCCAAGAAAAAATGGGGCATCCCGGCGAACCATAAAAAAGGAAAAATAGGTTCGGAAAAAAATTAGGGATAAAAATGAAAAGATGTAAACCCGCAAATTCGAAAACCTGGAAAGGCGAATTTGGCAAAAATGGGTATCCCGGTGAATCAAAAACCGTAAAGGGCGGTTCAGGCAAAAATTAGGGATTGAAAAAGAAAATGACTGCGGTCTGCGTTGGAACTTCATTGCTTAGTGGATTGAGAGAACCTGAGGGATGTTTTCATCCGAATCAATCTCTTCTGAAGACGAAGCGTCAGGAAAGGTTTAGAGTCAGGCGAGTCATAGAGGGATCAACTCATGGTGTTTGTCTGTGCCACATTGCCGACATGTTTGTATACTCTTGTATATTTCTGTGCAAATCTGTATTTGTTTTGCGCAGCTTCCTCTTTTCAGGAGTTGCATCTGTTGTAAAACTTTGCCTATTTATAGGCCCTTTATCAATAAACATATACTATTCAGTACTTGATATGTGTGCTTTGTTTTAACTTTTACTGTTTTGTTTGTGAAAACGCCCAATGTTTTGATGAACTTGTGCTTACATAAACTTGCAGGCCTTGGCCAATAATTGTTAAAACTTTGAATTAATTGAACAATGTCACGAATGATGACTAAGATGGTTCCGATTGCGTAGGATATCTGGTCTGTTTGTTTAGTGTTGCAGGGTTGTTCCCCTATTTAGTGCCTAACTTCAAGACCACTTATCTCAAGATGCAAGTTTCATCTCCACTTTTAACTAACATGAAACTTGTAGAGCATGCTCTTAGCTTTAATTTGAGTACTAGAAGTCCTCCATTGGATTTATAGAAATCAAGTTATGGTCCAGACAAGTTACAGGTCATCTGAGGAATGTGAAATTTGTCTGTGAAAGTTCACCAACTTCCAAGGAACTTTTGACCTAGGAGAGTGTTTCTCCTAAACTTTTGGCCAACATGAAAGTTGTAGGTCTTGATCTTAGCTTTCCAAAATGTACTAGAAGTTTTCCATGTGAATACTCATTTTGATCAGAAAAACAATTCTAAACACTTTGGCAATTTTAGAATTTCCATTTGAGATCAATTTCATGATGATATGGTTTGTTACTTCACAAGTAAGTTACACTTCATAATTTGATTTTGTGATAAGTTCAAACACTCAAATCACTCCAAACACTCTCAATAGACTACAAGGAATTGATTGCAAGCTTCTGAGGGCATTTTCAATTTAGAACACGTGCACCCCATGGTTGGTTTTGTGAAAGAAAATTGGGGAATGGATTTTCTGTTTGGGCCTCAATTGAACCCCTAAAGCCCACAAACCAATTGTATTTAAGCTCTATGAGAGGTTTTGCTCCATTTTGGAGATTATTTCGCACCAGAACCAAGGATTGAAGTTGGAGCTTGAAGGAGAGAGTTGAAAATCGTGTTTTCATTTTCAAGCCAGATCCAAGCAAATTAAAGTTATCAAAGTGTTCCTCATCAAGCAATGAAGCAATCTGAATCATTTTGAAGCCAGAATCGTGTTCTAGATACCTCAACTTGAAGCTCAAAGTCAGGTATGTAGTTTTCAAATTTGCACTGGTTATAGCATGATCTGAGCATGATTAGTATGTGGATAGGTTTTGATTTAGGATGTAGATGACATCTGGATTAAAAATTTGAGGATTAGAGACAAATTAGGTGATGACATAATTTCTGTTTGGATGTGAGTTGATCTGATCTTGAGGCTTTGATTCAATTGGAATAGCATGTGATGATCAGTGTTAGATGAGGATTATTTTCGTACCATTGGTTTGAGTTTTGGTGAGAGTTCAGATTGAAGTGAATTTTAGGATATGTTTCGTGTTTCCAATTCTAGTAGGATTTAGAGGATTTGAAGGTTATATTTGAGATCAGGATGAAATTTGGAGTGGAATGATGTTAAGTTTGATGAGTTTTCATGACCTGCAAGTGTGTGCTCACTGGAGAAGATGACCGGAGGTCATCTCCGGCCGCCGTCTGCGAGCTTCCCTCCAACTGGCTTTCAAATGGAGAAGATGATGTTTCTACCCTTGGATTTGGTCTGAGATTGGACTTGGTATGCACATCCAACGACCATGTTTTGTTCTAAGAGTTTGAACTTTGGACCAAAATGCTGCGTTCCACTTAATGCGCTGGCAGCTTCCTGATCCTTGGATTGCATTGACCGGTCTTTTGATCCAACGCCTGTGACATTTTCTCAGCATTTTGATTTTCATTATTTCATTTTCTTTTATTTTAATTGCATTTTCATTCTAAAATCAATTTTAATTTCAATATTCATCAGAAAAATAAAATAAAAATATGTCCATGATCCTCATTTTATTTGTGATATTTCTGTGCTTTTACATTTAATTTTTGCTTATTTTTCAATTTAATTTGAATTTCTCCATTTTATTAATTTATTTAATTTTGTATATTTGATGCATGATTTTGCTGATTTTTGTTCTTGCAATTGGTTTTGAGTTTGGGTCTGATTTTTTGCTAACTGGTATATTAGAAATGCATGATCCCCGATGATTTAATTTAGATTTTTTAGATAACAATAGGTTCTGATTTGGTTTAGGATCATTAGACTTTCTATTTTAGGGTTTTAATTTGGTACCTTGTGATCTAGGATTTCTTTAGGTGACTTCCCTTTAGAATCAGGTTCTGATCCTTTGCCCATAGGTCCATAACATGTTTAGGTTCCCTTAGAAATTTTCTTAGGATTTTAGAAGGTGTTTTAGTAGTTTAAGTTGATTTAACACTTAGGCTAGTTTTAGTTGCTTTCAACATAGCACTTGCTTTAGATTGACTTCAATGGTTGCCTTTAGTGCATGATAGGTTTTCTAATATTCTTTGATGGTGTTTTAGACATGTTTAAGCTTCTGTTTGCTTGTTAGTGATGCTTGGTTTGGTGTTTAGACCTCCCTTTAGAAGCTTTCTTTGAGTTTGTTAATTAGGGTTAGGAAGAGCCTAGTTTTCTTTCTCCTTCTTCAAATAAACATGGATTGCTTTGATTGCTTTCCATTCTCATCCTATGATTCAAGGTCCCTATGTGGAAGCCTCATCTTTCCTTCGGAAGGATGTGTGGCATTTTACAAGAGGAAGAACCTTTGAGGATGCCTTTCTCTGATGACTGGTAGAGTGTCAGGAGGGATTCCTTTGATTTCCTTCCTGCTTCCCATCATCAGTCCAATATCCTTGATGTTCATTCTTTTCTCTTTGGTTGGAGCTAGAATATGGAGCATCCCTTTCCTTCTCTTGAAGATGGTGTAGACTTGAAGAACAATTACAGACTTTGGATTGGATTGCTGTCAGAAGATTGCTCTGCTGTGGAGATTGCTGGCTTATTTTCCCTGTTTGTCTGTTTTCTTTTTGTTCAATTGTATTGATGTGAATTGCTTGGAGTGATGCATTAGATTTAGGCTTCATATAGATGATCATAGGCCTAAGAGCATCCTAAGGGTGGAGCTTCTCCCCTTGCTTTTATTGCATTAGAGGTTGAGTTTCTCCCTCTGCTTGTTTTTTACTGTGTAGCTTTGCTTGCTGGTATTTGGTAGAGCTCAGCTCCCTTGCCTGTGTGGTGTGTGGCCTTTGTGCCTTGTTTGCTTAGAAGTTGAGCTTGGCTCCTTCTGCTTGTTTGATGCATAACATGCATTTTTATTTACAGCTTTTTGTTTACAATAATTTCTTTTCAGTTAATTCGTTTACTGTTTGTTTTCCTTTTCCATGTTCCCCTAGGAACTCTGACTTCTCTGGTTCCAGAGAAGTTATGACAGACATTAGGGTTCTAACCATGCATGATAATATTAGGTAGATTCCCTCCTAACCTCAACCATAGGATCAATTTCGCATGACAACTTTAGGATTGGATCAATTTCCCTTTAGTGCGTCTTTTCTCTTCTCATCTGCAAACATATCAAGATACAGTAATAAAGGTTAATTGAAGTCGTACGCTACGAGCCTTAAGCTACTTGAGAAAGGATTGTTGGAGAGTTTCTTTTCAATAGTCCGGATGTTTAGTATGGTACCCTTTGGGTGACATGCGACACATTCACTCTCAGGTCATAGTCTCTAGTGCGATATCAGTTGCAAACATCCATAAAAGACACTTCTCTAAAAAACAGAAAACAAAGATCAAACTCTTTTTGTCCTCTTGGACCTTTAATCCCTTGGAAACCTTTTTCAGAAGGAGAGTTTTGTTAACTCCCGATTCTACCGCAAACGGTAAACGCCTAAGTCTCCGTCGAGCGAGCTGCATACACCAACTGCTGGAACCGTCTGTTAACCCTACTCGGATAAAAAAGACAAACCTGTGTCTCTCGTGTCCCAAACTATGTTTGCTCTGATCTTTCGCGCCGTGTGAAAGTACGTAGGCACAAGATGCGATATCTTGGCGAGAAACCTTCTCCCGTAGTTAGGCGAACTACGTTGACTCTGATTTCTCGTTCCAGACGAGAATACGTAGGAATAAAGTGTGACGCTTTGCCGAGTCATTTTCTTTTCTTTTCAGACCAGACCTTTAGTGTAGATAGATGTAACATACCCGACAGATTAACACAACAAGCATGGATCCCATCGAGTACGATGGACGTGAGGGGTGCTAATACCTTCCCCTTGCGTAACTGACTCTCGAATCCAGACAATGGTTGTGATGACCTTGTCTCATACCTTTTCGTCAGGTTTTTCCAATCGTTTCCTTTCCCGCTCTGAGAGATAAATAACGAAAGGTGGCAACTCTTTTGTCTTGCCGGCCTCGTTTTTCGCAGTAGTGACAGCTGGCGACTCTGCTGGGGACTCCGGTTCCCTATGCGAGTCAATCCTAGCGCTTGTGTGTTTACATGTTGGGTTTTATTTATCGCATTTACTTTCCGCATTTTATTTTCAGTATGATTATTATTATTGTGCTGTTATGGAAAGGGGATCTGATGAGTGAGAAGCCAGACCCAGGCTTGAGTGTACTTAACATTAGTTGTGGAAATTAGTGGGCGCGTGCTTGCTTTGCAGGCACAAGTGTCTCATGACATCCACGCTCAGGCGAGCTTCTCCCGGTTGACTTCTTTTCCGGCCCTTTGGGTCTGAGGGGTTGTTGGTTTGGAGGATTGTCGACTCTGGGGACCGATCATTTGTGACTCAGCAGAGTGAGGACACTTCAAGGGATGATGATGCCACACCTTCTGGGTATCGTATCATCGCTCTTGAAAGTCTGTGACGCTGGGAAACACATAGGATGCCATACCTTGTCTGTGATTTAGGTCCATACCTGTGAGCGGGGTCGGGTTATTGCAGGAAAATTTAACCTTCAGACTACCTGGTTTTCTTGTCAGTGAATCAATGTTGTTGGGTTCAGAGGTTTCTATCGTCAGAGATATGGTTGTTCTTGACAGTGTGTATTTATTGGTCCTCTTCAGGGTTGTCCTATCAGAGCAGTGTGGTGATTGTGTTGGATCAGAGCTTTGATCTTCTCAACAGCCATCTTGATCCTCTGTTGCATTGCATTTTGCATTTTGCATACTCATTTGCATATCATTAACGTGTGTCTGTGTTGGAGGTACATTATCGCCCGGTTCCAGTTTTTTCTTGCCTGCTGTTGTGCTATTATGGGTTCTCTGAGGAAGACTGTGGCCTATAAGCTCCCTACTCCAGATGTTGCTCAGTTGTCCAGTTTGATTGCTTTGGTAGATGATACCGTGAGAGGTGAATTCAGAAAGTCTTACAGGAAGCTGCTCAGTTTGGTCCGTAAGCTTTCTGTGTATGAGTTGAATGGGTTATACGCCTAGCTGTAGTTCTATGATCCTCCTTTGAGATGCTTTACTTTCCCGGACTTTATTCTTGCACCTACATTAGAGGAGTATGCTGAGTTGTTGGATGTACCTATCAGGAGTCAGATGCATTTTGTTCATATGGATGCTGAGCCTAATCTGGCTAATCTAGCTCTTTCTCTTCACCTGGATGCCTCTGAGTTGATCTTGTCCAGTTGGAACGGGTTTCCTGGTTTCTCTTTGCACTTCTTAGTGGGAAAAGCCCAACAGTGTGCCAAAGACGGTTGTTGGATTGCGTTCAACGCCATTCTTGCTCTCTGCATATATGGTATCATTTTGTTTCCTAATATGCCTGACTTTGTGGACTTAGATGCCTTTCATATCTTTGCATCAGGGAATCCGGTCCCTACCTTAATTGGAGATGTGTATCATTCCATCAATTACAAGAACGAGAATAGAAGGGGTAAGAATGTATCATGTTGTGTACCTTTGTTCTACAGATGGTTTGATAGTCACCTACCCAAGAAGGGTCTCTTTGCTTCATCTGCAGCCTCAGCTGAGTGGTCTGAGCGCTTGATGAGTTTATCAGCAGAGAGTGTTGTTTGGTTTGATAGAGATATGTTGGGTACTGAAGTTATATTCAGCTGCAGTGGGTTTCCGAATGTGCCTTTGATTGGAAGAAAGGGTTGTATCATCTATAATCCATCTTTGCTTGTCTGACAGTTTGCTTATGCTTTGAGGGTTCCGCCAAAGGATGAAGAGGTGCAGGAATCTCTGTACCTCACTGGTCTTCTAGAGGGGAATATGTTATCTAAGCTTCAGCATGCCTGGAATGATATCAGTAGACGAGGGAAGTCATTGTTGGGGAAAAGTAATAGCTAAGCCTACGCTCCGTATGTGACCTAGATCAGAGCCCAAGCAGAGATTATAGGGATGCCTTTTCCACCTGCTAAGTAGGAGTGCCCTCCAGTGGTGGAAGAGCCTACCACTGTGCCTATTCAGCAGTATAATCATGTGTTAGCCGAGAGAGAAGGGCTGAAGAAGGAAAATGAAGAGTTAGAGAAAGAGTTGGCACAGATAAGAAGCGAGAGAAATGAAGCCGTCCACTCCTTCAAGAGGCAAACAGAGTTGGTAAACAGGTTGGGTACATATTTGACTAAGCAGAGAGATGAGGATGAGCGTTTGGGTCGGGACTTCAAATCTGTCAATGATGTACTGGTCACTAAGAAGCAGCACTTGGATGAAGCGTACCGAAGAATATCCAAGTTTAATCAGCAGTTGAATGCCACAATAGCCAACAACAAAGAGAGGGAGGATAAACTAAAGCAGCAGATCTCCAAATTGAAGACTCAGGTGAAGGCTAGTGAGAAGAGGTTTAATGAGGAGACCGCTCGGAGATACGCCACTGAAGATTTGTTGAACAATGCTCTCGTTAACTTGAAAGATCGCAAGCAGAGGTTCGAGTCCAAGAAGCGAAAGTTAGAGGATTTCTTTGGCCAGGGAGCGTGGGAAGATTCAGTTGAGGGTCTCTAGTGTACTATCATGCATAGAGAGTTTGTTGTTGAAGGGTTACTCACTCGACCTGATCACCCCGAGACTAGAGAGTTGCTGGAGGAGTTTCGTGCCCGCGGTCGCACTTGATTATCTTTGTAGCTCTTTGTTTTTTTCTTGTTATAGGCTGACCATCACCAGGCTTGTTGGTTGAGGTCATGCTATTGATTCCCATTGTATTTGTTGACTTTGTACTACTGCCTTGTGGGCCTTATCTATATATGAGATGTTATTCCAATGACTAGATTCGGACTTCTTGTTATCAGCACTTACACTCTGGCATTTGAATCGGGGGAAAATCTCCCTAACACATAGACACACGTTTGAATTTGCATAAATCATTCGCATAGCAGGTACCTTGTACTGTTCTCTTAACTCTCTGTTGATGCAGGTTCCAGGATTGCCGACTAGCGAATTCATCGCTATCCTACCAGAAGCAACTGTAAGAAAGTCATGGACGAGATGCAGACTGAGATGCAGGAGATGCGTGACCGTATGGCGCAGTTCATGCAGGTGATGGAGACTGTGGCTAAGGGCCAGGAGCAGCTGCAAACTCTGGTGCAGCCTCTGATTGCTAGGGTTGATAGTCAGGGTTTTGCTAATAAAATTCAAAGTGCCCACATTTGACAAGTATAAAGGGGATACTTGCCCGAGAGTTCACGTGCAATCTTACTATCGGAGAATGTCTGCCTAATCTGATGACAAAAAGATGCTGATGCATTTTTTCCAAGACAGCTTGTCGGGACCATCCTTGGAATGGTACATGGGGTTAGAGCCTACACAAATTGGTAGCTGGAAGGAACTAGCAGAGGCTTTTGTAAAGCATTACCAATACAACAGCGACCTTGCACCGAACAGGGTGCAGCTCCAAAATCTCTCTCAGAAGAATAACGAGAGTTTCAAAGAATACGCCCAGAGGTGGCGTGAGCTTGCTGCCAGGGTGCACCCATCCATGGTAGAGCGGGAGGTTGTAGATATGTTTGTGGGAACTTTCTCTGGGTTGTAATATGACAGGCTCAATAATTGTACGACGGCTAATTTTTCCGAGTTGATACTCTTGGGGGAACGTATCGAGAATGGTGTTAAGATTGGTAAGATTCAAGCGGGTGAGTCAACCTCAGCTGGAGGTGGTAAAAAGGCTTTCGGGAACAAGAGACATGGAGATACCAATGCGGTATGTAGTGATCGAAGAAGGGATAGAAGTTGGAATTGACACAGGCAGCAGATCGCCAGTGTGACAATTCCTGTACCTCAACAGCAATAACAACGGCCACAACAACAACAGGGACGACAGGACGCTGCTCCACAGAGATATCAAGGTCGGGATAGGGCTGTGAAAAGAGTCTTTGATGCACCTTCGCTACCTTATGCTCAGCTTCTTCCAACCTTGTTACAGTTGCAGCTTGTTGAGAAAAGGACGCTAGCTCCGCCGAAGGGCACGCCTCCTTATGGGTATGACGTTAATGCACACTGTGACTTCCACTCCGGGGCACCCGGTCATACCATCGAGAATCGTCAAGCGTTCAAGCAAAAGGTGCAAGATTTTGTAGATAGCAAAGCTATAAACTTTGGTAATGAAGCGCCCAATATTGAGAATAATCTGATGCCGCCTCACGGATCGGCGCAGGTGGGTGCAATTTTGGAGGATGCTAGTCTGAATCTGGTTATGAAGGTGGACAAATTGAAAACACCTTTAGGTTATGTCAAGAGAAGGTTATTAAAAGGGGGGGGGGGTTCCCTGGTTGTGATGCTGATTGCATTGATTGTTTGGCCCAGCCTGAGGGTTGTAATAACTTGTGAAGAGGTATTCAAAGAATGATCGACGAAGGTACGCTGCAATTTGATCGCACTACTGAAGAAAAGCGTGTTGAGAAGCAGGGTGAAGTTGCAACGATTACAATACCGTTCAAAACTGTCACGATATCGACACCTCCCAAGAGGCCGACTATCACAATTACCAAAGCTGGACGTATTCCGTATGAAAGTACTAAAGCCATCCCCTAGAATTATGGGGCAGAAGTATATTGCAATGGGGAGAAGCTTAGCTTGCCGAGCCCGCCTGTAGGATCCGTTGATAATCTTGTGGGGGCAGGGGGCATAACCCGCAGTGGCAGAACCTTTACGTCACCAGAAGTAGAAGCTGAGAGAATTTCAAAGGGGAAAGGTAAGGTCAATGAGGAAGGACCTTCACAGGAGAAAGAAAAAGAGGCTTTGACCAAATATGTAGAAGAATTCATGAGATTGATTCAGAAGAGTGATTATAAAATCGTCGATCATCTGCAGCAGACGCCTTCCAAAATATCAATTTTGTCATTGTTGCTTTGTTCCGAGGCTCACTGGAATGCGTTGTTGAAATCTCTGGACGCTGCCTATGCACCTCATGAGATATCCGTGAATCAACTCGAGGGAGTGATTGAGCACGTGAATGCGGGGCATGGCCTTGGCTTTACTGACTTTGATTTGACGCCCAGGGGCCGCAATCATAACAGTGTGTTGCATATTTCTGTCGAGTGTAGGGGCACTATTATGTCCCACGTCCTTGTTGACACTGGTTCATCCTTAAATGTCTTGCCTAAGAAAGCATTGCTGAAGCTAGATAACAGAGGAGTAATCTGCACGCCAAGTGATTTAGTGGTGAGGGCATTTGACGGAACGAGAAGGTCTGTATTTGGAGAATTGACTTTGTCGATCCAGGTCGGTCCAGAAGTGTTCGACACCGTGTTTTACATCATGGACATACAACCATCTTATAGCTGTTTGCTTGGAAGACCGTGGATCCATGCTGCAGGGGCTGTGACGTCGACATTGCACCAGAAGCTTAAGTATGCGGTCGGTGGTAGCATTGTCACTATATGTGGGGAGGAAGACATTCTGGTCAGTCACCTGTCATCGTTTAAATATGTCGAAGTGGATGGTGAGATCCATTAGACATTGTGCTAGGCCTTTGAAGGAGTGCAGATCAGAGACAAATCTCCCGTCATCAGCAAGGGGCCAGAGGTAGCTATGTCGTCGTACAAAGAAGCCCAAGCGGTATTTCAGGTCGGGGAGACCAAAGGGTAGGGTCGAGTTCTGGAGATTCCTGTTAAGCAAGAAAAGTTCGGCTTAGGGTATCACCCGTCGTCATCATCTTCTTCGCAGGGCAAGTCGGGATTCAAAGGGCCGATTGTGTTCACTTTGGGAGGAGTCAGTTTTGTGCAGATCAACGTTGTGTCTGACAGTGAAGAAGGCGATAGGGACTGTGACATGGAGTCGTGGATCAAGCCCAGCGAGCCAGGACAGAGCCTATGCAACTGGTCGATCCAGGACTTTATTCAAGTGATGCCGAAACAGTAATGCTTTGTTTTTCGATTATTGTACAATCCTATGTCCTACCCGGGGCATAGAGATTTTATTTCAGGGCCTACGTGCTTATGTGTATTCTTTGTTTAATCATCAAATAAAGGCGTTTTCCTCATGCAAATTTTGTGATCCCTGTTTTTCAGTTTTTATTTTTACAATAAAATGGCAATGTGGTCGTGTGCTTCGTTTACATATCATTTGAAGCATTTAACCCTTTCTCTTGCAGGATGATCCATATTGCAGATGACACTGATCAAGATCTCCCTATGACTCGCTTCGACTTTGAGCACCCGATATTCCAAGCCAAAGAAGAGATTGTTGAGAACGACGACTTACCAGAAGAGCTGACTCGTCTGTTGAAACAAGAAGAGAGAATCATTCTGCCTCATCAGGAGGATATCGAGATCATTAATTTGGGTTCGGAAGAGATTGTCAGGAATGTCCGGATAGGGGTTGCGCTGCAAAGTGATATCAAGCAGAGACTTGCCGAGATGCTTCGAGAGTATAGTGACATTTTTTCTTGGTCTTATGAAGATATGCCTGGGTTAGATACTGATATTGTGGTTCACCGCTTGCCATTGCGTGAAGATTGTCCACCGGTCAAGCAAAAGCTCAGAAGAACTAAACCAGATATGGCCGTAAAGATTAAAGAGGAAGTACAGAAACAATGGGATGCTGGTTTCCTAGCTATTACAACTTACCCTCCATGGGTCGCCAATATAGTACCTGCACCAAAGAAAGATGGTAAGGTACGGATGTGCGTTGACTATCAGGATCTGAACAAGGCGAGCCCCAAGGATGACCTCCTGCTTCTTCATATTGATGTGTTGGTCAACAACACTGCGCAATTCTCTATGTTTTCCTTCATGGACGGCTTTTCGGGTTATAATCAGATTAAAATGGCGCCGGAGGATATGGAGAAAACAACTTTTATTACCCCGTGGGGAACGTTCTGCTACAAAGTGATGCCCTTTGGTTTGAAGAACGCTGGGGCAACATATCAATGTGCTATGAGGACTCTCTTTCATGACATGATGCATAAAAAGATTGAGTTCTATGTTGACGATATGATTGCCAAGTCTCAGACGGAGGAAGAGCACCTGGTGAATCTTCTGAAATTGTTTGAAAGGCTTAGGAAATTCAGGCTGAGGCTTAATCCTAATAAGTGCACCTTTGGGGTGACATCCAGTAAGCTACTGGGGTTCATTGTTAGCGAAAAAGGAATAGAGGTTGATCCTGCTAAAATAAAAGCAATACAAGAAATGTCAGCACCGAAAACAGAGAAAGAGGTTCGTGGTTTTTTAGGGAGGTTGAACTACATTGCCCGGTTCATATCTCACCTAACTGCCACGTGTGAGCCAATGTTTAAATTGTTGAAAAAAGACCAGGCAATTGTCTGGAATGAAAATTGTCAAAAGGCGTTTGAAAAAATAAAAGAGTACTTGCAGAAACCTCCGATTTTGATACCTCCAGTAGCCGGGAGACCACTGATCATGTACTTGACGGTTCTTGAGAATAGTATGGTTTGTGTTCTCGGTCAACATGACGAGACTGGACGAAATGAGCATGCGATTTATTACTTGAGTAAAAAGTTCACAGAATGTGAGTCTCGTTACTCAATGCTTGAAAAGACGTGTTGTGCACTTGCTTGGGCTGCCAAACATCTGAGACAATACATGCTAAATCGTACAACCATGCTAATTTCGAAGATGGATCCGATCAAATACGTCTTTAAGAAGCAGGCACTTTCTGGAAGGATTAACCGATGGCAGATGGTACTGACAGAGTACGATATACAGTATGTTGCGCAAAAGGCTATCAAAGGCAGCATACTGTCAGAGTACTTGGCTGAACAGCCCATCGATGATTACCAGCCGATGAAGTTTGATTTTCCTGACGAGGATATCATGTACTTAAAGATGAAAGACTGCGAAGAGCCGTTTCATGGTAAAGGTCCAGAGCCGGGTTCCCAATGGCAATTGATTTTGGACGGTGCTGTGAATTCATATGGAAGTGGAATTTGGGAAATCATTACGACTCCCCATAGGACGCACATCCCGTTCACTGCCAGATTGACGTTCCCAGTTACTAATAATGAAGCTGAATATGAGGTGTGCATCATGGGTCTCAAGGAGGCTATTGATTTGAGGATTAAAAATTTGGATGTGTATGGAGACTCCGCGCTAGTCGTGACCCAGATCAAGGGAGAATGGGAGACTCGTCAGCCTAATCTGATACCATATATGAATTATGCAAGGAGGTTGTTGCCCTTCTTTGACAGAGTAGAGTTTCATCATGTGCAACGGGCAGAAAATCAGATGGCTGACGCTCTTGCGACATTGTCTTCGGTGTACAAAGTTAAATTTTGGAATGAGGCTCCCCGAATAGTCATCTCTCGCCTTGATAGGCCCGCCTTCATATTCTCCATTGAGGAAGCATCCGATGGCAAGCCGTGGTATTTTGATATCCAGAATTTCCTAAAGAACCAGGATTATCCGACTGGGACATCCAGCCGCGATAAGAAGACTCTTAGGAGATTGGCTGGTAATTTTTACTTGAATCCGGATGGTGTTCTATATAGGAGAAACCATGATTTGGTGCTTTTACGATGTGTTGATGAGAAGGAGGCTAATCTACTCATGGAAGAGGTCCGTGAGGGTACCTTTGGTACGCACACCGGCAAACACGCTGTCTCGAAAGTTATTACGGGCGGGGTATTATTGGTTGACAATGGAAAGAGACTGTTTCAAATTTGCAAAGAAATTCCATAAATGCCAGATTTATGCAGACAAGATTCAGGTGCCGCCAAGCCCTTTGAACGTTATGGCGTCTCCGTGGCCTTTCTCCATGTGGGGCATCAATATGATTGGAAAAATTGAGCCCACAGCATCCAATGGACACCGGTTCATCTTGGTGGCTATCGATTACTTCACCAAATGGGTTGAAGCAGCGTCTTACACTAATGTAACCAAGCAAGTGGTAGCCAGGTTTATCAAAAAGGATATCATCTGTCGGTACGGCATCCCCGAAAGAATCATTACTGACAATGGTTCGAACCTGAATAACAAAATGATGAAGGAATTGTTTCAAAACTTCAAGATTGAGCATCACAACTCGTCTCCCTACAGACCCAAGATGAATGGCGCTGTCGAAGCGGCCAATAAGAACATCAAGAAGATAGTTCAGAAGATGGTTGTGACATACAAAGACTGGCACGAGATGTTGCCCTTCGCACTGCACGGTTATCGTACGACGGTACGTACATCAACCGGGGCAACACCTTTCTCACTAGTGTATGGTATGGAGGCTGTCCTGCCGTTAGAAGTTGAGATTCCTTCCCTAAGAGTATTGCTCGATGTCCAACTTGATGAGGCAGAATGGGTGCGGAATAGGATGAATCAGCTCAGTTTGATGGATGATAAGAGACTTGCATCTATCGCATATGGTCGGTTATATCAGAGCCGAATGAAGAAAGCTTACAACAAGAAGGTGCGCCCTCGAAGCTTTCAAACGGGCGATCTGGTGCTATAGAAGATTCTCCCACCACAATCAGATCACAGGGGCAAATGGACTACCAACTATGAAGGTCCATACATTGTGTGAAAGGTCTTCTCCGGAGGAGCCTTACTGTTGTCCACCATGGATGGCGAAGATTTTTCATCCCCTGTGAACTTGGACGCAGTTAAAAAATACTTTGCTTAAAGAGACCTGCTGGACAGAAAAAAGAGAGTCCAGGCAAAAATGGGGCATCCCGGCGAACTAAAAAGAAAAAGAAATAGGTTCGGGAAAAAGTTAGGGATAAAAATTGAAAAGATGTACACCCACGAAGTCGAAAACCTAAAAAGGCGATTTCGGCAAAAAAGGGTATCCCGGTGAATTGAAAACCTGCAAAGGGCGATTCAGGCAAAAGTTAGGGATTGAAAAAAGCAAATGACCGCAGTCCGAGCCTGATACTGCATTGCTTAGTGGTTTGGGAACACCTGAGGGTCGATTATCCAAGTCAATCTCTTCCAAGGACGGAGTATCGAGAAAGTGTCGGAGTCAGGCGAGTCATAGGAAGATCAGCTCATGGTGTTCGTCTGTACCACGTTGCCGACATGTATACCAACTTCTTTGTACCTCTGTACATATTTGTATTTGTTTTTGTAGCTTCCTCTTTTCAGGAGTTGCATCCATTGTACAAAACTTTGCCTATTTACAGGCCCGTTATCAATAAAACGCATACTATTCAGTACTTGATGTTGTTTCTTGTTTTAACTTTTACTGTTTTGTTAATGGAAAACGCCGATGTTTTTGATAAACTTGCACATGCATAAACTTGCAGGCCTAGGTCAATAATTGTTAAAACTTTGAATTGATTGAACGATTGTCATGGCTATTGACCGAGATATTTCTGTTTGTATAGGATATCTTGTTGCTCATGTCTTGCAGGGTCATTACCTTTGCAGCAAACAGCCGAGGGATCGTGTTTCCCTAGCCGATGTCCTTTAACGTAGGAGCAGGCTTTATGTGGTTATGTCCCTCCCCAGCAGATGGAAGCCACATCTTTATCCCCACAAAAGTGGGATGCGAGTTAGCAAGCGATTAGGCAAGTAATGTGCATCCCCAGGGACGATCGTATGCACAAGTAATCCCTAGTGAAGTCCCCCAGGGCACAATCAGGTTGCCAATAGTTTGAAAAGTTCATCCCCGCGCAGGATGGCTCTTTCTGTTTTCTAGCAGGTCATCTTTCCTCCAGTAGGATGATCATCCTCACCAGAGTTCGCAACTCCGAGATTGTGAGCTATTCCCCAGCAGGATTGTTTCTACCTCCAGCGGAGTTGGTTTCACCTTTCCAGCGTTTATTTTGCTGGAATATGTATGTGATACCTGGTTATCCCTAGTGGAATTAGCTTTGTCTTCAACCTTTATTTTGCTGAAGCGGTTCTATATCCAGCTTTTCTCCAGCAGCTGGAGCCTGCATTTGCATCTTGCATATATCATCATATTTGCAAATACGTAGCATTCCATTTCGTATAGAGCATCATGCCATTGTTAACATACGCATTTTGAAACATAAACCAGGTTGGTTACCTATTTTGTTTCAGGTGTTTCCCTGCAAGTTTGGAATTCTTGTTCAGGATGGTTTCGGATGTTCAAATTCTTGACGTGAGATAGGTGATGATCGCATTTGTCCCCTCATCAGAGTTGCTTGGTTAAGTTTCTCTTCTTCCCCAGGAGAGTCTTTCTCGGGTGACTGTTACGTCGACATTGAGAATTTCATGATTATACCTTCGAAGTTTACCCGTTTTTAATCAAGATAGATGTCTGGCAGCCGATGTCAAAAGTTCCCCGCAGAGTTGTTTGTTCAAGTCTTTGGATGCTCATTCCTCGCTTTTATTTAGCGTGTGCCCATTTCCGAGGAAATGGAAGGTCAGAGATATTGACGTTGCTCGCTTTTATTTAGCGTGTGCCCACTTCCGAGGAAATGGAAGGTCAGAGATATTGACATTTCTCGTTTTTATTTAGCGTTTGGCCATTTCTGAGGAAATGGAAGGTCAGAGATATTGACGTTTCTCGCTGTCTTTTAGCGTATGCCCATTTCCGAGGAAATGGAAGGTTAGTGATATCGACATTGCTCGCTTTTATTTAGCGTGTGCCCATTTCCGAGGAAATGGAAGGTCAGAGATATTGACATTTCTCGTTTTTATTTAGCGTTTGCCCATTTCTGAGGAAATGGAAGGTCAGAGATATTGACGTTTCTCGCTGTCTTTTAGCGTATGCCCATTTCCGAGGAAATGGAAGGCTAGTGATATCGACATTGCTCGCTTTTATTTAGCGTGTGCCCATTTCCGAGGAAATGGAAGGTCAGTGATGTTGACGGGATTCGCTTTTATGAAGAGTATGCTTGTTTCTGCGGAAATGGAGGATCAAGGATATTAATGTCATGCTTTACATAGTGCCCGCTTATCGTAGCGTTTGTCGTTTACTCAACACCTATGGCGTCAATAGGTGGTTGATATTGAATCAGGTTCTTTATCGAATGATTGATCAATTGTTGCTGTGACAACCGGATTCAATTGTTTGGCTGTGGTGTTCCCAAGCAATTTGGAAGTTTACTTCTTCAGTTAGCAAATTTCCGGGTTCTCTGGTATTCAACCGTCTTCTACCTCGATTGCCTGAAAGTCGTTCGCTTTTCATCCTATCGGGTCCAAGCCGCTTGAATAGGGGCAGCTGTTGCACCCAAAAATTTGCCTAACCTTTTTCTTACTTGGTTTATGTTTCATTGCATTAGCATATTATCGATCTAACATTTTCATGGCATAGCATGGTTTATTTAACAGGGGATCAAGTGTGGAGCCTATCTAGAGGTCTTATGCAAGTTGGAGAGGTCATCATAGTCATTAGGAGGAAGGTTGGTTTCTTAAGGAGTTCATTGGCTTGTATGGGGTTAGTCTCCTAATTTGAGGACCAGCTGAAGATCATCAAGGGATGGTGAGGTCTTGACCAAGGTGAGAGGGTGTGAGTAGAGCTCATTGAAGTACCTTGAAGGTCATGGTGGAGCTCAATCAAGTCATTCTGCCAAGTGTGAAGAGCCACAGTTGAGGGTGTTGTAAGTAGGGTTTTCATTTGAGTAACCCTAAGTTAACTGTGTAATTGAAGAGGATCAAAGTTCATGTTTGAGTCTTTTTAATCATGTATGGTTGTGTTAAGACACATGAGGTAATATTCCAAGGTCTATGCAAGAAAAGTTCAAGGTGTGAGGAGTTGCTAAATTAGGGTTCTCAGGGTAAAATCCCTTATTTAGTGCCTAACTTCAAGACCACTTATCTCAAGATTCAAGTTTCATCTCCACTTTTGGCTAACATGAAACTTGTAGAGCATGCTCTTAGATTTAATTTTAGTACTAGAAGTCCTCCATTGGATTTATAGAACTCAAGTTATGGTCCAGACAAGTTACAGGTCATCTGAGGAATGTGAAATTTGTCTATGAAAGTTCACCAAATTCCAAGGAACCTTTGACCTAGGAGGGTGTTTCTCATAAACTTTTGGCCAACATAAAAGTTGTAGGTCTTGATCTTAGCTTTCCAAATTGTACTAGAAGTTTTCTGTCTGATTTGTAGAACTCAAGTTATGAGGTTTACAAGTTAGGGGTATTTTGGGAAAGTAAGATTATAGGTCATTTGGCATTATAGGTCATTTTCTCCATCTTGCAAGCTTCAAACGCAATTTTGTTCAACACTAAACTTGCTCAAAATGATGTTTTTAGGTCAACCATTACTCATGATGAATTGATTTGGATTTAGGTGAGACTTGGTTTGAAAAATTTTGCAAAAGGAAGAAATTAAAGGCATTTGGTTGAAAAATTCATGATCAATTCATTTGTGCTCAAAAGGGACCATGTGAATACTCATTTTGATCAGAAAAACAATTCTAAACACTTTGGCCATTTTAGAATTTCTATTTGAGATCAATTTCATGATGATATGGTTTGTTACTTCACAAGTAAGTTACACTTCATAATTTGATTTTGTGATAAGTTCAAACACTCAAATCACTCCAAACACTCTCAATAGACTACAAGGAATTGATTGCAAGCTTCTGAGGGCAGTTTCAAGTTAGAACATGTGCACCCCATGGTAGGTTTTGTGAAAGAAAATTGGGGAATGGATTTTCTGTTTTGGGCCTCAATTGAACCCCTAAAGCCCACAAACCAAATGTATTTAAGCTCTGTGAGAGGTTTTGCTCCATTTTGGATATGATTTCTAACCAGAACCAAGGATTGAAGTGGGAGCTTGAAGGAGAGAGTTAAAAATTGTGTTTTCATTTTCAAGCCAGATCCAAGAAAATTGAAGTTATCAAAGTGTTCCCCATCAAGCATTGAAGCAATCTGCATCATTTTGAAGCTAGAATCGTGTTCTAGATACCTCAATTTGAAGCTCAAAGTCAGGTATGTAGTTTTCAAATTTGCACTGATTATAGCATGATTTGAGCCTGATTAGTATGTGGATAGGTTTTGATTTAGGATGTAGATGAAATCTGGATCAGAAATTTGAGGATTAGAGACAAATTAGGTGATGACATAATTTCTGTTTGGATGTGAGTTGATCTAATCTTGAGGCTTTGATTCAATTGGAATAGCATGTGATGATCAGTGTTAGATGAGAATTATTTTCGTACCATTAGTTTGAGTTTTGGTGAGAGTTCAGATTGAAGTGCATTTTAGGATCTGTTTCGTGTTTCAAATTCTAGTAGGATTTAGAGGATTTGAAGGTGATATTTGAGATCAGGATGAAATTTGGAATGGAATGATGTTAAGTTTGATGAGTTTTCATGACCTGCAAGTGTGTGCTCACCGGAGAAGATGACCGGAGGTCATCTCCGGCCGCCGTCTGCGAGCTTCCCCCAACTGGCTTTCAAATGGATAAGATGATGTTTCTACCCTTGGATTTGGTCTGAGATTGGACTTGGTATGCGCATCCAACGACCATGTTTTGTTCTGAGAGTTTGAACTTTGGACCAAAACGATGCGTTCCACTTAATGCGCTGGCATCTTCCTGATCCTTGGATTGAATTGACCGGTCTTTTGATCCAACGCCTGTGACATTTTCTCAGCATTTTGATTTTCATTATTTCATTCTCTTTTATTTTAATTGCATTTTCATTCTAAAATCCATTTTAATTTCAATATTCATCAGAAAAATAAAATAAAAATATGTCCATGATCCTCATTTTATTTGTGATTTTTCTGTGCTTTTGCATTTCATTTTTTCTTATTTTTCAATTTAATTTGAATTTCTCCATTTTATTAATTTATTTAATTTTGTATATTTGATGCATGATTTTGCTGATTTTTGTTCTTGCAATTGGTTTTGAGTTTGGGGCTGACTTTTTGCTAGCTGGTAGATTAGAGATGCATGAACCCCTATGATTTAATTTAGATTTTTTAGATAACAAGAGGTTCTATTTTGGTTTAGGATCATCATACTTTCTATTTTAGGGTTTTAATTTGGCACCTTGTGATCAAGGATTTCTTTAGGTGACTTCCCTTTAGATTAAGGTTCTGATCCTTTGCCCATAGGTCCATAACATGTTTAGGTTCCCTTAGAAATTTTCTTAGGATTTTAGAAGGTGTTTTAGTATTTTAAGTTGATTTAAAACTTAGGATACTTTTAGTTGCTTTCAACATAGCACTTGCTTTAGATTGACTTCAATGGTTGCCTTTAGTGCACTCCCTTTAGAAGCTTTCTTTGAGTTTGTTTAATTAGGGTTAGGAAAAGCCTAGTTTTACTTCTCCTTCTTGAAATAAACATGGATTGCTTTGATTGCTTTCCATTCTCATCCTATGATTCAAGGTCCCTATGTGGAAGCCTCATCCTTCCTTTGGAAGGATGTGTGGCATTTTACAAGAGGTAGAACCTTTGAGGATGCCTTTCTCTGATGACTGGTAGAGTGTCAGGAGGGATTCCTTTGGTTTCCTTCCTGCTTCCCATCATCAATCCAATATCCTTGATGTTCATTCTTTTCTCTTTGGTTGGAGCTTGAAGATGGAGCATCCCTTTCCTTCTCTTGAAGATGGTGTGGACTTGAAGAACAGTTACAAACTTTGGATTTGATTGCTGTCAGAAGATTGCTCTGCTGTGGAGATTGCTGGCTTGTTTTCCCTGTTTGCCTGTTTTATTTTTGTTTAATTGTATTGATGTGAATTGCTTGGAGTGCTTCATTAGATTTAGGCTTCATATAGATGGTCATAGGCCTAAGAGCATCCTAAGGGTGGAGCTTCTCCCCTTTCTTGTATTGCATTAGAGGTTGAGTTTCTCCCTCTGCTTGTTTTTTACTGTGGCTTTGCTTGCTGGTATTTGGTAGAGCTCAGCTCCCTTGCCTGTGGGGTGTGTGGCCTTTGTGCCTTGTTTGCTTAGAAGTTGAGCTTTGCTCCTTCTGCTTGTTTGATGCATATCATGCATTTTTATTTACATCTTTTTGTTTACAGTAATTTCTTTTCAGTTATTTCGTTTACTATTTGTTTTCCTTTGCCATGTTCCCCTAGGAACTCTGACTTCTCTGGTTCCAGAGAAGTTATGACAGACATTAGGGTTCTAACCATGCATGATAACATTAGGTAGATTCCCTCCTAACCTCAACCATAGGATCAATTTTGCATGACAACTTTAGGATTGGATCAATTCCCCTTTTGCGCGTCTTTTCTCTTCTCATCTGCAAACATATCAAGATACAGTAATAAAGGTTAATTGACATCGTACGCTACGAGCCTTAAGCTACTTGAGAAAGGATTGTTGGAGAGTTTCTTTTCAACAGTCCGGATTTTTAGTATGGTACCCTTTGGGTGACATGCGACGCATTCACTCTCAGGTCATATTCTCTAGTGCAATATTAGTTGCAAACACCCATAAAAGACACTTCTCTAAAAAACAAAAAACAAAGATCAAACTTTTTTTGTCCTCTTGGACCTTTAATCCCTTGGAAACCTTTTTTCAGAAGGAGAGTTCTGTTAACTCCCGGTTCTACCGCAAACGGTAAATGCCTAAGTCTCCATCGAGCGAGCTGCATACACCAACTGCTGGAACCGTCTGTTAACCCTACTCGAATAAAAAAGACAAACATGTGTCTCTCGTGTCCCGAACTACGTTTGCTCTGATCTTTCGCGCCGTGCGAAAGTACGTAGGCACAAGATGCGATATCTTGGCGAGCAACCTTCTCCCGTAGTTAGGCGAACTACGTTGGCTCTGATTTCTCGTTCCAGACGAGAATACGTAGGCATAAAGTGCGACGCTTTGCTGAGTCATTTTCTTTTCTTTTCAGACCACAACTTTAGTGTAGGTAGATGTAACAAACCCGACAGATAAACACAACAAGCGTGGATCCCATCGAGTACGATGGACGTGAGGGGTGCTAATACCTTCCCCTTGCGTAACTGACTCCCGAATCCAGACAATGGTTGCGATGCCCTTGTCTTATACCTTTTCGTCATGTTTTTCTGATCGTTTCCTTTCCCGCACTAAGGGATAAATAACGAAAGGTGGCAACTCTTCTGTCTTGTCGGCCTCGTTTTTTGCAGTAGCGATAGTACACTCTCCTTCGGCAGTCGTTGCACATTTAATCCCCACCAGTTGCATGCTGGTATGCATTCCCCAGTGAGTTATGATTGGATTTTCTTCCCCACAGAGTATTTTACAGCCTGGTTAGGTTTGTTCCCTGGCGGAGCAATCCCCAACGATCTGAAAGGGATGGTTTCCCCAACAATGTTATTCTCTCTTCCCCAGCAGGATAGAAGAATGTTGTCACGTCAGTATTTTCCTCGAGGGAGGCCAGCAAGGGCCCGCTTCTCGGCATAAGTCCAGTTGTTATTGGCATGAGCAAGTTCGAGCTCTATCCCCGGCAGAATCTTTGATTCCCTCAACAAGGTTATTTTGTTATCCCAGCAGGGTGTTTTCTGAATTTCTAGCATTCGTTTTGCTAATTCAGTTCCGTTGCATCTGCATGCGAGCATAGCATCTACCCAAACGCGTAGCATTTCCATTTCGTATGGAGCATTACGCCATTTTCAAACATATGCATGTGAAACATAAGCCAGGTTGTATCTCTTTGTTTCAGGTGTATCTCGCAGGTGATGGGTCTTTGCCCGTGTGGTGGCTAAACCCCAACTCATGTTATTTCCCCAGTGGAGTTTCTCCGTGATTGTTATCAGTGGGTGATCTTAACTTCATGTGGATTTTGGTTGCTCGCTTTTATTTAGCGAAGGCCTAGCGGCCATGTCAGAAGATTCTCAGGAATATGGTTATCTGACGACGATGTTGGATGCTTATCAGATTTGTGTTTGTCTGGCGACGATGTCAGATGTTTATTATCACCGTGGTTGTCTGGCGGTAATGTTAGAGTTCTTTATCCCCACAGGTACTTGATGGGGATGTCGGGGGTTTCTTAGAGTTATGGTTAACTAGCGGCAATGTCAGATGTTTATTGGTTATTGCTGTTGACGGTGACGTCAGATTCCCTTACTAGATTTGTATTTCTGGCGGTGATGTCAGGTGTTTTTAAGCTACCAGCGGCGATGTTGGATGTTTGTTTCCAGCGGCGATGTCAGGTGATCTTTGGTTTTCCAACGGCGATGTTGGAGGTTTGTTGCTGACGGTGATGTCAGGTGATCTTTTGGTTGTCCAGCGGCGATGTTGGATGTAGTTTCTGGCGGTGATGTTAGATATGTTGTTCCGGCGGCGATGTCAGGTGCCTTCTGGTTTTCCAGCGGCGATGTTGGATATAGTTTCTGGCGGCGATGTCAGATGTTTTGGTTATTGACGGCGATGTCAACGGTTTAATCAACTTTGTGATGGTCCGACGGCAATGTCAGACACTTTATTTTAACTGACGGCGAGATCAGGTGTGATTTACTGGTTGGATGTTCTTTGAATGACTGGCGGCGATGTCAGAGAATCGTATCTTGGGATTATATACCTGGTTTTATCTAACAGAGGTCTAACGACGATGTTATCTATTCTACCGACTTGAAGTAGAAGTTTGACAACGTTGTCAACTGTTATTATAGACTTAATGTATATGACTGGCGGTGAGGTCAGGTGTCTGACGGTGATGTCAGGGGAATTTAATGCGGATAATTGACGGCAAGGTCAGGTGTCTGACGGTGATGTCAGGGGAATTTAATGCGGATAATTGACGGCAAGGTCATGTACTCTTCAGACTGTGTGTCATTATTGTTTTCTCGGATTCAGTTTTCCAGAGATTTCACCCCCGGTCGGGGTTTGCAGTTTTATTTCTGCGGTTGGCAAATTTCCGGGTTCTTTGGTATTCAACCTTCTTTTACCTTGATTGCGTGAAATCCTTCGCTTTTCACTCGGTCAGGTCCAAGTCGTTTGACTAGGGTCAGCTGTTGCACCCCAATATTTGCCCAACCTTTTCTTAACTAGGTTTATGTTTCATTTCATTTCTTTCTAGTATTTGCATTGCATAGCATTTTTCATTGAACAGTAGATCAAGAGCTTGTGCATAGCAAGAGGAGTCTACTCAGAGGGTTGAGCCTAAACAAGGGATGTTACTCAAATTTGAATGGTCATCAGGTCATCTAGAAGTGGACAATGGTCTTATGAAAGAAAGGATGGATGTATGTGGTTCAGCTCCTAACTTGGAGGCCAATTGAAGATCATCAGAGGGATTGTGAATTCATGATTATGGATATAAGATGTTAAGAGAGATCATTGAGTGCCTTGAGGGTCATTGTGGAGCTCATCCAAGTGTTTGTGCTAAGTGTGAAAGGTTGCAGTTGAAGGTGTTGCACCTAGGGTTTTTATCTGGCTAATCCTCAGTCAGTTGTGAAATTGAAGGAGATTAAAACTCAATTCCAAGTATCTATGGTCATGGGATGTTGTGCTAAGATATATGGGATATCGTTTCAAGTCCAATTCATCAAGGATCAATTGTGTGAGAAGTTACTAAATTAGGGTTCTCAAGGTAAAATCCCTTATTTAGTGCCCAACTTCAAGACCACTTATCTCAAGATAAAAGTTTTATCTCAACTTTTGACCAACATGTAACTTGTAGAGCATGCTCTTAGCTTTCGTTTGAGTACTAGAAGTCCTTGATTGGATTTATAGAACTCAAGTTATGATCCAAACAAGTTACAGGTCATCAGATGAATATGATTTTGGTCAACAAACTTCAACCAACTTCCAAACCATATTTGACCTAGAAGGATATTTCTCCTCAACTTTTGGCCAACATGAAAGTTGTAGGTATTGGTCGTAGCTTTCCAAAATGTACTATAAGTCTTTCATCTGATATGTAGAACTCAAGTTATGAGGCTTGCAAGTCAGGGGTATTTTGGGAAAGTGAGATTATAGGTCATAAAGTTATAGGTCCATTTCACCATCTTACTCACCTCAAATGAAGATCTTTCCAAAATCAAACTTGCTCCAGATGGTGTCATTTGTTCAACCAAACATCAAGAAGTCGTGGATTTGGCTTGGTTTGAGGAATTGATATGTTGGTTTTCATAAAAAGGGATTTAAAAGGAGAAAATTGGATTTAATTCACTTTGGACCATTTTTGTGCAAATGAATGCACATTTTGAGTGCAAACTACATTTTAAACACATTGGCAATTTTAGAATTTGAGTTTGATGAATTTTAATGAGCCATTTCCAAGTTTACTTCATCATGAAGTTACACAACAAACATCAACCATTGAGATCAATCAAGGTATTAATCCTAGCCATTCACATTCCATACACTCCCAGCAAGCAATTTGAAGCATTTTGGAGCCAAATTTGAAGGATTTTCGTGGACATGAGAAAGCTCAAAAATCAATTCCCATGTATTTTCAATTGGGCTCTACAAGCTGTCATTGGGCTTAATTCTTATCAAGATCCATCACATATAAGGTTTTGACCATGAACAACTCATCAGAACTGAAAATTGGAGGAGAATGAGAGCTAAACAACTTTGAAAAAGTGGTGAAATTTTGAAATTCGAATTTGAAGATACAAGCCATTTCAAGCCAAATTGTGAATTGCAAAAGCTCTATTGAAGATTGTTGAGTGATTCTGGACATTTTTCTGCAAGCTCAAGTGTCAATTGAAGGCTCAGTGGAAGTTCTCCACTAGGTAATTACAAATCAACCTTACACTCTCAATATGCACTGGTTCATTGCCATTTTTACATATTTGAGACCTAGACAACATGTAGATCATTAATATATAAAATGAACTGGCATTTGTGATGATTGTTGGTGGTTGCTCAAAAATGTTTGGATCTGTTATGGCTTATTCTTATGGTGTTTTTCTTTTTTGTTGGTGGATCTGTAACCTACATAACCTCTAGATGATGTTTAAACCAAATTGAGTGAGTTTTGGTGAACTTTTGATTTTGGTGCACAAGCTTGTTTGATTCGGTTTGAGTTTCTTATGCATGATAAGTGATTTTTGATGCTGTATTTGAGATCCTCACGATCTCTAGATGAATTTTGATATAAATTTTGTGCAAAACGGTTGAGAATTGGTGATACGTGTTGTTGTTGTGCTGCGCGCGGTGGAGGATGGCCGGAGAAGACGATGAATAGTGTCTCCGGCCGATAGTCTGGTTTTAGGGTTCTTGGAGGTAGGAGATGATGATGTGTCATGACCACGCGCGCACGATTTGATTACTTTTGTGTTCAACGCTTGTAATTAAGAAACACAGTAGTCTGGCTTTGACTTGTTCCACATAATCACATTCCAATACTTCATTAATGTGTTGGCGCGCTGTCAGCCATTTGATTTTCTTACCATTTAATCATGCGCGTGTGGTTGATTTCCATGATGCACCTCGTTTGACCTTATCACAAACAAGTGCCAGGTTTATTTGTTTTTCTTGGATTTTTCTGGTTGGGCTTAGTGTACGCGCGCTATCCACACCCCCTACTGGTCCCAAGCACTTTTTCTTCTTCATTTTGTTGTTGTTTACACCACATGTTTATTATTTTCTTTTATTTTTCTTTTGATTTTTGTTTTATTTTCTGTTTACAATTTAAATCAAATAAAATAACTCCAATACTCTAAAAATTCACCAAAAATATTTTTTATATACTTTGAGATGTCTAATATTTTTAGATATTTTTATTTTTATTTTTTATTTTTATTTTCAATTTAAAAAAGAATTAAATATTGGAGTGGTTTTAAATGGTTTAAATTGTAACTTTGTTTACTCTTGCATTTATTTCTCTTCCTCCTTTTTGATCCAATTATTGGAAATTGATCCTCATCTCAATGATGAGTTGATCAATTTTTGAGGACCATTTTGCCCCTGGTTGTTGACTTTTGGGTTGACTTTTGTGGCTCTTCTTTTTGCCTTTGTTTCTCCCATTTCAAAGTGGTACATCTAAATGAATACTTTCTTTTGATGATGCTTTGAGGGAATATTTGTCTTGATCTTTTGGCCTCTAGTTGCCAACATGTTTAGCTTCTTTGTGTTTTTTATTTGGTATTTTTTGAGCCTTTTTCCTATTTTTTAGGTGACTTGCAAATTAGGTCATTCCATAAGACAGGTCACACAAGTGCATGACCTAGTTTGAATTGGAAATGACCTTTGTGGATCCAATAAGCTCTCAAATCTTCTTGTTTCACATTTTAGACATGTTGGGCTTGTTGTATGTTCATTTTTAGGTCAAAATTATGTTCATTGCTTGTTGATTGATGCTTTTCTTTTTGAGCTTTCAACTTGAACTCCTAAGTGGTGTGTGGTTGCTTCCTTTGTGATCTTGCTTGCATTTCTTCTTGATTTTTTTTGATATTGCTTGTGAGCTTTCTTCTCTTTATCTCCGTTCTGTCCAATGACCTTGGAGTGTCATTTAAGGTAGCTTGGTCCCTCCTTAGGAGGAACTTGAAGCTTACCTAAAGTGATGAATCCATGAGGACTTTTTCTTTGTGTTTGTTATTTGGTTGTTTGCTCTTGATGTATTTTCTTCTCCTTCTTCTATTTTCTTGCATTTCCATATGCATGCTTGATTGAGATGAGATTGTGGTGGCTACTGCCCCACACTATTTTCCTCCCACTATCATTCTACTTGTGTATTCTATGTGTGCATCCTTTCATTTGCATGTGCATTCTTCTTCTTCTTCTTCTTCTTCTTCTTCTTCTTTTTCTTTTCTTTGCCATGCTCCCCATAAGTTCTCTAACCTCTTGAGGTTATGATAGACATTAAGGTTCTACACATGCATGATAACATTAGGTAGTTCCCCTTTTCAAACTCAACTTTAGGTCCACTTTGCATGATAACTTTTAGGATTAATTAGTCTCCCATTAGTGTGCCTTCTTCTCTTCTCATCTTCAAACAATCTTAACATACTTAATAAGGATAATGAATGTTGTTCCATGAGCCTTATACTTGGGAAATGGTGATTGAGGGGCCACCTCTCAATTGCCTAGAGTGTTTAGTATATGTCCTTAGGACGATATGCGACGCATTCGATCCTAGGTTTTAGACTTTGGTACAACATACATTATAAACACTCAAATTAAAAACACTTCTTCTCTAAAAAACAAAAAAAAAACACTTCAAACTTTTTTCACCCTTTGGGGTTCTTAACCGGAAAATCATTTTCATAAACAAGAGTGTCGTTAACTCTTAGTTCTACTGCAAACGGTAACGCCTAAGTCTCCAATGGTCGAGCTGCATACACCAACTGCTAGAACTATCCGTTAACCCTACTCGGGCCTAAAAACTTTTGAACCAACCTATGGTGTTTTTAGCCCGAACTACGTTTGCTCTGATCTTTCATACCAGATGAAAGTACGTAGGCACAAGACACGATGTCTTGGTGAGGAACCTCCCCCTTTTAGCCGTAGTTAGTCGAACTATGCTGACTCTGACTTTCCCATTGCACGAGGGAATACGTAGGCACAGAGCGGCGATGCTCTGTCGAGTCATTTCTCTTTTCTTTTTCTTTTGTCCTTAAGCCTTTAGCTAGATAGTTTCAACACACCCTTTTAGATAGACAACAATGGGTGGATCCCGTCGAGTACGACAGACGTGCGGGGTACTAATACCTTCCTCTTGCGTAACTGACTCCCGAATCCAGACATGGTTGCGATGACCTTGTCTTTCCCTTTTTCTTTAGGTTTTTCTGATCGTTTCCTTTCCCTCTCTTTGGGATAAATAACGAAAGTGGCGACTCTTCTGTTTTTTTCGCTGGTTGTTTTTCGCAGTTGCGACACCTTTGATGTTACACATGGCGGTCATCCTTTTTTCATCAATGAGATTCAACAAATCTAATCATTCTTTTATCAATTCGGATTCCTCGAGCTTGGCTTGCATTAGGATTAAAATTCTAGTAACAGACAGTTGATGTTATACTGGATGTTATGACATCCACCAGTGAACAAACAATTAAGCTAATCAGTAAAAGACTTAAAGATAACAGTAAATAACACAGGGAATTGTTGACCCAGTTCGGTGCAAATCACACCTACTATGGGGGCTACCAAGCCATGGAGGAAATCCACTATAAGCAGTGTTAATTCAGAGCCAAACTACCAATTTGCACTGTTCACTTAAGACCTACCCAATGCAACTTTAGCCTAACACTAGACCTGAGTACCAACTCACTCCCCCTCAATCACAACAGTGATATCAACCAATTAAAGTTACAAATAAAAATGAAGACACACTTCACACAAATCTTGATCTTGCTTCACAGCTTCAATCAAGAGACACAACACTCGTGCTTAAAAGCTTAGAGTGACACAATTAACATACAACTCAAACACACTAGTCCAATGCAAATCATACAACAGATAATTTCTTGGCTCACAAGAAATCCTAAGACACAAAACACACGTGAAAAACAAACATAATTCTTCACACACAAACAGCTCACAACATGCTCTGTAAAATCTCTAAGTCTCTAAGTCCGTCATTGAATCAGGATTACCACTTCTGTATTTATAGACAGCGTAAGTTCCTTGGGCCTTAGTGCAGCAATTAGGTTTAACAAAGTTAAACCTCTTTTCATAAATCAGGGTTCTGTCAATTAGGTCATAGGCCTCTTACGTTATCCTCAGCATTGCCTAGCATTTCGCCTGAGATAACTAAGCACCTTAAAATGTTTCCTGGAATCTAGCTTGAGCTAACTAAATCATTATACCAGAAAAACAAACACGCGCCCTTGATGTCAGCTACCTGATGTCATAACATTTAGTATGACATCCAATACACTATGTTCTTAGCTAACCAAACTTACCCTGCAGAACACTACATACAAATGTCATGACATCAGTCAAGACATCTACACACAACATTGTTTTACCATACAATGCAGCCAATCAAGAACATCTACAAACTCCCCCTTTGGCAAAATTTTGGCTAAAACAATCTGTCACCATATCAGAGAACATATGCAGCAGAAAAGTTCATAACTCACATCTAATCATGCAGGATAACTACTAGCTAATACTATACTCAACACACATGCTGTACTACCAAATCAGATTCAACTACACTACCAATCACACAGACTGTTCTAGATTATGAATGTCCAGACATCTCATATGACATCCTTAAAAACACCTGTTCCATAGCACTAAATACCACCTGCTAGTTCAGACTATAGATGTCACAACATCTGGTACAACATCCTGTGATACTCCCCCTCAACTTATGCACAACTACACAACATCTGCAAGCAACCTGCAAAAACACACAGTCCTACCAACACACACTCGTGTAACACCCTTCTAAATCCCGCGGAATATATATCAATAATCAGAGTAAATCGTCATGTATTCACAAAAAGGTGTCACACATAATTTCCAAAACATCAAAAACACCTGTCATGCTCATTAACACTTTAATAAATAATCATGCTTTTCAAAATTTCACTTCGCATGGAGTTATGGTACAATCGATTGTATGACTGAATTTCTCATAATTTTAGCTACTGTTTTTAAGTGAAATCGATTGTACCTTTTAAAATTTCATCATTTTAGCTACTATTTTACTGTGCAATCGATTGACATATTAGTGCAATCGATTGGACAGCTAAAAATTCACTTTCCAGCAGCTTGTCTAAGTGTGCAATGACATATTGGTGCAATCGATTGCTCACCGTGCATTTTGGAAAAATTGTGCAGAAAATTGTATTTTCACCAACCATTCCCTTCTTTGCTACCATAATCAATCCCTTCATATTAGGGCATTCACAAAACTCGAAAATTCACTAAATCATGAGAAATCTATGGGTTTTACCTTACCCAATCTTCTACCTATTAACCATTAAGCCACAATTCCAAATTAAGGGTTTTTCCCTACACAAATTCTACCCATTAATCATTAACCCACAATTCCAATAATGAGAGAATACCCACCCTTACCTTAGGTTTTTCCTTGGGAAGAATCCTTGATTCCTTGGATGCTTGGATTTTGATTTCTCTCTTCCACTCTTCTTTTTCCTCTTGCCTCCTTCCCTTCTTCTCTTCTATCTTCCCTCTTCTCTTTTCCCCTTTTTCTTACTAACTTCTATCTCTAAAACCCTAACAATTAATCATTCTATTGGACTTTACCCAACTCACTCTCACTTTCTATTCAGACACCTATCATTAGGCCCAACTAATCAATCTAGTAATTATACACTATTCTACCAAATAGAATAAATCAATTAGTTTAATTAATTCAATAAATCACATATATCAATTAAATAAATTAACTCATATAAATTAAATAAATCAATTAATTTATATAAATCAAATACTTCATATAATTTCAATAAATTAATTAAATCAGATATATCAAGTAAATCAATTAATTCAAATAAATCACATAAATTGGTTAATTCAATTAGGCACAAAATCACACAATTAATCATTAAATTAAATTAAATAAAATAAATAATTACTAAAAATTGGGGTGTCACAACTCCTACAAATATCAGGAACACACACACTATCCACACACCACACATATACAGGATCAACATCCTACTCACAACTTGAGATCAACTTCATCACATCAGCACACCTGTAACACAACTTATAGCAGCAGCATGTCACCAGCACACCTGCAAACATGTTCAGTGCTAACATGTATAGCAGCAAAACAACATCTTCCACCTGTGAGGGACATATCTAAACACAACTAAGTCTGTTGTTCAATTTCTACTACTACTACCACTTCTCCCCCTTTTTAGCCATAAATTTAGATCATAACTAAACAATTAGTATAGATCAAATAAGGTTGGAAACACAGAGTTAAAGGGTTATTACAACACAACAACACAAAAAACTGTTCACAAATAACAATTGTTCGGGAGCAATCAAACAAAGATCTCTAGTCATCAGACTCAGAGCCAGCATCATCACTATCTCCTTCTTCATCAGAGTCTTCCTCAGAAATGGCAACAACTTGTTCTGAGTTAGCTTCCTGGCCATCATCCTCCCCCGAACCATCATCATGCTTATCCTCATTATTTTCCATAAATTTAGTATCTTCATCTTGCTCAAGAGACCTGATCATCTTTTCCAAATTTTGCTTCCTTGTCTCCAACTCCTTGCATATTTCTTTGAGCATGGCAATAACCTCAGCTTTCCCTGTCTCTGAACTCCCCTTGAATGTTTTTTTAGATGTCATGACAATGTTAGGAACATGAGTTTCTTGAAACAACTTGTGGTGGAAAGACAAGGGGCTTTCTCGTTTGCATGCCGAGTCATTCTCTTTGAGGATATTGGGATACTAATTCAATATGATTCCACAAATAAGAGGTCCCATAATCGAATTTTGTTTTGGTCTGATCAAAGATGTAGGTCCCATAATCAAATTTTGTTTTGGTCCAACAGTATAAATGAACTTCCCCAGGATAGTTGCAACAGTTGATTTATGATTTGTGGGCACGCAGTTGGCAGCACCAATTTGTGGGCACGCAGTTGGCAGCACCAATCTTATACACCAATCAATATGATTTCACATTTAGTTTACTGGCAACCAGTTTCCCTTTTGAGGGCCAGCTTTTGACCTGGTTGGCAGTTATAACTTGACACACTTTGTTATCAAAGGCAGCTAGATCAGGTTGTGCTCCATCTGATCTTCCTAGATAGTTATTGATGACAGTGGAGGAGAAAGTGACACATTTTCCTCTTACATACACTTTGCCAAACTCATTTGATTTTCTATCAGCACATTCTTCTGATAGGTTCACTATGAACTCCTTAATAAGTATTTCATAACACTGAGAAAATTGAGTGACAGTCCTCATTAAACCAACATCATAGATAAGATTCATGATCTCCTTACTTTCAAGGGCATTTTGAGCCAGCTCTCTTCCCAATCCCAACCTCTTCTGATACACATATTGTCGGATCGCTGCGAAAAGGAGCCTGTGGAAGACAGAAGAGTCGTCATCGTTTGTTATTTATCCCAAAGAGAGGGAAAGGAAACGATCAGAGAAAACCTACGAGAAGGGAATAAGACAGGTCATCGCAACCAAGTCTCGGGTTCGGGAGTCGGTTAAGCAAGGGGAAGGTATGAGCATCCCTCACGTCCGTCATACTCGATGGGATCCATGCTTGTTTTCTATCTAAAAGGGTGTTAAACTATCTAAGCTACAGGCTCACGGGGACAAAGGAAAAGAAAAAAGACTCGATAGAGCATCGTCGCTCTTTGCCTACGTATTCCCTCGTGCAATGGGAAATTAAGAGTCAATGTAGTTCGGAAAACTACAGGTGAGAGTGGGGGAAGGTTTCTCGCCAAGACATCGCTGTCTTGTGCCTACGTATCCTCATCTGGTATGAGAAATCAGCGCAAACGTAGTTCAGACTGACACGACCACAGGTTGGTTCAAGTGTTTTTAACCGAGTAGGGTTAAACCTTAGTTCTAGCAGTTAGGTGTATGCAGCTCGACCATTGGAGACTTAGGCATTACCTGTTTGCGGTAGAACCAAGAGTTAATGACACTCTCTTTATGAAAATGATTTTCAATTAATCCCGAAGGATAAAAAATGTTTGATTTTTTGTTTGTGTGTTTTAGGAAGAAGTGAATTGAGTTATGGTTTGAAACTCATATCGCACTAAAGGCTATGACTTGAGAGCGAATGCGTCGCATATCGCCCAAAGGGCATACGCTAAACACTCTAGACAGTTGAGGGGAGGCCCCCCAACCATCATTTCTCAAGTTCTGAAGGCTCGTAGCGTACAACACAAATTGTTCTTTATTAAGTGTTTTGAATTGTTTAGGAGATGAGAAGAGTAAGACACATACTAAGGGGAAACTGGACCCTAATGTTGTCATGCACAATGCTCCTAAAGTTGGGATGAAAGGGGAGAACTAACCTAATGTTATCAGGCATAGGATTGAACACCTAATGTCTCTCCTACTCCCAACCTAAATGGAGGGACTAGGAATCCTAGGGGGATCATGGCGCAAGACCAAGTAAACACTAAATAATTCACTCACAAATGAAATAAGAAAGAAAAGAAGTTGATTGGAACAAGTGATGACCCACAAAGCACATTAAAAATAAAATGATAAAATAAAAATGAAAATAAAAAAATGATGAAAAATAATTTAACACATTAATAAAAAGAATATGATTTTTTTGGATTTTATGATATTTAAAACTATTTTTAAATGAATAAAATAAAACAAGAAACAATTAAAACAAAAGGAAATAAAATAGACAAGTGACTAAAAATAAGAAAGTGTCTCCCCTAAGGCTTGAACCCAAGACCTTGGGGTTGCAGGCACAAAACACTGCCACTCCAACTAACTCACGCACTTGCAAATAAACGGAAAAATAAAGAAAAATATTGAAAACATGAAAAATCAGGCAAAAGAGTAAAAAAACGCCCTAGCTGGGGGTCGAACCTGGGATCTCACGCATGGCAAGTTCTTAAGGCAAGGCAAGTAACCACTGGGGTGGCGATACATCCATTGTATCAAACCACCCCAGTTAAACTTATACCTAAAAAGGCCAATTTCTGGCAAGGCTACAAGGCAACTCAAGGCAAAACTTGTCAAAACAATTTGATCCCAAAATCTTTAATACTTAACCAAATTCAATGAAATTTAAACCAAAACTGATTGTTTCTTCATGAGGATTAAGATGGTGCTATCCAAATTTTGATAAAGTGCACACAAATAAAAACAAGATGGCTTATGCATAATGGCGCTTGGAATGCACTTTGGAGTTCCATGATTAAAACAGATGCAAATAGGTGTCAGTGAAGGTTTGAGCAAACTTTAAACATGATATTGAATGAGTTCTAACAAGAAATTTATTCAAAACAACATTGGAGCAAAAAATGGAATGTGAGTTGCAATGATAGCCATGAGTTGAAAACAAAATGATCAAACAAAGGTGAGTCCAACTGTTAGTCCCAAAACCTGGTTTTAGTGACCTGTCAATGTAAGTTAATGGTTTCAAATAGAGGGCCAATTCTTGACATAGCCAAAACAGTTTTCTAACTACAACAATGTTGATGCTCTATGCAGGTTTGTCATGACAAATCAAAACACCTTCCAACGAGAGATTGCTACCTCAAAGCAACCTAAGACAGTAAAGATTCAACCATAACCATGTTGATCATCATCCCCTCATATGGATCATCTCAGTATTGGATATAACCATTAAACAACATCAATCTTACTCTAAAGGCTGTCATTCATTCAATGCAAACAAAAGATACTTGGACAAGCAGATCTTAAAACAGATTTAAACAGAAAAGCTACAGACTCAACATTCAAACTCAAAGCAAGATATCATGTGTTGGCAATATGGTTACAATGTCAAAGCCTTGAATCCAATAAACTATCTTTACAACAAACAATCACAAATTATGATGTTGTGGCCTTAGAGGCCTATTGATGGATATTAATGTGTTAAATAGGAAAATGACGCCGTTTATATGTTAATTGTTATACATTGATTATTATGAATTGTGTTACTCACCCTGCCTGTTTGAATGTTACCTCCATGTGGGTAACGTGCAGATGACCCAGTTTAGCCGTGGATGTCGTCGAAGAGTATTTTGAAGTTTTTTAAGTCGTTAGCCTTTATGGTTAACTTAGAGGGTCTTGCTCTGATATGTAACATCGGGTTGGGTTCTTTGAGTTGATTTTATACTGTTGAAGTTATTTTGATTAATTTCCCTTTTTGAGGAAAACTTTGATTTATGCTTTGAGTTCCGCTGATTTATGATGTTTTGATGTATTTTGGGGAAAACCCGTAGTTACGGAGTATGGACCTATTTTGATGACTTTGAGAAATGTACGCCCTTTTGGTGGATTTTTTGTGAGATTTATTTATTTACTCTAAAATCCGTGTTATTTTGCCTTAATAATTTTGGGGGTAGAAAAGGGTGTTACATTAGTGGTATCAGAGCAGGTCGGTTCGTCCGGCCAAGTTGTCTAATGTTATTTGTTTCCTTGTATGCGACATGTGTGTGAAAGCACTGTCGGTACACGTTGTTTTCTAACCTTTTCCTGTAGAAGTGGGAACGAAACAAGTGGGGGAGGAGCTTGTGCTTCTCCAGGATGCTGCAAGTGTGGGGTGGCAGCTCAGTATGTTGTTGGACGCTCTTATGGTTTGTTAAAGATGGTTTATGCCCCATCATGATTTTGGGTTGTCTATTAACAAATTGAGGAACTGATCACCCTTAATCAATTGTTGATAGTAGACGGGGTCATGTTGGATGGAATAGACGTATCTTGCAAGCTTAGATGGCGTAAGCAGTCAATTGCTTTGAGTTAAGTTAAGTGCTTATAGATTTTTTTGATAAGTCAGCGCAGGATGGTGCTGAAATGTTTATTTTGATGGAAACTTTGAGTGTTTATGAAAGTGGGGGAGTTGGTGGTGTGCCAATTATTTATGATTGTCTGGAAGTTTTTCTGATGAGATAAGTGATTTACCGCCAGTGGAGTTTGCGATCGACTTAGTTCCTGGAACTAATCTGATATTGATAGCTCCATATTGTAGGTCTGCATTGGGATTGAACGAGTTGAAGAGTCAACTTAAGATTTGCTTGAGAAGAAATTCATTCGTTTAAGTGGGTCACCGTGGGGTGCACCGGTTTTGTTGATTATGGAGAAAGAAGGTTTTGTGAGGCTTTGGGTGGATTATAGATAAGTGAACAAGGCGACTATCAAGAATAAGTGTTCACTTCCAAAGATTGATGAGTGGATGAATCAGTGGGTTGTTGTAGGTGTGTCCAATAAGATGTATTTGAGATCTGGGCACCATCAGATTCGTGTTAAGGTTGAAGATATTCAGAAGATTGCTTTTAGGACGAGGTATGAACATGATGAGTATTCTGTGATGCCATGGGTATTTGTGGAGTATGTGAACAGGATTTTCCTTACTTATTTGGGCAAGTTTGTGGTTGTGTTAATCGATGATATTTTGATATATTCGAAGAGTAAAGAGGATTATGGTGAGCATCTAATAATTATACTATTAACGTTGAGAGAGAAGCAGTTGTGCAAAACTGTCAAAGTGTGCATTTTGGTAGAAGGAAGTGAGTTCTTTAGTCAGGTGATCTCGAGTAGAGTATTATGGTTGATATGCCGAAGGTTGAAGCTGTATCGCAATGGGAAGCTCCAAAACCTGTTTTGAGATTAGAGGTTTCTTAGGTTGGCAGATTATTATTGAAAATTCGTTGAAGGATTTTCCAAGTTATCCTTGACATTGACACAGTGGACTGGGAAGGTTCAAGCTTTCGTTTTGGATGCAAAGTGTAAATAATGTTTCAAGAGCTTGTGAGGAGGCTGACAACAGCTCATGTTTTGACTTTTCTGAATCTGGCAGAACAATTATTGTGTATTGTGATGCTTCGTTGATGGGACTGGAAGAGGTGTTAATGGAACATCAACAATTTTTAGCTTATGCTTTAAGGCAACTTAAAGTGCATAAGAGGAATTATCTGACTCATGATTTATAGATGGTTGTTGTTGTGTTCGTGTCGAAGCTTTGAAGGTGTTAATTGTTTGGTTCAATATTTGAGATGTTTAACGATCTTAAAAGCTTAAAGTATTTGTTTGATTAGAAAGATTTGAATATGAGGCCGAGGAGAATGACTTGAACTTTTGAAGGATTATGATTTTTAATGGAGTTACCACCCTGGTAAGGCTAATATTGTAGCTGATGCAATGAGTAGGAAAACTTTGCATATAGCGATGATGATGGTAAAAGAGTTAGGACTGATTGAGCAATTTTGGGATATGAGTTTGGATTGTGAAGAGACTTCTTATGGAGTTAAGTTGGGTACGTTGAAACTTACTAGTAGTGTTTCGACGAGATTCGAATAGGTTATAGATATGATTTGAGTTGGTAGACCGGTGGAATTTGATGAAGCAAAATCGAAGAGCTGATTTTTGAATTAATGGAAACGGTATCATGAAGTGTCGTGATAGAGTTTGTGTTGCGGATAGTGTGAGTTGGATAAGTGTATTCTTAAGGAAGAACATTTAAGTGGATTGAGTATCCGGTGCTATGAAGAGGTACCAGAACTTGATGGAATAGTTTTGGAGACCGAGTATGAAGAAAGAAGTGGTTGAGTTTGTATATGATGGTTAGACTCATCATAAATGGAAGATTTAACATCAGAAACCCTTGGGTCTGATGCAACCGTTGAATATTCCAGAGTGGAAATGGAATAGTATTTCTATGGATTTTGTGTTGGGTTTGCCGAAGACTGTGAGATGGATATGATTCGATTTGGGTGATTTTGGATAGATTGACTAGATCAACTCATTTTATACCAATGAGGACTAATCATTCTATGTCGAAGCTAGCTGAGATGTATATTGAGGATGTTGTGAAGTTGTATGAGATATCATCGAATATTGTGTCAGATGGAAATCTGATATTTACATCGAGATTTTAGGAGAGTTGCAGATGCTTTGGGTACCATGTTAAAGTTGAACTCTGCCTATCATCCGCAGACGGATGGACAGACAGAGAGAACTATCCAGTCTTTAGAGGATTTGTTGAGAGTTTGTGTGTTGGATCAAGGCGGATCGTGGGATAATCAATTGCCATTGATTGAGTTTACCTACGATGACAGTTACCATTCTAGTATCAGAATGGCACCGTATGAGGATTTGTATGACAGAAGGTGTAGAACTCCTTTGTGTTGATATGAGTCAGGCGAGAGTGTTGTACTCGGACCTGAGTTTACGTAAGTGGCGACTGAAAAGATCAAGAGGATCCAAGAAAAGACGTGTTTGAGAGTTACGATGGTAACTGGTGTTGGTCGAACTTTGAAGTCTCGGAAGCACACGCCGTGTTTTATAGATCTGTATCAGAGTGGCGCAGCGGAAGCTTGGGGAAAATAGCATGATAGACTGTTTTACCGTTGTCGTTTGTGAAAATTGCATGATGTGTTTTATGTGTCTAAGTTGAAGAAGTACATTGATTCAAATGGATGGTATACAAGTGAGAGATAATTTGATTGTTGAAGCGTTGCTAGTTTGGATTGATGAACGAGAAGAAAATTCGAGGTAAAGAGATTCCCTTGGTGAGGGTAGTTTGGGAGGACCAGCTGGAAAAAGTTGGATTTGGGAGTGTGGAGATCAGTTGAGGGAGTCGTATCCGACTCTGTACATTGAGGTAATTTTCGATGGCGAAAATTCTTTTAAGTGGGGGAGAGTTGTAACACCCCAAATTTAATCGGAATATTTTGATTAATTATTTAATTGAGAATATTCGTATTTTGGTGGTTTTAGTGGTTTTGTGGATTATTGGGAATTATGCATATTTGGAGTATTTATTTTGGAAAAATAGTATGTAATATGGATTTATTAATATTATTATGAATTAAAATAAATATAAGAGGAATAAGGGTAAGTTGGCCATTATGAGGAGTTAGTAAGGGTGTTATGGGAAAAGCCCAATTGTGTGGCCCAAGTCCATGTTGACAAAATAGAACTCTGAAAGTTTAGGATTCATTTTGTTAACCGTGAAAAGAATGGAGGCCAGAGCTCTAAGGAGGGGGAAGTGGAGGCAAAAGCTTCGGAAGATCCAGGAGATAATCGTGAAAGCTTTGAATCGGCTAAGGTATGGGGAGTATAGCTTTTCATGATTTTCCATGTATGCCTTTCGATGTGTTTATGGTTGATTTAAGATTTAAGGCATTTTTGGTTGATTTTGGGAAACTAGGGAAATTGATAAGACTCTGAGGTTATGGCTAGTGGTTAGTATTCCTTATTGTTTGAGGTGTGATATGAGAATAGTGATCTTTGGCCTTCATGGCCTAAACTGGTTATAGATTAATCTAGCCGTGGTTCAATTGGGGAAAAAAGGATTTTGGCCTTCGTGGCCTAAATCTGGTGTTGGGAACTCTGGAGTTGGTAAGTATCCCTGGCAGTAGAGCATAATGTGAGAAAGCGAAACCTTAGGCCTTCGTGGCCAAAAACTATGGCGTGACATGCGTCCGACCTTGACGGGATAGGAATATGAGATATGACAAATTATGATACCTGCAGGGTAATTGTAGGGAAATTGTGATTTATGACATGAATATGTTCCGGGATTGGCCTAATAAACCGTAGGTTTTGTGCCGTTATAGTCGTATGACCTTAGGGATGATTTAGGGATGTTTTGGGCGCATTGGGTAAGTGAATCGTATGAGTATTTGAGTAAAAATCAGTTCTGGTGCGCAACAGATTTTGTTGTCATCCCACTGCTCGCCTAGCGAAGAATGCTTCGCCTAGCGAAGGAACTCGCCCCAGACTCGCCTAGCGAGCATGCCAGCGAATGTAGCAGATTTTCGCGAATGTTGACCGTGTGCAGCGATGCCTTGATGTTTGATTCTGTGATGGATTAGCATGAGTATGACAGTGAGGTTTATGTGATTAATAGGTGATAGTATGAGGATTACTGCGAGTATAATTTGATGAATTAATATGAAATAATATGTGATAACATGATGGATTAATATGAATATGTTTGTGAGTGTTATGTGATTTGTACTTGATTATATGATGAATTCTATGATTTATGATGATTATTATAATGAAATATGATGACATAAGGTATGATGAATATTATGATGGAATAGGATGATATAATGTATGATGAATATTATGATGGAATATGATGATATGATGTATGATGAATATTATGATGGAATATAATGACATGATGTATGAGGAATATTATGATGAAATATGGTGACATGATGTGTAAGGATTATTATGATGAATTTTGATGACATGACGTATAAGTTGTGATGACTTGACATATGATGATGACTATGATGACGAGCTATGACGTTTGATGAATATGATGAATGATGATGCACCTATGCTGTTATATGAGGATGATTTTTGATGTGTGCATCATGCATTCATGTGCATCCGGACTTCGGTTAAGGACCTCGATTACTTTGGCTTCAATCCCATTGTGTGGATGTGAAGTGTTTTGATGTGCTCCAGTTTTCTAGTAGAATCGATCCTATTGATGGGGATCTATGGAGGGTTGATGGCCCAGTGTCCATCGCGCTGTGATGATTAGTACCCCATGCATTGAGTCTATGTTGCATTTTCCTTTATAAGCCTTTTTGTATAAATTATGATGTTGTGGCCTCAGAGGCCTATTGATGGATATGAATGTGTTGAATAGGAAAATGACGCCGTTTATATGTTAATTGTTATACATTAATTATTATGAACTGTGTTACTCACCCTGCCTGTTTGAATGTTACCTCCACGTGGGTAACGTGCAGATGACCCAGTTTAGCCATGGATGCCGCCGAGGAGTATTTTGAAGTTTTTTTTAAGTTGTTAGCCTTTATGGTTAACTTAGAGGGTCTTGCTCTAATATGTAACATCGGCTTGGGTTCTTTGAGTTGATTTTATACAGTTGAAGTTATTTTGATTAATTTCCCTTTTTGAGGAAAACTTTGATTTATGCTTTGAGTTCCGCTGATTTATGATGTTTTGATGTATTTTGGGGAAAACCCGTAGTTACGGAGTATGGACCTATTTTGATGACTTTGAGAAATGTACGCCCATTTGGTGGCTTTTTGTGAGATTTATTTATTTACTCTGAAATCCGTGTTATTTTGCCTTAATAATTTTGGGGTAGAAAAGGGTGTTACAGATGTCATTACCAATGTCGTGACATCGCTTTCTGGTGCAGCAGGAGCTGGAGTCAAAAATGTTGTCATGGATGTCATACTGAATATCATGACATTACTGTCTGGCACAACAGGTGCTGCTATGTGGATTGATAAGGTCATCTCATCAAAGTGTGATCCTAAGGTTGTTAGGAGTGTAGTAGCTGCTATGTGTTAGCAGTAGCCACAACAGGTTGAGTTGTGATGAAGTTCCTCACAGGTGGTGAGTGAGGTGTGCAACCACAACAGGTTGAGTTGTGATGAAGTTCCCCACAGGTGGTGAGTGAGGTGTGTTGTCATGTGTTTTAAGCAAGACATCGCTGCATGACAACAAAAGGAGCTGCTAGTGTATATCTCTTGACAGAGTTGGTTTGATTTAATGAGACTGTGTTGGATATACCTCATCAGTAAGTACAGGTCAAGGAGATTGATTAGGAACAAGTACAGAGTGTATTGATATTCATAAAAGGATCTTGGAGACCTTTTAGGAAACTTTAATATATTTGTTCCTACTGTTATTCTGCAGAAGATTGGGAGAAGCCATGACTTGTGTGAAGAAAAATTTGCAGAACATTGGATGTCATGTTGAGTGTCATAACATCAAGCGTATGACATCAGGTAGCTGACGTGCACAACATGCATGTTGGTTTTCTGGTGTAAAGCGTGATTTAGCTCAGGCTAGATTTCAGGAGACTTATTAGGGTCCCCTATCTATCTCAGGTGAAATCCTAGGCAGTGCTGAGCGTATCATGAAACGCCAATGACCTAATAGAAAGCTCCTTGAATTGTGGAAATTAGTTTAACTTTGTTAACCTAATGTTTGCCACTTGTGAACAGCCCAAGCCCAGTCTGCAGTGCTATAAAAGGAGGCGCAGAAGTAAGGGAAAACCAAGCACTCACATCAAGCAAAACCAGAGTGTAGAATAGGGGTTTGAGAGTCGTTTGTATGACTTTGTAAGTCACCCTTTGTATCTTATGATGCATTGTGGTAGACATGTGTAGGCTGTTAGGATTGTGAGTCATTTACACATTGGTTGATGTGTGAATTAGACGAAAGTGTTCACTCAAATCTTTTAAGCAAGAGTGTAATGTCCTTGGTTGAAGCTGGTAAGCAAAACCAAGTTTTGTGACTTTGAAGTGTCTCTTCTAAAGTTTGTCCTTTTGTATTGAATTGTTTAAAATCACTGTTGTGTGATTGAAGGGGAGTGAGTGGGTATACTCAGGTCTAGTGGTCTCTAGGCTGAAGTGTCATTGGGTAGAGATTAAGTGAAAAGTGCAAACTGAGTTGTTTGACTTTGAATTGATTCTGCTAATAGTAAATTTCCTCCTTGGCTTGGTATCCCCCAGATGCAAGTGTTTTTGACACTGAACTGGGTGGACAATTCATTGTGTTATTTATCTTTCAGCATTTATAATTCTGCACAATTTAAATGGCTAGATAAATAGGTTTGTCATCCTACTGATGTTACAACAGACATCATGACATTGGTCATGACATTGGTACAACTTAAAGAAATTTAAATTGGTCAGGTTCTGCCCTTGTTCTGTTTTGGTAGAAATCAATGCTCTTAGGACATCTGAAATATGCATACCAGAATTTCAGAAACCAACTACGCTGGGGAAAGACTAGACGCGTCTAGTACAAACGAACCTATGATGGGGAAAACAAACCCCGGATGGCCTCTAAAAAGTTCTGGGTAAAACTGCTTTGCTGAGAGCAAATCCACTCCGCTGAGGAAAACACCCTGAATGGCCTGCCAGAATACAACTCTTCTGGGTAACAAATAACTTGGCTGGAGACAATAACTCCACTCTACCGGGGAAATCAGACCTGAATGGCCTGCCAGAATATAACATTCTAGGGAACAAACCACTCTACTGGGGAAATGAAAAAAATTGCTAAGGAATAGCTCCATTCGGCCGAAGATTGAATCTGCTATCTGCTAGGGATATTGAACAAGATTTACTGGGAGGATTATCCCACTCTCGCTCTGATGAGGATGGAGATAAAAAGTCTCTGAGCTAGTCCCACTCTGCGGGGGAGAAAACTACTTCGCTGACTTCGCTGGGGATTAGGCAATGAGCGAATCAACATCGAGCTCTGCTTGGGGAGATGAGAAATAAACTCAGCAATATCAACTTTCACATAGGAATGAGTCAATGACCTAGACTCTGAGGGAAAAGGAGTCAAACTTCTGGACTCTACAGGGAAAATGAAACTCTGAATTCGTTCCACTGCTGGGGATAATCCCATTCTACTTGCTGGAGACGATCCTACTCTGTTGGATATATCAATCTCGACCTGCTGAGGATATCCTTGACTGTACGAAGTTTCAACCTGCTGGGGATAATGAGAACATACTTGAACTGCACACTTCCTTTAGATGAGGGACTTTTGGAAAAGTTTCGAGGATGGGTGCCCTGCAGATGACAAACAAACAAATATGTTGTGCAGCAGGAATCATCTTAATTATCGTTTGTGACATTATTCAGGAAAAAACATTGTTTCGATCATAGTTGGCAAAGCCCACAAATTTATGTATGCAAAGTTTTATCAAAAACATCAGGCGTCTTTTGCAAACAAAACGGTAAAACTGAAATAAAAACAAAAGTTTTCTGAATAGTATATTTTATTGATAAACGACCTGTAAATAGGCAAATTTACAACATATACAACTTCTGAAATGAGAAAGCTGGGTAAGAAAATTATACAAAATGCACAAGAGTATACAAAATTTCGGCAATATGGAACAAACAACCACCATATAACGACTTGACTATGACTCGCGTGACTTCGACGCCTTTCCGATTCTTCGTCTTCTGAAAAGATTGATTTGAACGGCTGACTCTCGAGTTTTCCCATAATCCACTATTCTTTGAAGATCAATGCGCAGACCGCAGTCATTTGCTTCTCAAATCCCTAACTTTTTCCTGAATCGCCCTTTGCGGGTTTTCGATTCACCGGGATACCCATTTTTGCTAAAGTCGCCCTTTCAGGTTTTCAACTTTACGTGTTTACATTTTTCCTTTTTATCCCTAATTTTTGCCAGAACCTATCCTTTTATGGTTCGTCGGGATGCCCCATTCTTGCCTGGATTTTTTCTTTTTTTCTTTCCAGCGGGTCTATTTTTAAGCAAAGTATCTTTTGACTGCGTCTACGTTCACAAGGGACATGAAATCTTCACCGTCCATGGTCGAAAGTAGTAAGGATCCTTCAGAGAAGACTTTCCTCACAACATACGGACCTTCATAATTGGGAGTCCTTTTGTCCCTTTGATCATTTTGTGGTGGGAGAATCCATTTCAACATCAAATCACTTGCCTGAAAGCTTCGAGGATGCATCTTCTTATCATTGGCTTTCTTCATCCTGCTCGGATATAGACGACCATACGCAATAGACGCTAGCCTCTTCTCATCTATCAAACTGAGTTAATTTAACCTGTTCTTCACCCAATCTGCCTCATCTAGTTTGACGTAAGCCAGAACTCTTAAAGAAGGGATCTCGACCTCCAATGGCAGGACAACTTCCATACCATATACCAACGAGAAAGGAGTTGCTCTAGTTGAAGTACGCACCGAGGTACGATATCCATGTAAAGCAAAGGGCAACATCTCGTGCCACTCTTTATAGGTCACAACCATCTTCTGCACTATCTTCTTTATGTTTTTGTTGGCCGCTTCCACAGCGCCATTCATCTTCAGACAATAGGGAGATGAATTATGATGCTCAATCTTGAAGCTCTAGCACATCTCCTTCATCATATTGTTATTTAGATTGGAACCATTATCAGTAATGATCCTCTCAGGTATCCCATAGCGGAAGATGATGTCCCTTTTGATGAACCGGGCTACAACTTGCTTGGTGACATTGGCATAAGAAACTGCTTCGACCCATTTGGTGAAATAGTCGATGGCTACTAAGATGAAACGATGTCCATTGGATGTAGTTGGCTCGATCTTACCAATCATATTGATTCCCCACATGGAGAAAGGCCATGGAGATGACATGACGTTCAAAGGACATGGCGACACATGAATCTTATCGGCATAAATCTGGCATTTATGGCATTTCCTGGCATACTTGAGGCAATCAGACTCCATAGTTAACTAATAATACCATACTCTCAACAGCTTTCGAGACTTGGCATGCCCACCTGCATGTGTTCCAAAGGTACCTTCGTGGACCTCCTCCATAAGCAGACTCACTTCTTTTTCGTCCACACATCTTAGCAGCACTAAGTCAAAGTTCCTTCGATAGAGTACACTATCTGGATTCAGATAGAAGTTACTAGATAACCTCCTCAAGGTCTTCTTATCCCGGGCCGATGCCCCAGGCGGATACTCTTGATTCTCGAGAAAGTTCTGGACGTCGCAATACCATGGCTTTCCATCAGAAGCTTTTTCTATTGCAAAAACGAATGCCGGCCTATCAAGGTGTGAGATGACGATTCTTGGTGCATCGTTCCAAAAGTTCACTTTGTACATTGAAGACAATGTAGCCAAGGCATCTGCCATCTGATTTTCTGCTCTCGGCATGTGGTGAAACTCTACACGGTCAAAGAAAGGTAGCAACCTTCTTGTGTATTTCATATAAGAGATCAGATTTGGCTGACGGGTCTCCCACTCTCCTTTGATATGGTTGATCACTAAAGCTGAATCATCGTAGATATCAAGGTTCTTGATTCTCAAATCGATTGCTTCCTCAATACCCATGATACACGCTTCATATTCGACGTCTTTGTTGGTGCACAAAAATGTTAACCTTGCAGTGAATGGTATATTTGACCCATGGGGCGTTGTGATAATTGCCCCAATTCCACTACCGTAAGAATTAACAGCACCGTCAAAGATCAATTTCCACTGGGAACCTAACTCTGGACCTTCGTCAGGCAACGGTTCTTCACAATCCTTCATCTTCAAGTACATAATGTCTTCGTCGGGAAACTCAAACTTCATTGGCTGATAGTCGTCAATTGGTTGCTCTATGAGATACTCTGACAGAACACTCCCTTTAATAGCTTTCTGAGACACGTACTGAATGTCGTATTCTGTCTGAACGATCTGCCATCTAGCAATCCTTCCTGACACTGCTTGCTTTTCAAATACGTACTTAATCGGATCCATCTTCGAAATTAACATGGTTGTATGGTTTAGCATATAATATCTTAGGCGTTTGGCGGCCCAAGCCAGTGCACAACAAGTTTTCTCCAACATTGAGTATCTGGACTCACAGTCTGTGAACATCTTACTCAAGTAGTAAATTTCATGCTCTTTTCTTCCAGTCTCGTCGTGTTGACCAAGAACACAACCCATGGAATTCTCAAGGACCGTTAAGTACATTATCAACGGCCTTCCAACCACCGGGGGCATCAATATTGGAGGTTCTTGCAAATACTCTTTTATTCTCTCAAACGCCTTCTGGAAATTTTCATTCCAAACAACCACCTGATCCTTCTTCAATAGTTTAAACATTGGTTCACACGTGGCCGTGAGGTGAGATACGAACCTCACAATGTAGTTCAATCTATCGAGGAAGCCACAAACCTCTTTCTCAGTCTTTGGTGCTGGCATTTCTTGAATTGCCTTGATCTTCGCAGGATCGACCTCAATACCTTTCTCACTGACAATGAAGCCCAACAACTTTCCGGACCGTACGCCAAAGGTACACTTATTTGGATTCATCCTTAGTTTAAATTTCCTTAACCTCTCAAACAATTTTAGAATATTCACCAGATGCCCCTCCTCTTATTGGGACTTTGCAATCATATCATCGACATAAACCTCAATCTCATGATGAATCATGTCATGAAAAAAAGTTACCATATCCCGCTGATAAGTTGCCCCTACGTTCTTCGAACCAAAAGGCATTACTTTATAGCAGAACGTCCCCATGGCGTGATAAAAGTCGTTTTCTCCATATCTTCTGGTGCCATCTTAATCTGATTATATCCGGAAAAACTGTCCATGAAGGAAAACACTGAGTATTGTGCGGTGTTATCAACAAACACGTCAATATGAGGGAGCATGAAATCATCCTACAGGCTCGCTTTATTCAAGTCCCTATAGTCAACACACATCCTGACTTCTCCGTTCTTCTTAGGCACGGACACGATGTTAGCGACCCACGAAGGGTAGTTAGTTCACACACATAACAGATAGGGCCCTACAAATAAAGACCACTATGCTCCGGGCAGAGCATAGGGCAATACATTAATCAAAATAAAGCAATTACTCTCCATAAGTCACAGAGATAACTTCTTCCATGGTGCAATTCTTCAAGCTCTGGCCAGGGATACATGGCTGAATCCATGCATCCATGTCGCAGTTGATGTCTCCATCCTTGTCAGACACAACATTAATCCTCTCAAATATCACCCCACCGCTGGTGAATTGAACTGGCCCTTTGTAGGGCGGTGCGCTCTTTGAAGAAGATGCAAACGGGTTGTATCCTAGGCCAAACTTGTCTTGTTTGTTGGGGATATTCACCACTTGCCCCCACCCTTGTGTTCATCCGGACTTCACGATGGCTTGTGCTTCCTTGTAGGATGACATAGCAACTTCTGGCGCTTTGACCTCAAATGGTGCCTTCTCTTTGATTTGGATGGTCTCAAAGGCCTGGCACAATGTTTCATGGATTTCGCCGTCGACCTCTACGTATTTAAACGAAGACAGAGGGCTCACCATGATGTCCTCCTCTCCGAAAACAGTCACAATATTGCCATCCACCATGTACTTCAATTTTTTATGCAGGGTTGATGTCATAACTCCTGCTGAAGGTATCCAAGGCCGACCCGAAAGACAACTATATGCCGGCTGGATATCTATGATATAGAACACGACATCAAAGACTTCAGGACCTACCTGGATTGGCAACGTCAACTCCCCAAACACGGACCTCCTAGTCCCATTAAAAGCATGCCCGACCAAATCACTCGGGGTACAGATTATTCCTTGAGTGTCCAACTTCATTAGGGCCTTCTTGGGCAACACGTTCAGCGATGACCCAGTATCCATGAGCACGTGTGATAAAACATCACCTCTACACTCAATAGAGATGTGCAGCGTTGAATTATGATTCCTTCCTTTTGGTGTCAAATTAAAATTAGTGAATCCCAATCGATTACCCGCATTGACATGGTCCACCACCCCTTCCAACTAATTTACCGATATCTCTTGCGGCACGTAAGCATTATTCAAGACCTTGAGCAGGGTCTTCCTATGAGCTTCAAAACATAGCAACAATGACAAGATGGAAATTTTTGAAGGAGTCTGCTATAAGTGATCCACAATTTTGTAGTTACTCTTTCTAATCAAACGCATAAACTACTCTGCGTCCTTCAGCAAAGCTTCCTTTTCTCCAGTCTGAGAATTCTCTTCAGCTACCACCTTTCCTTTTCCTTTGTCGGCCTTATCGACATTTACTTCGGGAGGTGAGAATACTCTCCCACTTCGAGTCATTCCTCAGCCTCTACCAAATTGTCAATTGAGTCGAAAGGCGAACTATTTAGTTCCTGTTTCTGTCCTTGCAATAGACCTCGGCTACATAGTTCCAAGGGATCGCCTTGGAGCTCTTATAGGGTATAGGTCCCACCTTCGTAAATATGATAGTAGGTCGCACTGGAGGCGCGGAAATAGTAATCGTCTTGTAAGGGATAGAGATGGTGGCCACCTCATCCTTCTCTTTATTGATTATCCTTTCATCATCCTTCTCCTGGATCCTATCAAATTGCAATATACCGTCATCCATCATACGTTGCACGTAATTCCTCATACTTCAACATCCCTCGGGACAACTCAAACAATTTTCACAATCTTTCCCACAGCCGAGGAACACCCCACCTTCCAATAACTTTCTCTTCACAAAGATTAACGGAGTCTTTAGATCCTCCACACTAGACACCAAGTTCAAAACTTCTCCACTGGCAATAGCATTTACACCACCAGCCCCTCCATGGTTTGGCATGGGATTCTGGACGACATTCGGCGCATCATGATTAAAGTTGATAGCCTTGCTGTCAATAAGGTCTCAAATCTTATGCTTGAAGGCTTTGTAGTTATTGATGTAATGGCCAGGAGCGCTAGAGTGGAAGTCACACCGAGCGTTGGCGTCATATCCGTGAGGTGGTGGGCTGGTGAGAGGTGCCATTGTCCTTTTTTGGACCAACTGCAGTTGCATTAAGTGTTGTAATAATTGAGTATAGGGCATTGGTGGTGCGTCAAAGTGCCTGTTCATCATTCTCCCACGGTCTTGAAACCGTCGCGGGGCGTAGTTCTGTTACTTCTGTTGTTGTTGTTGTTGCTGCTGACGTGGTTGTTGTTGTTGTTGGGGCTGCAATGCCAGGATGGCAATACTAGCCACTTGTGGTTGTTGTTGATAGTATGGTTGTTGTTGATGTTGATTCTGATTTCTGTTTCGATTCTTAAAACTAGATATTGCATTTGTCTCATTCTCCCTTTTCTTAGTACAAAAGTTCTTTCTTCCACCTCCAGATGAGGTCCCTTCCCTTGCTTGTATCTTTCCCATCTTGATGCCATTCTCAACCCTTTCGCCAGTGATAATCAAATCTGAGAAGCTTCCAGACATTTTACCCACTAACTTCTTGTAGTAAATTCCTGGTAATGTGGCCACATACAGATCAATTAGTTCTCTCTCCACCATGGGAGGTTGAACTCTAGCGCAAGCTCTTGCCATCTCTGGGCTTATTCTTTAAAGCATTCGTTGCTCCTTTGAGATAAATTCTGTAACTGCACTTGGTTCGGTGACAAGTCACTATTGTACTGGTAGTGCTTAACAAAAGCCTCTGCTAAATCCCTCCAACTCCTGATATTAACTGGCTCTATGATCGCAACTTTCTATGTCTAACTCAATTAACTGCAAGTGCACAGTCTATCGCGTAGTAATAATAGATATCGATCCAACCGGGACTCGTAATCAAACTAGTATTTTTGGGTGTTACTGTGTTTAGCTAGGTTGGTATTATTTTAGGGGAATAGTAACGAAATAAGTGCGTAAACTAAAGGGAACTAAAGCTTTTAATTAAGGTATAAATGCTTGAATCGGTATGTAATATGTTACTTCTTCAGGGATTCTATAGGTCACCGGTGTCTTTAGGTTTTCAAAAATAGTTTAAGAAGAAAATGATGGTTTAAAGACCTTTATCTCACAATGGTTGTTGACGCTAGTCACAACTCTAAGGCGGAACGTATGCTGTCGCTATCCCGTTCGGGGTTAAAGTTACTTTTTGAAAACTATTAAGTTCTAATTCCTTTTAAAGAGTTGTCGCTGTTTTTAAAATGAATGCCTAGTTTTTACTATCTGGTCTTAGCCTCAGTTGTCGCTTGTTGGTTCGTACCTTTATGAATTTCCCACTGTCGTGGCAAAGCTATTGTATATAATTTCTCGCTGTCGCGACGAAGGTTTAGTTAGAAAAGTCGATTTAAAAACTGAAGCCATAAATAAGTTTTGAAAAGGTAGATATACACCGGTTAATTATCGAATCCCATCAGATTATTTATTACATACCGATTACTTAAGATTTAGCCAGACATGGAATATAAATTAACAACACGTAAATAATGGCAGAAAATAATAATATGCATTATAATGGGAAATAGCAATTCAATTTACGATTAGAATAGAAACCTGTAAACAATTCGATTGGCTTTTGGGAAATCCTCCAAAATGGCGGCAGGATTTAATCTTTATGCCAATTACTCGTACAGAATAGAAATGGGAAAGTAAAACAACAATTACAAGGAAGGAAAGAAAAAGGAAACAAAATAACGATAAGAAAATGGGAAACTGAATAATTGCTCTGAAAGTAAATTGGCAGCACTTCGTCTCTTCAATGCAGCTCCCTTTTTCTGGTACCAGCTACCTCCTTTTATAGATGGGATTTTCAACAGTTTATTTCTTCAGGAAGTGGGAATGATATCAAAAAATATAGGAGTTAGTGGTCCACTCCTCTTTGGCACTTTCATCACTTCACATCACGTGCAGAAAAACTACATTTTAATTCCATGACGGTCGTCATGGACCTGTGACGGTCGTCACACGTATGACGGTCGTCACACCCTTGTGACGGTCGTCATATCAGCAGAACTCGTTTTTGCTGCTTTTTGGCCTGATTTTCACCTGTAAATGCTTCTTTTCTTCATCTTGCTCCATTTGAGCATGGTCTTTGAATACCTACAAAATACTGGACAAATAGTGTGGAAATATCCGAAATCGGAGTGAAAACGGTCGCCGATTAGTAGTAAAGTACGTCATTATATATATATATATATATATATATATATATATATATATATATATATATATATATATATATATATATATATATATATATATATATATATATATATATATATATATATATATATATATATATATATATATATATATATATATATATATATATATATATATATATATATATATATATATATATATATATATATATATATATATATGATTTCGCGTTATCAAACTCCCCTAAACTTGAATCTTTGCTTGTCCTCAAGTAAAGGTAGGACAAATTTAAAGTTCGGCAAGCACGCGACACGCTCTTCCTTTGATAAGATTTCTCGGACGCCAAGTTAAGAAGAGTCGGGGATCCAATGGAAACAAAGCGTATACGGAAGCGACACTTGATTTCACGTCTTCGAAGTCCTTTCTTTTATGCAAGCCAGTCTCAATCATGTTACTGCAGCTCGGCTTCAAGTCTCTCGCAACAAATTTTACCCGGCTTCGATCTGGCGCAGTCACATTAAGCCCGTTATCCGTACATGTTCATGGCAAGAAAACCTGTTGGTGATTTTGATCTCTCTGCTAGTTTGATTATTTTTCTTTGAACATATGCTCATTCTGCTATAAATCCGCAAGAGTTTCATACCGTTGGGCTAAATTCTGGGGTGAGGAGCACATAACTTAGAAGGGACGTATCTCTATATTCATGCTATATGGCTTTTCTTTTCTTTCAAGATTTTTGAATTCTTACTAGAGATCATACACTTATTTACATCGGTTTCTTGCTTAGAAGTGTTTAGGATGGTGCTAACTGCTTGTATAAACTACTGGGGGATCTGTTCAGTCGAAACTTGAGGCTTTGGTACGAGTAAGTAGTGAGACTGACTCGCATAAACCAGAGGTCTAAGTTGTCAGGGCGTAGAAGCTTTGTTAAAATTTTCTTCTCGGGAATTCCAACTTGGTAAAGTTTAGGCGTAACGCGTGAGGCTTTGGAGAGGATAAAAGTTTCATTGTATATGTCAGATGAAGCGCGGGGAGTTCACGTAACGGAGATATATATATATATATATATATATATATATATATATATATATATATATATATATATATATATATATATATATATATATATATATATATATATATATATATATATATATATATATATATATATATATATATATATATATATATATATATATATATATATATATATATATATATATATATATATATATATATATATATAAGAGCTTATTTCCCAAAAATTAAAATTACTTTAAATTGAAAATTCGAAAGAAAAAGTACAATCGGAAAAGGGAAATAACAGGTGTAATACCCCAAATTTTGCCCTAAGATTTGTCGTCGCATTTTTATTGCATTTAATCAATTACTAACAAATTTGTGTATTCGTTTGACTTTTTGCAGGTAAATATCATATGGCATGCATTTTTTTTCTAAAAAGTAAAAATGGCATAATCGGCAAGAGGACATGTGTAAGGAGTTGTGAGTGTGAGAGGTTGAGAGTTCGAATCTCACCTTTGTCACTTTTTGTTTTTTATTATTTTTACTCTAAATTTTTCTATCTTTCATTAAAAAATAACAAAAATAGTTTTTTATTATTATTTAATTATTATTTTCGTATTTTAAGTAAATCATTTTTTAAAATATTATTTTTTTCACTTTTTTCTAAATTATTCATAAAAATATCCAAAAAATCATAAAATAAAAAATATTAGAAAAAATTTTGTTCTTTTTATAATATCCTTGATTTTAGGAATCAATAGGATTATTAGTTTTTATTTTAAGTTTATTTTAATTATTTTAAATTATTTAAATTTTATTTTTTTCTTAACTACTTATTTAGTTCGGGCTTTAAAATGGGCTTTAGGGACATTATTGACAATTTGGTGTTAACCCTAATTTGTTCCCTATATATACATGTGTTGCCTTGTTGAAAAGGGGGTCAGAAGGTTTTCTTCAGAAAATAGGAGAGAGAAAGGGAGAAACAAAGGAGATCCCCAGAGAAGAAAGGCGGTCGTTCCCACAACTCGTCAGAAGGATTAGAGCTCTCCAGTGTTCCCTTATTCAAACCTTTTTCACATTTACCGAAGCAAACCTCCGCTTCGTAGGTTAAATTACTAAACGTTTTGCCTTTTCATGTTTATGTGCATATTTTGCCATGTTAATGTGTTTAGGTCCGTTAAATTATTAAACCTTTTGCCTTTTCATATTTATGTGCATATTTTGCCATGTTAATCCCCATGTGTGTTTAGGTCTGTAGATTTTAATATCAAAACCCTTTTTTTATCAAAACCTTTTTTAAAAATCAAAACCCTTTTTATTTATTTATTATTAAAACCTTTTTTTTAGTAAGACCTTTTTTAAAAACTGAAAAGCCTTTTTGTTCTGAGAAAAAAAAAACCTTTTTGTTCCCAAAAATCTTTTCCCAAAAAAACTGAAAAGCCTTTTCCCAAAAAACTGAAAAGCCTTTTTTTGGGATGAAAAGCCTTTTTTGTTCCAAAAAAAAACTGAAAAGACTTTTCACCCAAAAACTTTTTTTTATAATTTAAACTTAATTTTTTTTTTTAATTTTAACTTAAATATTTTTTATTAAAAAAATTAAAACCTTTTTTTTATAATTAAAATATTAAAAAAATTAAAACCTTTTTTTTATAATTAAAATATTAAAAAATTAAAACCTTTTTTTTATAATTAAAATATAAAAAAAATTAAAACCTTTTCGTAAGGAACTCCTGATGTTTGATGTTTGTCGTGTCATTTTATGTACCTTTTATTACTTTTCTTTCTTTGGGCATTTCATGTGCATGCTCGAGGTTGAGATGTGCTTGTGGTGGCCACAGCCCCACACTATTTTCCTCCCTCACGTCTTTCTAAGTGTCATTACATATTTTCATATTCTTCAGGTTTTCAGAAATGTTTCTTTGTTTCTTTATACCCTCTGCCTTTATTACTTTTCTTATTTTTGTACCTTAATTATTCCTCCATATAATGATTTGTCATATTTTCACATTTTTTACAGTTTTATCCTTCCGAAGGATTAGGTCCAGCCTTTTGGCCGCCGAGTCAATAGCCTTACCCCTTTAATGGATCAAACCCTGTTTAGCCTAGGTGTCCCGCCGTGGGCAAAATTGCTTTTATCCTAGTGTTAGGCCAAAAGAGTCGCCGTACTCTGTTTTAAGGTTTTCCGCCGTGGAATCCCTAACCTAACCCTAATGCACTTAACAATTTATAACATAGAGATCGGAGTTTAAGACTCCATGTAAGCGTGTCCTTAAGATGCGTTTATTCCCCTTAAGACCTTGACCACAGTCAAGAAGTCTCTAACCTCCCTTTTGAGGGGAACTACAGTTACTCTGATTCCATTCCCGTAAGGATATGTAGGCACAAGATGCGATGTCTTGCCGAGTAAACTTAGAATTAACCCCTAGGTCTTTTTTAATTTTCAATCCTTTGTATATACCCTAAAGCAAAATAATTAATGAAATAAATAAAAAAAAATAAACAAAAGGTTCCCGTAGAGTACTACGGATGTTTAGGGTGCTAATACCTTCCCTAAATTTAACCAACCCCCGAACCTTAGATATCTCCCTTTTAGGTTTTTCCTTTCTTTAACCTTTCCTTCGGATAAATCAAAGACCGGTTGTAAATGAATTAAGATTCAAGTTAATCAATAGCTTGACATCCAAATTTCACCGCAACAGAAAATGGCGACTTCACTGGGGAGTCCTAATTTTTGAGGGTTATCCCTATCTTGTTTATTTTTCTTCATATATTTGTTTCATTAATATTTTTACTCATTTGTATATACGTTGTTCAGGGTACCTGCTTGGGAGTTACTGTGTTGTGAGATAAGTCCTACACCCGGACTTGAGTGACATTATTATAGGATGGTGATATATTCGACGAGGCTTATAGGGAGTGAGTCCCGACTAAGTTGACTCGAGAATCAACGCTCAGTTGAGACACTTTCGAAAATGGTTCGGTTGATCGAGTGTAATCATGAAAACTTTTACCATTATCGATTGGAGTTTGTGATACTGGGAACCATAGTACCTTTACACCATCTTGGCCTTATATAGGATGTAGTGCGGGAACTATGTGGGAGTAGTCCTACAATGGTTGCTACGCGATGCTACACTTAAAAGAGGTTCTCTTGAGAATATTATTGACCCTCGAGTCAGTCGGGAAGTCGATAATATCCGAAAGATGGACTGATGACTTTGGGCACTGATTTAGAACCCTTGTTCTGCAGGTACAATCAACCTATAGTACATACCTCTTTGGGAAGGGTAGACCTTGACTCCATTCATTGTTCCTCTAACTTAGGACCTTTTGTTTGCTTATGTGTATTTGTGCTTCGCATCCATAAAGCATCATATCATTTCCAGTTTCAAGGAATTCAACAGTCCTTTGCAAATTCAAAAAAGTCCTACATTTTAAAGTCTAAAATTTTTTCCAACTTTCTTAAAAAGCAATATTCGCAATCGACCGTTGAAATTCTTGAAACCATTGCATGGCATCAGCATCACATTTTTGCATTGCATTTGTCCCCCGGTTTCTCATTCTCGGTTCTCTCGTCTTCTAGTGTACCTTTGAGTCGTCAAGCTGATTCCTCGACACAGATATCAGACCAGAAACGAAACAAGGATCACTTTGATCCTATTCCCATGACTTATACAGAGCTGTATCCTGACTTAGTTCGACAAGGGCTGATCACTACAAAGGCACTATGCCAAAACAGACCTTTAGCAGCGCTTTAAAGCGCTGCCTAAAGTGGCGCTGCTAAAGGTAAAGGCAACGCTTTTTTTGTGGAAAAAGCGCTGCTAAAGACATCACCTTTAGCAACACTTTTTTACCCCTTTAGCAGCGCTTTTTAAAGCGCTGCCTAATCTCCCCCCCCCCCCCCTCCCCCCCCCCCTTTAGCAGCGCTTTATTAAAGCGCTGTATTAGACCCCCCCTATAGCAGCGCTTTATGAAAGCGCTGTCTTAGACCCCTCTTTCCCCACCTATAGCAGCGCTTTTTTAGCAGTTTCTCTGTCCCATTTAGCAGCGCTTATACATAAAAGCGCTGTCTAATGTGCACGTTTTGAAAAAAAAAATTTTCCTGATTAATGGAATTTTTTATATATTTTTCAATAAACCTGCTTATATTACAATACCTGCTTATATAATTTAGCCCTTTATTTCAGCACTTTGGCTTTATATACACAATTCAACACTTTGGCATTATGTGCACAATTCAACACTTTGACATTATATGCACAATTCAACATCACAAATTATATACAATTCCACTTTAATATATATAATTCAAAAGCTTCATAATTCAACATCACAAATTATATACAATTCTCAACTCGAAATTCAACATCACAAATTATACAATTCTACTTTAATTTCTTCCAATCTTCATTGCTGGCCATAATATACCTGTAATTCAGGAAAACTAAAGTATCAAATGAATGACATTCAAATATGTAAATAAGAAATATATATATATATATATATATATATATATATATATATATATATATATATATATATATATATATATATATATATATATATATATATATATATATATATATATATATATAAATATATATATATATATATAAATATATATATATATATATATATATATATATATATATATATATATATATATATATATATATATATATATATATATATATATATATATATATATATATATACACACACACATAAGAAACGTATAAATAAGAAATAATATGTTATTTTATTGAATGAGACAATATGTAATTTTACAAGTACCTTTAACATCTTTTTCTTTTTTTAGTTCGAAGGTGCTTTACTTGTCTCTTAACAACACGGACGGATGGATTGATCCAAATTCCCTCGCTATGATCATTTCTAATATATGATTCGTCTGCTATAATATTCTCATCTGGATCATCCCTAACATAAGATTCATTCTCAATATCAACCTCCCCCTTTTCTCCAATGTTATCGTTGATTACTTTGTTGGAAAAAAGAACTATAGACCATTTCGTACTTTTTGGATCAGTGACATAGAACACTTGTTTAGCTTGCGTGGCTAGAATAAAAGGCTCATCTTTGTACCCCACCTTATTAAGATCCACTTGCAAAAAACCTGACTTATCCATACGTATGCCACTATTACTTTCAACCCACTTGCATCCAAAGATAGGAATCTGAAACTTCTCATAATCAAACACCCAAATGCGCTCGATTACCCCAAAATACGAGGAAATGTGCATTGATTCGGCAAGCACAGTGACACTACTATTTTGCATTGTACTTTTATCATCTTGCTCCTTGGTATAAAATGTGTATCCATTAATTGCGTATGCGCTATAAGAAAACACATGCAAAGTTGGACCATATGCTAAACATCTCAACCTTTCTGTTATTGAAGCGGGATCAGAATATAACTTTGAATAAATATGCTCTTTGAACCATGTTATAAAACTTCGATTGTGCTCACGTACTATCCAATTTTCATTTCTATTCAGATTTAAACCTCGGAGAACGTCCTTGTGCAATTTAACATACTGCTCAACCTCAATGTCATTGTGCAGAACATATAAATGCACTTGCTCCCGTTCATCCCTTGAAACTGTCACAACTTTATTTCCAATTAACTGTTTACCTACTACTTTTTCAACAACATCAGATTTTGGGAGGCCAATGGATTGAACGTTGGACAAATATTCAGTACAAAACTCAATAGCTTCTTCAACAATGTATCGTTCAACAATACATCCCTCTGGTCGACTTCGGTTTTTCACATACCCTTTCAATATTTTCACATAACGTTCAACTGGATACATCCATCTCATATATGCAGGTCCACACAGTTGTGTCTCTTTCACGAGATGCACAACTAGATGTACCATTATGTCAAAGAATGACGGAGGAAAATACATTTCAAGCTCACACAAAGTAATAATTATATCTTTTTGCAATGTTGGTAAGATCGCAGGATCGATCACCTTACTACAAATAGATCTGAAAAAGAAACACAATTTTGTTATTGCGCCTCTCACTTTTTCTGGCAAAATAGAATGTATACCTATTGGTAGAAAGTGTTCCATAAGAACATGGCAATCATGTGTCTTTAAACTCTTTAACTTTAGGTCTTTCATAGAAACAAGTCTTCTAATATCTGAAGAGTATCCTTCTGGAACTTTAACTTCACTAAGAAACTTACACATTATCTTTTTCTCCTTTCTAGACAAAGTATATGCAGCAGGTGGTAGATAAGTGCGATTTCCTTTCTTCTGGGGTCCTAATTCATTTCTTATTCCCATTGCTACCAAGTCTTTTCTTGCTTTAAGGCCATCCTTAGACTTTCCTTGTATATTGAGTAACGTACCAATAACACTTTCAAATACATTTTTTTCAATATGCATAACATTAAGAAAATTTCGTACATACAACGACTTCCAATACGGCAACTCAAACAAAATTGACCTCTTCTTCCACCCACGCGTGGTAAGCGTATGAGCAAAAGGCTTGCCAAACTGAGTACTCACATCTTTCACCTTTGCAAAAATTTGATCGCCGGTCAATGTAGGTGGTGCTCTACGTTGATCTGAATTTCCATTGAATTCTTGTCTCCACCCACGGTACTGATGATTAGAACTTAAGAATCTACGATGACCAATAAAGACATTCTTCTGACCAAATTCCAACCGCATCCAATCTGTGTTTTCTTCACAGATAGGACACGCACATTGACCTTTAATGCTATACCCCGATAGATTTCCGTATGCTGGGAAATCATTAATTGTGCCAAACAACATGGCCCTCAAATTAAAACTTTCTTTCCTATATCCATCATAAACCTCCACACCATTCTCCCACAAACTTTTTAAGTCTTCGATTAAAGGTGTCAGGTATACGTCTATGTCGTTTCCTGGTTGTTTAGGGCCAGAAATTAACATAGATAACATCATGTACTTACGCTTCATACATAGCCATGGAGGTAGGTTATAAATCATAAGAATTACAGGCCAGGTGGAATGGGAGATACTTTGCAGACCGTGCGGATTCATTCCATCAGTCGATAATGCCAAGCGAAGGTTTCTAGCTTCTTCTCCAAAATCAGGATAATCATTATCAATTTTCATCCACTGTGGTGAATCTGCCGGATGTCGATACTTCCCATCTATAATTCTATCATCTGCATGCCAAGTAAGGTGTTTCGCATCTGTTTCACTACGAAACATGCGTCTGAATCTCGGAATTATAGGAAAATACCATAAGACTTTTGCTGGTGACAACTTCTTCTTATACCGAGATACACCGCATTTAGGACACTCGTTTAATGATGCATACTCATTTCGAAACAAAATGCAATCATTTGGACAAGCATGTATCTTATCATAGCTCATACCAATAGAGCATAACATTTTTTTAGCTTCATAGGTTCGATTGGGAAGAACATTATCCTCCGGAAGCATCTCTTGAAGTAGGGCTAACAACTCTGTGAAACTTTTATCCGACCATCCATTACCCGCCTTTAAGTTGTACAACTTTAATACCGCAGACAATCTTGTGAAAGTAGTGCAACCTTTATACAAAGGCTACTCTGCATCGCTTACCAACCTCTCAAACATCTTTGGACAATCTTTAATATCTTCATCAAGTGCTTCTACAATATCTTCGACTCGATCACAATCGTATGTATCCCTACCATTGTCCTTTGAAGTAGAGGTCGTATTGTTCTGGGGTTCAACATTCTCGTTACTTATCTCACCGTGTAATGTCCAACATGTGTAACTTCGATCAATTCCATGTCTCATTAAATGAGATTCCAACTGAACTGCGTCAATTCGACGCCCATAACAGCAACCTAAGCAAGGACATGTGATCCTACTGGGGTCTTTGGCGTGTTCAACAGCAAACTTAACGAAGTTCGATACCCCATTCTCGTACTCTTTTGACAATCGATTAACAGACATCCAATTTTTATCCATACTATGAAAGTTAGGCAAAAACAGAGAATACCTGTAAAGAAATCACTACTTCTAAGAAAGTTGTACAGTAGGATGCTTGGAAACAATCACAACCTTGCTCTTCTCAGGTAACCCCTATAACAGACAATATATACATTTTATTAAAATCATATTAATAATTAACCAAAACAAAAAAACTAGATAATCCAACAAAACAAATCATATTAAAAAAAAGTAGATATACTATAATAAACTATTATACTATTAAAGCATACTTTCATTAATGTGATTTTAAACTATTCTAAACTATTTTATAATGCTCAAAATGACATGGACTAAATTAAAGCATACTCTCATAAATGGTGGAAATGGACTAAATTATTCTAAACTATTCTAAACTATTTCATTAATATGATTTTAAACTATTCTAAACTATTAAATCATACTCTCAAAAATGGTGGAAATGGACAAAATTATTCTAAACTATTCTAAACTATTGCATTAATATGATTTTAAACTATTCTAAATTATTAAAGCATACTCTCAAAAATTTTGGTAATGGAGTAAATTATTCTAAACTAATTTATAATGCTCAAAATTCATTGTGGCATTTCAACAAACACCTTGCATACAAAACTCAAGCCAATATCAAAAGAGTAATGCTCATCAATGGTATCAACAAAAACAAGTCAATAACTCAGAAAGAAGTAGCACTAACATCATCTAATCTAGAAAAATGCAATACTAAGACAATAATCCATAAAAATGCCGTAACAGTCGCGGATTTACCGTAACGGTGGAGGAGAACGAACGGTGAACGGAGGCGAAAGGGAACGGCGAACGGCGGCGAAAACAAATGGAAGACGGCGGCGCAAACGGACGGCGACGAGAGCTTCAACGGAGGGCGAAAATGGAAGATAGGGCAATGGAGAAATGAAGAAACGAAGAAGAAAACGAAAAAACGTGTGTTCTGTTTCGTTTACAATTCTGGAGGGTATATAAAAATTATTATACTAATACCTTTAGCAGCGCTTTTTAAAGGCCTTTAGCAGCGCTTTTAAAAGCGCTTTCATAGGGTGCATTAGCAATGACATATAGCAGCGCTTTATAAAAAAAGCGCTCTCGTAGGGTCCCCTTTTAGCAGCGCTTTCTAAGGGTCCCCTTTTAGCAGCGCTTTTTAAAAAAGCGTTGTCTTTGGTAGGTAATTTTTTTCTTTTTTTTTTACTGACTATTTAGCAGCGCTTTTTTTAAAAGCGCTGTCTTTTGTGCGCTGCTAAAAATCAATTCTGGCGTAGTGAGGCTTTACCACCTCCTTTTAATCCTCCAGTTGGATTTAAGGCTGATCTAAAGTGTGCTTTTCATGAGGGTGCCTTAGGCCACGAATTGGAGCATTGTTTTGCATTGAAAGCTAGGGTGCGTGAACTAATTAGAGCCGGAATACTTGATTTTACGGATAGTCGTCCGAGCGTCCAGACAGATCCCTTGCCAACACATCAGAATTGAAGCTTTGTCATTGGGCTTTTTTTTCTCGTTGTTTGCATTTTCCTTATTTTGTTTAAGTTGTTTGCTTTCAATTATGTTTGTACTTTCATTAATGAAATAAGCATTGCGACTTTTGATTCAATTCATTTCCGTCCATTTATTTGCATCTTTATGCTTTATTTTTCAAATGTTTACTTCTTGTCCAAAATTGTGATATGCTAAGATCGGAGGGAGGATGACGAAAACGTTATACCCATAATTGCTGTCAGTATGCTTTCAATCAAACCTTGTTGACGATGTAAGGCATTGTTTCAATTTCCAAACACTAGAGAAATAAGGAGGTTAATCCCTCGTTACCCCCTTCGAGCCTAGAAGTTGGAGTTTCTTTCGTTACAAAAAATCCACAATTTTAACCTTGGGATGGGTAGTTCTCAGTTAACTTGGTTGTGTGTTCATACGATACACCTTTCATTAACAAATTTTCCTTCGCACACGTCAAATAAGTGTCGAAGATGTTTTCTAACCAAAGGTCGATGATGGTTCACCGTAATCATTAAAATCAAACAGTCACTTTCCTTCACACAAAAAATAATATAAAAAAAGCAAAAGAAGCCCGCTAAGTCAAAACCTATGAAGGAGACTTAGGCAAAACTGGGGCGTCCCGCTGACTGTAAACTCTAAAATAAACAGTTCAGGCAAAATTTAGGGATAATACAAAGAGATTTTTAAATCCTTATCTTGAAAATCCTCAATGTCAAAACAATCAAATGTTATAGGGGAGTAGTGGCTGCCTTTTCATAGGTCCCTTTGACTTCTGAATCATCACTGCGACGATCAATGAAATCCCTAACTTATGGGAACCTGAATGCATAGTATGAGTTAACTGAGCATAGGATTGAAGATCATCACGTACATTGGGTGGGTACAAATAAATTTTGAGCCTTTATCTTTTGTTTCATAAACCGTGAACCAGGCCACGTTACAACCCTCAAAAGACCTAACTGAAACAGGGTTATTTTGAAAGTATACTACAACAAGGTTGTGTAACCTGACTCCAAAAGATCCTTGCAAATCATTTATTTTGGCAATACACTTTTATTTTAAACTTTGAGTGTCTTGAACCGCCTTGTTCTGACTAACGACTCATGTATTTTCCATCTTTCAAAAATAATTTTTCAAAAATCGCATGAACTTTGCATTACCATGTTTGTATGAATATTTTTGTTTGCAAACTGGCTTTCCTCTAAGGAATTTTCAAACAATGAGAAACTTGGTCAAGTGATCTTATCAGGGGCAAGTTCCTTTTACATCCTGTCAAAGAATTAGTTCAAGATTTGTTCAAGGCAATATCTTCTCAGATTTGGTTTATCCAGAGAATTGTTCAAGACCCAGACTGGGGCAAGCCCTCCGAGGATACAGCAAAACAGTCGATTCCACGAATCAGACAGCTGAAGCAATTATCAATTCATTTGACCTGGGGCAGTTTACTTGCATAATCCCCAAGCAGTTATTCATCATTCCTACAGTGACTATCAGCTTGATACAGTTTAACAGAATGACAGTGATCTCCGTGTTGAGGAATCAGTCCTCCAGTTTTGTCATCTCACAGAAAGAGTCGAGCCTTGTCGTTGATGTCTGCATTTGCATTTGATCATATGTCATAGCATAATTCCTATACATGTGCATATCTTGGGTGCTTTACTCCCCATTTACATTTTTATCTTGGGTGCTTTACTCCCCATTTACATTTCTATCTTGGGTGCTTTACTCCCTATTTACATTTCTATCTTGGGTGCTGTATTCCCCATTTACCTCTCTATCTTGGGTGCTTTACTCCCCATTTACATTTTTATCTTGGGTGCTTTACTCCCCATTTACATTTTTATCTTGGGTGCTTTACTCCCCATTTACATTTTTATCTTGGGTGCTTTACTCCCCATTTACATTTTTATCTTGGGTGCTTTACTCCCCATTTACATTTCTATCCTGGGTGCTTTACTCCCCATTTACATGTCTATCTTTGGTGCTTTACTCCCCACTTACCTTCTATCCTTGGGTGTTTTATCCCCCATGTACCTTTATCCCGGGTGTTTTATTCCCCGTTTACCAGATATTCCTGGGTTTACCTAACATCATGGTGTTTTACCCCCATTTGCTTTTTTTTTCTCCCTGAGGTCGTGTTTTACTCGCGTCTTACCTTGTGGGCAAAATTTATTTACTTGGCATCATGGGTGTTTTATCCCCATTTGCGTTTTTCTCCTGAGCTCGTGTTTTACCCGCGTCTTACCTTGCGGACAATTTCTAATTTACTTGGCACCTATCAACAATTTTGTGTCGTGTCTATCCGACGTTCTTCCAGATATGACATGTCTTCTTCCCTAGTGCAATTCCTCGATGGGTCGTCCCCTGTGACGTTGTTTCGTCTGTATCCGTGCATTTGTCATTTTCATCATACGCATCATATCAGATTCATATCATATTTAGCATTATAGTTCATTTTGTTTTGTCCATATCATTGCATAGCATTGCGTCTAAAGGCAAAATTTTCGGTTATCTGTATTTAAATCCCTCCACCACGATTTCTCGAGTCTCCGTTGCTCGAATCACCCGGCGAAGTTATTTAAATAGGGGCAACTGTAATACCCCAAATTTTGCCCTAAGATTTGTCGTCGCATTTTTATTGCATTTAATCAATTACTAACAAATTTGTGTAGTCGTTTGACTTTTTGCAGGTAAATATCATATGGCATGCATTTTTTTCTAAAATGTAAAAATGGCATAATCGGTAAGAGGACATGTGTAAGGAGTTGTGAGTGTGAGAGGTCGAGAGTTCGAATCTCACCTTTGTCACTTTTTTTTTTTTATTATTTTTACTCTAAATTTTTCTATCTTTCATTAAAAAATAACAAAAATAGTTTTTTATTATTATTTAATTATTATTTTCGTATTTTAAGTAAATCATTTTTTAAAATATTATTTTTTTCACTTTTTTCTAAATTATTCATAAAAATATCCAAAAAATCATAAAATAAAAAATATTAGAAAAAATTTTGTTCTTTTTATAATATCCTTGATTTTAGGAATCAATAGGATTATTAGTTTTTATTTTAAGTTTATTTTAATTATTTTAAATTATTTAAATTTTATTTTTTTCTTAACTACTTATTTAGTTCGGGCTTTAAAATGGGCTTTAGGGACATTATTGACAATTTGGTGTTAACCCTAATTTGTTCCCTATATATACATGTGTTGCCTTGTTGAAAAGGGGGTCAGAAGGTTTTCTTCAGAAAAGAGGAGAGAGAAAGGGAGAAACAAAGGAGATCCCCAGAGAAGAAAGGCGGTCGTTCCCACAACTCGTCAGAAGGATTAGAGCTCTCCAGTGTTCCCTTATTCAAACCTTTTTCACATTTACCGAAGCAAACCTCCGCTTCGTAGGTTAAATTACTAAACCTTTTGCCTTTTCATGTTTATGTGCATATTTTGCCATGTTAATGTGTTTAGGTCCGTTAAATTATTAAACCTTTTGCCTTTTCATATTTATGTGCATATTTTGCCATGTTAATCTCCATGTGTGTTTAGGTCCGTAGATTTTAATATCAAAACCCTTTTTTTATCAAAACCTTTTTTAAAAATCAAAACCCTTTTTTTTATTTATTATTAAAACCTTTTTTTTTAGTAAGACCTTTTTTAAAAACTGAAAAGCCTTTTTGTTCTGAGAAAAAAAAAACCTTTTTGTTCCCAAAAACCTTTTCCCAAAAACACTAAAAAGCCTTTTCCCATAAAACTGAAAAGCCTTTTTTTGGGATGAAAAGCCTTTTTTGTTCCAAAAAAAACTGAAAAGACTTTTCCCCCCAAAACTTTTTTTTATAATTTAAACTTAATTTATTTTTATAATTTTAACTTAAATATTTTTTATTAAAAAATTAAAACCTTTTTTTTATAATTAAAATATTAAAAAAATTAAAACCTTTTTTTTATAATTAAAATATTAAAAAATTAAAACCTTTTTTTTTATAATTAAAATATAAAAAAATTAAAACCTTTTCGTAAGAAACTCCTGATGTTTGATGTTTGTCGTGTCATTTTATGTACCTTTTTTTACTTTTCTTTCTTTGGGCATTTCATGTGCATGCTCGAGGTTGAGATGTGCTTGTGGTGGCCACAGCCCCACACTATTTTCCTCCCTCACGTCTTTCTAAGTGTCATTACATATTTTCATATTCTTCATGTTTTCAGAAATGTTTCTTTGTTTCTTTATACCCTCTGCCTTTATTACTTTTCTTATTTCTGTACCTTAATTATTCCTCCATATAATGATTTGTCATATTTTCACATTTTTTACAATTTTATCCTTCCGAAGGATTAGGTCCAGCCTTTTGGCCGCCGAGTCAATAGCCTTACCCCTTTAATGGATCAAACCCTGTTTAGCCTAGGTGTCCCGCCGTGGGCAAAATTGCTTTTATCCTAGTGTTAGGCCAAAAGAGTCGCCGTACTCTGTTTTAAGGTTTTCCGCCGTGGAATCCCTAACCTAACCCTAATGCACTTAACAATTTATAACATAGAGATCGGAGTTTAAGACTCCATGTAAGCGTGTCCTTAAGATGCGTTTATTCCCCTTGAGACCTTGACCACAGTCAAGAAGTCTCTAACCTCCCTTTTGAGGGGAACTACAGTTACTCTGATTCCATTCCCGTAAGGATATGTAGGCACAAGATGCGATGTCTTGCCGAGTAAACTTAGAATTAACCCCTAGGTCTTTTTTAATTTTCAATCCTTTGTATATACCCTAAAGCAAAATAATTAATGAAATAAATAAAAATAAAATAAACAAAAGGTTCCCGTAGAGTACTACGGAAGTTTAGGGTGCTAATACCTTCCCTAAATTTAACCAACCCCCGAACCTTAGATCTCTCCCTTTTAGGTTTTTCTTTTCTTTAACCTTTCCTTCGGATAAATCAAAGACCGGTTGTAAATGAATTAAGATTCAAGTTAATCAATAGCTTGACATCCAAATTTCACCGCAACAACAGGGAAAAGGGAAATGAAAAGGGAAATAACGGTCTGCTCCTACACTATCTCAATCAGTGTCCTCACTGATTTGAAAGAATGCGGAAGGGAGAAATAAAAAGGAAATAAAAAAAGACAAAAATGAAAAATACTACTAGTCCATTCCTCACCCTCGATCGCTACCTCGACCTCTGGCTGTGTCGTCGCGTGCCGCGAGGTTCAAAGCTCCGGTGTTGAAGATGTAATCACGGAGGCCGTCGACTCGCACAGTGAGGTGTGCCATCTCATCGGCCATGCCGGAATGGACATCCTGGATCATCTGCAAAGATTGCCTCATTTGACCGGTTTATTCTCTCTGCCATGCTTCAAATTCTTCAGCCCTTCGGTTCTGCTGTTCCATCATAAGCATCATCTGGTTCTGCTGTTCGATGCAGCGGATGAGGGCCTCGGATGTGTCATCAGTGGCAAGACGGCGGCGACGGCGCGCGGAAGGGCCTTCGGCAGCAGGTGCTTGTGATGGCTCAGGCTGGTCGGCTCTGTCTAATTCCTCTTGAACTGCATCCCTGGGCTCTTGGGCATTATCCTGAGTTGGGGCAGCAGGGGAAGTGGTATCGAAGAGCCAGTTGGCTCTATCCTCCGGATGCATTCGGGTGCGTGAAGGCATGATGATGCTCTGGATAGTGCGGCCTCGCACTACTGGATGGTATCTCCCATCTGCGCGGGATCTGATGAGGTGGGAGGCGCGGCAGTGGTCGGTGTCTAGGAAGATAGGGGGCAGCTGGTGGAGTGTCTGGAGGCGGTCGCCAAGGCCGAGGCCTATGGCAATGGATGTGATGATGCCACCAAAATAGAAAGGTTTTGAGCCCCGGTTACAATTGGCTTGAATGTGAGCCAAGAGGAACGGGGCGGCGTTAACAGGTTCCGAAGCGAACACGCAACAGAGGAAAAACAGCTCCTTCGAGTTGACCTTGTGGTTATTGTCACGAGCGAATATGGTGTTGCTCAACACGCGGTGAAAGTAGCGGATTGTTGGGTTGTGGATATGAGTAGCATTCAGAGTGTCCCAACTTTCTGGAGTGGTTCCGGTCAGTTGGTTCCAAAGAGGGAAAGCTTCTTGGTAGAACTGATCGGATATGCGGCGATGAGCATCGTCACTGTGAGGTAACTGTAGAATGACGGTGATGCGGTCCTGGGGGACTTGATATTCGGTGCCGAACATGCGGAAGCAGGCGGCACCGGTAAGTTGGTTGGTATCGCCGGGTGATGTTGTGTATGCGAAGGAACTGAGAAACTCTAGTGTGAGTTGCTCGTAGGTGGGTTGGGGATTGGTGCAGAGATGCCAGATGCCGGCTCTCTGTAACATCCAAGTTACAGCATCCAGAATCCCTAGTTCTGTCAGAGAATCCAGGTGAGCATACCGGGTCGGCTGAAGCGACCACTGCTGGAATGCTATAAAGTTGGTCTGCTGCCGTTCGCCGACCTCGCCTTCTCGGAAAGTGATAGTGCTCAAGTCGGGGTTTGCACGGTTTTGTCTGGCCATTTTCGTGAGATAAGTGCAGAGGTTTGAGAATAGGAAGTTTCTGTGGCTGGTGAGGTATGGGAATGCAGAGGGTAATATATAAGGGTGAATTGGAAGTTGAAAATGGTGGAGGTTTAATGGGGGATTCAGAGGGTTTTTAGTGAGTTTTAAATGTGGGAAAGTGGGGAATTAGGAGACTGGAAGTGGAGAGGTGTGTGACCTCTGTTTTGACAGAATTGGGGTTTTATCTGCATGACGACCGTCAGGGATGTGTGACAGTCGTAACACGCGTGACGACCGTCAGGGGAGCGTGACGACCGTCACAGCAGCAAATTATGCAGAAATGCAGAAATTTGCTCGTGGGGCGTTTTAACAGTAGAAAATATGATTTTTGAATACTTTTGCAGTATGATAGAGTGATTACAAAATAGAAAATAACATGAAACATAAATAAGGGAGATATCGGAATGAAATTAAAATAATATTGAATCAAAAGTAAGTTTAAAGTAATACAATATCCAAAAAGAAACAATTGCAAAATTAAATAATGTGGAACAATGTGAAATGCAATAAACTAAAATTAAAGAGAAACTAAAATATTACTCCTTTGGTTTCTTCAAGTTGTTGACCTGCTGAATAACGTCATCAAATCGGTCGCTAACTACGTCCATGTAAGTAACGAAATCCATGTGAAGCTACGTTAATTCATCTTTTATAGTGGTTATTTCCAGCTTGAGGTCGTCCATAGTTCTCAGAACAGTGTCCAACTTGTCTGTGTTTTGTTCAGGAGTGGGGTCAGGAAAGTTATGGTAGTTAGGAGGGGTCTCAGGATCTATCTCCACTTCGGACTCATAATCGTGGTAGTACAAATAGTCATGTGCTTCTGAGAGTTGATCATTGTCATACATGTAAGCCTGGGGTGTGGAGTGAGTTGATGGGGGTCCCATAGGCTCGTCCAATTCATAAAGCCAATTGTCTCTGTTATGGATACTGGTTAGCTCATGGTTGGGCAATGTGAAAAGGTGGACAGGTTGATCAGCTATGAGGTATTCGTAGGCTCCTGGTCCTAAGGTACCTAAGATACGTCTGTTGAAGTAGAACTGGATGTCCATTGATCTGAGGTTTCCGAAACGAATGGCTTTGTTCAGGCAATACCTCAGGCCAATTTCGTGGGCGATCATGGTAACTAGGCCTCCTATTAAAATGAGCGAGTGTGGTTCCTGATTGAGGCGTGTAAATGCCCTCATCTTAAAAGGGACAACATTTACAGGGCGGCCTTGTGAAGCACAGAGAAGGATGAACAACTCTTCCTTTGAGATTGTTGTAATGTTTTCCGCCTTTCCAAAGAGGGTATGGGCTAAAATCCTATGGAAATAGCAGAAGGCTGGATTGTGTATCTCGTTGTTGTGCATATCATTCGGTTCAGGGTGGTAGTTACCGGTGATGGTACCCCAAAATTGTTCTAACTCGAGATCAATATCCTCTTCAGTGGTGGTAAACACAAAAGGTCCGCTAGGGAAGCCTAGGATGTTAGCTAACGATGTGCAGTTGTGTGTTTGGTCCATTCCAAACATTCTAAAGGTTATCAGCTCTTTAGTGGATCCATAGCCATGTTCGGGTAAGTAACTTAAGGAGCTAAGGAATTCGAACGTCAGTTCGCGGTAGGTAGCAAATCGGGTCTTTAGAGCAGTTTGCTCCCAGCCTAATTGGTTAAATAAATACTGAATGCTATCCTGGATTCCTAGCTTGTCCATGGTGGGTCTATCGTAGTACAGAGTCGAAGCAAAGCTTCTCTAAGTCAGTGCCTCAAATCTGGCCTTATGAGCTAGTCCTCTAAACACAACAGTCGTAACGTTGATGTCAGCCATACTCGTTAGTCGGATAAAAATGGGAGAAAAGTAGAACGACTTTAAAATCCTGGAAAAGTTAAAATCACATTCACTCAGATCATATTTTTAAGAAGCAAAGGGTGATAAAAGAAAAATAAAATAAATAGTAGAAAATAAGAAAATAGAGATTTATAGAAATTATAAGTTAAAGGGAAAACATAGTCTTAATAAATTTAAAAGGGAAAAATGGGAAAATTTTGGGTTGCCTCCCAATCAGTGCTGTCTTTAACGTTAGAAGCCTGACGATAGCTTGGCTATAAGCTATTCGGGAAGCTCGAGCAATTTTATATTGCTCACGTGGTGGCTGTGTTCATTTTGATTATAATGCTTCAAACGCTGTCCGTTTACTATAAACGGTGCGTTGATTTGATTTTTGATTTCAACAACTCCACTCTTAAGGACTTTGGTGACCTCAAAAGGTCCAGACCATCTAGATTTTAATTTTCCAGGGAAGTGTTTTAATCTGGAGTTGAATAGGAGCACGATGTCTCCCACACTAAATTGTTTCCGGATCGAACGTTTATCATGCCATTTCTTGGTTCTTTCTTTGTAGATGTGTGCATTCTCGTACGCATCTAATCTGAGCTCTTCCAATTCATAAAGGTTCAAGATTCGTTTCTCTCCTGCCGCAGTGTAGTTGAAGTTTAGCATCTTAATAGCCCAGAAGGCTTTATGCTCTAATTCTACCGGCAGGTGACATGATTTTCTGTAAACTAGTTTAAATGATGTAGTACATATTGGTGTCTTAAAGGCGGTCCTATAAGCCCATAAAGCTTCGTTCAGCTTTGATGACCAATCTTTCCTGGAGGTTGCAACAGTCTTTTCCAAAATTTGCTTTATTTCTCTGTTCGAAACCTCCACTTGTCCACTAGTTTGTGGATGATACGGTGTGGCTACGCGGTGTTTGACTCCGTATTTGGAGAGGAGTTTGTCAAAGATTCGCGATAAGAAGTGCGAACCACCGTCACTAATGACGAGTCTGGGCACACCGAATCTAGGAAAGATTGTGTTTTTAAAGAGTTTAACGACTACTCGCGTGTCATTTGTTAGAGCAGCAACGACTTCTATCCATTTAGATAAATAGTCGACAACGCCGAGTATATATTTATTTCCAAAAGAAGACGGGAAAGGTCCCATGAAGTCGATTCCCCTGACGTCAAAGATTTCTACTTCTAAAATTCCTCTCTGTGGCATTTCGTCGCGTCGTGAGATGTTGCCAGTGCATTGGCACCGGTCGCATTGTAGTACAACGATATGGACATTTTTCCAGAGACTGGGCCAAAATAGGCCAGATTGTATAATTTTAGCGCACGTCTTTGAGGTGCTAGCATGACCACCATAAGGTGCTGAATGGCATTGGGAGATGATGTCTTCTATTTCTTCCTCTGGGACACAGCGAAGGTATAAGTTGCCAGCGCCTCGTTTGAAGAGTAGAGGTTCGTCCCAGCAATAATGCTTTAAGTCGTGGAAGAATTTCTTCTTTTGTTGATAAGTCAAGTCCGGTGGAAGCACGCCTGCGGCCAAGTAATTAACGATGTCGGCAAACCACGACAAAGTGGCTTGGGCATAGACAGCTTCTACGGCTTTTTCCAGTTCTAGTTCTTCCGAAGTTGAGTTGGACATATCGCTTTCCAATTTGGCTATCAGACGTTCATAGGAAAATTCGTCATTGATAGGCACTGGTTCTTGTTTAATGCCCTCTATACGGGATAAGTGATCTGCAACTACGTTCTCGGTCCCCTTCTTATCTTTAATTTCTAAGTCGAAATCTTGTAATAATAGGATCCATCTCAATAATCTTGGTTTGGCGTCCTTTTTGCTTATTAGGTACCTAATGGCAGCGTGATCTGTGTATATGATTATTTTGGCTCCTACCAAGTAGGAGCGGAATTTGTCAAGAGCAAACACGACTGCTAGAAGTTCCTTTTCCGTTGTGGCGTAGTTCATTTAGGTAGGGTCTAAAGTTCTACTGGCGTAGTAGATAGCGTAAAGCTTCTTGTCTTTCCTTTGTCCTAGAACTGCGCCTACAGTGTAATCACTCGCATCGCACATGATTTTGATTGGTTGTCGCCAATCTGGGGGTTGCATGATTGGTGCGGTGATAAGTGTTGACTTTAGATTTTCGAATGCTTCTAAGAATTATTTGTCGAAGATGAACTCGGCATCTTTCATTAGCAAACCTATAAGAGGTTTTGTGATTTTCGAGAAATCCTTTATGAATCTTCGGTAGTATCCAGCGTGTCCTAAGAAGCTTCGTATTTCTCGTACGATTTTCGGAGGTTGAAGATCCTTTATGATCTCTATTTTAGCTTTGTCAACTTCAATCCCTTTTTCAGATATGACGTGTCCTAAAACGATGCCTTGTCGGACCATGAAATGGCATTTTTCCCAATTAAGAATAAGGTTCACTTTAGCGCATCTTTTGAGTACCATTTCTAAATTTGATAGACAACTTTCAAAGCTTTGTCCGCATACAGAGAAGTCATCCATGAACACCTCCATGATGTCATCTATGAAATCTGCAAAGATTGCCATCATGCATCTTTGGAAGGTTGCTGGAGCATTGCATAGTCCGAAAGGCATTCGGCGATAAGCAAAAGTACCATAGGGACAGGTGAATGTTGTCTTTTCCTGGTCATCGGGGTGAATACGAATTTGAAAGAATCCCAAATAACCATCTAGATAGCAGATGTACGAATGTTTAGCTAGTCTTTCCAACATCTGGTCTATGAAAGGTAAAGGGAAGTGATCTTTCCGAGTTGCCTTGTTCAGTTTTCTGTAATCGATACACATCCTGTTTCCGGTCACAACTCTTTTGGTTATCGATTCACCTTTCGCATTCTTCACTACAGTAACGCCTCCTTTCTTGGGTACTCGTGTACTGGGCTGACCCATTGGTTGTCGGAGATCGGGTATATGATTCCTGCGTCTAGTAACTTTTTCACCTCGTCTTTGACTACAGTGCTTAGGATCGGATTTATCCTTCTCTGATGTTCTCTTAAAGTTTTGCAGTCTTCCTCCAGCATGATACGGTGCATACAGATGGAGGGACTTATGCCTTTTAGATCGCTTATATTATAGCCTAACGCAGTTGGGTATTTCCTTAGGACTTCTAATAATTGCTCAATTTCTGATTGTCCTAAATTAGCGTTGACTATTACTAGTCTTTTGAATTCTGTATCTAGGAATTTGTACCTGAGGGTTTTAGGTAGCTCTTTAAGTTCTAAAGCTGGGTTTTTTGGACCTGGCATGTGATTTGGAGTGAGTGCTAAGATCTCGCTCAGACTATCATCTTTGTATGGTGCACGCCAGTTGTCGTCTTCATGAATAGCAGGGATCTGGATTTTCATGATTTCAAAATATGTAGTTTCTTCCTTCTCTAATTCTCGTATGCATTCGTCAATGACATCTACTATATAGCATGTGTCATCTATAGCTGGTGCCTTCAAGAACTTGGTAAGGATGAACTCTATCTTTTCTTCTCCTACTTCGAATGTTAGCCTTCCTTTCTTTACGTCTATGATAGCTCCGGCTGTGGCTAGGAACGGTCTTCCTAGGATAATTGGGGTAACAGAGTCCTCTTTGATGTCCATGATTATGAAGTTGGTTGGGATATAGAATTGGCTTATGCGTACTGGAACATTTTCCAATACACCGACAGGATATTTGACTGATCGGTCAGCCAATTGTACGGACATTTTAGTTGGTCTTAGTTCTCCCATATTCAGCTTTTTACATATAGATAAAGGCATGACACTTCTACTGGCTCATAGATCGCATAGAGCTTTGTCTATAACGAACTTTCCTATGACACAGGGTATGGAGAAACAACCTGGGTCTTCTAGTTTAGGAGGCATGTTGTTTTGAATGATTGCGCTACATTCGACAATGAGTGTCACTGTCTCGTTATCCTTTATTTTCCTTTTATTAGACAAGATTTCTTTAATAAACTTAGCGTATGACGACATTTGAGTTATCACTTCTGTGAAAGGAATAGTCATGTTTAGTTGTTTCAGAAGTTCAACAAATTTCTTAAATTGTCCTGAAGTTTTGGAGTTTATTAATCTTTGAGGATAAGGGATAGGTGGTTTATATGGCGCTGGAGGCACATATGAATTTTCATCTTTGGCGGCTTTTTGCTCGTCACATTCCTTCTTTTTTGTTTCAGACTCTTTTTCTGTTGGTTTATCAGATTTCTGATGCATTACTAAATCTTCATTCCTAGGATCTGTTGGGCCTTCCAATTCTTTTCCACTTCTCAATATAACAGCGTTTGCGTGACCTTTCTGATTAGGTTCGGGTTGGCCTGGAAATGTTCCAGCTGAGGCAGCTGCAGAGGCTTGTTGTTAAGCCACTTGTGATATCTGCGTTCGAGCATTTTATTGTGGGTGGCTAAAGCGTCTACTTTTCCAGTCAACTGTTTAATCTGCTCGCTAGTGTGTATGTTTTGATTTAGGAATTCTTTATTTGTTTGAGCTTGAGCAGCTATGAATTTTTCCATCATCACTTCGAGGTTTGATTTCCTTGGGGCAGTCTGGGCAGCAGCGGCTGGTTTCTGATATCCTGGCGGAGCAGCTGGTGCTTGCAAGGCATTATCGTTCTTGTAGGAAAAGTTTGGGTGGTTCCTCCATCCTGGGTTGTAAGTATTTGCGTAGGGATTTCCTTGAGCGTAGTTTACTTGGTCTGGTGGGATTCCTGCCAACAATGGGCACTCGGGCGCATTATGAGTGGCGATTCCACATAACTCGCAGGTTGGAGTTATAGCAGCTACGGTTGCAGTTGGGGTAGCGGTCAGACTGTCGATTTTCTGTGCTAGAGCATCTACTTTAGAGTTGAACTTTTCAAGACTGCTGATCTCGTACATCCCACCTTTCACTGCGGGTTTCTCTGCTGGAGTTCGTTCACCTCCCCACTGGAAGTGGTTCTGAGACATGTTTTCGATAAGTTGATAGGCTTCGTCGTATGGCTTATCCATAAGTGCACCGTCTGCGACGACGTCTACCGTTAATCTGGTGTTATACAGAAGCCCATTGTAGAAAGTATGGATCGTCACCCAGTCTTCTAAACCGTGGTGAGGACATGCTCTCATCATATCTTTTAACCTTTCCCATGCTTCGTAGAGAGATTCAGTATCTTTTTGTCGAAATCCGTTGATTTGAGCTCTAAGCATAGCAGTTTTGCTTGGTGGAAAGTATCTCGCTAAGAAAACGTTCTTCAACTGTTCCCACGTCGTAACGGAGTTGGATGGTAAGGATTGTAACCATGTCCAAGCTCTATCTCTAAGAGAGAAGGGAAAAAGACGAAGTCTTATTGCGTCTGGAGTTACTCCATTTGCCTTCACTGTGTCTGCGTATTGCACAAACTTCGTTAAGTGTTCATTTGGATCCTCAGTTGCATTTCCTGAGAATTGATTTTGTTGTATAGCTGACAGCAATGACGGTTTTAGTTCGAAATCTGTTCGATTGATAGATGGGGCAACAATGCTACTTCGAGGTTCCATCTGAGAGGGTGTAGCATAGTCCTTCAGCGGTTTGTTCTGAGGTCCGTCAGCCATCTTTGCTTCTTCAACAGGAGGATGAGCTAGAAGATCAAGAATATTGTGTCTTCGTTGATATTCGATGATGCGCCTTCTTAAATGTAGGAAGCACTCTAGTTCAGCGATTGTAGGTTGTAAGATGTCGCCTTGTGAGCGAGTACTTGGCATACAATTGAAGAACAAGTAGAGGGAGAGAGAATAGTTAACCTAGTCTATACTGTGTAACAAAATATTACATTATTGACTAAACGGGTCCCCGGCAACGGCGCCAAAAACTTGATCGCGACTTTCTATGTCTAACTCAATTAACTGCAAGTGCACAGTCTATCGCGTAGTAATAATAGATATCGATCCCACAGGGACTCGTAATCATACTAGTATTTTTGGGTGTTACTGTGTTTAGCTAGGTTGGTAGTATTTTAGGGGAATAGTAACGAAATAAGTGCGTAAACTAAAGGGAACTAAATCTTTTAATTAAGGTATAAATGCTTGAATCGATATGTAATATGTTACTTCTTTAGGAATTCTATAGGTCACCGGTGTCTTTAGGTTTTCAAAAATAGTTTAAGAAGAAAATGATGGTTTAAAGACCTTTGTCTCACGATGGTTGTTGACGCTAGTCGCAACTCTAAGGCGGAACATATGTTGTAGCTACCCCGTTCGGGATTAAAGTTACTTTTTGAAAACTATTAAGTTCTAATTCCTTTTAAAGCGCTGTCGCTGTTTTTAAAATGAATGCCTAGTTTTTACTATCTGGTCTTAGCCTCAGCTGTCGCTTGTTGGTTCGTACCTTTATGAATTTCCCACTGTCGTGGCAAAACTACTGTAAATAATTTCTCACTGTCACGACGAAGATTTATTTAGAAAAGTTGATTTAAAAACTGAAGCCATAAATAAGTTTTGAAAAGGTAGATATACACCGGTTAATTATCAAATCCCATCAAATTATTTATTACATACCGATTACTTAAGATTTAGCCAGACATGGAATATAAATTAAAAACACGTAAATAATGGCAGAAAATAATAATATGCATTATAATGGGAAATAGCAATTCAATTTACGATTAGAATAGAAACCTGTAAGCAACTCGATTGGCTTTTGGGAAATCCTCCAAAATGGCGGCAGGATTTAGTCTTTATGCCAATTACCCGTAAAGAATAGAAATGGGAAAGTAAAACAACAATTACAAGGAAGGAAAGAAAAAGGAAACAAAATAATGATAAAAAAATGGGAAACAGAATAATTGCTCTGAAAGTAAATTGGCAGCACTTCGTCTCTTCAATGCGGCTCCCTTTTTCTGGTACCAGCTACCTCCTTTTATAGATGGGATTTTCAACGGTTTATTTCTTCGGGAAGTGGGAATGATATCAGAAAATATAGGAGTTAGTGGTCCACTCCTCTTTGGCACTTTCATCACTTCACAGCACGTGCAGAAAAACTGGATTTTAATTCCATGACGGTCGTCATGGACCTGTGACGGTCGTCACACGTATGACGGTCGTCACACCCTTGTGACGGTCGTCATATCAGAAGAACTCGTTTTTGCTGCTTTTTGGCCTGATTTTCACCTGGTTTTCATCTGTAAATGCTTCCTTTCTTCATCTTGCTCCATTTGAGCATGATCTTTGAATACCTGCAAAATACTGGACAAATAGTGTGGAAATATCTGAAATCCGAGTGAAAACGGTCGCCGATTAGTAGAAAAGTACGTCATTATATATATATGATTTCGTGTTATCACTCTAAGCCCATATACCATTTGAGGGATGGTCCTGAAAGACTATCTTGAAAAACATGCATGAGTAATTTCTCATCATCCGAGTAAGCCAACATCTTTCGGAAATAGGAGCGTAGATGCACCCTTGGACACGTCGTCCCTTTATACTTGTCGAAATCCGGAACCTTGAACTTCGGAGGAATTCTAAGTCCTAGAATCATTCCCAGATTGGACATGTCAAGACCCGTAGCATTCTGGTTTTCAAGGCTCCTCATCTTTTCTTCTATTGCCTTGAATCTTCTATCAGCGTCAGATTGTAATCCTGCCCCAAGGTCTCCCATGGAGAAGATGTCCTCTTGCTCGTCTTGTTCCCAATGGGGACTATTTTTACCCTGCACAATGCCCATTGGACCTGGGATAGGAAATCCAATTTGGTTTCCTCCGCCCAGAAGGAGAACTACTGTTGGGATAGTGTTGCGGTGAGAATCGTGATACCAAACTATTGATTAACTTGAATCTTTAATTCATTGAGTTCACAACCGGACTTTAATTTATCCTAAGGAAAGGTCTAAAGAAAGAAAAACCCTTTTCGCGGTGTAACAACAACGCTGATAGATTCGGGGATCGGGGGTTGGTTATGCCTATGGTAGGTATTTCACATCCTAAACATCTGTAGTACTTTACAGGAACCTTTTGTTTGATTGCATGCTAAGTTGGTAAATGTTTGCTAAGGTTTGGGATTGGGTAAAGGGGTGTAGGTTAAAACCTAAAGATAGTTTCTAAGCTTGCTCGCAAAGACATAGCGTCCTCTGCCTATGTATCCTAACTAGGATAGAATCAGAGCAATCGTAGTTCACCTCACTTGGGTTAAAGAACACTTGATTATGATCAAAGTTCAAAGGGGGAAAAAAATAACAATGCTGGTATAGAGTTTAACAAAACTCTCTAGATCTATGTTATAACACTCAAGAGGGGAGTAAGTAATCATTACTATGATTCTTACATAGAGTCTACAAACTCTATCCTAGGGTTCTAGTTGAAGAACACTCCTAATAGAGGTGGGTTTTCTAGACTTTAAGCAAAGTCTAATGGCTCATACGTTCTAACTTAACTAAGTTAGGGTTTAAGATGACTCCACAAAGTCAAGGGAGCGGGTAATGAGCTATCCATGACACGAGGGTCAATGGAGATACTTTTCCTTTGGAAGGAGAGGGAGAGGCAACTTGGATGAGAACTAAAAAGTTCCATCATTTGGGGAAGAAATACTTAACAAAGCAATAAGCAAATAAACATGATGAATAAGGTTACAACCAAGTAAGCATGCATATCACAATAGGCAAGGGTTAAATAATACAAATGGTTACAACTGAGAGTCAAATATCTTAACAAAGATGGAAACAATGATCATGCAAGTAAGTCACAACTTTAAGATGATCATGTTATAAATGTAACAACAATTAGGCATTGATGACAATCAAATATGCAAGGAACGTCGCAATAGTTAAACTCAAGATATTAGGAAAAGGACAATAATTTCATGGTAACCACTAACAAGAAAGGCAAACCTAACATGTTAACTAACACATAGGAAATATATCCAAATAAATCTTACAAGATAAAAACAAACATGTCTTAAGAGAAACTTAATCAAGACGTGAGGTAACAACCTAAGAACGACCCAACTAACAAGTAGGCATAAAGCAATGTAAAAACAAGCAAGTTGATATTTTAATCCACCACATGAAAATAGACATTACAATAAAAAGGTTGCAAAAATAACGGGTTGAAAATAATGAACGATGAATAAGTTATGAAATTTTGAAGTTTAAAATGATTTATGAAAATAAAACAAATAAACAAGCACATAAAAATAAAAGGGGCATGGGTAGGGATTGAACCCACGCCCTTGTGTTTACAAACACAACACACAAACCAAAAAGCCACTAAACGCACGCATGGTAAGGGATGGAAAGAGAGAAGAAAATAAAATTCCAAAAAGGGTTGATCACCAATGATCGAACCCAGGACCGGCAAGTGAAAGGTAGAAAGCGCGCAAGTTGATTACCACTGGGGTGGCTATACATCCGAGTATAAGGCCACCCCCATAAATAGATAATACTACCTATGATGAGATTTCTGGGCAAAATGCAAGCCAATCAAACCAAAAACGTGAAGCAATCAAACTCTGTCAAAACAACTCCAATTTTAACAAAATTTAAGTCTAAACTGATTGTTTTTTAACAAGGATCATGATGGTATCCACAAAATTTTGAAATAATGCTCCTAACAAGAAACACGATAGAAGATGCAAGTTTGGCAAATGAGTTGCAATTTGAAATACCACACTAGTTCTGAGTTCAAATTCAACAAATGGGCATTGCACACAAGTCACAAATGTGATAACAGATAGGTTAGATACTTAGGGCTGAAGCATAGATCCACAAAAATGCAAATGACACATGAATTGCAAATGTAGCATGAAAGTGAAGCAAACTGTCAAGACAACACATTGGCATTTTGAGATGCAACTTGATGCAATTAGGAGTAATGGCAGATGTGAACAAGATGTAATCATGATTATGAATAAGTTCAAGCAATGATACCAATCAAAATAATGTTGAATCAAAGAAGGGCATATCAAATTGCAATGATGTTGCTGTCCAGAATTTACACAAGGGCCAAACATGGATGGAACTCATTTGAAATCACAACATAACCAAAACCTTAACCAAAACAATTTAGGATGCAATGAGAAAACAAGAGGATCACAATCATGATGCCAAGGTAAGACACAAAATGGAAATGTCATGCCAAGTAAAATGAAAATAGAAAGAAATGCAATTTTGAAATCCAAAGTCATGTAGTAATTGCAAACAGTTTGAACAGGCCTATCTCACAAACCCAAATCATGATATAAAGTGTGTCTATGCTTCAAAATTCCTCACAAACAACATGGAATTGGAAATCACACATCAACTACTCACTTAAGCATGAAAATGCACAATTTGAAACCAAACAAGATTGGAACAGATTGAAGTCAAAAATAAACCACACATAAGTCTCAAACATGATTATGAATGAGTCTAGCATTTAAGTTGATCATGAAATGCACATAACAAAAACATGGCTATCAAACTGCAATTGTATCAAACATGGTAGTAAGCTGTCATGACAGAAAAGCAAATCATACACAAAGTTGTTTGATTCATACACATACAAGTCCTAAATACTATTAGAGGTCTAATGCTAAATGAGCTGACCTAGAACAATTCAAACAGAAAAAGGTGAAGTTTGTGCAGCTGTGGTTTCAAGACAGTTTGGCAGCAGAATTGGGTTACAAACTGGTCTAGCAAAAGTAGATGGTGTCATGTTGACAAACATAGCACATACACACCACAAATATAACAATGAAGGAGTTTCAACTCAGAAAACAAACATTTTGCAAGCAGAAAAGAACTTGGTATATTCATGGCAGATTTTGGTTTGAAGGTGCAATTTGGAAGGGAAATGAAGAAACAGGTAAGAATAGATCAAACAAACAAAATGTACACATCAAAATCATGAGTATGGATGAGTTTTAACTCAAAAATTAGGCATATGCAAACAGAATTGAAACTTGACATGTTAATGGTAAGGAAAGCAAAGCTGTCTTGGCAGAAACTTAGCACAGCAGAGCATTTTGGCAAGTAATGAGTTTTATGATGAAACAAATGTTATACACATACCATAAATATGCTAATAGATGAGATTATGCTCAAGAAATAAATCAAATCATTACCAAACTGAATATGGCATTTGAAGCTCATGAATATGTAAAGAACCAAACTCATTCAGGCAGCAGGTATATTCATGACAGTTAGGATGATGGAGCATCACATACAAGTTTCAAACATGTAGAACAATGATTCTATGCACATAGATAAAGTAAAGATCAGTTGGAACAGAAAATGGTAGTTGGTAGTATCAATGAGGTTTTGAAAATGCAGTTGGAAGTGAGAAACAGTTTTGAGCAAATAGTGGAAATTTGAACTTATAAGCACAACATACATCCTCAAAGCATATTAACAGATGATTCCACAACTTAAAAAACACATAGGCTGCACAAAATGAAAACTAGTGTGCTAGTTCACATATTTTTGACAACAAAACACATGAAATCTCATAACAAGCCTCAATGAACAAATCTCATGCTTTCCACATTTTAACAAGCTCAAATGAATAAACCATACCATATAAACACAAGTCAATAGTTTGGAACACTCAAGACACAACATGGCAACCACAAGCATCTTGGCACAAGATTCATGGGAATGGTAAAGCAAAATAACACAAAATACCACAAGTGAAAAAAAGAACCAAACTAGATTCAAACATGATCTAGGGCAGGGGGATCTCATGAAATAACTTACAAGTCATTCAAATATAACTAATGAACTAAGATTGACAAATCTAGGGCAAGCATACCAACCCTTCAAAAACAAGTTATACATAATATCAAAGTGCAATATTGGTAACACATCATCAACATATCATTCACAAATGAAATACCTTAACAAAAGCAAGTATCATAGCTACAAAACCTAAGTTCTTGACAAAGAACTAGTATGGGACATCAATGGCTACATTTCCACAACAAGCCACTTCAAAGTTGTAAACATGATAATGAATGAATAAAAAAGTGGTTGAGCATCACATACCTCTTGTAGACAAGTCTTGATCAAGCTAAAAAGCTAAGAAACCCAGAGACCTTCTTCCTTAGCAAGGATTTAGAGCTTTCTTCCTCTTGAAGCAACAAGCTACCTTTCAAGACAGTTGGAGTTGTGTACCTCCCAACTGGTTTTTATGAGTTTGGACAGTTGAGATATGATATATATGAAGTGTTGGGTGTAACACCCATTTTAATTATTTAGTCATTTTATTATTATTTTAAATATTATATGTTGATGTGCCCTTTGGTAGGGTGTATTTGATGATGTTTGGTGGGTGTCCCTGAGATGGGAGATCATTGGTGGTAATTTGGTGAGTTTATAATAATATAAGAAATAATAGTAATATTGGTGGTGGTATTAATATTATTATTATTATTATTATTATTATTATTATTATTATTATTATTATTATTATTATTATTATTATTATATTTATGATTATTATTAATATTTGTAGTAATATTATTAATATGGAGAATATAATATTATTATTAATATAGTTATTATATTATTATGATTTTTGGTGTGAATATGATAATATAATGAATAATAGTAATATTGGTGGGGGTATTATTATTATATATTATTATATTTATTAGTATTATTAATATTATTATTATTTTGGTGAGATAATAATATTATTACTATTATTATTATTATTTTGGTGAGATAATAATAATATTATTATTATTATTATTATTATTATTAATAGTATTATTATGATTAGTATTATTAATATTAGTAATATTATATTAGTATTATTAATATTAAGATTATTATTATTCATATTATTTTATTATTAGTATTAATATAATTGTTATTATTATCATTAGTATTATTATTATTATAATTATAATTATTGTTGGGTGTATTACTATTATTATTATTATGTTGAATATTACTATGATATTATAATAGTATTATATTATATTATTATTATTATTATTATTATAATGATTATTATAATTATTATATTAGAATTATTATTGGGAATATTAGTGGTTGAAATAAGTAAAATAAGAGGTGGAAGGGTTATTGGGAAGTTAGAATGGAAATATGAAAAGTCATGATAGAAACCGTGAGGAAGGAAATATGAAGGGGTAGCAAGGAGATATTAGAAAAGTTGGAATAGAGAGAAAAGGGATTACCATAGATCGTGGGAAATTGGTGTGATAATAATAATAATAATAATAATAATAATAATAATAATAATAATAATATTATTATTATTATTATTATGATTATTATTATTATTATTATTATTATTATTATGTTATTTTTATTAGTTATTATTATTATTATTATATTATTTTTATTAGTTATTATTATTATTGGGATAGGAAATAAAAAGGAAAATAGAATATGAAGGGATGGGGAAGTATTAGAGAAAATAACACGATAGAGCGATAGAAAGAGAGAAGAGGAAAGAACGAGAGAAGTGAGAAGAACGAAGGAAAAAGGGAACGAAGAACGGAAAGAAAAGAGGAGGCCAAGAGACCAAATCTAGGAAGAATTTCATCGATCAACCGATTAACAAGGTAAGGGGGGAGAAACTTGATTGGGAATGGTATATACATGTATAGGGTAGTGGGGATTCCTTAACCCCGTAGGAATGTATCGTTGATGAAGTTTTATATTGACATGCTATTGATTGTTGAGTTATGTTGATGTTGATGGATTGAAATATGTTGAGTGTTGGTGAATTGTTGTTTTTGGTTAATTTGGCGTATAGGTTGGGTTTACGGTTTTAGGGAAGTTCTGTGTGACCTTTTTGATGTGTCGATAGATTGTTTAAGTGATGACTTTGGAATAATATGTATATGATGATGTACGAATGTTTGATGTTGCCATTGTTGATTGACTGTTGGTGTTGGTTTGGTTTGAGTAAGGTTCAGAGTAACTCTAAAGTGTCGGTAGTGTGCCGTAATGTTGATCTGGAGTAGAATTATAGGAAGATTGATAAGCCTAATATGCATTGGTCGTAATACGGATAGTATAGGAAGTGGATGTTATAGAATAGGCTTGAATCAGAGAAGAGTGAGAATTCTAAACTGTGAGAACTTGAGAAGTCGCAGGCAACTCGCTAGCACTTCGCTTAGCGAGAAGGCAGCGAGCGTTCGCTAGGTGCTCGCCTAGCGAGTGAGTCTAGTAGGTTCTGTTTGCCTTCGCGAGGAGGTTCACTAAGCGAACAGGTAGCGAGCATTCGCTGGGAGCTCGCCTAGCGAGGGTGTAGCGAGCGTAGCAGAATGGGGTTTTTCTATGCTGTTATACTGTGTGCGCTAAGAGTGTAGTGCCCTTGGACTTTGTTGATTATAGGGGAGATGATTGAGTGTTATAGAGTGAGTACTCGGTGATAGTATGTGATTTCCGTTACTAATTATTTAAATGGATAATTAGTTGGTGTATGAATCATGCGGAGCATGGTGTAGTGATCAGTAGGATCGTGTATTCCCGAGTGGTGGGACGTGTTTATATCTTGGTGATAAAGTATGAACTTGTTTACTTGGTGATGGTACTCGTTTTCCTTGATATTGTTGGTGAACAATTGGTTAACGTATATGTATGTAGTGATCAGTAGGATCGTGTGTTCCCGGGTGTTGGGATGTGGTTATATATGGTGTTATAGTATGAATTTATTTACTATCCGATTGATTTATATGGTGTTGGTGTAATATATCTACACATATATGCATTGATGTATGATGATATGATCAGGAGGATCGTGTGCACTTAGTGTGCCTAAATATGATAGTTATGCATTGGTGTGTGCATATCATGGTGTTTTGGTGGGATGAATCATGTCTCAGGAGGAGCGTAAGTGATTCATCCGTACTCCTTGGTGGAGAATGGTGGGGGATAGATCATGTCTCAGGAGGAGCGTAAGTGATCTATCCAGGTTCGATTGAATGAACCAATGAGTCGGTACCGCATGCATGGTGTTGAGTTGCATATTTGCATTATAATATGTTATATTGTAATTTGAACAGTAGGTTCGTTATATGGAGTTGTTGGGGTGAATATTGGTGTGTTGGTGTGTTTTACTACCTTGTTTACATGTATTACATTACCAATATATTTTTGATCATGTTTTCTCACCCCTTGGTTGTTGTTGTGTCTGTGCTTCTCCGGAAGTACAGATAATCCAGGTACTTAGATAGCTTGGATGGTGGTGTGCCAGTCGAGTCTAGGATGCTCCGATACGTAACACGGGATATGGGTGTTTTAATTGTTTTATGTCAAACTTATTGTAATCCTGTGACGTATCACTTTTTTTTTGTGAATTATAATAATAAAGATTTTACGAAATTTGGCGGATGGCCGAGAATGTTGGAATAATGTTTTCCGCTGTATTATTTTTGAGAATAATTAATAAAGTATTTTTATAAAAATTTGGTGATGTGATATCCCACTATTTTGGGGAAAACTCTGATGTTTATTTATAATGTTTATATTTTATTTAATTTGGGAAGTGGGGTGTTACAATTGGTATCAGAGCAGGTCCGTCCGTCCGGCCAATGTTGTCTAGTGTTATTGTTTCCTGGTATGCGACATGTGTGTAAAAACACTGTCGGTACATGTTGTTGGTTAACTTCATTGGTAGAAGTGGAATGATTCCAGTGGGGGAGAAGTTGTATTTCTCCGAAAAGCTACAGTGTGGTGGCTTAGTGTGTTGAGGAGGGATATTATAGTTTGGTAAAGATGGTTTGTACCCCATCATGATTTCGGCTGTCTATTAACAAATTGAGGAACTGATCACCCTTAATCTCTTGTTAATAGTGGACGGGATTGTGTTGGATGGGATAAACGTATCTTGCAAGCTTGGGTGGCGTGAGCAGTGTATAGTCTTGAGTTAAGCTAAGTGCTTAAGGGATTATTTTGAGGAATTTGGCGTAAGACGGTGTTGAAGTGTCTATTTTGACTGAAACTTGGAATGAGAAGGAAAGTGAGAAAAATTGGGATTTGTCAATTAATTGCGATTGCCGGAGGTTTCCGGATGAGGTAGGTGATTTACTATCGGAGTGTGAAGTAAAGCTCACACGTTGACTTTGTTGTTGGAACGAGTCCGATATTAGTGACTCCATATGGTGTGTTTTCGTTGGGATTGGAGAAGTTGAAGAGTCAACTTGAAGACCTTCTAGGAGAGAGGTTCTTTTGTTTGAGTGTGCTACCGTAATGTGCACCAATTTTGTTGGTTAGACAGATAGAAGGTTTTGTGAAGCTTTGGGTGAACTATAGATAAGTGAACAGGGTGACTATCAAGGATAGGTGTTCGCTTCCAAGAGTTAATGATTTGATGGAACAATTGATCAAGGGATGTGAGTCCCTTGGTCATGTGATCTCGAGTAGAGTTCTTGTGGTGGATGGGACGAAGGTCAAAAGTTCTATCGTATTAGGAGGCTCAAAGATCTGCTGTTGAGATTGGAAGTAATTGAGTTTTAAATTATTCATGGATTTAAAATGTGTTGGATGGCTTCCTAAGTATAAAATTGTTGTTGTACGTTAAATTCCGAGATCGCAGCTTTTTACGGAATCGAAATCGAACACTCGAAAGTCGGGTAACGGTCGAAAAGAGGATTTTGGGACTGTCATGTTCGCCTGGCGAGCATACTGGCGAACGTCCATATTCGCTGCGGTGTTCGCCTGGCGAAGGGGTCCTGGGCAGAAAATGTTATTCTGGTGTTTTTGCCGTAACGGGAGAACCGTAACTCGGAATGACGCGCGGTTCGAAGCGTTGGAAAGCTATTCAAGTTATCTATGAGATGGTGAAGTATTGACATAGATTTAAGCTATTTATTGATGAAGTGTGTTTGAATTTTGTGGTAAGGACGGGCGGTACGGTATGTGTTCCCGCTATAACTCACAACTTGTTTGTCCACTTGGCATGGGATCTTCTTTAATTATTTATATAAGGCAATGGTTGTGTTAATAAATGATATTTTAAGGTATTCGAAGCGTATAGAGGATTATGTTGAGCATAAGGAACTGGAGTTATCAGTGTTGGAAAAAGAGCGGTGATATACTTCCGTAAGGAAAGTTCTGTCGAATCCGATAGAACTAATTGTGGTGTTTGTGATGCTTGTTGATATAATTAGGGGATTTGCTAAAGACAACTTCAGCGAGTTTCAATTATGCAAAAGGCAACTTGAAGTGTATAAGAGAAATCATCCGACCAGTGATTTAGAGTTGGTTACTATTGTGATTGTACTGGAGTCGGAGTCTTCAAAAGTTCAGACTGAGATCGGAGATGTTTGGTGATCTTAAGAGTTTAAGGTGTTTGTTTAATTTGAATAAGACAAATATGAGGCATAGGAAATAATTGGGACTTCGAAAAGAGTACGACTTCGAGTTGAATTACCATTCGAGTAAAGCGGACATGGTAGATGATGCAGTGAGTTAGAAATATTTGCATATACCGAAGATGATGGTGAAAAGAGTTAGAACTGATTGAGAAATTTCATAATATGCGTTTTGTGAGTAAGGATACTTCTTATGGAGTTAAGCTTTTATTATTAAGATCTGACTAGTGATATCCTTGAGAAGAATCGAGAAAGTCAGAAATCTGGATTGAATAGTGAATTAGTTGAAATTGATAAATTAGAGTCGAAGAGTGGATTGTCGGGTTTGTGGAAATAATACCACGAGTTGTTATGATAGAGTATGTATATCAGATGTTGTTGAAGGGAGTAGGAGTACTCGTGAAGAAATACATTGAGGTAGATGGAGTATCCATCTCGGTGCTATGAAGAAGTAACCGAACTTGAGTAGATTGTTTTTGAGACCATGGATAAGGAGAGGTGGAATATGCTAGTTAGAATTGTCGGAATTCGAAGAGTGAACATCAGAGACTGTTGAATCTGATGTAGTCGTTAAATATTCTAGAGTGGAAATCAGGCAGTATTTTCACGAAATTGGTGTTGAGATTTCCAAAGAATTTGTAAAGACATAATTTTAATTTGAATTGTTAGGAGTGGATTAACTATTCCATGTTGAGGATATACGAGATGCATATTGAGAAAGTGGTGAAGTTGGATGAGATACTGACGAATATTGTGTCAGATGGAAATTTGAGGTTTATATTGAGATTTTGGAGGGGCTTACAGGAAGCTTCGGGTACTAAGTTGAAGCTGAGTTCGACCTATCATCCGCAAACTGATGGTCAGTCAGAGAGGACTATTGAGTCTGTAGAGAATTGGTGAGAGCTTGGGTGTCGGATCAAGGTGGAGCGTGGGATGATTAATTATCGTTGATTGAGTTACCTATAATAACGGTTACCATCCTAGTGTCGGAATGGCACTATATGTGGCTTGGTGAGATAGGGAGTGTAGGACTCTCCTGTGTTGAAATAAATCGAGTGAGAGTGTTGTACTCAGACTTGAAGATTATGCTTGAGATGGCTGAGAAGATCGAGAGGATCCGAGGCAATATGTATTTTGAGGGTCACGCCGGTGACTGGTGTTGGTCGAGCTTCGAAATCTCAGAAGTTCGCACGTGTTCTGTAGTTATATCAGAGTGGCGCAGCGGAGGCATGGGAGGAGTAACATGTTAGACTGTTTTTCTGTTGTCGCTGTGAATTGGCATGATATGTTTCATGTGTCTTAGTCGAGAAAGTACATTGAACCAGGTGGATGATGTACAAGTGAAAAATATTCCGATTGTTGAGGCATTGCTAGTTCGTTTTGGCGAGCGAGGAACAACTCCGAAGGGAGGAGATATCTTTGGTGAAAGTAGTATGGGGAGGTGCTGCAGAAGGCAGTGTGACCTGAGAATTGGAATAAAAGATGCGGGGAGCGTATCCGGAATTATTTCCATCAGATAATTTTCGAGGACGAAAATAATTAAAGTGGGGGAGAGTTGTAACACCCATTTTAATTATTTAGTCATTTTATTATTATTTTAAATATTATATGTTGATGTGCCCTTTGGTAGGGTGTATTTGATGATGTTTGGTGGGTGTCCCTGAGATGGGAGATCATTGGTGGTAATTTGGTGAGTTTATAATAATATAAGAAATAATAGTAATATTGGTGGTGGTATTAATATTATTATTATTATTATTATTATTATTATTATATTTATGATTATTATTAATATTTGTAGTAATATTATTAATATGGAGAATATAATATTATTATTAATATAGTTATTATATTATTATGATTTTTGGTGTGAATATGATAATATAATGAATAATAGTAATATTGGTGGGGGTATTATTATTATATATTATTATATTTATTAGTATTATTAATATTATTATTATTTTGGTGAGATAATAATATTATTACTATTATTATTATTATTTTGGTGAGATAATAATAATAATATTATTATTATTATTATTAATAGTATTATTATGATTAGTATTATTAATATTAGTAATATTATATTAGTATTATTAATATTAAGATTATTATTATTCATATTATTTTATTATTAGTATATAATTGTTATTATTATCATTAGTATTATTATTATTATAATTATAATTATTGTTGGGTGTATTACTATTATTATTATTATGTTGAATATTACTATGATATTATAATAGTATTATATTATATTATATTATTATTATTATTATTATTATTATTATTATAATGATTATTATAATTATTATATTAGAATTATTATTGGAAATATTAGTGGTTGAAATAAGTAAAATAAGAGGTGGAAGGGTTATTGGGAAGTTAGAATGGAAATATGAAAAGTCATGATAGAAACCGTGAGGAAGGAAATATGAAGGGGTAGCAAGGAGATATTAGAAAAGTTGGAATAGAGAGAAAAGGGATTACCATAGATCGTGGGAAATTGGTGTGATAATAATAATAATAATAATAATAATAATAATAATAATAATAATAATAATATTATTATTATTATTATTATTATTATTATTATTATTATTATTATGTTATTTTTATTAGTTATTATTATTATTATTATTATATTATTTTTATTAGTTATTATTATTATTGGGATAGGAAATAAAAAGGAAAATAGAATATGAAGGGATGGGGAAGTATTAGAGAAAATAACACGATAGAGCGATAGAAAGAGAGAAGAGGAAAGAACGAGAGAAGTGAGAAGAACGAAGGAAAAAGGGAACGAAGAACGGAAAGAAAAGAGGAGGCCAAGAGACCAAATCCAGGAAGAATTTCATCGATCAACCGATTAACAAGGTAAGGGGGGAGAAACTTGATTGGGAATGGTATATACATGTATAGGGTAGTGGGGATTCCTTAACCCCGTAGGAATGTATCGTTGATGAAGTTTTATATTGACATGCTATTGATTGTTGAGTTATGTTGATGTTGATGGATTGAAATATGTTGAGTGTTGGTGAATTGTTGTTTTTGGTTAATTTGGCGTATAGGTTGGGTTTACGGTTTTAGGGAAGTTCTGTGTGACCTTTTTGATGTGTCGATAGATTGTTTAAGTGATGACTTTGGAATAATATGTATATGATGATGTACGAATGTTTGATGTTGCCATTGTTGATTGACTGTTGGTGTTGGTTTGGTTTGAGTAAGGTTCAGAGTAACTCTAAAGTGTCGGTAGTGTGCCGTAATGTTGATCTGGAGTAGAATTATAGGAAGATTGATAAGCCTAATATGCATTGGTCGTAATACGGATAGTATAGGAAGTGGATGTTATAGAATAGGCTTGAATCAGAGAAGAGTGAGAATTCTGAACTGTGAGAACTTGAGAAGTCGCAGGCAACTCGCTAGCACTTCGCTTAGCGAGAAGGCAGCGAGCGTTCGCTAGGTGCTCGCCTAGCGAGTGAGTCTAGTAGGTTCTGTTTGCCTTCGCGAGGAGGTTCGCTAAGCGAACAGGTAGCGAGCATTCGCTGGGAGCTCGCCTAGCGAGGGTGTAGCGAGCGTAGCAGAATGGGGTTTTTCTATGCTGTTATACTGTGTGCGCTAAGAGTGTAGTGCCCTTGGACTTTGTTGATTATAGGGGAGATGATTGAGTGTTATAGAGTGAGTACTCGGTGATAGTATGTGATTTCCGTTACTAATTATTTAAATGGATAATTAGTTGGTGTATGAATCATGCGGAGCATGGTGTAGTGATCAGTAGGATCGTGTATTCCCGAGTGGTGGGACGTGTTTATATCTTGGTGATAAAGTATGAACTTGTTTACTTGGTGATGGTACTCGTTTTCCTTGATATTGTTGGTGAACAATTGGTTAACGTATATGTATGTAGTGATCAGTAGGATCGTGTGTTCCCGGGTGTTGGGATGTGGTTATATATGGTGTTATAGTATGAATTTATTTACTATCCGATTGATTTATATGGTGTTGGTGTAATATATCTACACATATATGCATTGATGTATGATGATATGATCAGGAGGATCGTGTGCACTTAGTGTGCCTAAATATGATAGTTATGCATTGGTGTGTGCATATCATGGTGTTTTGGTGGGATGAATCATGTCTCAGGAGGAGCGTAAGTGATTCATCCGTACTCCTTGGTGGAGAATGGTGGGTGATAGATCATGTCTCAGGAGGAGCGTAAGTGATCTATCCAGGTTCGATTGAATGAACCAATGAGTCGGTACCGCATGCATGGTGTTGAGTTGCATATTTGCATTATAATATGTTATATTGTAATTTGAACAGTAGGTTCGTTATATGGAGTTGTTGGGGTGAATATTGGTGTGTTGGTGTGTTTTACTACCTTGTTTACATGTATTACATTACCAATATATTTTTGATCATGTTTTCTCACCCCTTGGTTGTTGTTGTGTCTGTGCTTCTCCGGAAGCACAGATAATCCAGGTACTTAGATAGCTTGGATGGTGGTGTGCCAGTCGAGTCTAGGATGCTCTGATACGTAACACGGGATATGGGTGTTTTAATTGTTTTATGTCAAACTTATTGTAATCCTGTGACGTATCACTTTTTTTTGTGAATTATAATAATAAAGATTTTACGAAATTTGGCGGATGGCCGAGAATGTTGGAATAATGTTTTCCGCTGTATTATTTTTGAGAATAATTAATAAAGTATTTTTATAAAAATTTGGTGATGTGATATCCCACTATTTTGGGGAAAACTCTGATGTTTATTTATAATGTTTATATTTTATTTAATTTGGGAAGTGGGGTGTTACATTGGGAGTGTTGGAATGGTGGGAAATGCCTCAAGTGAAGATTTGGCTTCCAAAGTGCATGAAAGTCAACATATCAAGGTATGAAGTTTGACTTTTAGGAAAATGGTGTTTTTGGGTGGTTTGAATGTATGGACACCTTCTACACAATGTTTATGGATTGTGTAAATGGTTTTGGGTGGCTTGGAAGTGATGGAATTAAGTTTGAGTAGAGTTTTGCTCAAGACAATTTTTAGTGAAACTTGAAGTTTTTGAAAAATGAGATTTTTTGAGAAAATGGTGGAGAGTTGAGAGATGTTGTTTCTCTTGGTTTCTAAGAGTTCTCTAGTGTGTCTAACATCATTGAGGATGCCTCTATTTATAGTGAAAGCAAGGGTAACGGTATATTTGGATTTTCCACATTTGGAGGGAGATTATGAAGTTTTGAAGTGAATCTTGCCAATATCTTTGTGGAAGCTCTTCATATCAGCTCCATGAACCAATTCTGAGCCAAAATCAATTGAGATGGGAAGGATGGGATGGCTAGGAAGGTAGGGGACTGTAGCTTCCCCATTTTCTTGAAAAGTTTCTCTTTCATGGCTTTTAAATGAATATTATAATGTCCACTTGCTCCAAGTTGAACAAACTCTCCAATTCTTCATTTTTTCTGGTGTTTCACTCATCCACACCTCTAATTATCAGAAGGGAACAAGATCCAATGGTTGAGGGTAGCCCAAGTTGATGAATTCTGAATTTTGAAAAGTTTGACATAGTGGTTTCAAGTGTTGGCAGCCCTAACTTCCATGGTTCATAACTTTCTGCTCACACATGCTATTGAGGAGTTCTACCACAATTTATAAAGCCCTTAAGTAGCTCTATAACTTTAATGCTTTTGAGATTTCCAAATTCTAGATGGAACTAGGTTGAAAAACCCTTCAAAGTTTCTGAAAAAAGTCACTTAAAAGGCTAAATAACTTAGAATTTTTCTAAGTTATTTCCCTTCTTGGAATGAATTTTGTCATATCTCCAAATCTATGCATTTTGTGATTATGGACCACTTTGAGGCTTTTGTAGGACTTGTAAATAGCTTTCCAATGATCTTTGAACCACTTCAATTGATGTGTGGTTGAGGAGTTATGGTCTTGCCCCTTTCGAAACCCTAATTCCCAATTCTTGCAATTACTTCTTAACCCTTGATCCAATGGTCCTGAAATTTTATGGGAAGGCGCAACATGACATAAGGAACATTTTTTATTTACATCTTGAAGTCAAATTCCTTACGGTTGAAGAGTTGACTTTTTGGTCAACCGTTCGATCAATCGGTGACTACCGAGTCGACTGTTGGTGCTCCGAACATTCTAAGGACTTGAAACTCTTTGGATGGACTTTACTAAGCCATAGGAAATTAAAGGACCAAGATTACACCATTGAAACACTTTTTAAATCAAAAGTCAAACTACAGTTGACTTTTTCTGATCGAATACTCTAATCGGGTATCTTGAACTGCACTGTTCTCAATTCCTGGGTGACCTTCTCAAATTGAATTCATACCTGACCCAATGTAGTATTCTTGATCTTGTTTATAGTTGAATCAATCCAAAACATTGATTGGTCAAACCACTGAAGCCTCGATTTTGACGGTACGGAGCTCTGATTCATTTGCATCTTGACACAGATAAACTTGAACTGGGTTAAGGTTAGTTAATCAAATGAATATGATCCTAAAATGATGACGAGGATCTAAGGGGTCAAAATTTGGGGTGCAACAGATAGCATTTGCCCGTGGCATACTGTTGTCCACTAGAGGCATAGCAACTGTTCCACCATGTAAAACCCCATTTCCATCAACCCTTGATACCAAAGGCTGGACTAGCGTCCTTAACTGTTCCTGGCCGTTGGTGACTGTTGCGGTGGAAATAGGATCACAAACTATTAATGAGTTTGAATCACAATTCAGTTCACAACCGCTCTTTGATTTATCCGAAGGAAAAGGTCAAAAGAGGGAAAACCTATTTTGCATCGTAAACACAATGCGGGGAAAGATCTAGGGTTCGGGGGTTGGTTAAATTTAGGGAAGGTATTAGCACCCTAAACTTCTGTAGTACTCTACAGGAACCTTTTGTTCAAATGTTTACTATTTGCTTTATTTATTTGCTTAAGATATATATACAAAGGATTAAAAGTGAGAAAAGAGACCTAAGGGGTTAGTTCTAAGTTTACTCAGCAAGACATCGCATCTTGTGCCTACATATCCTTACGGGAATGGAATCAGAGTAACTGTAGTTCCCCTCAAAAGGGAGGTTAGAGACTTCTTGACTGTGGTCAAGGTCTCAAGGGGAATAAACATGTCTTAAGGGCACGCTTACGCGGAGTGTAGAAACTCCAAATCTCTACGTTGAATTGTTAAGTGAATTAGGGTTAAATTAGGTTAGGGATTCCGCGGCGGGAAACCCTAAAATGAGCGCGACGGCTCTTTGACCTAATGCTAGGGGTAAAATTGTAATCTTGTCTGCGGCGAGACATTTGTGAAAATTAGGGTTTGTGAGGTTGTAAGGGTTTGGAGTTGAGGACTATTGACACGGCGACCAAAAGCTAGACCTAACCTTCGGATGTGTGTAGTGTGACAGAATAATTGATAAGTGTAAAATGTGATGGTAGGTGAATAAATGCACAGTTATAAAATATAAAGTACTGGAAAGAAAAGATAATGCGACAATTGTCTCGCAAAATTACAACCGGGAAACAGATACACATATAATAATGAATTGGAGTTTAATCTGCAGAGAGAAACTGGAAAAAATCGTTAGTGAAAGGTTAGATGAAAACAAATAATATTAAAGGGGAATACAAAAATGCAAAAAGATTTTAGAGTAAATTTTAAAGAGAAATTAATATTAGTTAAAAAAAGAGACTTAAATTTTAAAAAGAAGGTTTAATTTTTATCTTAAAAAAAGTTTAATTTTAAAAAAAATATTTTAAGTTATTTATAAAAAAAAAGTTTTATTTTTATTATATGAAAAGAGGTTTTTTATAAAAAGGTTTTTAAAGTTTTTACTTATTTTAATATTTACACAAAAAGGTTTTTTTAAAACAGTTTTTTAAATTATAAAAGTAAAATGTTTAAAAAAAACAACTTAAAAAACAGAAAAAAAACCATTATTAAAAAAACAAAACAAAAAAAAATAAAAAATAAAGGTAAAAATAAAGGGGTTGGGCCGGTCATCACACCCGGACCCAACCCGGTTGGTGAGTCATAAGAAACGAAATGGAATTTTAGGGTTTCAGAACCCTAACGCCCCCTTCGCGGCGCTGTCTCTCTCATTCGTATCTCTCGGCGTCTCTCTCTCTCGCGGCCATGTTCCTCTCCTTGTTCATATTACCTTCTCTTCTCATAATATGCTGAAAAAAACCCAAACAAAGATAATCAGCAGAAACAAGTATTCATGCGATATTTTACGTTTTGAGACAAATTGTTGTTGGAAGCGGCCGATGATGAGCTCTCTGAGGCTAGGAGGTTTGATTGCCCGGCGTTCGTAATGAACGGCGAAGGCGATCCTCTCCGTCCGGTGATTCGCGGCCGTCTCCGTTCAGATGATATTGATGTTCGGTGCCGATGATCTTCGTTGCCGTCGCTTACGAAGACGATGATGAGGGTTTCCTCTGAGTCTCAGCCGCGCCGCCTAGGGTTTCGCTTGCGGTTTCTGATCGCCGTCCTTTTTTCTAGGGTTTGTACGAGGTGATACCTTTCCCCTTTTATAGTCTCTGACTTGACTCTCTTTTGGGCCTTGGGTACCATATCTGATTTGTGATTCGCTTTTACTTTGATTTTATCTGATTTGATTGAATCTTATTTCCCTTTTTAAGATTTGATTGGGATTTCTTTTGATATGATTCTGGGCTCGTGATTTGTGAACTTGGTGCTTTGGCTCGTTTTGATTCACTTGATACGATTTAATCTTCCCTGATTTGGATACGGTTATGATCTGTCATGGATTTGGTCTGCTTTCCAGATGTTGATTGGATTCATACAGATTCTGTTTTCATTCTCTGATAAGATTTAATTTCCAGCTGACACGGATTAAATCTCTTTTTCTTAACACAATCTGGATATTGGTTTGTTTTGCTGACATGGATTCTTTTCCTGATACAGTTATCTTTTCCTCTTCTTCTTTCAGAGAGAAGCTGGTAGTTCAGATACGGTCGGATTGGTGTCGCCGAGGATGGTATACGGCGATGATGGCAGCTTGTCTGAGCCTGATGAGGGAACCTCTTCGATGAGGCCGCGGTTTCCTTCGAGATTGGTTGGTTTCGATGCTTGGTTGGGTTCAGAACACGAGTTCCGGGCTGCTATCGATTATTGGCTTTCAGATTGATTGTGAGGCCATGATGTGCGATAACTGTTGCGGTTTACCCTCGTAACTTTGAACTGATTTTCGTGACTTGTTTGTTGGGCAATGATGCTCTGACTGAGCCCTTGTCCTTTTCGTGCGCCTTGCTTGACTGGAATGATCTGCGCTATGATTTGTGCTGCAACTCGGTGTAGTTATTCACATTTTTGTGACTTGCCATTTGAACTGGTTGAAACTTGCCCTTAACTGATAATTCTGAACTTTTGGTACATTGTTTGATGCCCTTCAAATGCAGTTTGGTTTGTATTTTTCTTGTTCTGTTTGGACTTGGTTTTCATTCTGAACTTTTGTGGCAGATTTGTTTCTTTGTGCCTCTTCACACTTGTACTGGCGCGGGCTTTCCTTTTGCCTAGTTGCTGTTTTGTTTATGCAGCTTGTTTTGCTTTGAGTTCTGTTGTACTGATGCTGTTTGTGGAATTTCAGGTGTTGGAATTTTTCGAAACCAAAACGACTCAGACCTGCCGGCATCCGGGTCTGAGTCCAAATTTGCCTATGTTGCCTTACTCTCGTATCAGTTTGGAAATCCAATTGCGGCAAAAGCGAATCAGTCCCGCTTCTTTTATCACTTCTATCTCTCGGATGTCCCGTAATGATAAGAACAGGTGTTACCTGATCTGACGCCAACGGCGCGGATCGGTAACGGGGGTAGGACGCAGCTTCGGTTGTGCCACTCCCGGCACTCGATGATGACGATGTTCTGAGAGTGTCAAAAATAATTTCTAACCCCTTCTATTCTGTTTGTTCTGTTTCTTTTTGATGTGCAGGAGAATCGGAGATTCGTGGAGTAATGCCCAGTAGATGAGCATCATGAAGACGCTTAGAAATTTTAGGACTTAGGATTTTTAGAGTTAATGTAATTCCTTGTAACAGCAATTCAAAAATGTGAAACAATTTCCTCCTTCTTGTATAATGATATCTTTATGAAATAAAATTCCCGAAAGTTTTCATTTATCCATGATCGTTCAACTTGAATCTATTTATATTTATTTCTAGTTAAAAGACTATAAACATTTGTGAATAAATCCACAAATATTTAAATTCATTAACATAGTCATAAACCATAAACATTCCCGAATGATATTCTTGTGCGTGCACTCGTCTCATTACCTGATTAAATTTACTTGATTCCAATTTAAGTGCTAACCAACAATTTTATAACCAAACACGGATGTGCGCCGTAATCACAACAGATTCGGTATCAACAATAACATTGCCCGTAATTGCATTCCACTGATCAAATGCTAAGAGCGACAATCCAATAATACCCAATCAAATTGTGCCTTATTAACAGAAACGGAAGTGTGCCGGAAATAAGCCATGAGCGATGAAATAGGTCTTAAATCCAGTTGGGCCCGACAAGTTTCAATACCGAACACATCGAATTGGCACCTTGATATAGTCAAAACCGGTGATAAATAAATGCCTCAGAAATAGTGTCTCAAATGCCTCAAAACTTAGTAACAGTCCGTCTTCAAGGAATTAGCAGAATCCACGTAAAATGACCAAAATACCCCTGGAACCAATCCTGCAAAACAAACACCTCCATGACTTGATAGTGGTTAGCAAATGCACATATGAGATGCTATGCGAAATGACTGACTGAATATAAGGGTAAAATTTGGGGTATTACAGTTGCCCCTATTTAAATAGCTACACCGGACGATTTGAGTGACAGAGACTCGAGGAATCATGGTGGAGAGATTTAAATATAGATAACCGAAAATTTTGCCCTTATATGCGGCGATATGCAATGCTATGGACAAAGCGAAAACAGATTAATGCATGATGCGTATGATGGAATGATGAATTGCGAACATGCTGACGAATGCGACGACACAGGGACGGACGCTACGAGAAGAAACACTGGGGAAGGCGACGCGCTGGGACACAATACAACACTGGGGAATTCTAAAATGATGGTCAACTGGTGCGAACACGACCAATTGTCATTTTAGAACGGGGACGAGATTCTCAAATGGAGATGGCACCTATGAGACGACCTCCACTGGGGAATCTAAAAATAAAACTGGATCACGTACGATTGCAAGATCGATTACAGAATGCTGGAGCATTGAGCAAAGAATAACATCCAAGCTTCTGTAAACTATCCCTCGTGACAGGATCAAATGGACTTTTCGGGAATCCGTAGCAAATATACAGGGTAAAAAAATCGGCCGTATGCCAAAATAAATGGACTTTTAAGAATAAGATCCTTAAACGGAGATGGCACCTATGAGATGACCTCCACTTGGGAATGTATAATAATAACTGGATCTACACGGTCGCAAGATCGATTACAGATAGCTGGAGCATTGAGCAAAGAATAACATCCAAGCTTCTATAACCTATCCCTCGTGATGGGATCGGACGGACTTTTCGGAAATCCATAACAAATATACAGGGTAAAGACCGGCTGTATGCCAAAATAAATGGACTTTAATGGGAAATGCCCTGATAAGCTTCTCGAGGGAGAACTGTCACTTATCGTTGGAAGGGACTTACATGCCAAAACGAATAAGCACTCAAATAAAGAGACTGCTGCTTATCTGATATATAAATCTTCTCATATTTAAGGTCGGCGCCTGGAATACGATTCTGATTTTTCTTTTACTAAAGGATAAATGAACTTCTTCATACTTCAAGATCGTGCTCTCCTGAATATGAAAAGGGTAAACTGAACTTCCTCATACTTCAAGATCGTGCCCTCCTGAATATGATTCGGCTCCTTTTTTTTTTAAAGGGTAAATGAAATTCTCCATACTTCAAGATCGTGCTCTCCTGAATATGAAAAGGGTAAACTGAACTTCCTCATACTTCAAGATCGTGCTCTCCTGAATATGATTCCGCTCATTCTTTTACTAAAGGGTAAATGAACTTCTTCATACTTCAAGATCGTGCTCTCCTGAATATGATTCCGCTCAAACCTCCCCGTATTTCAAGATCGTGCTCTCCTGAATACGATTTGGTTTCTTCTTTTACTAAAGGGTAAATGAACTTCTTCATAATTCAAGATCGTGCTCTCCTGAATATGATTCCGCTCCTTCTTTTACTAAAGGGTAAATGAACTTCTTCATAATTCAAGATCGTGCTCTCCTGAATATGATTCCGCTCCTTCTTTTACTAAAGGGTAAATGAACTTCTTCATAATTCAAGATCGTGCTCTCCTGAATATGATTCCGCTCCTTCTTTTACTAAAGGGTAAATGAACTTCTTCATAATTCAAGATCGTGCTCTCCTGAATATGATTCCGCTCAAACCTCCCCGTACTTCAAGATCGTGCTCTCCTGAATACGATTTGGTTCAAAACCTCCCTATACTTCAAGACACCAGGGAAAATGGAAGCCCAACTGCTCCATGGAGATGGCCATTTGCTGCGAGTCATAACGAAGATAGGATCGGCTTCTTAGGTGAGAAATGTCGTATACTGATGCTGTAAGATGTAAAGTGTTGTACCGATAGATTTTCCAGGCGTGAACTGGCGTGTATCTGTAAAGGATTGTGGTTGAAAGATAGTGCAAAATAAATGCACGTCCGGGTACAGTGATAGCCTTCTCGGGCGAGAACAGTCGCGTATCTGCCATGGTATGGTGAAAATCTTTAGATGGTGCAAAATAAATGCACGTCCGGTTGGGCTCGACGACCGACAAGACTGAGATTCAATCTAGGATCGAGCTAGAAAGAAGACTAGTAATCAAGACTCCATCGAGGGAATGATCTCGAAGGGTAAATATCTAATCCTGGCGAGGAAAGATAGCTGAAGTAACCGTCATCCACGAGGATCGAGCTCTGTGGGGAAACTGGAAACAAGTAGGTATTTTATGCTTAAGGCTGACAATCTATTTGAAGAGAATGGACAAACCCCAGTTACTCGGCGGTAACATTCAATGATGGCGAGACACAATGAACCTGTGAATGCTCTTGCATATGTTGCTGCATATGTTAATGTGAATATATGTTAATGAACGTATGTTAATGTCTATGTAGTTAAATATGCAAGATGTTATGAAATGAGTATGTAATGAGTATGTAATGAGTATGTAATGAATATGTAATGAATATGTAATGCATATGTAATGAGATAGGCATGTGATGCTTATGCCCCTGCGTATGCTGACGAAACAGACTTGAGACGGGACGAGAGATGAAATAAACATCTCGACGGGGATACCATGCGTCCTCTGCAACCAATACGTCAATCATGGGTAAGAAAGATCAATGGTAGAACCAAATCTGGTTTTAAAGTTCTGAATTCTCTGGGGAGAAGGTAATCTGCTTGGGTGCACAGTATCATGTCTTCACATGGGGAGAAGAGAACCTGAGGGATACTTTCGAGTTACCCAAGAAAAAGTTGTCAGCTTATAGTCTCTCTGGGGACTGTGATGAGGCAATAGTTTAGGTGCCTGTTGCAACACTGAGATTTACTGGAGAATGAAGGCCGCCGTGAGTAAAATCCATCGGGTGCATGAAGAAAAATTGTGAAGCCACATAGTTTTGATCTTGAAGGACTTTATAATAGTCGCCATTTGTTAACAAAACACGGTGCCCCAGGATACTTGCGTTGCGAGGTATGGTCATCTCAAGAGGATTTTATAGAGAACATGGAGTCTGGTTGCCCCACTGTTTTCAAACTCTTTTGAGAAATTTGCCAGGTCTTGACGTAACTGGCACAAATTAATCGTGTTACGACGAAATCTTTGAGAAACAGCTCTTGAGAACGTCAGCCTCGCATTGGTGAGCGAACTGGGAAACTGCCTGCCCCTGTTTTGCAGGATCTCCAAGTTCCATGAGTTATGTCCATATGTAAATCTCTAAGATATCAAGCAAAGTCGTCATGCCTGAAATGCCTATCCTGAGCTGGTCAATGTACACATATATTCGTCTTGAATTTTTGTTTTGAAAAAGATATCGCAATGACTTGTGACTGAAATCACTAGTCAGGATATAAGTTTTAATTATAATGCCAACATGAATTTTTTCCGGAGCATAGCTCGTAGTAGTCAGGAAACGTGATCTTGTCGAGTATGTTTTCAACCGAAGTCCTACTTCAATTTGGTCTTTTAAAGGTTGTATCGTGGCTCGGTTCACGGTTTAAGAAACAAAGGATATAGACTCAAAGTTAATTTGTACCCACCCCTTCTTCGTGATGTTCCCCAATCCTAATTCAGTTAATCGGATACGAACGCTCATATCTCAAGCGGATTTGCTATGGTCGAGAATTTATCAAAGCTTTGGACATGGCAGTCACTCACCTATTTCACGATCTTGTTCTTTACTAGGGGTTCTAAAAAAAACTACTGGTTTATTGTTCTTATTCCCTAACTTTTGCCTGGACGACGTCTTTTGATCTGACTTTGGAGTCCAGCGGGATGCCCCAGTTTTGCCTAAGTCTCCTTCATAGGTTTCGACTTAGCGGGCTCTTATTTTTTTGAATATTCTTTTATGCACAAGTCGTGTAAATCTTTTGAAAGCTCGTGACTGCCCCACTCCTTAGGTAACCGAGGGATAGTCATTGTATTGGACTTCTTAAGATGCTAAGGATAAATTCTCGAAGGTTTGCTCTTCCTCTTTTAGAGTCTAAGTGCTCAATTGGTTTAACTGAAACCTACCCTGCCCCAGGTTAGGATGAAGGTTCTTAAAAGAAAGAAAACTCCTACTTCAAGGCTCAAAGAGGTTGACTAGGGATTAACATCCTTATATCTCCAGTGTTTGGGATTTGAAACAATGCCTTACATCATCAGCAGGTTTTAATTGAAAGCATACGACCAGAAATCTGACGTTTTGGGTTCGTCATCCTCCTCCCAATTCTCCATCAGAACCAGAGATCGGGTAAAGTTGGCATTATAATTTATGAAAAAATATATTTTGAATGAGTGAAACGAATGGACTTATTCAAGACAAATAGATGCGTTGCATTAATCAAAGATAAACAAGTTCGTACATGCTAAATATGCTTAATCAAAGAGAAATGCATATAAATAAACAAATGAACTATCGGGAAACTCCTTCTAAATGTTTATGAAATCTTGCATTCAAGAGTAACAGTTTCCTTTGGCGGAGCCTCAACGGAAAGGACGTCTGGTTTATGGTCACTGCGAGTCGTCATGGCTTGCCCCAGTTATGCTGGTCACATCTTCAACAGTTTTCAGTCGTTGCTTCAAAATAACTTTCCCAGATTCTTTGTTGATCCCGGTCATATCATCTTGAGGGTTACTAAAATGAAGCGAGCTAGGCCTTTGAATAATTACTGGATTCGGCTGATTTGCTGAGGGGACAACATACTTTGCAGAATTTAAGCTTGACAAGCGGGGAACCCCGAGAGGAGTCTCGATCTTCGGCCGAGCATCGCTATAGGACAACTTCTTCGTTTCTAGCAAATTTCTGACAAAGTTCTTAAGAGCGTAGCAATTCTCTAGATCATGGCCAGGCGCACCCTCATGAAATAAACAATGAGCGGCAGCGTTGTAACCTGCAGGTAATGGATTAGGCGGAGGACCCAAAGCACGGGTGGTAATCAGACCTTGTTGTACCAAATGGGGGTATAACTCGGTGAAGGTTATCGGAATTGGAGGACAAGGCTTATACTGACTCTTGCGGAGGTAAGGAACCTGATCCTGTGATTGTTGATGAACAGGAGTGTCGGGCACTCGTTGACCGTTGACAGGAACTCGCATGGGCGGATAACCGGAGGGTTGTTGACGGATCGGTGCTTGATATACCGGAGCTGACTGCACAGGCTGGTATGTAGGAAACTGGTGATCGAACGGAGGTGCAACAGTAGCTACACAGGGTTGTTGGACATATGGATAACCTTGAACGTAACTCTGCTGATGTTGCCAAGGTTGAGGAGTAGCCATTTTGCGGTTCCTCGAACGCGCAGGTCCTTTACCATGGTCGGAGTTAGGAGTTTTGCACTTTGGAGGGGTAGCTCGTCGAACTGGTTGAACACTAGGAGGCACCAAACCGGCTTGAAGACCGTGAGGAGGTACATTCTCGACAGTAACAGCTGGTTGAGATTCCATAACGGTATTAGTAGTCTGAGCATCCACCTTCACACTAAGAGCTCGTAACATCTCCAAAATCTGCCCTACATTTCCTCGAAGATCTTCGAGTTCATGGCTGATGCGGTTGATCTCTTGGTTTTGATCTTCCATCTTTTTGAAGGGTCGTATTGATGCAGAGAACTCAGGGTGACAAAACTGGAAGGTGAGAGAACCGAGTATGAGAAATCGGGAGACACATGCAATGCAAAAGTAAGATGCTAAAATGTGAATGCAAATGAAGATTTCATGGAATTCAAATATTTACGAATATTGCGGAATACCAAAGAAACTTTTAATTTATTGAAGACAGATTACAAATAATATTCTTGCAACCAAAATAGCTAAATAAAAGCCTGGAAAGTCCTAGAGAAGCATCTTCCACAACTTCAGTGGGCAGACGGAGATCCGGAGGAAAATAAATATTCGTAGAGCCTTCTCTTCTTGTAGGATTGTATCTCATCATTCTTCGACTGAATCTGCTTTTGAAGTTCTTCGTACTCGCTGACCATCACATGGTACTTGTTCTTCCATGCTTCTGTTTCGCGTTGTGATCTCTTCAAAGCGATCTTCAAAGTCTCAGCTTCGGTCATGAAATACTGGACAGGTTCCTCTCTTTGAGGTGAAGGATCCTGGCGAGAGTAGGGCATCTTCAACTCAATAGCTCTTCCTCGGACCCATTGAAGGTATGGTTCCATGGACACACAATTAGGTCTGCCCAAACTTTCTTTGTCTTTCCTATGCAGATGATTCCAAGAAGATAGAATCTGATCTTGAAGCTTTTTGTCGTCTTTGAAAAAGATTTTCTCCACATGAACACCTTTAGGAGGTTCTTTCAAGGGATATCCCAACTGTCGACGAGCTAGGACCGGATTGTAGCTAATTCCTCCATTGAAACTGAGCAAAGGCACATTGCTGAAGTTTCCACAACTATCAATGATCGATATCCCATCGTACATGTGATTATACCAATCAATATCAGAGTGAGTTAAAGCCATAACTTTTTGCGACCAACGTTTTTGATTAGATCTCCAGAACGGACCGGACTTGGGTAAGTGAGAAATAAACCACTTGTATAGTAATGGCACACAACATGTAATCATTCCTCCACCATGAAAGTTTCGGAGATGTACTGAATGATAAGTATTACCCAATAGCGTTGGAACTGGATTTCTCCTCATGAAGGTCTTGATTGCATTAAGGTCCACAAACCCCTCAAAACTAGGAAAAAGCAGCAACCCATAAATAAGCAAAGCAAAAATTGTCTCGAAGGCAAACATGTCTTTATGATCGGCATAAAATTGGGCTTTCTTAATTAGGAAGTCCCTGAGAAAACCGGAGGTCCCCCCTTTAGTGATCATATTGTTTTTGACATCGGATATCCTTAGACAAATAACTTTAGCAATATCTCGTTCTTTAGGGTCTTCCTCCAAGAAAGGGAATGGAGACTTATCCAAGATAGGTAATCCCACCAACTGAGAGTACTCTTCTAAGGTAGGTAAAAGCTGATAATCTGGAAAGGTGAAGCAGTGATAATCTGGATCATAAAACTGTAGCAAAGTTGCAAGAAGTCCTTCGTTTACTTGAACCTTCAACAAAGACAATAGCCTTCCATATCTGTTTTGGAACTTTTCTTGATCTTGAACCAAATCCCTTAGCTTCTCTAGGACTTCCAAATTAAAACCCTTAAAAGTAAATTTCAAAGTATGCTTCCTAGAGTGATCCATGGTATCCTGCAATGTTCATAAATAGAGTTTGAATTCCATGAAGTCTTAATGTAATATGATGCTTTATGGATGCAATGCATGAAAACACACAAAGTCCTAGGTTAAAGGTACGTGAGCGGAGTTAAGGTCTACCCATCCCAAAAGGAGTGTACTATAGGTTAGTCGTACCTGCAGAACAAGGTTCTAAAAAGTGCCCAAAGTCATCAGCCCATCTTTCGGATATTATCAACCTTCTGACTGACTCGGGGGTTAATAATATTCTCAAGAGAACCTCTTTTGAGTGTAGTATCGCGTAGCAACCATTGTAGGACTACTCCCACATAGCTCCCGCACTACGTCCTAAATAAGGCCAAGGTGGTGTTAAGGTACTACGGTTCCCAATATCACAGACTCCAATCGATAATGGAAAAAGTTTTCACGATTACTCGTTCAACCGAACCATTTTCGAAAAGGTCTCAATTGAGCGGTGATTCTCGAATCAGCTTGGTCGGGATTCAACTCCCTATAAGCCTCATCGAATATATCCCCATCCTATAATAATGTCACTAGTCCGGGCGTAGGACTTATCTCACAACACAAGGAACAATCCCAAGTTAAAGTACAATATATACATGCAAATGAATAGTAAAACAGATAGTAATAAATAGGAACAAATTAGGGATAACCCTCAAAAGTTAAGACGGTCCCCAGTGAAGTCGCCATTTTCTGTTGCGGTGGAAATAGGATCACAAACTATTAATGAGTTTGAATCACAATTCAGTTCACAACCGCTCTTTGATTTATCCGAAGGAAAAGGTCAAAAGAGGGAAAACCTATTTTGCATCGTAAACACAATGCGGGGAAAGATCTAGGGTTCGGGGGTTAGTTAAATTTAGGGAAGGTATTAGCACCCTAAACTTCTGTAGTACTCTACAGGAACCTTTTGTTCAAATGTTTACTATTTGCTTTATTTATTTGCTTAAGGTATATATACAAAGGATTAAAAGTGAGAAAAGAGACCTAAGGGGTTAGTTCTAAGTTTACTCGGCAAGACATCGCATCTTGTGCCTACATATCCTTACGGGAATGGAATCAGAGTAACTGTAGTTCCCCTCAAAAGGGAGGTTAGAGACTTCTTGACTGTGGTCAAGGTCTCAAGGGGAATAAACATGTCTTAAGGGCACGCTTACGCGGAGTGTAGAAACTCCAAATCTCTACATTGAATTGTTAAGGGAATTAGGGTTAAATTAGGTTAGGGATTCCGCGGCGGGAAACCCTAAAATGAGCGCGGCGGCTCTTTGACCTAATGCTAGGGGTAAAATTGTAATCTTGTCTGCGGTGAGACATTTGTGAAAATTAGGGTTTGTGAGGTTGTAAGGGTTTGGAGTTGAGGACTATTGACACGGCGACCAAAAGCTAGACCTAACCTTCGGATGTGTGTAGTGTGACAGAATAATTGATAAGTGTAAAATGTGATGGTAGGTGAATAAATGCACAGTTATGAAATATAAAGTACTGGAAAGAAAAGATAATGCGACAATTGTCTCGCAAAATTACAATCGGGAAACAGATACACATATAATAATGAATTGGAGTTTAATCTGCAGAGAGAAACTAGAAAAAATCGTTAGTGAAAGGTTAGATGAAAACAAATAATATTAAAGGGGAATACAAAAATGCAAAAAGATTTTAGAGTAAATTTTAAAGAGAAATTAATATTAGTTAAAAAAAGAGATTTAAATTTTAAAAAGAAGGTTTAATTTTTATCTTAAAAAAAGTTTAATTTTAAAAAAATTATTTTAAGTTATTTATAAAAAAAAAGTTTTATTTTTATTATATGAAAAGAGGTTTTTTATAAAAAGATTTTTAAAGTTTTTACTTATTTTAATATTTACACAAAAAGGTTTTTTTAAAACAGTTTTTTAAATTATAAAAGTAAAATGTTTAAAAAAAAACAACTTAAAAAACAGAAAAAAACCATTATTAAAAAAACAAAACAAAAAAAAATAAAAAATAAAGGTAAAAATAAAGGGGTTGGGCCGGTCATCACACCCGGACCCAACCCGGTTGGTGAGTCATAAGAAACGAAATGGAATTTTAGGGTTTCAGAACCCTAACGCCCCCTTCGCGGCGCTGTCTCTCTCATTCGTATCTCTCGGCGTCTCTCTCTCTCGCGGCCATGTTCCTCTCCTTGTTCGTATTACCTTCTCTTCTCATAATATGCTGAAAAAAACCCAAACAAAGATAATCAGCAGAAACAAGTATTCATGCGATGTTTTACGTTTTGAGACAAATTGTTGTTGGAAGCGGCCGATGATGAGCTCTCTGAGGCTAGGAGGTTTGATTGCCCGGCGTTCGTAATGAACGGCGAAGGCGATCCTCTCCGTCCGGTGATTCGCGGCCGTCTCCGTTCAGATGATATTGATGTTCGGTGCCGATGATCTTCGTTGCCGTCGCTTACGAAGACGATGATGAGGGTTTCCTCTGAGTCTCAGCCGCGCCGCCTAGGGTTTCCCTTGCGGTTTCTGATCGCCGTCCTTTTTTCTAGGGTTTGTACGAGGTGATACCTTTCCCCTTTTATAGTCTCTGACTTGACTCTCTTTTGGGCCTTGGGTACCATATCTGATTTGTGATTCGTTTTTACTTTGATTTTATCTGATTTGATTGAATCTTATTTCCCTTTTTAATATTTGATTGGGATTTCTTTTGATATGATTCTGGGCTCGTGATTTGTGAACTTGGTGCTTTGGCTCATTTTGATTCACTTGATACGATTTAATCTTCCCTGATTTGGAATTGATATCAATATCAAAATTGTTTTCTGTTATTTTTCTGATACAGTTTGCCTTGCACCTTCAGGTTGGATACGGTTATGATCTGTCATGGATTTGGTCTGCTTTCCAGATGTTGATTGGATTCATACAGATTCTGTTTTCATTCTCTGATAAGATTTGATTTCCAGCTGACACAGATTAAATCTCTTTTTCTTAACACAATCTGGATATTGGTTTGTTTTGCTGACATGGATTCTTTTCCTGATACAGTTATCTTTTCCTCTTCTTCTTTCAGAGAGAAGCTGGTAGTTCAGATACGGTCGGATTGGTGTCGCCGAGGATGGTATACGGCGATGATGACAGCTTGTCTGAGCCTGATGAGGGAACCTCTTCGATGAGGCCGCAGTTGCCTTCGAGATTGGTTGGTTTCGATGCTTGGTTGGGTTCAGAACACGAGTTCCGGGCTGCTATCGATTATTGGCTTTCAGATTGATTGTGAGGCCATGATGTGCGATAACTGATGCGGTTTACCCTCGTAACTTTGAACTGATTTTCGTGACTTGTTTGTTGGGCAATGATGCTCTGACTGAGCCCTTGTCCTTTTCGTGCGCCTTGCTTGACTGGAATGATCTGCGCTATGATTTGTGCTGCAACTCGGTGTAGTTATTCACATTTTTGTGACTTGCCATTTGAACTGGTTGAAACTTGCCCTTAACTGATAATTCTGAACTTTTGGTACATTGTTTGATGCCCTTCAAATGCAGTTTGGTTTGTATTTTTCTTGTTCTGTTTGGACTTGGTTTTCATTCTGAACTTTTGTGGCAGATTTGTTTCTTTGTGCCTCTTCACACTTGTACTGGCGCAGGCTTTCCTTTTGCCTAGTTGCTGTTTTGTTTATGCAGCTTGTTTTGCTTTGAGTTCTGTTGTACTGATGCTGTTTGTGGAATTTCAGGTGTTGGAATTTTTCGAAACCAAAACGACTCAGACCTGCCGGCATCCGGGTCTGAGTCCAAATTTGCCTATGTTGCCTTACTCTCGTATCAGTTTGGAAATCCAATTGCGGCAAAAGCGAATCAGTCCCGCTTCTTTTATCACTTCTATCTCTCGGATGTCCCGTAATGATAAGAACAGGTGTTACCTGATCTGACGCCAACGGCGCGGATCGGTAACGGGGGTAGGACGCAGCTTCGATTGTGCCACTCCCGGCACTCGATGATGACGATGTTCTGAGAGTGTCAAAAATAATTTCTAACCCCTTCTATTCTGTTTGTTCTGTTTCTTTTTGATGTGCAGGAGAATCGGAGATTCGTGGAGTAATGCCCAGTAGATGAGCATCATGAAGATGCTTAGAAATTTTAGGACTTAGGATTTTTAGAGTTAATGTAATTCCTTGTAACAGCAATTCAAAAATGTGAAACAATTTCCTCCTTCTTGTATAATGATATCTTTATGAAATAAAATTCCCGAAAGTTTTCATTTATCCATGATCGTTCAACTTGAATCTATTTATATTTATTTCTAGTTAAAAGATTATAAACATTTGTCAATAAATCCACAAATATTTAAATTCATTAACATAGTCATAAACCATAAACATTCCCGAATGATATTCTTGTTCGTGCACTCGTCTCATTACCTGATTAAATTTACTTGCATTCCAATTTAAGTGCTAACCAACAATTTTATAACCAAACACGGATGTGCGCCGTAATCACAACAGATTCGGTATCAACAATAACATTGCCCGTAATTGCATTCCACTGATCAAATGCTAAGAGCGACAATCCAATAATACCCAATCAAATTGTGCCTTATTAACAGAAACGGAAGTGTGCCAGAAATAAGCCATGAGCGATGAAATAGGTCTTAAATCCAGTTGGGCCCGACAAGTTTCAATACCGAACACATCGAATTGGCACCTTGATATAGTCAAAACCGGTGATAAATAAATGCCTCAGAAATAGTGTCTCAAATGCCTCAAAACTTAGTAACAGTCCGTCTTCAAGGAATTAGCAGAATCCACGTAAAATGACCAAAATACCCCTGGAACCAATCCTGCAAAACAAACACCTCCATGACTTGATAGTGGTTAGCAAATGCACATATGAGATGCTATGCGAAATGACTGACTGAATATAAGGGTAAAATTTGGGGTATTACAGTGACCCCCTGCATCATTTCCATGAACTGTGCCATCCTATCACGGAATTCCTGAAGCTCGAGTTGAACTTGATCCATAATTCTTTGTTGGTTTCCTCGTGTAGAATAATGGTGAATCAGCTGGCCTTCAATCCTGAAACAAACTAGTGGATAAAACCACAGGAGGAGGTAAGGTTAACAGAAACAGGACACCTGCAATGCAAATGAGGAATGATGCAAAATGCAGACATGCAAATGTATTTCAGGGAAATTTCTCCCCTTGATTCTAGTTCCACAGTCATGGTAGGAGAACAAAGAACCACAGAGGTAGCCAGAAAAAACATCTCATAAATAAAATGAACCATAGAGTATCATCATACATCACCAAAGGAATACAATAAAGTTATCACAACCTCATCCAACAACCCTAGTGATGGTCAGACTACAAATAACAATAAATAAAAGAGGGAAAGTGCATCAGAAACGATGTTAAGTCCAGAACTCTTCTAGCAACTCTTTTGTGTCCGGATGATCGGGTCTGTCAATCAATCCTTGAATGAGTGAGTCCCTCTTCTTGATAGTATCTTGCAGACTCTGAACATGGTCTTCCCAAGCATCCTCTCCAAAAGCATCCTCAAGTCTGGGCTTCTTCAAGTCTATCCTCAACTTGTATTCCTCCAATGTTGTAAGAGCTTCATAGAGTTTGCGGTCGCTTTCTAGTAGACTCATGTATTCACCAGGATCTTTCTGAAATTTGACTCAAAGCTGAGATCTCAAACTATCCACCTATTGACGGAGTTTATCTTCCCTCTCTTTGTTGTTGGTTAGTAGAGCATTCCATTGAGTGTCAAATTTGAATATCTTCAGATGAGATTTCTCCAAATCCTTCTTCTTTCCTTTAAGGACATCACTGACGCTCTTCAAATCTTTATCTATTCGTTCTCGGGTGCCGATCTCTTTCGTCAATTCCGTACCCATCTTGTTTACCAACTCTGTTTGCTTCCTGGATGACTGGATGGCTTGACTCCTCTCGATCCTAAGCTAGACAATTTCCTTCTCTAACTTTTCATTAGCCCTACGCAGTTCTTCCTTCTCGGCCCATAGTCAATTGTATTTCTGCACCTCGACTGTCGTAGGTTCCATAACCACTGAGGGATACAAAGGTTTTTTTTATTGGGAAGGGTAGCAACAGTCTCCTGAATTCATTCCGTGTAAGGTTCAAAAGCTCTAGAATTGCTCTTTCCTAGTAAAGGCTTTCCTTTACGATGGATCTTACCCCAAGTCTTCTCAAGTCTGATTAAGGTCTCGTCGTTAAGCAAACCGGTGAAATACACGGATTCCTGTACTTCTTCTTCCTTTGGAGGTCCCCTAAGAGCGTATCCAAACTGTCTAACAGAAAGAGTCGGGTTGTAATTAACACCTCATTTCCTTTCAATCAGAGGGACGTTAGGGAACTCTCCACAACTGTGAATAACATCTATTCCCAACAGGTCTCTATCAAACCAGACAATATTCTCTGATCTTAATCCCATGAGCATTTCGGGCCATTCCGCAGATTTTGCAAGGTTAACAAAGGGCCTAGACTTTGGCAGGTGTGAGATGAACCATTTGTATAGCAGTGGAGGGCAGCATGAAACATTCTTGCCTCGCATGTTTTCATTCTTATAATAAGTAGAATGATAAACATCGCCCAAGAGAGTTGGCACTGAATTCCTTGAGGCAAAGATACAACCGGCATCCCAATCTACAAACTCAGGTAAGTTAGGGAACAAGATTATCCCATAGATGCATAAGGCCAGAATAGCGTTGAAGACTACCCAACATCCCTCTTTGGCAAAGTGCTGAGCTTTTCCCACTAGAAACGACAGTAGAAAACCAGGAGTTCCAACTTTCCATACCAGATTACCTTCCAATTCAGAGACGTCAAGATTTAAAGCACCAGCCAACTTGACCAACTCAGGTTCTTTTTCAGAATGCACAAAAGGCATCTCCTCCAACACTAGAAACCCCACCAACTGAGAAAATTCTTCCAAGGTGGGCAACAGAATGAAACCTGGGAAGGTGAAACAGCACAACTGGGGGTCATAGAATTGCAGCAGTGCATAAATACCATCCAATTCAAACTTAGAAGCTTTACAAACAAGACTTAGGATTCTCCCATACTCTCTTCTAAAGTCCTCCATTACACTACGATCAGCCGCAAAGATTAGACTAAGTAGAGGTCCTATCTCAGGAGTCAGGAACGTGTATAACACACTCTTCTTCAAATCAGATCCCATGACAGCAGTGGATTGAGGGTGACTAGAATCAACGAAGAAGTATACACCTGAAACACAGATACATGTTAATGCAATAAAATGCAAATGAGTATGCAAATGCAACAGAGGATCAAGTTGTTGTGCTGTTGACGGTGATGAATCAGCGCTTCGCTTTGGCGAGAAAACCATATAGCATTAGTACAAGGATCCCACTGTAACTGTTCATACTGATAAGATAACTGGGTAGGCTGAAGGTCAAGGTTTCCTACAAACCCTCCCATCACAGGTATAAACTTATCTCCAATAAGGTCTGGCATTCTATGCAGTCGTCAGCATCACAGACTTTCGAGAAATGATGATACATTCACCATTTCTGGTTTGGCATCATTATCTCTCGAAGCGGCCTCACTTAGCTGACTCCCAAGTGATCAGTCTCCAGAGTCGACATTTTTCTGATCCAACACCCTCTCCCGACTAATGTACATGATAGGATGTCTTCAAAAGAAAACCTCGTCTGAACGCAAATTTTGTGGGGACTAATGCATGCTAAAACATACAGGTCCATCACTACTTTCTGCTCTAATGCTATGGTTATCCTCAAGCCTAGGTTTTGGCTTATCTCTCAATGGAACATCCCCCCACAGCACAGCAAAATGATATATATAACAATGCTTAAAGTAAAATGCAATAATAAAAATGCAAATGCAACACATATACACATATATACACACGCAAAGACATAAACAAACAAGCACTATGATTGACTCGCATAGGGGATAGAAAGCTCGTTCCCCAGAAGAGTCGCCAACTGTCGCATTGCTGCGAAAAGGAGCCGACAGAAGACAGAAGAGTCGTCACTGTTCATTATTTATCCCAAAGAGAGGGAAAGGAAACGATCAGAGAAAACCTACGAGAAGGGAATAAGACAGGTCATCGCAACCAAGTCTCAGGTTCGGGAGTCGGTTACGCAAGGGGAAGGCATGAGCACCCCTCACGTTTGTCGTACTCGACGGGATCCACGCTTGTTGTCTATCTAAAAGGGTGTTAAACTATCTAAGCTACAGGCTCACGGGGACAAAGGAAAAGAAAAGAGACTCGATAGAGCATCGCCGCTCTATGCCTACGTATTCCCTCGTGCAATGGGAAAGTTAGAGTCAACGTAGTTCAGAAAACTATGGGTGAGAGTTGGGGAAGGTTACTCGCCAAGACATCGTCGTTTTGTGCCTACGTATCCTCATCTGGTATGGGAAATTAAAGCAAACATAGTTCAGGCTGAAACGACCATAGGTTGGTTCAAATGTTTTAAATCGAGTAGAGTTAAACCTTAGTTCTAGCAGTTAGGAGTATGCAGCTCGACCATTGGAGACTTAGGCGTTACCTGTTAGCGGTAGAACCAAGAGTTAATGACACTCTCTTTATGAAAATGATTTTCAATTAATCCCGAAGGATAAAAAAGGTTTGATGTTTTGTTTGTGTTTTTTAGGAAGAAGTGAATTGAGTTATGGTTTGAAACTCATATCGCACTAAAGACTATAACTTGAGAGCGAATGTCTCGCATATCGCCCAAAGGGCATACGCTAAACACTCTAGACAGTTGAGAGGAGGCCCCCAACCATCATTTCTCAAGTACTTAATGCTCGTAGCGTACGGCACAAATTGTTCTTTATTAAGTGTTTTGAATTGTTTAGGAGATGAGAAGAGAAAGACACAGACTAAGGGAAAACTGGACCCTAATGTTGTCATGCACAATGCTCCTAAAGTTGGGATGAAATGGGAGAACTAACCTAATGTTATCATGCATAGGATTGAACACCTAATGTCTCTCCTATTCCCATCCTAAACAGAGGGACTAGGAATCCTAGGGGGATCATGGTGCAAGGCCAAGTAAACACTAAATAATTCACTCACAAGTGAAATAAGAAAGAAAAGAAGTTGATTGGAATAAGTGATGAGCCACAAAGCACGTTAAAAATAAAATGATAAAATAAAAATGAAAATAAAAATAAAAAAAGATGAAAAATAATTTAACACATTAAAAAAAGAATATGATTTTTTTTGGATTTTATGATATTTAAAACTATTTTTAAATGAATAAAATAAAACAAGAAACAATTAAAACAAAGGGAAATAAAATAGACAAGTGACGAAAAATAAGAAATTGTCTCCCCCAAGGCTAAAACCCAAGACCTTGGGGTTGCAGGCATAAAACAATGCCACTCCAACTAACTCACGCGCGTGCAAATAAATGGAAAAAGAAAGAAAAATATTGAAAACATGAAAAGTCAGGAAAAAGAGTAAAAAATGCCCCTGCTGGGGGTCGAGCCTGGGATCTCAGGCATCGCAAGTTCTTAAGGCAAGGCAAGTAACCACTAGGGTGGCGATACATCCATTGTTTCAAGCCACCCCAGTTAAACGTATACCTAAAAAGGACAATTTCTGGGCAAGGCTACAAGGCAACTCAAGGCAAAACTTGTCAAAACGATTTGATCCCAAAATCTTTAATACTTAACCAAATTCAATGAAATTTAAACCAAAACTGATTGTTTTTTCATGAGGATTAAGATGGTGCTACCCAAATTTTGAGAAAGTGCACACAAATAAAAACACGATGGCTTATGCATAATGGAGCTTGGAATGCATTTTGGAGTTCCATGATTAAAACAGATGCAAATAGGTGTCAGTGAAGGTTTAAACAAACTCTAAACATGATATTGAATGATTTTTAACAAGAAATTTATTAAAAACAACATTGGATCAAAAAATGGCAAGTGGGTTGCAATGTTAGCCATGAGTTGAAAACAAAATGATCAAACAAAGGTGAGTCCAACTGTTAGTCCCAAAACCTGGTTTTAATGACCTGTCAATGTAAGTTAATGGTTTCAAATAGAGGGCCAATTCTTGACAGAGCCAAAACAGTTTTCTAACTACAACAATGTTGGTGCTCTATGCAGGTTTGTCATGACAAATCAAAACACCTTCCAACGGGAGATTGCTACCTCAAAGTAGCCTAAGACAGCAAAGATTCAACCATAACCATGTTGATCATCATCCCCTCATATGGATCATCTCAGCATTGGATATAACCATTAAACAACATCAACCTTACTCTAAAGGCTGTCATTCATTCAATGTAAGCAAAAGATACTTGGACAAGCAGATGTTAAAACATATTTAAACAGAAAAGCTGCAGACTCAACATTCAAACTCAAAGCAAGATATCATGAGTTGGCAATGTGGTTACAATGTCAAAGCATTGAATCCAACAAACTATCCTTACAGCAAACAATCACAAATCAACTGATCAAACAAGGGAAATTGACCTAGAATTGAGCAGAACCACAAATCTTTGCATTACCATGCCAAGTCAAGAATGATACTCAAACTAAGAGCTAACACACCTAAAGCATATTGCCAGAACCAAGACTGATATTATAATGCCTAGGACATCCAAGAATTCAAAACAGGCCCAAGTCAGCCCTTCCCTCATCAGAAAAACACAAGCAAAGAATCTAATGAACCCTATCATTCTAGCCTTAACCAGCCTTCTTAAGACAACCTACTAACAATGCTCAGCATACCTGAGACATCCAAAATAAACTCCCACTTGCAGCAGGCTACCTGCACTAAACAACCCTCAACTCTCAAACACTAACTCTAGGAACAACCTTATGCATAAACTCCAAATGCTAGGCAACTTCAAGAAACCAACATGATCAATAGGTAAAACCCAATCCGGCTCATGGCACTTCATAAGAGTTAACAAAACTCAATGCTAAGACAACAATGATACTCAAATTCACACACATATAGCAACTACTACAACAAAATCCTGATGGGAAATTAGGTTGGTCTACTCCTCACCAAACTTGGACAGTGAGATGAACATCAAGGCACTATAAATGAAAATGAAACTCCAAACTGTCATGAACTAAAAGCAACAACCTTCACTCATCAGAGCAAACTAGCAGAAATCCCACTGATCTTATCAACCTAAACTCAGACAAACTACCTAAAACACCAGCAGGCCACTAATGGTTAACCATCTACAAAAAGCTTCACATAATCCAACCAGCTCAAACTAAACAGCCTAAAAACACTAAAATAGAAGTGAAGCACAACAAGCCTAAACCCTCATGACAGGCCTCCAACTCTTCACAAAAAACTCAAACTTAGTAAGACAAACAACTTTAGAACAACAAACAAACAAGAGCTGACAAACTTCATTCCAAAATAGCTGTGACAGCAAAGCACATGAGTTCAATATACCAACATCAATTTTCAACATACTGTCGCTACCGCGAAAAAAGAGACCGACAATGACTAATAGAGTCGCCACCTATCGTTATTTATCCCAAATAGGGGAAAGGAAACGATCGGAAAAAACCTGACGAAAACAGGAAAAGACGAGGTCATCACTACCAAGTCCTAGGTTCGGGAGTCGGTTACGCAAGGGGAAGGTATGAGCACCCCTCACGTCCGTCGTACTCGACGGGATCCACGCATGTGTTGTCTAGCTAAAAGGGTGTGTAAACTATCTACGCTAAAGGCTTAAGAACAAAAGAGAAAGAAAAAGAACTGACTCGGCAAAGCATCGCCGCTCTGTGCCTATGTACTCCCTCGTGCAATAGGAAAGTCAGAGTCAACGTAGTTCTCCTAACTACGGCTAAAGAGGGGGGGGGGGAGGTTGCAACCCAAGACATCGCGTCTTGTACCTACGTACTTTCGTCTGGTACGAAAGATCAGAGCAAACGTAGTTCGGGCTTACGAGAACACAAGCTGTTCAAAAGTTTTACCCGAGTAGGGTTAACAGACAGTTCTATCAGCTGGTGTATGCAGCTCGACCATTGGAGACTTAGGCGTTACCGTTTGCGATAGGACTGATGTAAGAGCACAGATTGTGTCTTAGTAATACCTCTATGTTTTGATGATAACATTAATGATAATTTGTATACAAGAATTATACTCTCTAAATTTGTTCTAAACTGTTTTCTACAGGCACAAAAGATTTTAATCTTTAAGAGCAAATTTGATGTGAACAATGAATTCTGAATGGCTCAAGAGCATCTGAAGATTAGAAGAATCTGAAGTATAAGAGCTTAGTTATCAAGATTCTGAAGATACAACACGCTGCTTATATTATCAAGAATCTGAATGAAAGAAGACTCTGAGTGAAGAGACTCTGAATGAGAGAAGACTCTGATCTGAGTGAAGACTCTGATCTAAGAGCATGTTACGCTTCAAGCACACAGCTGCACCAGACTCTGATTCATCAACATCTGAAGAACATCTTAGGCTCTGAAGTTTCCAGAAGAATCTGAAGACTGAAGACTCTGATATTGATTGTTGATCTGAACTATCTGAAGAATTATTTGAAGAAGATTATTTTAATATATCCGTTGGAATATGCCAGCAAATCTTTCCTTAATTGGGATAGACAAAATTCTCTGCAAGAATATTATTCCTCTGGTACATTCCATATATGGTATAATCACAGCTCAGCAGACAAATTGCTACACCCACATTTTGTGCGCCGTCTCTCTGCTGTAATAGTACAAAGGACAGTACTATTTTGATATTGGAAATATCCTCTCCAACGGTAAAATATTCTCTCCAATATTCAAGTGGCTATATAAAGGATATCATAGCTCATTCTTCAAGTGACGAAATTGACGAACTTATTGCAAGAACTCTCTCACGCTAAAAGCTCTCATATTCTTCACTGTTCATACATTGTTCTAAACTTAGAGAAATAACACAGTTGTGTTTATAGCTTTCATAGAAGCATTTATTACTCTTTCATTGTATTACATTAATTTGTAAAGGAAGTTTTCCTTAAGAGGATCTAGGTTAGATCAGTAGCTCTTAAGAAGACTAAGAACATTTGTTCTTAGGTGTTGCTATTTGTAATCAGTTGATTTGAATAGTGGATTAAGTCCTTGTTGAGAAAGGCAAATCACTCTTGAAAAGGGTGGACTGGAGTAGTTGAGTTCAACGAACCAGGATAAAAATACTTGTGTTTTTATCTTTGATTATTTTCTGTCATACTTATTCAACCCCCCCTTCTAAGTATTTTCTCACCTTCAGTTGGCATCAGAGCCTGGTTCTGAGTGTGCATTCGCTTAACCGTGACAGATAAAGATCCAGTGAGAAAAATACTCTGTTATTTATTTGGTTGCTAATATGGGTGATATTCCTACATCAAGCAACAAATATGAAGGAGACAGAATCAGCACCAAACCTCCAATGTTTGATGGAGAAAAATTTGATTATTGGAAAGATAGACTTGAAAGTTTTTTCTTGGGGTATGATGCTGATCTCTGGGATTTAGTCATTGATGGGTATGAACATCCTACTAAGGATGGCAAAAAGATTGATAGAAAATCAATGACTGAGGAGCAGAAGAAAGAATTCAAGAATCATCACAAAGCCAGAACCATACTTCTTAATGCAATATCTCATACAGAGTATGAGAAGATTACCAACAGAGAAACTGCTCATGATATGTTTGAGTCTCTCAAAATGACTCATGAGGGAAATTCTCAGGTGAAAGAAACAAAGGCTCTGGCGCTGATACAGAAGTATGAAGCGTTCAAAATGGAAGAATCTGAGAACATTGAGACTATGTTTTCCAGATTTCAGATTCTAACAGCTGGGTTGAAAGTTCTGGACAAGGGCTACTCAACATCTGATCATGTCAAGAAGATCATCAGAAGTCTTCCTACCAGATGGAGACCTATGGTGACTGCATTGAAGCTGGCCAAGGATCTGAACAAAATCTCATTAGAAGAACTCATCAGTTCTTTGAGAAGTCATGAGATTGAGCTGGAGGAAGATGAACCCCAGAAGAAAGATAAAGGTAAATCCTTAGCTTTTAAATCTAACAAATCTGTTAAAGCTTTGCAGGTTAATGAAGAAAGCTCTGAGGAATCTTCTTCTGAAGAAGAAGATGAACTATCTATGCTGTCCAGAAGGATCAACAAACTCTGGAAGCACAAAGGGAAAAAGTTCAACAACTTCAGAAGATCTGATCAAAAGAGAGAATCTTCTGGACACAGAAGATCTGGCAAGAAAGAGATCACTTGCTTTGAATGTAAAGAACCTGGACACTACAAGAGTGAATGTCCCAAACTTCAAAAGGAAAAACCCAAAAGGAAGTTTGATAAAAAGAAAAAGGTTCTGATGGCTACATGGGATGACTCAGATGAATCTGAATCATCTTCTGAATCTGAGGAAGAATGTGCAAATGTTGCGCTGATGGCCAACACAAATGATCAAGATGAAGGAACGTCATCATCTGAATCTGAGTCAGAATCAGACTCTGACTCTGAAGAGATGTTCTTAGCAGCAAAATCCAGACACCAATCATGGTACCTGGACTCTGGATGCTCACGACATATGACGGGCGAAAGGTCTATGTTCCAAAGCCTGGAACTTAGATCTGGAGGGGACGTGAAATTTGGAGGGAACCAGAGGGGCAAGATCATTGGCTCTGGTACAATAGGTAATGGTAACCTACCCTCTATTTCTAATGTTCTGTTAGTTGAAGGATTGAAACATAATCTATTGTCCATAAGTCAATTAAGTGACAATGGTTATGATATCATCTTTAATCAAAAATGTTGCAAAGCTGTATGTCAAAAGAATGGCTCTATCCTGTTCAGTGGAAAGAGGAAAAACAACATTTACAAAATTAACCTTTCAGAACTTAAAGTTCAAAATGTAAAATGCCTTTTATCTGTGAATGATGAGCAGTGGGTCTGGCATAGAAGATTGGGACATATTAATATGAGACGTATATCTCAGATTAATAAACTCAATCTGGTCAGAGGACTCCCTAATCTGAAGTTCAATTCAGATGCTCTGTGTGGCGCATGTCAAAAGGGTAAATTTTCAAAATCTCATTTTAAACCAAAAAATGTTGTTTCCACCTCTAGACCATTGGAATTACTTCATATTGATCTGTTTGGACCAGTGAAAACTGCATCCATCAGAGGCAAGAAGTATGGGTTAGTCATTGTAGATGACTACAGCAGATGGACATGGGTAAAGTTTCTAAAACACAAGGATGAGTCTCATTCTGTGTTCATTGACTTCTGCAATCAAGTCTAGACTGAAAAAGAATGCAAAATTATTAAAGTCAGAAGTGATCATGGTGGCGAATTTGAAAACAAATATTTTGAAAAATATTTTTCTGAAAAAGGAATTGCACATGATTTCTCCTGTCCTAGAACTCCACAACAAAATGGAGTTGTAGAGAGGAAAAATAGAACATTGCAAGAAATGGCCAGAACCATGATCAACGAGACAAATCTGGCAAAATATTTTTGGGCAGAAGCAATAAATACAGCATGTTATATTCAGAACAGAGTGTCTGTAAGACCTCTTCTGGAAAAGACTCCCTATGAATTGTGGAGAAACAGAAAGCCCAACATTGCTTATTTTCATCCATTTGGATGTGTTTGTTATATGCTTAACACTAAAGATCATCTGAACAAGTTTGATTCCAAAGCACAGAAGTGTTTCATGCTTGGTTATTCTGAACGCTCTAAAGGCTACAGAGTATTCAATACTGAAACACAGATTGTGGAAGAATCTATTCATGTTAGATTTGATGATAAGCTTGGCTCTGAAAAGCCAAAGCAAGTTGAAAGTTCTGCAGATAGAGAAGTTATTCTCACAGACTCTGAAGGCTCAGAGGCAGACAAGACTAAAGACAAAGACTCTGAAGCAAACCCAGATGCTACGCCTCTAACTTCCCAACTTGACAATCTGCATATTTCTGAAAGACCAACAGTCAGAGGATCTTCTTCCAGAATGAAAGCTTCTCATCCAGAGGATGTAATAATTGGAAAGAAAGATGATCCAATAAGAACAAGAGCATTTCTCAGAACTTCTGAATCTTCCTTCTGTGGCTTAGTGTCAATTATAGAACCAACATCTGTTGATGAGGCTTTGGAAGATAATGAATGGATTTTAGCTATGCAAGAGGAGCTGAATCAATTCACAAGGAATGAAGTCTGGGATCTGGTTCCAAGACCTAAAGGTTTCAATATCATTGGAACAAAATGGGTTTTCAGAAATAAACTGAATGAAAAAGGAGAAGTTGAAAGGAACAAAGCAAGACTGGTTGCTCAAGGCTACAGTCAACAAGAAGGCATAGACTACACAGAAACATATGCTCCTGTTGCAAGGTTAGAGTCTATACGCTTGCTTATTTCATTTGCTGCACAACATAACATCACTCTTTATCAGATGGATGTTAAAAGTGCTTTTCTTAATGGAATTATAGAAGAGGAAGTGTATGTCCACCAACCTCCTGGTTTTGAAAATGAAAATTTTCCAGATCATGTTTACAAACTGAAAAAATCTCTTTATGGACTAAAACAAGCTCCCAGAGCTTGGTATGAGAGGTTGAGTAATTTTCTTCTGAAGAAAAATTTCATCAGAGGAAAAGTGGATACCACACTATTTTGTAAAACCATTAAGAAAGATTTGTTGATTTGTCAAATTTATGTAGATGATATTATTTTTGGATCAACAAATATTATGCTTGGCAAGGAGTTTGCTAAATGTATGCAGGAAGAATTTGAGATGAGCATGATGGGAGAACTGAGATTCTTTCTGGGAATCCAAGTAAATCAGACTCCAGAGTGCACCTACATACATCAGACCAAGTATGTTAAAGAGCTTCTGAAGAAGTTTAACATGCTGGATAGCAAAATGGCAAAAACTCCAATGCATCCTACAAGCACTCTAGGTAAGGAAGAGGTAAGTAAGAAGGTAGATCAGAAACTTTACAGAGGTATGATAGGATCTCTTCTTTATTTGACTGCTTCTAGACCAGACATTCTGTTTAGTGTTTGTTTATGTGCTAGATTCCAATCAGATCCTAGAGAATCACACTTAACTGCTGTTAAGAGGATTCTAAGGTATCTGAAAGGTACTGCTAATGTTGGTTTGTGTTACAGAAGATCTGACAAATATTCACTAGTTGGATTCTGTGATGCTGACTATGCTGGAGATAGAGTTGAGCGCAAAAGTACTTCTGGAAGCTGTCAGTTTCTTGGAAGTCATCTGATCTCATGGTACAGCAAGAAGCAACCAACAATTGCACTATCAACCACAGAGGCAGAATACATTGCTGCTGCTGGGTGTTCCACTCAGATGCTCTGGATGAAGAGTCAACTAGAAGATTATCAAATCTATGAGAGTAATCTTTCTATCTTCTGTGACAATACTTCAGCTATATGTTTATCCAAAAATCCAATTTTACACTCTAAGGCTAAACATATAGAGATTAAACATCATTTTATCAGAGACTATGTTCAGAAGGGTGTAATAAATTTAGCCTTTGTTGATACAGATCATCAATGGGCAGATATTTTCACAAAACCCCTTGCTGAAGATAGGTTTAAGTTTATTCTGAAAAATATTTGTATGGATTTTTGTCCAGAGTAATATTTCTCAGAGTCAACTTCTCAGATGCTAAGTGTTTAACACTCTGAAGTATTTCATCTGTTTTGCTTGTTTACTTTATCTGTAAATTATTATTTTTTGAGTGAAACTCTGTACTGACCATCTCAGAGGATCTGAAAGTTGAAAACGTTTCAGTTCTTAAGAGTTACAGAATCACATGCAAAGCAAACACGTGTCACTCAGAATCTGAAAAGATGGAGTACACCTACTGATTATGACGTTTAAGGTATTGCTTTGAAAATCTCAATCTGTCTTGATTTTCCCCCAAATGTCATATCATAATTAAAAATGATTACTTTTCATTTAATGCAAACGTGCGTATGTGTCCTATGTATGTCTGTTGTGTTTCCCATGCGTGTTTTATTTTTCTATATAAACCACTCTCCTAACACATTCACACTTTTCACATTCTCAAACACATATGCGTTTTTGCTTGTTGTTCTCTCTCTTTGCAAACCCTAAAAGAACCCAGAAACCTTCATCTTCTTCATCATCGTCAACAATGGCATCTACTTCAAAAGCTGTTACTACCAAAGATGCTACCACTGTCATAGAACCAGTACGCACTCTCCTAACTCCTGTTGATTCACTAGAAGTGTTGTGTGAAAGTTTCGTGGACTTAGAAGATCTTGCTGAAAATGGGTTTGATCTGATTCCTTCAATCAAAGCACAAGGCTGGGACGGTTACTTTGATAGGCTTATGGGTCCTGTGTATCCAAAGTTAGTGAAGGAGTTTTGGATCCATGCATTTGCTACTCCAAAGTTCGTTCATTCCTCTGTGCTGGGTAAGAAGATTGTTATCACTGAAAATCTGATCAGGAAACTCATAGGTTTCAAGGCAACTGATGGAGTAACCTCTCTGTCTTCTGCGCGTGAAGATCTGAAAGATGTTTGTCAAGAAATCTGCACTACTGGTGAACCTTGTAAGAAGGTTAAGTTTTTGAAACCCACTTACAAGTTATGGGCTAAGATTTTTATGAACACCATATTTCACAGACCCTCTTCAAACTCATCTGACTATGTTAATGCTGAACAACTTTACTTCATGTATTGTTTACACCAAAACATTCAGATTGATCTTCCATATCTGTTGTTTAATCATCTGGTGTCTCATGTCAAGGAAACAAGGGAAACAGCAAGAGATAAAACTGGAAAAGTCAGAACATGGATCCCTATGGGAAGACTGATTTCAGATATTCTGATAGAAAACCAACTTGTGGCGCATCTGCAAGAGGCTGGGTTAACAGAAGATCTGAACTTTATCATTGGCTCTGAAATAAATGGTTTAACTCTGAGAAGGATGAAGCTGGTTGAAGATTTATCTGAGAAACCAAGGAAAACTAACTCTGAAGAAGTTAGGGGAAGAAGGATTCCTGTTGAGGATTTTCCTTTATTCACCTCAGATGAACCTAGAGAACTTATTGCTGAGTATGTTGCTCGCTGCATCAGAGATGGTGTTGAGATTCCTGCCAATCTTGTGTAGAAGGAAGGCCAAGTTCTTCCTGATTTAACAAGGGAAAGAAGACGTAAGAGAAAAGCTGATAAAGAAGGTCATCAGAAGAAAAGGAAGCATTCAGATGCTGAAAAGAAGAAGAAAAGGAAGAAGCTGAAAAAGGTTCAACAAAATCCTCCTGCAGCAACTTTTGAAGAGATAAGAGATACTCTGAAACAGGTATTTAACACTGATTCTAATCCTGTTCATCATTCTGCTACCCCCACACCATCTTACAATGTTCTTCATGTTTTGCTTTGTTTTTGATTGTCTTCTGATATGTTTTGTTCTTTTGACTTAATGAAAATGATCTTTTGTCTTCTGATATGTGTTTCTTCTGCATCTTTACTGTCTTTTATAATTCTTTTTGATTATGACAAAAAGGGGGAGAAACAAAATAGAATCTGATTGTTCAAATCTATAAGCAATTATCTGAACTAAGTCAGACATGTTACTAACATTCTTTGAATCTAACCAGACTCTGACAAATTTATCTAACCAGACTCTGACAAAATTCATTGAAGTTTTTTCCTGAGATCTATCTTTTCAGATCCTGATTAAAAACAGTTAAATCTGAGTAGACCAGACTCTGATATCTAACCTTGAGTACTATGATCTTAAAGATAACTCAAGACAGGATATGGCAAGATAAACAACCAAGTGTTCTGAAGTTGTTCATCTGTCATCAAGCTTTAATATGACATCAAGCTTTGGCATCAAGTTTTAATACGGCATCAAGCTTTGACTCTAGAAGTCAGACATATGTCAACCAGGCTTCAATCAGGATGTTAACCAAAATTCAATCAGGCTCTGAATCTGAAATGTAATCAGGCTCTGAATCTGAAATGTACTCAACCAGAAAGGGAAGTATCTAATTCCATTAGAGTATTCATTTCAGGGGGAGATTGTTAATCTCAGGGGGAGTAATTTTAATTCATATTTTTTGAACAAATTGCTCATGTTTTGTCATCATCAAAAAGGGGGAGATTGTAAGAGCACAGATTGTGTCTTAGTAATACCTCTATGTTTTGATGATAACATTAATGATAATTTGTATACAAGAATTATACTCTCTAAATTTGTTCTAAACTGTTTTCTACAGGCACAAAAGATTTTAATCTTTAAGAGCAAATTTGATGTGAACAATGAATTCTGAATGGCTCAAGAGCATCTGAAGATTAGAAGAATCTGAAGTATAAGAGCTTAGTTATCAAGATTCTGAAGATACAACACGCTGCTTATATTATCAAGAATCTGAATGAAAGAAGACTCTGAGTGAAGAGACTCTGAATGAGAGAAGACTCTGATCTGAGTGAAGACTCTGATCTAAGAGCATGTTACGCTTCAAGCACACAGCTGCACCAGACTCTGATTCATCAACATCTGAAGAACATCTTAGGCTCTGAAGTTTCCAGAAGAATCTGAAGACTGAAGACTCTGATATTGATTGTTGATCTGAACTATCTGAAGAATTATTTGAAGAAGATTATTTTAATATATCCGTTGGAATATGCCATCAAATCTTTCCTTAATTGGGATAGACAAAATTCTCTGCAAGAATATTATTCCTCTGGTACATTCCATATATGGTATAATCACAGCTCAGCAGACAAATTGCTACACCCACATTTTGTGCGCCGTCTCTCTGCTGTAATAGTACAAAGGACAGTACTATTTTGATATTGGAAATATCCTCTCCAACGGTAAAATATTCTCTCCAATATTCAAGTGGCTATATAAAGGATATCATAGCTCATTCTTCAAGTGACGAAATTGACGAACTTATTGCAAGAACTCTCTCACGCTAAAAGCTCTCATATTCTTCACTGTTCATACATTGTTCTAAACTTAGAGAAATAACACAGTTGTGTTTATAGCTTTCATAGAAGCATTTATTACTCTTTCATTGTATTACATTAATTTGTAAAGGAAGTTTTCCTTAAGAGGATCTAGGTTAGATCAGTAGCTCTTAAGAAGACTAAGAACAGTTGTTCTTAGGTGTTGCTATTTGTAATCAGTTGATTTGAATAGTGGATTAAGTCCTTGTTGAGAAAGGCAAATCACTCTTGAAAAGGGTGGACTGGAGTAGTTGAGTTCAACGAACCAGGATAAAAATACTTGTGTTTTTATCTTTGATTATTTTCTGTCATACTTATTCAACCCCCCCCCTTCTAAGTATTTTCTCACCTTCAACTGAAAGTTAACAACACTCTTGTTTATGAAAATAGTTTCCTGATTAAGACCCCAAGGGGTGAAAAAGAGTTTGTGTTGTTTTTGTGTTTTTTAAGGAAGAAGTGTTTTGAATTAGAGTGTTCATAATGTATGTTGTAACAAAGTCTAAAACCTAGGATCCAATGCGTCGCATATCGTCCTAAGGACATATACTAAACACTCTAGGTAATTGAGAGGTAACCACTCAATCACCATTTCCCAATTACAAGGCTCATGGCACAATACTCGTTATATTTATTAAGTGAATTGAAGTTGTTTGAAGATGAGAAGAGAAAGGGGACAAACTAAGGGGGACTAGACCAAACCCTAAAAGTTGTCATGCAAGATGCACCTAAAGTTTAGTTTGAAAGGGGACTACCTAATGTTATCATGCATGGTTAGAATCCTAATGTCTATCATAACAGGTTAGAAATCCTAAGGGAAAAAAGACAAAAAGAAGAAGAAACAATAAGAAGAAAGGATGCAAATGTAGAATGCAAACATAAATGCAACAAGGAAGGCAAAGATGCAATGCAAGTGAGGGAGGAAATATATGTGGGGCTGGAACCTCCACAAGCTCATCTCAACCTAAAGCCATGGTATTAATAAGCACAAGAGAAATGGAGAAGAAAATGCGTCACAAACAAGCAACAAAAACAAAGAGAAAAAGTCGTCATGGATTCATTACTTTAGGTGGGCTTCAAGTTCCTCCTAAGGAGGGACCAAGAAACCTTAAGTAGTATTCCAAGGTCACAGGAAAGAATGGGGATGAGAAGAAGAGATTTCAAAAGTTAAAACAAAACATCATAAGCAAATGCAAACAAAAACATAAAAAAAAATCCAAGCAAACATCACTTATGGAAACACAATATGCAAACATGCAAGTATAAGACCAAATGAACAACTTATGCATAAGGTAAAGACCTATGAATTAGCACACAAGACCTATAACAAGCCCCTAACATGAAACAATTAGAATTAGATTCATCAATAATGCACAACCAAGCTTTTGGAAGCAAAACAAAACATGTACACCAACAAAGATGCATAAACATGAAGCAACTTGCAAAATACATGAAAAATAAGAAAATGCATCTAAAAATGCCAAATAAAATCTCAGAGGACCCCCAAGGTATTAGATACCAGGGATCAAAAGGGGAGATTGAAAATCAAAAGGGAAGTGCCTCAACAGAAGGCAAACACCAAGAGTGTCCCAAAATAAGGCAGAAATGGAGAGGGAACAAAAACAATTCAAAACACATGGAAACAGCACTTAAAAAATCATGGAAAAAATATCCAGGGATCAATTAACATGTTAAGACAATGCTCAAAAAAATTAGAAGTTAAATCCATACCATGAGCAAGAAATAAAATCAACAAGATATCACATATTTTTCACATCATTAAATGACTATTTAAAAGGAAAATATGAAAATAAATGGAAAATGCATTAAAAAAAGAAATTAAAAATGCAAAAAATTAAAAGACATCTTAAAGTATGTTTATGAATTTTTTCAGAATTTATAGACATTTTTTGATATTTTTCACGAATTTTTAAAGAACAAACAAATAAAAGAAACAAAAAGAGAAAATAAAAATGCAGAAAAAGACACAACCATCAGATCTGTATACTAGTCAAAGGATCCAAGGCACCAGAATGTGCCACCTCAATTAATGAATTGGGGTATTAATTATGTGCAAACAAAAGAAAAGAGGAACACATAGGTCTTGTTTCCATGCATGAGATCAAATTGGACCGATCGGACGAGTAAGGCTGCGCCACGTCAGCATCGTCTCCTCCAAAAGAGCTCCGGCCGAACCAGCTCGCCGGAATCCACTCCGATCATCCCCTCCAAGTGCTCCGACCGCCGCGATTCATTCCCCCCACCGTGGTCTCGTCATTTTTCCACCATTTCTTACAAACTTTATATGAAAATTCATTTACTCTCCGAGAGGAACAAGAATCCAACCTCTAATTCCACTAATTCTCAACAACCACTCCATAAATCAAACAACAAGCAAACATGCCAAAAAATAAAGTTCACCAAAACTCAAAATAAAAGGTCCAAACATCATCTACATGTTACAAGGAGTAATAATCTATGAAAATTAAAGCAAAACAACACCAAAATCTATCAAAAAGAAACAACACAAATTTGAGCTCAAAAAAACAAATGTCATAAACACAAACAACAATGGTCCAGAAATGATCTATGTAACTCAAAGGTTCAAATACAACGGAAATGGTGAAAAATCATGGAGTATTAAGAGTGTAAAGTTGAAATAAAGTTTACCTAGTGGAGAGCCTCCGTTGGGCCTTGAAATAGTGATGAAGCTTAATGAAAAACGTCCAGAATCACTCCATGAACTTCAATTGAGGTCTCTGAAAGCTTGATTTGGCTTGAAAATAGTTGAATCTGAGAATTGGATTTTGAGTTTTTCACCACTTTTTGAAAACGTGAAATGGTTGTTCATGCAGCAAAATGACCTAGCTCTGCCTCAAATTTCATCTAGAATACTTATATGATGGGTTTGTGAACAAATGGGGCTTTAATTCAAGCAAAACAGCCCATTTTGAAAATTCACATTTCACCACTTTTTGAAAATACCATGCACGTTTTTACCACTACACCAGCTGGTTTTTTGATCCAAATCCACTACAAATTAGTTGTGTTGATTAAAGGAATGAGATTGGAGGTTTAATTTTGATCCTATGGTTGATTTCCATTTTGTTACTTCAAGAGGAAGAAACCATGAAAATGGCCCATTTTGAGACTTCAAACTTCCAATGTGAAGATGGTAATGTCTTTGAGATGTTATTTGCAATCAAAAAATGCACAAACATGCCTTGAAAAAGTTTAAAATCCATTAATTCTCAATTTCTCAATTTAAGCCTCCTTTATGAAAAATTCCAACCCTAAATTCTCAATCCAAGCCCCCACCATGACAAGAGATGATTTGGTAGTGCAAATGGCCTCATTTGAAGCAAGTTTCATGTTGAAAAGATTTCCATTTGAAGTGTGCAAGTTGGTGAAATGGACCTATAATTTTATGACCTATAATCTTACTTTCCCAAAATACCCCTGACTTGTAAACCTCATAACTTGAGTTCCACAAGTCATATGAAACACTTCTAATACAATTTGGAAATCTAAGATCAAGACCTACAACTTTCATGTTGACCAAATGTTGAGGAGAAACACTCTTCTAGGTCAAAACGGGCATGGAAGTTGGTTGACTTTTGTTGACCAAAATCACATACCTCAAATGACTTGTAACTTGTCCGGATCATAACTTGAGTTCTATAAATCCAATCGAGGACTTCTAGTACTCAAATTAAAGCTAAGAACATGATCTACAAATTCCATGTTGGCCAAAAAGTGAGATTAGACTTGAATCTGGAGGTAGGTAGTCTTTAAGTCAAGCACTAAATAGGGGATTTTACCATGAGAACCCTAATTTAGTAACTTCTCACACACTTAACCCTTGATGAATTGAATTTGAAATGATGTCTCATATGTCTTAACACAACATCCCATGACCATAGAGACTTTGAATTGAGTTTTTATCTTCTTCAATTGCACAGTCGACTGAGGATTTACCAGATGAAAACCCTAACTGCAATACTTTAAACCGTGGCTTGTCCCACTTCACACAACAACTTGCATAAGCTTCACAATGACCCTCAAGGCCCTCAATAAGCTTTCTTTACATCTCATACCCATAATCATGCATTCACGAACCTATGATGCTCTTCGGTTGGCCTCCAAGTTAGGATTTGTCCCACACACATCCATCTGTCTTTTCACAAGGTCTTGACCACTCTGAAATGTCCTGATGACCATTCAAGCTTGTGTAGCAACCCCTGCTTAGGCTCAGACCTCTGAGAAGATTCCTCTTGAGGTGCACAAACTTTTGATCCCCCGTTCCATGAAAAATTCTATGCAATGCAAATGCTAGAACAAAATGAAATGAAATGAAACATAAACCAAGTTAAGAAAAGGTTGAGCAAATTTTGGGGTGCAACAACTACCCCTATTCAAACGACTTAGACCTGAATGAGTGAAAAGCGAACGACTTTCACGCAATCGAGGTAAAAGACGGTTGAATATCAAAGAACCCTGAAATTTGCCAACCGCAGAGAATCCGAATATAGCAATATTGATCTCAAAGCCACCCTATTGGGGAAAGAGAACACAAACGTCAAAAACGGCGCCATGGTCTGGATACCATACCGGAAAAAGGTAACAATCCAAGTTACCGAAGTCTGGATACTCCACAGAAATTAAAGCCTGAATGCCCAAAACATAACTCTGAGTCTTGATACTCAATAAACGGAGTCTGATTGGTTAAAGAAACAAGTCTGAGTTTGGATACTCAAGGATTAGAGCCTGAATGCTCGATAAACATAAAACTAAATCCTGGATGCTCAATAAACGGCGAACTAGAGCCTGGATGCTCGGTAATAAATCTGAGCCTGGATACTCAATATCTGGAGCCTGGATGCTTGATGAATCGGAGCCTGGATGCTCAAAAAACACAAATTGGAGCCTGGACGCTCAAAGAACACATCTGAGTCTGGATACTCAATGAATAAAGTTGAGTCTGAATACTCAAAAACTTGAGCCTGGATGCTCTATTCAAACAACCTGAGTCTGGATACTCGGTTAACCTAAGCCTGGATTCTCCATGCAAATAACCTGAGTCTGGATACTCGGTTAATAATTATGAGTCTGGATACTCAATAATCTGAGCCTGGATGCTCAACGCAATCTGAGCCTGGATGCTCTATGCAAGTATAGATATATTTATCAGGATCTGGATATCCTACAAGTTCAAGTCAAACGACGTTGCTGGGAAACAAAATTAGTCGTGGTCTGGATACCACGTAGGCTGAGAAAACATTATGTGCCAAGGTCTGGATACCACACGGCGATAGGAGATAATCACAATTAATGTGATCTGGATATCGCGAAGCATTAGAGAAACTACCATGGTCTGGATACCATAACTGCCATCACCGGAGTCTGGATACTCAACGGAGAAAGTACAAACAAGATTCATCAAGGTCTGGACACCCAACTGACTTTACCGGAGTCTGGATACTCGACGGAGAAAGCGTAATAAAACGAGCATAAGCCATAGTCTGGATACCATAAGGCACAAACACACTTGTTGTGATCTGGATATCACAAAGGAATTTGACCGGAGTCTGGATACTCAACAGATCAAGAAAATACTCATTGGAGAAAATACCGGAGTCTGGATACTCAACGGAAAAAGCAAAATAATATCGGTCACCATGGTCTGGATACCACAACCATCTTTACCGGAGTCTGGATACTCGACGGAGAAAGGAAAACTTCATCAACTGGGGTATGGGCCGGAGTCTGGATACTCAACGGGGAAAGGAGATCATCATTATACTTATCATGACCCATTCGAATCTGAAGATACTGCTGGGGAATAACATGAGCCGGGGTCTGGATACCATGCGGGCTAAGAGAGATCACATGGTCTGGATACCAAAAGGTAAAATCAAACCTCCGAAGTGACACCTGAAACAAAGAGATAACAACCTGGTCTATGTTTCACATGCAAATGTTTGAAAATTGCGTAATGCTCCATACGAAATGGAAATGCTACGCGTTTGGGTAGATGCTATGTACACATGCAGATGCATCAGAATTGAAACGCAAAGTAAATATTAGGGAAATAGAAACCATCCTCTCAGGAGCAACAAACAACCCTGCAGGGAAACGCTTACCCACGCCAATAACAATTGGACTTATACTAAAAAGGCCTCGGAAGGCTCACCTACCGGGGATAAAGTTCATACAAGAACAAAAAATCCAAAACTCAACAAAGGATGCAGGTCAACGCTTGCTAAGGTAAATGTCCAGGCTGACTCTCCGGAATACAAAACCTTCTGAAGAACGAATAACTCACCGAGTACTTAGGACAAACAAGCTAAACAGCCTAACTTCCCAAGCCACTGCTGGGGAAAACCTGGCACCTACTCTATGGGGATATGCCTGAATCTCGACTCGCTGGGGAGTGATCACAACCTCGTACTCTGCGGGGATTAAAAACGCACTGGCCAACTGCCAGGGACAAACTAAACACTGCATGCAACTCGACTGGGATAGAGATGTAACCTCAACCGCTGGAGAACAACACTGTCTGGGGGAAAAGATGAATCCAATCATATTCGTAAACCTTGCCCCAAGGGTAACAACCCTGCAAAAGACAAACAGACAAGACAACCTATACAACAAGACTATCTTGGTCATCATCTGTGACATTGTTCAATCAATATCAAAGTTTTAGCAATTATTGGCCAAGGCCTGCGAGTTTATGTATGTAAGTTCATAAAAAACATCAGGCGTTTTTCACAAACAAAACAGTAAAAACATGAAAACAAAGCGCACAAACAGAGTACTGAATAGTATATGTTTATTGATAACGGCCTGTGAATAGGCAAAGTTTTTTACAACAGATGCAACTCCTGAAAAGAGGAGGCTGCGCAAAAACTACAAGTATGCATAAAAGCAAATACAAAAGTGTACATTTTAAACAAAAAGTACAGCAATGTCGGTAATGTGGCACAGACAAACACCATGAGTTGATTCCTCTATGACTCGCTTGACCCTGACGCTTTGCCGACGCTTCGTCTTCAGAAAAGATTGATTCGGATAAATGGCCCTCAGGTTCTCCCAATCCACTAAGCAATGAAGTTCATACACAGACCGCAGTCATTTGCTTTTCAATCCCTAAATTTTGCCTGAACCGCCCTTTCGGGTTTTCGATTCACCAGGATACCCATTTTTGCTAAAGTTGCCTTTTCAGGTTTTCGACTCTGCGGGTTTAAATTATTTTTTAATATTTTTTATCCCTAATTTTTGCCCGAACCTTTTCTTTTTGTGTCCAGCGGGTCTCTTTTAAGCAAAGTATTTTTTAACTGCGTCTGCGTTCACAGGGGATGCAAAGTCCTCACCGTCCATGGTGGATAATACTAAGGCTCCTCCAGAGAAAACCTTTCGTACAACAAATGGACCTTTATAGTTGGGAGTCCATTTGCCCTTGTGATCTGACTGTGGTGGGAGAGTCTTTTTCAGCACAAGATCGCCCGTCTGAAAGCTTCGAGGGCGCACCTTCTTATCATAAGCTTTCTTCATCCGACTCTGGTATAAACGACCATATGCAATTGATGCTAGCCTCTTTTCGTCCATCAGACTAAGTTGATTCAATCTGTTTCTGATCCATTATGCCTCATCAAGTTTTACGTCAACCAAAACCCTTAAAGAAGGAACCTCAACTTCTAGCGGTAGGACAACTTCCATACCGTACACTAGTGAGAAAGGAGTTGCCCCGGTTGATGTAAATACCGTTGTTTGATAATCGTGCAAAGTGAAAGGTAACATTTCATGCCAATCTTTGTATGGAACAACCATCTTTTGCACTATCTTTTTAATGTTCTTGTTGGTCGCTTCAACAACGCCATTCAACTTCGGCCGATAGGGCGATGAGTTGTGATGTTCAATCTTAAAGCTCTGGCATAGCTCCTTCATCATCTTATTGTTTAGATTTGAACCATTGTCAGTAATGATTCATTCAGGGATTCCATATCTGCAGATGATGTCCTTCTTTATGAATCTTGCCACCACTTGCTTGGTCACATTAGCATACGATGCTGCCTCTACCTACTTGGTAAAGTAATCAATGGCTACCAGAATAAAACGGTGTCCGTTGGAAGCAGTGGGATCAATATTTCCAATCATATCGATGCCCCACATGGAAAAAGGCCAAGGGGATGACATTACATTCAATGGGCACGGCGGCACATGAATCTTATCAGCATAAACCTGGAATTTATGGCATCTCTTCGCGAATTTGAAACAATCTGACTCCATTGTTAGCCAAAAATAACCAGCTCGTAGAATCTTTCGAGTCATGGCATGTCCGCCAGCATGCGTGCCAAAAGTACCCTCGTGGACTTCTTCCATAAGCAAACCTGCTTCTTTTTTGTCCACACACCTGAGTAGTACCAGATCATTATTCCTTCTATACAGCACACCATCTGGGTTGAGGTAGAAGTTTCCAGACAATCTCCTAAGAGTTTTCTTATCCTGAGTCGATGCCCCTGGTGGATACTTTTGGTTCTTAAGGAAATTCTGGATGTCATGGAACCACGGTTTACCATCGGAAGCTCCTTCAATAGCGAATATGAAAGCGGGCCTGTCGAGGCGTGAGATAACAATCCTCGACGCTTCATTCCAAAAATTGACCTTGTACATCAAAGCTAGTGTAGCCAAAGTGTCTTCCATTTGATTCTCCACTCTTGGCACATGGTGGAAGTCTACACGGTCGAAAAATGGTAACACTCTTCTTGCGTAATCCTTGTAAGGGATCAAATTAGGCTATCGAGTTTCCCATTCTCCTTCGATCTGATTAACAACTAGCGCTGAATCGCCATATACATCAAGATTCTTGATCCTCAGATCAATAGCTTCTTCCAAACCCATGATACATGCTTCGTACTCGGCCTCATTGTTGGTACAAGGGAAAGTTAATCTGGCAGTGAAAGGGATATGCATTCCATGGGGAGTTGTGATAATTGCCCCAATTCCACTACCATACGAATTAACTGCACCATCAAATATCATCTGCCATGGAGATCCCCTCTCTGGTCCTTCAGTGGGTAATGACTCATCACAATCTTTTGCTTTCAAATACATAATGTCCTCATCAGGAAATTCAAATCTCATCGGTTGGTAATCATCAATTGGTTGTTCGGCAAGGTATTCTGACATAACACTCCCTTTAATGGCTTTCTGGGAAACGTACTAGATATCGTATTCTGTCAATACCATTTGCCATCTGGCAATCCTTCCAGAAAGTGCCTGCTTTTCAAAGATATATTTAATCAGATCCATCTTCGAAATTAGCATGGTTGTATGATTGAGCTTGTACTGTCTTAAACGTTTGGCCGCCCAAGCGAGTGCACAACACGTCTTTTCAAGCATGGAGTAGCGGGATTCACAATCTGTGAACTTTTTATTCAAGTAATAAATCGCATGCTCTTTCCTCCCTGTCTCGTCGTGTTGACCGAGGACACAACCCATACTATTCTCCAGAACCGTTAAATACATGATTAATGGTCTTCCAGCTACTGGGGGTATCAGTATCGGAGGCTCCTACAGGTATTCTTTTATTTTGTCGAATGCTCTTTGACAATTTTCGTTCCAGACCACCGCCTGATCTTTCTTTAACAACTTAAACATTGGTTCACACGTGGCCATTAGATGAGATATGAACCGAGTGATGTAGTTCAACCTCCCTAAGAAGCTATAGACCTCTTTTTCAGTCTTCGGTGCTGGCATTTCTTGAATAGCTCTTCTTTTTGTAGGATCTACCTCGATTCCTTTTCTGCTGACAATAAACCCCAATAGCTTTCCAGACCGAACTCCGAAAGTGCACTTATTTGGATTCAACCTCAATTTGAACTTCCTTAACCTCTCAAACAGCTTCAATAGATTGACCTAATATTCTTCCTCCGTCTGGGACTTCGCAATCATGTCATCAACATAAACCTCGATTTCATGATGAATCATATCATGAAACAAAGTCACCATTGCCCGCTGATAAGTTGCCCCTGCGTTTTTCAACCCAAACGGCATCACCTTATGCAAAATGTTCCCCACGGTGTAATGAATGTTGCCTTCTCCATGTCCTCTGGTGCCATTTTTATCTGATTATAACCGGAGAAGACATCCATGAAAGAAAACACTGAGAATTGAGCCGTATTGTCAACCAATACATCAATGTGGGGAAGCGGGAAATCATCTCTTGGGCTCGCCCTATTCAAGTCTCTATAATCAACGCACATTCGTACCTTACCATCCTTCTTAGGTACAGGTACAATGTTGGCGACTTATGGAGGGTAAGTTGTCACGGCTAAAAATCCAGCGTCCAACTGCTTTTGAACTTCTTCTTTGATTTTTACCGCCATGTCTGGTCTCGTCCTCCTAAGCTTCTACTTGACGGGTGGACATTCTTCCCGAAGTGGCAATCGATGAACCATAATGTCAGTATCAAGCCCGGGCATATCTTCGTAAGACCAAGCAAAGATGTCACTGTACTCTCGGAGCATCTCTATCAACCTTCGCTTGATGTCTTCTTGCAATGCGGCCCCTATCCTAACATTTCTAACAACCTCTTCAGAACCCAAGTTGACGATCTCAATCTCTTCTTCATGAGGCAGAATGACCTTTTCTTCTTGTCTTAAGAGTCTATCCAATTCCTCGGGAAAGTCTTCATCCTCATCAATCTCTTCTTCAGCTTGGAATACCGGGTTGTCAAAGTCGAAGCGAGTCATAGAAGATTCTTGGTCGGTGTCATCTGCAATGATATGAGACCTGCAATGAAAATGGTTAAGTGCTTCAAATGATATGCAAACAAACACATTGCCATTTTATTGTTAAAGATAAAACAAGAAAAACAGAGATCTCAAAATTTGAATGGAAAAACGCCCTTTGATTAATAGATGAAACAGTATTCAAACATAAACAAGACAAGCCCTGAAATAACAAACCAACTATGTTTCGGGTAGAACATAGGGTCGTACAATAATTGAAAAACAAAGTACTACTATTCATTGGTCACTTGGACAAATTCCTCGATGAACCAGTTGCATAGACGCTGTCCTGGCTGGCATGGCTTGATCCAAGCATCCATGTCGCAGTCATTGTCTCCAGCTTCATCATCTGAAATGTCGTTGAGCTGCTCGAAGAAGACACCTCCGCTGGTAAATCTGATTGGCCCTTTGAACTTCGGTGCACTCTATGAAGAGGATGGGTGGTACCCCAGGCCGAATTTTTCTTGCTTTTGAGGGATATCAATCACCTGCCCCCCATCCCTGGGCTGAGCCAGCTTGTACCACAGCCTGCGCTTCTTTGAAAGAAGACATATCCACCTCAGGCTCTTTTCTCACCACTGGCGCCTTATCCTTCAACTGAAAAGTTTCAAACGCTTGACACAGGGTCTCATGAATTTCCCCATCTACCTCAACATACTTGAAAAAAGATAGGTGACTAACCATGATGTCTTCTTCTCCATATACTGTCACAACACTACCACCGACCATATATTTCAACTTCTGATGCAGAGTCGATGTGACAGCCCCTGCTGAGTGGATCCATGGTCTGCCTAACAAACAGCTATAAGCAGGCTGAATGTCCATGATATAAAATACAGCGTCGAAAACTTCTGGGCCCACATGGATAGGCAAAGTTAGCTCACTGAAGACAGACCTCCGAGTACCATCGAAAGCACGTACAACCAAATCACTCGATGTACAGGTAATGCCCCTAGTATCCAACTTCATAAGTGCCTTCTTTGGCAGCACATTCAAAGATGACCCTGTGTCAACAAGGACATGAGACATAACCACTCCTCTACATTCAACAGAAATATGCAGCGCACAATTGTGGTTTCTGCCCCTGGGCGTTAAGTCTAGATCTGTGAATCCAAGGCCATTTCCTGCTCTTACATGCCCAACAACCCCTTCAAGCTGATTCACTGATATTTCCTGAGGCACAAAAGCGGTACTCAACACTTTCATCACTGCATTTCTGTGAGCTTCGGAACTCAATAACAGCGATAATATCGAAATCTTGGAAGGTGTCTGCTGTAAGTGCTCGACTATCTTGTAGTCGCTTTTGCATATCAGCCTCATGACCTCCTCCACATCATTCTCCAAAGATCCTTTTTCACCAGCCTGGGAGGTTTCTTCAATTACCATCTTACCCTTCCCTCTATCTGCTTTTTCAGCCACCGCTTCGGGCGGTGCAAAGACTCTGCCGCTTCGGGTAATTGGTGCTGCTCCCACAATATTCTTTGCAGACTCTACAGGAAAACTTTTCAAATCGATCTTCTGACCATTACAGTACACCTCAGCCCCATAGTTCCACGGGATGGCTTTGGTGCTTTCATAAGGCACAGGTCCTGCTTTGGTAATAGTGATTGTCGGTGGCGCTGAACTAGTTATAGTCTTATATGGGATTGAGATCGTAGCGACCTCATCCCTCTCTTCATTTACTTCCTCAACAGGTTTCTTTTCTGCAGTCCGCTCAAACTGCAGCGTCCCCTCGTCTATCATTCCTTGGATACACCTTCTCAGATCAACGCATCCCTCAGGATGACTTAATCAATCAACACAATCCTCATCGCAGCCTGGGAATACACCTCCTCCCAGCAACTTGTCTTTCACAAACTTCAATGGAGTTTTCAATTCATTCACATCCATTATCAAGTCTAAATCTTCCTCCACCACAATAGCACCAACCCTAGCCTGCCCATGGTTTGGCATGGGGTTTTGCACAATGTTATGTGCATCATGAGAAAAATTTATCGCTTTACTGTCAATGAGATCTTGCAGCTTGTGCTTAAAAGCCTTGCAATCGTCAATAGAGTGACCAGGCGCCCCAGAGTGAAATTCACAATGTGCATTTGCATCATAGCCAGGTGGGGGATCACCAGTTAAAGGAGCGAGAGTCCTTTTCTGAATTAATTGTAGCTGCAATAAAGTCTGAAGCACCTGAGAGTAGGGCATTGGTGGAGTGTCAAATACTCTATTCGGCCTGGCCCTATCAGGATACCTCCTATAACCCTGCTGACTTTGCTGTTGTGGTTTATACTGTCTTTGCTGTTGTTGTTGTTGTGGTCGTTGCTGCTGCGACACAGGAATAGTGACACTAGCCACTTGCTGTTGGCGATATTGGTTCTGGGGCTGACCCCTTCCTCTTCCTCTAGAATTTGTCACTGAACTGACATCACCTTCACGCTTCTTGTTTCCAAATATCTTTTTTCCTCCTCCTCCAGCTGAGGGTACCTCTCCCACCTAAATCTTTCCAAGCTTAATACCGTTCTCCACCCTTTCACCAGTGATAATCAAAATATGAGAAACTTCCGGACATACTGCTTATCAGTTTTTCATAATACACCCCTGGTAGAGTAGCAACGAACATGTCTACCAACTCCCTCTCTACCATTGGTGGTTGCACTCTAGCAGCAAGCTCTCTCCACCTCTGGGCGTATTCTTTAAAGCACTCGTTACTCTTTTGCGAGAGGTTCTGCAGTGGGACCCTGTTCGGTGCAAGGTCATTATTATATTGACAGTGCCTTACAAAAGCCTAGGCTAATTCCTTCAAGCTGCGGATGTTGGCGGGCTCCAGCCCCATGTACCACTCCAAAGATGGACCGGACATGCTATCCTGGAAAAAGTGCATCAGGAGTTTTTCATCATCCGTGTACGCGGACATCTTTCTATAGTCTGAGCGCAGGTGAACCCTCGGGCAAGTAGTGCCTTTGTACTTGTCGAAGTCGAGCACTTTGAACTTATGAGGCACTCTTAATCCTGGGATCAGCCCCAAGTTGGACATATCTAGTCCCATGGAATTCTGGCACTCCATAGATCGCATCGTTTCTTCAATCATTTGAATCCTTCTATCAGCCTCAGAAGGTCCTGCAGCATTCACAAACCTGGGAGTGAATATATCCTCCTGCTGATCCTCGTTCCATGTATGGTTCAAACTACCATGAATGCCTCCTATAGTATCAAAACCGAAGCCATTCCCATTTCCATTACCCCCATCAGCAAAGCCACCACGATTAAGACATGTTGTATTCCCAGCACCAGTAGTGTGTTCATCCCCTCCAGCGGTAGGGATGACTAAAGTTGGTATTGAATTGCCCCCTTGAGGGGTTTCAACCCGAATATGGTTATTAGCTATCCCTCCATGTAGTACCCCATCATCATCAACTCGTGCTATTAAAGGTTGTACCAAGGTTTGAAGTTGAGCCTGCCTAGTAGCAACTCCCTGAATCAAATCCATCAGCTGTGCAATGCGGTCCCTCATTTCTTGCATTTCCACTTGCATTTGATCCATTATCCTCCTCTGATTACCTCTAGTACCGTAGCGGTAGGTTGTCTGTTCTGCAATCCTGAAACACTAGTGGCACAAGAAACAAGATAAGGTTAATAGTTCTGATGCACCTGCAAATGCGAGAAACATGCTAAAATGCAGACATGTATTTATGAAAAACAGGGAAATTTCCCCCATGATTCTAGCTTCGGAATGACAACCAAGACAACGAAGAACCCCACAGACAAGCAATAGGATAAAAACTCCTCATACATAAACCAAAGCCCATAGTCAATGTATAAATAGCAAATGAGTACAAACAGAAAGGGACCTCAGCCAATAGGTCTGGTGATGGTCCACACAAAAGTCTACGCTACAGAAATACAAAGAAATCAAATCAAACTGGGTGGCGAGACTAGAAATCCTTCAACAACGCCTGTGTATCCGGATGGTCTGGCCTAGTGAGCAAACCACGTATGAGCAACTCCTGCTGACTGATAGTGGACTGAAGATCATCGACCGAGTCCTCCTTCCCAACAGCCTCCTCGAGCCTACGCCTCTTAGCACTAGCCTCCTCTCTATGCTCCTCCAAGGTTGCAAGCGCTTCATACAATTTGCAGTCACTATGTCTTCTGAGTGTAGCTTCCTTTGAGATCTCCTCATATTTAGCTTTGAGCTGGGCCTTCTGTTTGATGATATGCGCCTTCAACTGGTCTTCACGCTGCTTGCTAGTGGCCATAGCAGCGTTCCACTGAGCCTCAAACTTGGAAATCCGCAAATAGGCTTTACTCAACTCTTCCTTCTTCGTGGCCAGAACACCGTAGGTAGCATTCAAGTCTTTGCCTGTGCGTTCTCTATCTTTGGTCTCTTGAGTTAAGTCTGTCCCAACTTATTCACCAATTCAGTTTTCTTTTTCAAAGAATACTTTGCTTCATTTCTTTCACTTCTGATCTGAGCCATCTCTTCCTCTAACTCTTCGTTTGTCTTCTGCAACTCTTCTTTCTCACGACATACCTGATCATACCTTTGGATGTCCACTGTAGTAGGCTCCTCAACCACAGGTGGGCAAACAGGCTCCACTGGAGGATATGGCATCAAGAACTTCATGGCCCTCTGATGAATCCAAGCCACATAGGGGGCATAAGCCTGACTGTTGCTCTTCCCTAGTAATGCTTTGCCTCTCCTATGAATACTTCGCCAAGCACGCTCGAGTCTGATCAAATCATCACCCTCTAACAAACTTGTGAGGTACAGAGATTCATGTACCTCTTCCTCTTTTCGAGCGTCCCTAAGAGCATATCTGAATTGTCGTACCAACAGAGAAGGGTTGTAGTTAACACACCCCTTCCTTCTGACTAGGGGTACGTTAGAAAATCCGCCACAACTGTAAATAATGTCAACGCCAAGCAAATCCCTATCAAACCAAATAATATCCTTAGCAGTCAAACCCATCATCCTCTCAGACCATTCTGAGGTAGCAATAGTATCCACAAACTGGCCACTCTTAGGCATATGACTCATCAATCACCTATAAAGCAAAGGAACACAGCATGAGACGTTCTTTCCCCTTCGGTTTTCATTCTTGTGGTGCACAAAATGAAAAACGTCTCCTAAGAGTGTAGGGACCGGATTCCCTGAGGCTAACAGATAGAAGGCATCCACGTCCACAAAATCAAGCAAATTTGGAAACAAGACAATACCATAAATGCAAAGTGCCAAAATAGCACTAAACACGATCCAGCAACCATTCTTGGCGAACTTCTGAGCTTTCTCAACAAGAAACGGTAACAGAAAACCATAAGTTCCTTTTCTCTCAACTAGCTTCCCCTTTAACTCTACAACGTCCAACTGTAATATAGCAGCGAGGACAGCTAGGTCAGGCTCCGCATCTGTGTGGAAAAAATGCATCTGATCACGGATAGGCACCCCAAACATGTTAGAATACTCTTCCAAAGTAGGTGCTAAAACAAAATCCGGGAAGACAAAGCACCTCAACTGGACGTCGTAAAACTGCAAAAGAGTATAAATGCCACTGATCTCATAGGATGAGGGTTTGCAAACACATCTAGCCAACCTCCCATAATCATGTCTAAACTGCTCCATCACACTCGCTTCAGCCATAACAATCAAACTCCTCAAAGAACTGACGTCTGGGGTCAGAAACCTGTAAGCAACTGTCCCTTTTAAAGACTCCATGTCAAGAACGAAGAACAAGACCACTAGAATCAGGAGGGAAATATACACCTGCAATCATAAATACATGTTAATGAAGAGATGCAAATGAAAATGCAAATGCGAATGCAATGCAACAGAGGATCAAGCTTGTTGTGTTGTAGCTCGAGAAGAACCGGCGCTTCGCTCTAGTACTGATAAACCACTGACATAAGAACCCCTTGGTACCATGAACACAGGTTCACACTGTCAAGAACTGGGTAATCTGGAGGTCAGAGTTTCCTGCATAACCCACCCACTCACAGGTATGGACCTATCCACTGACAAGGTTTGGCATCCTATGCGTTCATCAGCGTCACATACTTTCAAGAAACGATGATACGATACCCAGAAGGTGTGGCATCATCATCTCTTGAAGCGGCCTCACTTAGCTGAATCCCAAATGATCGGTTCCCAGAGTCGATAACCCTCAAATCCAAATTCTAGTCGGATCCTAAGGATCGGAAAGGAACTCATCAAAGAGAATCTTGTCTAAGTGTGAATTTCGTAGGGAACTGTGTCTGCTAAGCAAACAGGTTCACCTACTAGTCTCCACTTCTAATACTAGGTTCATACTCAAGCCCAGGTCCGGCTTCTCACTCAATGGAACTCCCCTCCCCACAGCACAGCAAGTATGATACAATGCGGAAAATAAAATGCGGAAGTAAATAAACATAAAACACATATATACAAACACCCAAAAGAAAACACACAAGCGCTAGGATTGACTCGCATAGGGGATATTCCTTTCCCCAGCAGAGTCGCCAGCTGTCGCTACCGCGAAAAAAGAGGCCGGCAATGACTAATAGAGTCGCCACCTATCGTTATTTATCCCAAAGAGGGGAAAGGAAACGATCGGAAAAAACCTGACAAAAACGGGAAAAGACGAGGTCATCGCAACCAAGTCCTAGGTTCGGGAGTCGGTTATGCAAGGGGAAGGTATGAGCACCCCTCACGTCCGTCGTACTCGACGGGATCCACGCATGTGTTGTCTAGCTAAAAGGGTGTGTAAACTATCTACGCTAAAGGCTTATGGACAAAAAAGAAAGAAAAAAAACTGACTCGACAGAGCATCGCCGCTCTGTGCCTACGTACTCCCTCGTGCAATGGGAAAGTCAGAGTCAACGTAGTTCGCCTAACTACAGCTAAAGAGGGGGGGGGGGAGGTTGCTCCCCAAGACATCGCATCTTGTACCTACGTACTTTCGTCTGGTACGAAAGATCAGAGCAAATGTAGTTCGGGCTTACTGATCGCGACTTTCTATGTCTAACAAATCTAACTGCAAGTGCACAGTCTATCGCGTAGTAATAATAGATATCGATACCACAAGGACTCGTAATCAATCTAGTGTTATCGGGTGTTACGGTGTTTAGCTAGGTCGGTTTGGTTTCAAGTTGAATAATGGCAGAATAAATGCGTACCAAAGGGAACTAAGGTTTTTACTTAAGATATGAATTTATGAATCGATATGCAATAATTTTTTTCTTCGGGGATTTGACAACTTATTGACGTATTAAGTGTTTTCAAACTTAGTTTAAGAAGAAAATAGTGATTTAAAGACTTTTGTCTCACGATGGTTATTGACGCTAGTCGCAACTCTAAGGCGGAACGTATGCTGTCGCTATCCCGTTCGGGGTTGGAGTTACCTTTTGAAAATCTCTAAGTTCTAATCCTTTTTAAAGTGCTTTCGCTGTTTTTAAATCGAATGCCTAGTTTTTACTATCTGGTCTTAGCCTCAGCTGTCGCTTGTTGGTTCGTACCTTAATATGGTTTCCCACTGTCGTGGCAAAACCACCGTAAAGAGCTTCTCACTGTTGTGACAAAGATTTATTTAGAATTTTGATTAAAAACTAGAACCATAACTGAGTTTTTGAAAAGAGAAAGACTACACCAATTATTATCAAATTCCATCTGAATTATTATTACATATCGATTACGGTAATTTAGCTAGACATGGAAGTAGAAATGGTAATACATAAATAAAAACAGTAATTAATAACATGCATCATAATGAAAAACTGAAATTACGATTAAAATTGAAAACCTGTAAATATTCCAATTGGCCTTTGGGCAGATCCTCCACAATGTTGGCAGGATTCTGGTCTTGGTGCCAATTGATCGTACAAGGGAAATGGGAATTACAAAATATCAAAGAATGTAGAGAAGGAAAAGAGAAACAAATAAGAATAAAATAATGGAAAGGTTGCTCTGAAGATGAATTGGCAGCACTTCGTTGTCTTGAATGCGGCTCCCTTTTTCAGGTCCCAACCTCTTCCTTTTATAGAGGGAGAGTATCTAATGGTTATTCCTTCAGGAAGTGGGTTTGAGGCAGAAAAATAGGAGTTAGTGGCCACACTTTTGGTCTTTGAGGGGAGAAATTTGCACGTGACTTCATTCTGCAAATTCTGGCTGCATGACGATCGTCATGGAGGTGTGACTGTCGTCACACGCATGACGGTCGTAACAGCTATGTGACAGTCGTCACATCAGTCAAGCTCGTTTCTGCTGGTTTTCACTTGGTTTTTCATCCATTTTTCACTTGTTTTTGCTCCTTTTCTTCATATTGTTTTGCTTGGACATGTTCTTCGAAAACCTGCATAATACTTAGACAAATAACGTGGAATGCCCCGAATTCGGAGTGAAACCGGTCAAATATTAGTTAAAACACATGTCATTTTATAGATATATTTTCGCGTTATCACTTACGAGAACACATGCTGTTCAAAAGTTTTACCCGAGTAGGGTTAACAGACAGTTCTAGCAGTTGGTGTATGCAGCTCGACCATTGGAGACTTAGGCGTTACCGTTTGCGATAGGACTGAAAGTTAACAACACTCTTGTTTATGAAAATAGTTTCCTGATTAAGACCCCAAGGGGTGAAAAAGAGTTTGAGCTGTTTTTGTGTTTTTTAAGGAAGAAGTGTTTTGAATTAGAGTGTTCATAATGTATGTTGTAACAAAGTCTAAAACCTAGGATCGAATGCGTTCATTACTTTAGGTAGGCTTCAAGTTCCTCCTAAGGAGGGACCAAGCAACCTTAAGTAGTATTCCAAGGTCATTGGAAAGAATAGGGATGATAAGAAGAGATTTAAAAAGTTAAAACAAAACATCGTAAGCAAATGCAAACAAAAACATAAAAAAAAATGCAAGCAAACATCACTTATGGAAACACAATATGCAAACATGCAAGTATAAGACCAAATGAACAACTTATGCATAAGGTAAAGACCTATGAATTAGCACACAATACCTATAACAAGCCCCTAACATGAAACAATTAGAATTAGATTCATCAATAATGCACAACCAAGCTTTTGGAAGCAAAACAAAACAAGTACACCAGCAAAGATGCATAAACATGAAGCAACTTGCAAAATACATGAAAAATAAGAAAATACATCTAAAAATTCCAAATAAAATCTCAGAAGACCCCCAAGATATTAGGAACCAGGGATAAAAAGGGGAGATTGAAAATCAAATGGGAAGTGCCTCAACAGAAGGTAAACACCAAGAGTGTCCCAAAATAAGGAAGAAATGAAGAGGGAACAAAAACAATTCAAACCACATGGAAAAAGCACTTAAAAAATCATGTAAAAAATACCCAGGGATCAATTAACATGTTAAGACAATGCTCAAAAAAATTAGAAGTTAAATCCATACCATGAGCAAGAAATAAAATCAACAAGACAACACATATTTTTCACATCAATAAATGACTATTTAAAAGGAAAATATGAAAATAAATGGAAAATGCATCAAAAAAAGAAATTAAAAATGCACAAAATTAAAAGACATGTTAAAGTATGTTTATGATTTTTTTCAGAATTTATAGACATTTTTTGATATTTTTCACGAATTTTTAAAGAACAAACAAATAAAAGAAACAAAAAGAGAAAATAAAAATGCAGAAAAAGACACAACCATCTGATCTGTATACTAGTAAAAGGATCCAAGGCACCAGAATGTGCCACCTCAATTAATGAATTGGGGTATTAATTGTGTGCGAACAAAAGAAAAGAGGAACACATAGGTCTTATTTCCATGTGTGAGATCAAAATGGACCGATCGGACGAGTAAGGTTGCGCCACGCCAGCATCGTCTCCTCCAAAAGAGCTCCGGCCGAACCAGCTCGCCGGAATCCACTCCGGTCATCCCCTCCAAGTGCTCCGGCCGCCGCGATTCATTCCCCCCGCCGTGGTCTCGTCATTTTTCCACCATTTCTTACAAACTTTAGATGAAAATTCATCTACTCTCCGAGAGGAACAAGAATCCAACCTCTAATTTCACTAATTCTCAACAACCACTCCATAAATCAAACAACAAGCAAACATGCCAAAAAATAAAGTTCACCAAAACTCAAAATAAAAGGTCCGAACATCATCTACATGTTACAAGGAGTAAGAATCCATGAAAATTAAAGCAAAACAACACCAAAATCCATCAAAAAGATACAACACAAATTTGAGCTCAAAAAAATAAATGTCATAAACACAAACAACAATGACCCAGAAATGATCTATGTAACTCAAAGGTTCAAATACAACAAAAATGGTGAAAAATCATGGAGTATTGAGAGTGTAAAGTTGAAATAAAGTTTACCTAGTGGAGTGCCTTCACTGGGCCTTGAAATGGTGATGAAGCTTAATGAAAAACGTCCAGAATCACTCCATGAACTTCAATTGAGGTGTTTGAAAGCTTGATTTGGCTTGAAAATGGTTGAATCTGAGAATTGGATTTTGAGTTTTTCACCACTTTTTGAAAACGTGAAATGGTTGTTCATGCAATAAAATGACCTAAATCTGCCTCAAATTTCATCTAGAATACTTATATGATGGGTTTGTGAACAAATGGGGGCTTTAATTCAAGCAAAATAGCCCATTTTGAAAATTCACATTTCACCACTTTTTGAAAATACCACGCACGTTTTTACCACTACACCAGCTAGTTTTTTTGATCCAAATCCACTACAAATTAGTTGTGTTGATTAAAGGAATGAGATTGGAGGTTTAATTTTGATCCTATGGTTGATTTCCATTTTGTTACTTCAAGAGGAAGAAACCATGAAAATGGCCCATTTTGAGACTTCAAACTTCCAATGTGAAGATGACAATGTCTTTGAAATGTTATTTGCAATCAAAAAATGCACAAACGTCCCTTGAAAAAGTTTAAAATCCATTAATTCTCAATTTCTCAATTTAAGCCTCCTTTATGAAAAATTCCAACCCCAAATTCTCAATCCAAGCCCCCACCATGACAAGAGATGATTTGGTAGTGCAAATGGCCCCATTTGAAGTAAGTTTCATGTTGAAAAGATTTCCATTTGAAGTGTGAAAGTTGGTGAAATGGACCTATAATTTTATGACCTGTAATCTTACTTTCCCAAAATACCCCTGACTTGTAAACCTCATAGCTTGAGTTCCACAAGTCAGATGAAAGACTTCTAATACAATTTGGAAAGCTAAGATCAAGACCTACAACTTTCATGTTTACCAAAAGTTGAGAAGAAACACCCTTCTAGGTCAAAACTGGCTTGGAAGTTGGTTGACTTTTGTTGACCAAAATCACATACCTCAAATGACCTGTAACTTGTCCGGATCATAACTTGAGTTCTATAAATCCAATCGAGGACTTCTAGTACTCAAATTAAAGCTAAGAACATGCTATACAAGTTCCATGTTGGCCAAAAAGTGAGATGAGACTTGTATCTGAAGGTAGGTGGTCTTAAAGTCAAGCACTAAATAGGGGATTTTACCCTGGGAACCCTAATTTAGTAACTTCTCACACTCTTAACCCTTGATGAATTGAATTTGAAGTGATGTCTCATATGTCTTAGCACAACATCCCATGACCATAGAGACTTTGAATTGAGTTTCTATCTTCTTCAATTGCACAGTCGATTGAGGATTTACTAGATGAAAACCCTAACTGCAATACTTTCAACCGTGGCTTGTTCCACATCAGACAACAACTTGCATCAGCTTCACAATGACCCTCAAGGCCCTCAATAAGCTTTCTTTACATCTCATACCCATAATCATGCATTCACGAACCTCTGATGCTCTTCGGTTGGCCTCCAAGTTAGGAGTTGTCCCACACACATCCATCTGTCTTTTCACAAGGCCTTGACCATTCTGAGATGTCCTGATGACCATTCAAGCTTGTGTAGCAACCCCTGCTTAGGCTGAAACCTCTGAGAAGATTCCTCTTGAGGTGCACAAACTTTTGATCCCCTGTTCCATGAAAAATGCTATGCAATGCAAATGCTAGAACAAAATGAAATGAAATGAAACATAAACCAAGTTAAGAAAAGGTTGAGCAAATTTTGGGGTGCAACATATACCATACATTTCAACAGTCTAGTACCAACATGATCATATCTCCCGAATGACAGTCAGACACAAACAGTTAGTAGCAGCCTTAACAAAATCCAAATCAATAACTAAACTAGACAACACAACTATGACCATCAACATGACAGAGTTCAAATCAGTCAACAACTAAACCAAACAGCCCTAATGAAAGATTCTAGTGTACAAACCACATCTTGGAAGCACAAAACAATAGTTTAAAACATCATAGAGGCAAACTTAGCATGACAGTGTCAAGCATCAACCTCACTCAAAGTGTACCTCTCATGGAAACAGCTTGCAAAAATCAACATAACAAGGTTGTACATTCAATAACCACAAACTTGTCATCACAGTAACAAATCAACACTTCAAATGAAAGTTAACAAACCATGAACACCAATAGAAACTCAAACATGTTTTAATGATACTTATGCATACAAAATAGAGAGTTTAGAGATACCTACCTCTTGTAGACTCCTCACAACAAGGTAGCAGCAAGATATCCCTCCCTCCTTTGAGCAAGCTTTGAAGTTTCTTTTGCAAACAATAGTTGGTTTTTATTTTTGAAAACAGTTTGAGAAAAGTGTTAACAACCCCCCTTTTTTTGCAAGCAGTAGCAAGAGCAATATATTCCCTCCTCCTTTGAGCTTTCTTCGTTTTCCAATAACAAGTGACTCTTTAGGACAGTTTGAGCAAACAAGCTTCCAACTGTTTTTTGAAGTTTTAGACAGTTGAAAGAACCAAAAGGGAAGGTGTTCAAGGTGTCAAAGGGGTCCAAGTTATTCTAGGCAGTGAGTTTTATCACATTGTGCAGAAAAGTCAAACTAATGAGTGTGAGAAGTTGACTTTTGGTTTGGTGGTGCTTTTGATCAAGATAATGGTTAGAACACATCCTAATGATGATTTGGAAGTTGTGTGGATGATTTTTAGGGTGATTGGATGATTGGAGAAGGTGTTGGTATGAAATTTGCACAAGGCAGTTTTTGTGGTTTTTTGGAGGGGTTCAAAACTCAAATTCTAGTTTCTCTTGCAACAGTGGTGCCTAGGGTTTCCTCAAGCTTCTCTTTAGCTTAAATATGAAGTGAGAAAGAGGTTTGAGGGGGTTTTACTGTGGTGAAAAATGAAGGGGCAGATTTGCATTTTTCATGAAATTTTGAATTAAGGGTGGATTAAAGAGATGGTACAGCAGCTGCTGCTAGAGTTATGCAGTAGTTGGACAAAGAGTAGTTGCTTTTGTGTCTTCTAGAAACATAATGGAGAGAGGGATTGTGTTGTGACAGCTTTGGTCTTTCTTGTTTTTGGTAAGAATTTCAAAAATGAACAAAAAGGTACATGCTTGTGTTGGTTCATTTTGGGAAATGTTTGGTGTGCTCCAAGGCCAATATCATGTGCATGGGATTTTGATTCAATATGCTGCATGACAGAAATAGAAGGTTATGCCAAAATGTTTTGTAACACATGCATTGAAAATATGTTCAAACCACCAACTTTGAGCAATGATAACTTGATGCATAAAACTCATTTTGCCCTAAACTTGAGCTATAAGCAAAGAGGGCATGGCAAGGATCAATTTTCATGTTGAAATCATCTTGATATGAGGATTGGAAGACCATGAAAAATGATGTTGAAAATCATGCCATGCAAGCTGTCCATAAATTACTTAGAAAAAATTCTAAGTTATGGATTTAGGCTTATTTTTCCTCAACTTTGTACATCCATAACTTGAGCTTCACAAATCATACGGAGGACTTCTAGGACTTTTTGGAAAGCTTGGAACATGATCTATAACTTTAATTTAGGAAAACGTTCCATTAGACCTCAAAAACATGATGGAATTTGGCTTGCAAAGTGGGTCCAAAAATCTGTCTGAACTTGCCAATTTTGAAGTCATTGAAATCCCCAACTTTAAATGATCATAACTTGAGCTCCAAGCATCATATGGTTATGAATTGGTACTCAAAAGAAATCTTGAAATGCAAGGAACAAGTTTGATGTTGGTCAAAGGTTCATTTGAAACCTTGATCATGTAGAAAAATAGCCTTGAAGATGGCTTGTTCAACCATAAAACTTTCCAAAAATAGAAGGTGTCTAAAACCTTAATCTCTCAAAATGGCAACTTTAAACATTTCTTGATTTTTCATGATTCCTCTGACATTTCTTAATCAAATTCCATCCATTGGTTATATTGAACTTGAGGAAAATGATTTTGACCTCAATAAGTCAGGAGCTGACTTTTTCACTACAAAGTTGACTTTTCCCCTAAATCTCATGATTTTCAATTGACTGATCAATTGAAGCTCTTCTGATTAAAATTGATGATCAATATCCCATCCCCAAACACCTTAGGACATATAGAAGACCATGGAAACAAGTCTTGCTCCAAAAAACAAATTTATCCTGATTAAAAATGAAAGCCTAATTTCTTCCTTTCTACCTAGGTATTGTGCAGATGAACTGAGTGTCCATTCCAATTCCATAATGACCTCTGAGAAACTCAACAAACTTCTACCTCATTCCTCTACCAATGATGAAACCTCATGTACCCTATAAAATCCTCTGATGGTTCTTTGATAATGAGTTGTGGCACACCTCTCCTCTCTAGGAGCTCTGATAATTTCATGACAATAGCACCCACTTGATGACTTGTACCCATAACCTTGCTTGAGCTTGAAGCCAATAAAAGGCTCTCTTCTTAGATGGAACACACACAATAACTTAATCCCCCATAAGGACTATGTTATGTGTCGCTACTGTGAAAAAAGGTGTCGACTGTTGCAGTGAGAATCGTGATACCAAGCTATTGATTAACTTGAATCTTTAATTCTTAAATTCACAACCGGACTTTAATTTATCCAAAGGAATGGTCTAAAGAAAGAAAAACCCTTTTTTCAATGTAACAAAAACGCTAAGAGATTCGGGGATCGGGGGTTGGTTATGCATAGGGTAGGTATTTCACATCCTAAACATCTGTAGTACTCTACAGGAACCTTTTGTTTGTTTGCATGCTAATTTTGTTAAGTGTTTTCTATGGATTGGGATTGGGTAAAGGGTGTAGGTAAAGACCTAAAGATAATTTTTAGGTTTGCTCGCAAAGACATCGCGTCCTCTGCCTACGTATCCTAACTAGGATAGAATCGGAGCAATCGTAGTTCACCTCACTAAGGTTGAAGAACACTTGATTATGATCAAGGTTCAAAGGGGAACAAACATATACATGCTTGTGTAGAGTTTCACAAAACTCTCTAGATCTATGTTGAACTCTCAAGAAAGGGAAATAAGTAATCATTGTTATGATTCTGACATAGAGTTTACAAACTCTATCCTAGGGTTCTAGTTGAAGAACACTCCTAGTGAAGGTGGGTTTTTTAGACTTAAAGCAAAGTCCAAGGTTTATACTAATGTTCAAGATGACTTCACAAAGTCAAGGAAGGGTAATGAGCTATCCAATGACACAAGGGTCAAGGTAGAAACTTTTCCTTTGGAAGGAGAGAGAGAGAGAGAGAGAGAGAGAGAGAGAGAGAGAGAGAGAGAGAGAGAGAGAGAGAGAGAGAGAGAGAGAGAGAGAGAGAGAGAGAGAGAGAGAGAGAGAGAGAGAGGCAACTTGGATGAGAACTAGAATGTTCCATCACTTGGGGGAAGAAGTACTTAATAAAGCAAGATGAAATAAGATTTAAGACAAGTAAGCATGCATATTACAATAAGAAGATACTTTAAATGATATCGAGGGTTACAACCAATAAATCATCTTAACAAAGATTGAGGGCTCATCTTGACAAAGATTGGAATATGATGAAGGTTATTACTATATAAGCAAATCACAATTTGAAGATGGGCAAGTCACAAATTCAAAACATAGCAAATATAACAACAATGCATAGATGATAATCAAACACCGCTAACTCAGTTTAAACCTCATAATTTAGGAGGGGACATGGAAATGAAATCACTTAACCAAGTAAAGATGATGAAAGTAGAAAGATAACAACCAACAAAAGAATATGTCATAAGTGAAAGTGTATGGACGACAATCAAGGCAAGTAATCAAGTAAGAAACGCATCGACGGATCGCGCCTTAAAGTAAACACAGGTAAAAGGGATCTTTTATGGTAACAACCAAATAAGAAAATCCTAATATGTTTACTAACATAAAAGAAATAAGAATGAATAAATATCTTAACACAAATGATCATGGTGAGAAAGAAATTTATCTGCATACGGGAGATAACGATCTCGATACAAAGGCAACTTGCAAGCAACCAAAAGGCATGAAAATTTGAACAAACATGGAATTAAAAAATATCACATGAAAGTAGACATCAAGACAAACACAATGCAAAAAGAATGGGTTCAAAATGATTAAAAATGAGTGAGTTATGAATTTTCAAAGATTGGATGCAAAATTGCAAAAATAAATAAAAGGGTTGCCCTCCTCAGGGGTCGAACCCAGGTCATGCAGGTACAAGGCGTGTTTTAGGCATATGGTCTTACCACTGGGGTGGCTATACATCCGTGTATTTAGCCACCCCCATTAGTATATATGGCGCGCCTGGCAAAATTTCTAGGCAAGCATGAAAGAGCAAAACAAGGCAAATTACAAGAAATGCATTTTGATGCGTAACTCACTCGATACTCAACCAATTGGGGTGAAATTTTAATCAAAATTGCATAGAATCAAATGAGGAAGATGATGGTGCAGTTGGTTTTTTTCAGATGATGCACATATTTTAAAACTCGATGGAACATGCAATTGAATACTTTGATATGCACTTTGGAACTCAATACAAAGACCAACTGTTATTACAACCAAATGAGGGCCTGGACGTGTTACAAATGAGGCATCTAGTGAATTCCAACCATTAGTTTGGGTCAAAACACATCAGAGTGAATAATGGCCCGGTAATTGCAAGGGTTATGCTTGAAATTCATTTCAATGCTTAGTTCAAGTGTTGAATTATTTTCAGATCAAACCAGATATACACACACACTAAAAATATGATGATGGATGAAGTTAAGCAAAAATTTAGTTAAAAAATAACCTGTATTGAAAAGTTTCCTTTAATTTGCAAAATTGGCAAGTTTGATGCATGAGGAGGTACAACAGATGCAAATAAATCAAGTTACAACTACATACAAACTCCAAATATGCAAAAGATCCAGTCTTTAAAAAGAAATGAATCAAAAGACAAAGTGAAAAGATCTTGGCACATGAGCTACTATGATTTGAACATGTCTAAATAAGATAACCAAAACATCAAGTCAAACCAAACTTAACCATGCCAAGGATTACAACCAAATCCTAATAACCTAAATGACCAACTATCAACCTGAGGATTTGAAAGGGAGTATTGCTAAGTCACTGTCATGGTCCAAAACATGACTGCCAAGTTTGTAAATATGGCTAAAGTGGCCACTTGATGATAATAGAGGTTGACAAACCTCTAAGCAAAAAAATGATGGAAACAGGTGTACTAAAGGGTTTATAATAGCTTGACAAAGTTGGTAATACACAAAACAAAATGGACATGCCCACCTAAAAACAAAAACCTCAAACCAGAACTAAATAACCCTATGCATTAGCTTAAATACAAGGCCAAGGATAACAACAACATCAGAATCACGAGTTCAAACCTGACTCAAACATGGCAGCATTTATGACATAAACCCTTATTATAAACCAAAGACAAATTGCTATTCTGAGCAGAAAAGAGATTGACAAATTTCTGAATAAAAGGTCAATGAGCATAGTAGCAAATTAAAGGGGGCAATCAAGTCTGAAATTTCAAAAATTCAAAACAGGCCCAAGTCAACCCTTTCCTCATCAGAATGCACCAGCAGAGAATCCCATGAAACCTGTTATCCTAAGATAACAACCCCTACTCTAAGAAAGGGCTATATCATAATGTGTGCTTATTCAACAGCAGCCCTAGACAAAAGTTGACAAACTTTTCTCAAGAATAAATCCCAACAGAATTATGGCCAACAGCTTATGACAAGGCACTAACACAACATTTAATCACACAAAGCATTTTGTTTATAACAGTAAGAAAAAGCAAAGACTTGACATGAGGAGAAGGTTGGATGATGGCCATAGTTGCTTATGAACAGTCCTATGTACATTATGCTAAAAAGCTATATTAAACCAAATGTGTACCAAGTGGAAGTTCAACAAACAATGAACATGCCAGCTACATCCAAACCCACTAAGATTGACATGTTATTGCAAACATTACTTCAAAAAAACAAAGCTGTTGGGAAAGAGGAACAGGTTTTAGAGATGCAACATAATATGTATGACTTGACTGCTAGTCCAAAGCATGAATTGAAACAAACACACAATAGGTTGATGCATCTCACATTAGTCATGGCTAGAAAATCAACTCACATTTTAACAACATACATAATGAATAATGCTTTCACAACAGACCTTCAAAACCAACTAAACTGGAATGAACAGAAACCAACATACCAAACAGTATGCCTAAAATGACCAGCTGTGACAAGTTAAGCTCTTGGTATTCCAATCCCTGGATTCCACTCATGGCTCCAACAAATGCATGACAGCAACAGCTCAAAAGGTTTCAAAGCAAAAAAAAAACATGATTTAAGGAAAAAAACATGATCAAAGAAAAATAGGATCAAGAGAAACTGTTTTGGTTTGTCAACAAGCCTTGATATTGCAATATTCAAGGAAAAAGACCAAAAGTCTAAATGTCTTGCCTTGCTATCAGTTTTCAAACTTAATGTAAGCAGAAGTGGAACAGACCAATGGGTACTTGGCAACCAAACTCTAGTCTGAACCTTAATGAACCAATGACAGCACAATAAAAACATAAATGGATCAGACCTCACAACATGACAGAAAGTATGTTCTGGTATTTCAATCAATGAACTTGATGAATTCCAATTACCCTTCTGTCAGCAACTCAAAGATAGCAAGAAGAAAAACAAGAAAACTCAATGTAAGAACAAAATTGCAAAGGTTTTTATTGATAATTTGAAATCAACACAAGCTCAGGATGCACCAATCCAACAACTTGTTCAAATGTACATGAGAGGACAAAATACCACTAAACCAGCTATAGACATGCATAACATAGTTTGGTAACAAAAGACCAGCACTGGTAGCTTCAAACAGAAATGTGTCATGCAGTAATGAACTCATCATAATAATGCTAAACATACATAGGAAAAAGGTGGCAGCAGGTATTCACAAACCTCATGACAGAGCCAATCTTGGTTACCTACCAACCTTGAATACTGACAGAATAACTTTGCTTTTAAAAATAGTCATAAAAAAGCAAAGATAGACTCAAGTTTTAGTATGGAAAAACAACTTAGGACAGTGATGGATCATGAGTTTACAAACTCAAGATGATTTCTAATAGAAACAAGACATAACAATGCTTATTCACAATATATCACAAATTTCATCAAATTTGTATTTTTAGCAAGGGGTCATAATCAAACAAATATCTTTAAATCCTAACAATCTGCTTGCAATTTAACAGGAGTATGATATAGACTTGTTATGACAACAATCAAGTTAATGCTTTGTATAACAGTTAACAAACTTCAAGCTACTATTCATAAGTTTCAGTTAACAAACAACTATGAACTTACAACACTCAATCATTTTGACAGCACAATGAGAAATTAGCATGACAATGGCTAAACCACCTAAACAAAGCATGATTCACTTGATATTATATTTTCATGACAGCAAGCATGTGCCAAGCACAAAACAGCAGCTCAACAAACACCATAGAGGTAAACTTTGGATTGCACAGTTAAACATCAAACTTAAACCACATTTTTCATGATGGCTACAACTTTAACAATATGCATAAATAACATTTAATCATGAGGAAAAGGTGTTGACAAACACATACTTAAAACAGCAGCTGAAACTCAAAGAAACAAATGTTTATGGTACATGTGAATAAATGCAAACATGATCAATTTTGTAGTTGACAGTTTTAATGATGCATATTATACATGAAAGAAAACAAAAGTTAGAGGTCACCAACCTCTTGTAGACTCCCAAATATCAGCTATCAGTCCAGACAGAAAACCAGAGATCCTTTTAGAGCAACTTGGTGAAACTTGTTTCCTTTTGAAGAAATAACCAAAGCTTGATGACAGTTTGAATAAACTCACTTTCAGCTATGATTTGTGATAAAGAACAGCTATGATATCATGGATATGGTGTGTTTAGAGTGTTAAGTTGGTGAGAGTGAATGCAAGTAGTGGTTTGGTGTGAAAAGTGCTTAAAAGTCAAACTACTGTAGTGTGAAGTTTGAATTTCTGATTCATGGAGTTTTTGGTGAATGTGATGATTGAAACAACTCTAAATAGTTATTTTGAGGTTGTGTATATGGTTTTAGTGAGGTTTGAATGGTTGGAATTGAAGCTGGTATGGAATTTGCACAAAGGCAATTTTGGTGGTTTTGGAGGGTTTCTTCACTTTTAAGCAAAGAGAGGAAGGAGATGAGAGAGTTGTGTTCTTTGGTGTTTCGAGCTGCTCTGGTGTACCTAACATCAATGAGAGTGCCTCTATTTATAGTGAAAGTGAACATGAGGGCAGATTTGAATTTTCCACATTTTGGAGGGAGTTTATGAAGTTTTGAAGTGAATCTTCCAAAATCTTTGTGGCAGCCTCTTCCCATCAACTCCTTGGCTCAAGGCAATCAAAACCAGATGATATGAGAGGGATGAGGTGTCTGGAGAGAGATATGAAGGTAGGGGGCTGTTGCTGCCATCATGTTGGAGAAAAGTTTCTCTTTCCTCCTTTAAAAATGATTATTTTATTTGCAACTTACTATCCACTTTCTTGGCTCATCATTTCAACCTCTCTTCTGGTTTTATCTCCATCTAAGCCTCTTATTATCAGCTTGCAACATGATCCGAGGGTTTAGAATGGTTAATGTTATGAAAATCTAATTTTGAGAAGTTTGGCCAAAGTAATTTCAAGTGTCACAGGCCCAACTTCCATGTACCATAACTCTTAGCTCACAAATCCTCTTGAGGAGTTCTTGTACTTTTTAGAAAGCCCTCATGTAGCTCTACAACTTTCATGTTTATCAAAAATTCCAATTCTATGTGCATCTTGGTTGAAAAACCCCTTGAAGTTGACTGAAAAATATGATTTGTATGGCCAGAACTTGTGAAATTTCACTAAGTCCTTTACTCTTGAAAAATGATCTTTGCTATAACTCTCATTCCATGCATTTTTTGAATGTGGACCACTGTGGGACTTTTGTAGGGTTTGCCAAGACCTTTCAAACAAGCTTAGAACCACTTCAATTGGATGTGTGGTTGAGGAGTTATGGTCTTGCCCCTTTCGAAACCCTAATTCCCGATTTTTGCAATTACTTATCAATCCTTGATCCAATGGTCATGAAATTTTATGGGGAGATGTAATATGATATAACGAACATTTTTCGTTCACACCTTGAAGTCAAATTCCTTATTGTCGGAGAGTTGACTTTTCGGTCAACTTTTTGATCGATCGGTGTCTACCGAGTCGCCCATTGGTGATCCAGACATCCTGAGGACTTGAAACTCTTTGGATGGACTTTAATAAGCCATAGGAACATAATGGACCTTGATCCCACCATTGAAATACTCTTTTAATCAAAAGTCAAACTACAGTTGACTTTTTCTAGTCGAAAACCCTAATCGGGTGTCTCAAATTGCACTGTTCTCAATCCCCGGGTGACCACCTGAAATTTCACACATTCTTGGTCCAATGTATCATCCTTGATCTTGTTGGAAGTTGGATCAATCCAAAACACTGATTGATCAAACCCTCGATGTTTCGATTTTGACGGTACGAAACCCTATTTCACCTGCATCTTAACAAAGATAAACTGCAAATGGGTTAAGGTTAGTTAATCAAGCAAATATGATCCTACAATGATGATGAGGATCTAAGGGGTCAAAATTTAGGGTGCAACACCGACAATGACAGAAGAGTCACCACCGTTCTTTATTTATCCCAACGAGGGAAAGGAAACGAGCAGAGAAAACCTGAAGAAACGGGATAAGATTGGTCATCGCAACCAAATCTCGAGTTCGAGAGTCGGTTACGCAAGGGGAAGGTATTAGCACCCCTGAAGTTCATCATACTCGACGGGATCCACGCTTGTCTGTCTATCTTAAAAGGGTGATTGAAACTATCTACGCTAAAGCTCTGGGACAAATGAAAAGAAAAAGGACTCGACAGAGCATTGCCGCTATGGGCCTACGTATTCCCTCGTGCAATGGGAAAGTCAGAGTCAACGTAGTTCGGCTAACTATGGTTGAAAGGTGGGGAAAGGTTACTCACCAAGACATCGCGTCTTGTGCATATGTATTCTCATCTAGTATGAGAAATCAGAGCAAACGTAGTTCGGGAAACTAAGAACACCAGTTTATTCATCTGTTTTATTCGAGTAAGGTTAAACTATCGTTCTAGCAGTTAGGGACGACGCCTGTTTGCGGTAGAACCGAAGCTTAACAGGACTCTATCTGAAAATATTTTCCTTGTTAAATGAGCCCCAAAGGCAAAATGGTTTGACAGTTTATTTTGGTCTTTTATTAGAGAAGTGTTTTTGGATGAATGTTTGTAATTCATATTGCACTAAAGACTATGACCTAGGAGCGAATGCATCGCATATCGTCCGAAGGACATATGTTAACACTCTAAATAATTGAGAGGAAACCACCCAATCATCATTTCCTAGGTACTTAAGGCTCGTAACGCACAATACTCATTAGCCTTTATTAGGTATTTTGAAGTTGTTTTGAGATGAGAAAGAGAAGGGACACAACTAAGGGGAACTAGACTCAAACCCTAGAGTTGTCATGCAAAGTGTACTTATAGTTTGGATTGAAAAGGGAACTACATATTGTTCTCATGCATGGATTAAAACCTAGTGTCTATCATCACTTTCCTTAATCAAGGAAGTGAGAATTCCTAAGGGATCATGGTAATGAAGAGAAAAGAAGCAACATACAATACTTGAATTGAAATGTGAATGTGAACGAATGCACATGCAATGCAACACACAAGCAAAGGGAGGACACCTCAACCTTTAATACAAACAAGCGCACAAAAGGGAAAATAAAACACAAGCAAAGGGAGGAAATTGCGTGGGGTGAAAACCTCCACAAGCTCATCTCTACCTTTAAATGCAAGTAGGAAATGAAAGGATCCGAGAAAGAAAAAGCTTACAACATGCCTATCTCTACCCTAATGCCCAAAATCACACAACTTGAAGAGGAAGAAGGAAATAGTTTGATAAGATGATGGGAGGCAAAGTGAGAACCAAGGGAACTCACTAGGGCACTCAACCAAACATACCCCATTCAATGTGCAAGCACAACACATAAGTAGTCCTCAAAGGTTCAACTACTTATGGCATTCTCTAAGTTCTTCCAAAGGAGGAACTAGGCTTCCACAAATAGGATCCTTAGGTCCTAGAACAGAGGGAGATGAAAGAGAATAGTGTACATAAAGAATTTGAAAAGAAATGAACAAAAATTCAAAGGAATCATGTTAAGTAAGTGTAAACATTCACATACATGCACATATGGAACCCTAAAAGGAAATCCTAAAAGAAGCCAAACTTAAACAAGTTATGAACATGATTAGAGCCTAAAATTTAACATAAAAACCCCTTATTATATCTACAATATGGATATGCAAAGTTTATATCCTCAAACGTTGCACAAAATCCAAATAGGAGTCAAACTAGTTCAAGTGTTAGGGTGGAAACCATACAAGGGTAGGCTAGAATGTAAAATGCACTAAAAATAGTAAACTAGTCCTAAAAATTCCAAATTAAATCCTATAGAACCCATATGGTATTGGGAACCAGGGGTCCAAACTATGGGGAAAATATCTAATCCTAACTAGGCAAACAGAGAGGAAAGTTCTAGAGGTGTCCTAAAAACTAGTACAAAGAGAGGGTCCTAAAGGTTCAATACAAAACCTAATCAAATGGTACTAAAAACAGAGGGAAAAAATGTACAAACTCCATCTAACATGTTATGAATATGCATAAGAAAAATCAAACATTTATGTGAAATTTTCATCAAGAAATAAAATCCTAAACAAAAGATATGCATTTTTCAATTCATAAGAATACCTCAAAATGAAAGTTCAAGATTTAATTGAAAAAATGACTTAAAAAATAATCCAAAAAATTTTAAAATCAATCAACATGATAAACTACCTAAATATATTTTTCTATGATTTTTTAGAGGTATTTAAGTATTTTTCATGAATTAAATTTGCAACTGCATTAAAAATGAAAAAGAAAGAAAAATAAATAAAATTGGAAAAACGTTGGTATGAATAGCAAGAAAATCAAGTTGCTTTTATGGGTTGCGCTTCAGAGGAGGTGTGAAAATGAATTAAGGCCCAAATCCAATTGAGAATCTGAACTAATCTAAACACACCTTTTCACTAAAGATTAGTCAACTAGGCTCAGGCTTAATCGTGGCCGTCCATTTTAAAACTAGTCAACATGGACCAATGGCCAACAGGCTGACACGCGAGCTCTGGACTGGTTTTGTACATGCCGGAGAAGATGAACCCTGTGGTGGTTCCGGTTGTCTCCTCCGGCCACCCAAAGTTGCAGGAGGATCTAGACTTAACCAAAACAACCGATTTTTGTGTCTAAACTACTCTACGCATTGCACTGGTCATGAATCCATGGTTCTTGATAATTAATACTTCCTAAATCGTGAGATTCGAATCCAAACAGTTTGGAAGTCATTTCAAGAATTGTCAAGAACAAACCCTAAACTAATCCAGAAATGTTCTAGGAACTTAGGGGAGCATGAATATGTGAAAATGGCGATCAATTGCTACCTATACAAAGAGAATTTTAGAGAGATGACTTACTCAATGAAGCACCTCCGTTGGGTCTTGATATCTTGATGAAGCTTGATCAAAACCACCTAGAATCGTTCCTTGATCTTCAATGGAGGTGTTGGTGACCTTGATTTGGATTGAAACTGCCTAATTCTGCAAAACGCGATTTCACTTTTCTTTGAGTTTGTTGTAACTGAATTTCCTCAACTCTCCATGAAAATCCACCTCTGAGAGCTTGTGAAGGATCCTGAGAATATATGGAATGGATCTAGATTAGTTTGAGGCCCAATCAAAGCCTACTTTGGTCCAATTGAAAATCCAAATTTTGCACTTTGAAGCTCCAAAAGTCACCCATGAAAATGGTTCAAACAACCTTTAATTTGATTCATACATGTTGCTTGTGATGTAAGGTAACTCAATGGCTGAGATTGATCCCTTGTTTTGATCGTAATGGTGTGGATTGAATATGTGCCTTCATGGTGAAGCAACCTTGAATTTAACATGGTTTTGGACCTCAAACTTGATTTCTGATTTTGGCATCATGTTTAGCATATTCACGGCAATCAAAAAAATGCATAAACATGCCATTATATGGTTTAAAATGATCTTGATCCGAACTAGGCCTTTCAAGTTTTCTTTCATGGAATTTTCTTCATCATTCTTCCAATCCAATCCAATCCTATGATAAGTGATGATTTGATGATGAAAAGGATTCCATTTGAAGCAAGTTTGATGTTGAAAAAAGTTCCATTTGAGGTGTGCAAAGTTGTAAAATTGACCTATAATGAAAATGGCCTATAATTAAAGTTTCCCAAAATATCCCGGCCTTGCAAGCTTTATATCTTGAGCTTCACAAATCAGATGAAGGACTTATAGGACTTTTTGGAAAGCTAAGATAATAAGGAAAAGCTTTCATGTTTGGGTAAAAGTTAGGATAAACATCCTTCTATGTCAAAAAATATCTTGGAAGTTGGTTGACTTTTGCTGACCAAAATCACATTCATCTGAGGACCTATAACTTGTCTGCTTCATATCTTGAGTTTTAGAAATCATATGGATGAGTTCTAGTACTCAAAAGAAAGCTAGAAACATGATCTACAAGTCTTGTGTTGGAGTCAAGATGAGATGAAATTTGTATATTGAGATAGGTGGTCTTGAAGTTAGGAACTAAATAGGGGATTTTACACCGACAAACTTAGAAACCCTAGCTTAGTAACTTCTCACACTCTTGATTATTGCTGAATTGATCATGAAATGATATATGACATGCCTCAACACAACATTCCATGACTATAGAGACTTGGAATTGTGTCTTAATCTCCCTTAATTCAACAGTTGACTTAGGGTTGACCAGATGAAAACCCTAATTGCAATGCTTTGATTGTGGCTTCTTGCACTTGATGCAATGACATGAATAAGCTCCTCAATGACCCTCAAGGCATCGAATGATCTTCTATAATGCTCTCCATCCATAATCATGGACTTAATATCTCCAGATGACATTCAATTGACCCCCAAGATAGGAGATACACCAATCTTAACCATCCACTCCTTCAATGAGCTTCGACATTCTTCTGGTGATAATGAGCACTTGATAGCTTGAATAGAACCTCTTGCTTAGGCTTGGAAACTTGATAACTTCCTCTTGATAAGCACACCTCTCCCAATCTCCTGCAAATGGACAATGGTATGCAAATGATAATGCTATGAATGCAATGAAATAAAAGCCAGTTAAAGAAAAAGGTTGGGAAAATTTTAGGGTGCAACACTATCCAAATGCAAGATGCTAAAATGCAATGAAACATAAGCCAAATATTAAGAAAAGAGGTTGGTCAAATTTTCGGGTACAACACATATTTCCACCTGTTGACACTTGAGGGATAATGAAATGAGATATTGTCAATAGGAATATTAGGAACACTAGCAGCAAGTTTGCTATTTGTGGGTTTCTTCTTTGGTTGGATGTCAGTGACATCACAAGCAACATCCGAGTCAGAGTCAGATTCAGTACTAGTTTGAGCCTTTCTCTTCGTTGGAACCACCTTGCTCCAAGCTTTGGTAGGGCCAACATGAGTACTCTTTGTTACAACTTTCTTCTCAGGAGGACTCTGCACAACTGCCTTTTTCCCTTTCCTAGTCATGAGCCTTTTGGTTATGCTAGGGTTGATCGTGGCTATCAGATCATTATCTGAATAATCTTCAAGGTTCACTACATCAGCATCATCCTTCTAGACATCATTATCATCATTGTTATCACCTTGCATATTAACATCATTACTTTCAGAAGTTTGACCCTTATCATGATTCTTTTGTGAGGTCGTTCCCAAGGTTTCAACATCTTGAGTAACATTAGCTTGTTGATCCAGATGGGGAGCAGGACCTTCAGTGTTAAGGGGAATGGATATCCCTGGCACATCGTGTGGCTCATTCAATATCCTAGATACCAAATTGGCAATGGTGTTGTGGACATCCCTAGAGCCTTCCTTATTGGTATCCTCAAAAGGGGTGGAGGTTGAAGTGCGATGGGCCTGACCTGTGACTAGTTCTTTAGGTCTTCTTGCATGCGAAGTCCGTGGTTTCTTCACATTCATACCTTCAGGGGTCATCATACGTAGGGGTGCCACCTCAAGAACCTGGTTAGGGTTGCAAGAGTCAGCTCTAGCACCAGATTCTGGATCAACGATGGTGGCCATCTTCTCTAAGGAGGTAGATTTTGATTGTTGAGACATATCAGGAGACTTTGGCAGTGTGAGAGAAGGTTTTCTGTGGTTGTTGAAGGAGGTATGAAAGATGAAGAAGTGGTATGGGCACCAAATGAAGAAAACATATCGTGTGTAGGGGGTAGAGTGATATGATTGCAAAAGAAGAGGGAACTCAAAATTTTGACCAATCAGCAAATGATTAAAATTTAGACTATTCAAAACACAATTCCCAAATACCATTAATTGCTATAACTCCTTATAGAGACACATTCCTAATTTGCTTCTTAAGTTTTCAATTTGAGTAGTCTTGAGGTCGCTTGTAAAAATGTCAGCACTTTGTAGGTCAAAGTCCCCAAGCTCCACACAATTTTTTCCAAAATGATGTCTGTTATCACTATAGATGGTTCTGTTATGCTGAATTGGGTTCATATTGATGGCACTAAGATTGTCACAATATAATGTCATGATATCCTGAGTGACATTGCTCCCTTTGATGTTGGTCGTCTTTCATGGACTCCATCAACTTCCAGTATAACAGATCTAGATTTTTATGATGTCCATTCTTTGGATGTGCTATCTTGGCTTGCCTTTCAACCTGACATTTACCGTAACCTGTTCTTTCATCTGGGGTTGACTTTGGAGTTCCTCTTACTACTTCCTTGGATATGGTTTTTTTTATCCCTTGAAGATGTCTCCCTTGTTTTTTCCATATTTGATCCTCCTTTTCTTCTTTGGTTATGCTACAGACATTGAAGTTACTTTTAGACTCCCATAAGTAACAATTATTCTTAGCAATAGACCCCCTCATGACTTCCTCATCTTTTCCATTGGTGACACACATTCATCCTTAGTAAATTTGATACTGAGTCCTTAGTCGCAGAGCTGACTGATACTGATAAGATTTATAGTTAGTCCTTTAACCAACATGACATTATCCAGTTCTAGAACACCAGGACAATCTAGTTCTCCAATACCTTTTATTTCTCCTCTAGCTCCATCACCAAAGGTTACATGACTCGTGGAATGAGGTTTAATGTCCACCAAGAGGTTCTTTATTCCAGTCATATGTTTAGAACATCCACTATCAAAATACCATTATTCTTTGGTTGGCACCTTTAGAGAGGTATGAGCTACTAGAGCAACCTCCTTGGCAACCCATTGTTGTTTCTTGATAGGAACATCCTTTTTGGGTCTAACTTGATGTTGTTTCTTTACATGGGCACCCTGCTTGGGTTTAACTTGATAAGGGTGGCTAGGAAATCCATGTAACCTGAAGCAAAAAGGTTTTATGTGTCCAAATCTTCCATAGTAGTGACACCTCCACCTTTGAAACTTTCTCTTGGTCTGGCTCATGCTTCTGTTCCCCTGATGTTGAGACATTGATCGCGACATCCGATTTGACTTATGATTTTTAGGCTCTGTCCTCTTGATCCCCAAGATGGGTCCTTGTTTATCAACAAACCCTAGTCCAGACATGTTTCCTGCTTTCTGACCACTTTGTATAATTTATTCTAGAGTGTCAGTCCCATTGTTTAGCATCCTGATAGATTTCGACATCTGATCCAGTTTAGATTTCAACAAGTTGTCCTCACTGTTGAGTGAGTCTATTATTGCAAGATGCTCTATCTTCTCAGCCTCCAACTCCCTTATGAGTTTTTTATGCTGCTCCCCTTGTTGATATACTTCTGCATTTCTGATGCATACCTTTTTATATGAAGCTGCAAGTTTATCAAAAGTCAGCTCATCTTCACTTGAATCATCATCAGATACACATAAACTGGTTAGTGCAGTGACATGTTTGGCAGATTCTTCTTCTGATCCGTTCTCAGAATCTTCATCAGACCAGGTGACAGTTAGGCCTTTCTTCTGCTTCTTGAGATAGGTGGGACATTCAACTCTAATGTGACCATAGCCTTCACATTCATGGCACTGAATTGCTTTACCTTAGTTGAGCTTTTCTACATATTTACCTCTTCTGCTGATGTCAGAGGATATGTTCTTGACATTAGGTTTGGTCTTCTGATCTATTCTCTTAATCAGTTTGTTGAATTGTCTTCCAAGCATAGCTATCGCTTTTGACATATTTTCATCACTTCCACCATTTCCTTCATCTGAGTCCTCTTCAGTATTTGATACAAAAGCTATGATTTTGTTCTTCTTCTCAGCCTGATCACACATTCCCATCTCAAAGGTTCGGAGAGAACCAATGAGTTCATCAACCTCATGTTGCTGATGTCTTGAACCTCTTCAATAGTAGTAACTTTCATGGCAAATCTCTTGGGCAATGATCTGAGAATCTTCCTTACAAGATTTTCTTCAGACATTTTTTCTCCTAAAGCTCATGAGGTATTGGCAATCTTAAGAATATTCATGTAGAATTCATGAATAGTCTCATCCTCCTTCATTCTCAAATTCTCAAACTCAGTAGTCAGCATCTGTAATCTAGACATCGTGACCTTAGAGGTACCTTCATGAGTTGTTTTGAGAGTATCCCAAACCTCTTTGGCCAGTTCATAGTGACGCACAAGTCTGCAGATGTTCTTATCTATCCCATTGAATAAAGCATTCAGGGCCTTAGAATTCCCAAGAGCCAAGGCTTCTTGCTCTTTGCTCTACTCTTCGTCAGGTGTTAGCACAGTTGCTCCATCTTTATCTGTTTTCACTGGATGTTCCCATCCTAAGTTAGCATCTCTCCAGGCCTTGCTATCCAGAGACTTCAAGAAAGCTATCATACGAGGTTTCCAGTAGTCATAGTTAGAACCATCCAGAATTGGTGGTCTATTTATGAATCCTATATCCTTGTCCATAGTACCAGAATTTATCTTCCCTAGATCTCACCCAGAAAGTAACTGCCAGGGTGCCTACTCTGATGCCAATTAAAATTCTAGTAACATACAATCGATGTTATACTGGATGTTATGACATCCACCACTGAACAAACAATTAAGCTAAGCAGTAAAACACTTAAAGACAACAGTAAATAACACAGGGAATTATTGACCCAGTTCGGTGCAAATCACACCTACTCTGGGGGCTACAAAGCCAGGGAGGAAATCCACTATAAGCAGTGTTAGTTCAGAACCAAACTAGCAATTTGCACTTTTCACTTAAGACCTACCCAATGCAACTTCAGCCTAACACTAGACCTGAGTACCAACTCACTCCCCCTCAATCATAGTAGTGATATCAACCAATTAAAGTTATAGATAAAAATGAAGACACACTTCACACAAATCTTGATCTTGCTTCAAAGCTTCAATCAAGAGACACAACACTCATGGGTAAAAGCTTAGAGTGACACAATTAACATACAGCTCAAACACACTAGTCCAATGCAATCATACAATAGATAATTGCTTGGTTCACAAGAAATCCCAAGACACAAAACACACGTGAAGAACAAATAGAATTCTTCACTCTCAAACAGCTCACAACATGCTCTGTAAAATCTCTAAGTCTCTAAGTCCGTCATGGAATCAGGATTGCCACTTTTGTATTTATAGGCAGCGTAAGTTCCTTGGGCCTTAGTGCAGCAATTAGGTTTAACCAAGTTAAACATCTTTTCATAAATCAGGGTTCTGTCAATTAGGTCATAGGCCTCTTACGTTATCCTCAGCATTGCCTAGAATTTCGCTTGAGATAACTAAGCGCCCTAAAATGTTTCCTGGAGTCTAGCCTGAGCTAACTCAATCATTATACTAGAAAAACAAACACGCACCCTTGATGTCAGCTACATGATGTCATAACATTCAGTATGATATCCAATACACTATGTTCTTAGCTAACCAAACTTACCCTGCAGAACACTACACACGAATGTCATGGCATCAGTCAAGACATCTACACATAGTATTGGTTTACCATAAAATGCAGCTAATCAAGAACATCTACAAGGATCCTTAATGAAGGTATCTTGACTTTGATGGATAGCACCACATCCATCCCGTAAACCAAAGAAAAAAGAGTTGCCCCTGTCGAAGTGCGCACTGATGTTCTGTACCCATGTAAGGCATATGGTAACATTTAGTGCCAGTCTTTATAGGTTACAACCATATTTTGTACTATCTTCTTGATGTTCTTGTTTGCAGCTTCAACAACGCCATTCATTTTTGGTTTGTATAGAGAATAATTGTGATGTTTGATTTTGAAACTATCATAAAGCTCTTCCATCGTCTTCTTGTTCAAATTCGACCCACTGTCAGTGATGACTTTGTCAGGGATGTTGTACCGGCAGATGATCTCTTTTTTGATGAAGCGGGCGACCATTTGTTTGGTTACATTTGCATACGATGTTGATTCTACCCATTTGATGAAGTAATCAATTGTGACGAGGATAAAACGATGGTCGCTGGATGCTTTAGGTTCGATTGTTCCAATAATATCTATGCCCCACATTGCGAATGGCCACGGTGATGTTATCACATTAAGAGGATGTAGAGGAACATGCACTTTGTCGGCATAGACTTGTCATTTGTGGCATTTTCGAGCGAAGAGAACGCAGTCTGTCTCCATCAGCCAATAATATCCAACCCTCAAAATCTTTTTCTCCATGGAATGGCCACCCGCATGAGTGCCAAACGTCCCTTCGTGCACTTCCATCATTAATAGGTCTGTTGATTTTCCGTCAACACATCTGAGTAGAACCATATCGTGGTTTCTCTTGTAGAAAATGTCATTGCTGATGAAAAATTTGGATGACAACCTTCGTATGGCTCTCTTGTCAATTATAGAGGCGTTAATTGGATATTCCTGATTTTGAATAAAATTCTTGATGTCATGAAACCAAGGCTTCTTGTCAGAATCTTCTTCTGTCATCATGACATAAGCAGGTACGGTCCTTGTTTCAATGCAAATCAGAGCTGCCTCGTTGACAAACTGGACTTTCGTCATTGATGCTAGCATGGCTAAAGCATCTGCAATGTGATTCTCTGCTCTCAGAACATGTTTGAAGGTAATTTCGTCAAAGTATTCAATCATTTCCAGAATACATTTTTCGTAGGGGATCAATTTTTCATCTCGAGTCTCCCACTCTTCTTTTAGTTGATAGATCACTAAGGCAGAGTCGCCAATCACTTCCAAAATTTTGATAGGGAGATCAATAGCAGCTTCTAATCCCAGGATGCAGGCCTCGTATTCGGATATGTTATTGGGATGGAAGAAATAAAGTCTGGTAGTGACGACCGTATACCCTCCGGTTGGATTTTTCAAAACAGCTCCAATACCATGTCCATTTTTGTTAGACGCTCCATCGAACATCATCTTCCAGCGGGAACTGGGTTCGGGACTTTCTTCGGGGCCGGGTTCTGGTTTCAGACGTTGAATGTACATTACATCTTCATCTGGGAATCAAAATTGAGTGGTTGGTAATCATCCACAAGATATTCAACAAGGTGTTCTGATAAGACACTTCCTTTGACGGATTTTTGAGCGACGTACTGAATATCATACTCTGACAAGAGCATATGCCACCTGGCCAATCTCCCAGTTTGAGCTGGAGTTTCAAAGATGTATTTTATTGGGTCCATCTTGGAGATTAACAGAGTAGTATGGTAAATCATGTACTGTCTCAGGCGTTTGGCTGCCCAAGCTAGAGCGCAGCAAGCCTTCTCTAAAGGTGAGTAACGACTCTCGCAATCAGTGAACTTCTTGCTCAGATACTAGATTGCATGATCTTTCTTTCTTAATTCATCAGTCTGGCCTAGGACACAACCCATTGAATCTTCCAGCACTGTCATGTACTTGAATAGTGGCTTTCCTAGTACTGGAGGAATCAAGATATGAGGCTCTTGTAGAGACTCCTTGATCTTCTCGAATGCTGATTGGAAGTTCTCATTCCATATGACCGTTTGGTCTTTCCGTAACAACTTAAAGATCGGTGTGCAGATAGGCGTCAAGTTAGAGATGAATATAGAGATGTAGTTTAGTCGTCTAAGGAAACCTCTGACCTGTTTTTCCATTTGAGGAGCTGGCATCTCTTGAATTGCTCTGACTTTGTCGGGATCTACTTAAATTCCTCGTTTACTAATAATGAATCCGAGTAGCTTGCCAGAACGAACCTCGAATGTGCATTTAGCTGGATTTAGCCTTAACTGATATTTTCGGAGTCTCTCAAATAACTTTAGCAGATGACCCAGATGATCCTTTTCATTTCAGGATTTTACGATCATGTCGTCCACATACACTTCAATTTCTTGATGCATTATGTCATGGAAAAGCGCGACCATGGCTTGTTGATATGTTGCTCCTGTATTTTTCAATCCGAAAGGCATGACCTTATAACAATAGGTGCCCTAGGGTGTAATGAAAGTTGTTTTTTCCATGTCGGTCGGATCCATCTTTATCTGGTTGTAGCCAAAGAAACCATCCCTGAAAGAAAATACTGCAAAGTTGGTCGTATTATCCATCAAAGTGTCGATATGTGGCAGAGGAAAATCATCCTTTGAACTGGCCTTGTTCAAATCCATGTAGTCTACACACATCCTGACTTTACCGTCTTTCTTAGGGACTAGTACAATGTTGGCCACCCATTCTGGGTATTTTGATACTGCTAAGAAGCCTGCATCAATTTGTTTTTTGACTTCATCTCTGATTTTGGGAGCCATGTCAGGTCTAGATCTTCAGAGCTTCTGCTTGAGCGGAGGACACTCAGGCTTCAAAGGGAGCTTGTGCATAACAATGTCAGTATCCAACCCTGGCATGTCTTGATAAGACCAAGCGAACATGTCGGCGTAATCCTTGAGAAGCATTATCAGTCTGTCTTTGACTTCTGACCCTAGCGATGCCCCAATTTTGACCTCTCTCCTTTCTTCCTCAAATCCTAAGTTGATGACGTCAATATGCTCTTTGTATGGCTAAAGATAGACATCTTTGTATTCAGTCATCTTCATCAATTCTTCAGGGACTCCTGAATCTTCGTCACTCTCTTCTTCAGCTTGAAAAACAGATGGATCACTACTAGAAGAAACCAAATGATCATTGGGTTTTGTGGGTGATGGAGGTTTTCTGCATGGTTTTACAGGTTTGAGAATGATCAGACACAAACATGCAGATGATGGGTAGATTTTAAATTTTTAAAAATGTGTCATTTTTCTTTTTTACAAAAAGTGAAAATGATAAAGAGAAATCAAAACAAAATTTTTAATAAAAACACTTTTTCTTTAATTGATCTTTCAAATTGGAAAGTGGCCCATACAAAATGATTCACTGGCTTTGGGCAAACCCAGGAATTTTTAAAGAAAAACAAAAGCTAACAAGCAAATGCATTACTCTAAAGGCAACATGACATGGATTTCCACTATTTCCCAATTGCATAAAGCTGCCCCGCCTCAGATTACCAGGCTATCAAGGTCGCTTTCTTTGTTTTCTTTAATAACGACATTCACTTGTACCCTGCCACTTATGAATATTTCTTCCAAGGTTTTCCACTTCATGGTATTTTCTTCAGGTGCGTCTTCTAAAGTTGGTTTGTAACCCAACCCTCGTCTGTCGTTCTTGGCACGAGCATTGACTTCTACGACCTCTACCCATCCCAATGGGAGTCTTGTTTCTAATGCAGCCTTTATACTTTGAACGGAGGCGAAAGATGGACCACAGGTTATAGCTTAATCATCAACTAGCACGGCGTGAGCAATTTCCAAAGCTTGGAAAGCAGTTTGAAGTGCATCTTCATCGGCTTCGATGTATCGAAAAGAGGACAAATTTCTTACCATAAGATCTTCTTCTCCATGGATTATGACCAGCGGGTCATTGGCAACAAACTTCATTTTCTGATGCAAAGTAGATGTGACTGCACCTGCTGTGTGTATCCATGGCCTTCCCAGTAGGCAGCTGTAGGTAGGATTTATATCCATCACCTGAAAGGTGATTTCGAAGACCTGTGGTCCTATCATGATCGGCAAGTCGACTTCTCCTATCACAGTTCTTCTTGACCCATTAAAAGCTTTTACAATTAGAGAGGTATGCCTCATTTCGGCTCATTGGTAGGCTAATTTGGCTAAAGTCCTCTTGGGCACACGTTGAATGCAGACCCAGTATCAACAAGCACTCTAGAAAGTGTGTCTTCTTCACATTTAACGGACACATGTAACGTGCGGTTGTGCTTGCGTTTCTCAGCAGTCAGGTCGTTGTCATCGAAGCTTAATGTGTTGCAAGTTGTGATGTTCGCAACAATAGAGTCAAATTGCCCCACGGTAATATCTTTCGTAATGTGTGCTTGTGTCAGTATCTTCATCAAAGCTTGACGATGAACATGGGAACTTATCAATAATGACATAATTGAGATCTTTGATGGCGTTTTGTTAAGCTGGTCCACCACCCGACAATCACTTCGGCGAATTATTCTCAGAAACTCCTCCTCGTCATCTTTGGGGGCCTCATTTCCTTTACTAGTGGGTTCTTTGGAAGTTACTTCTTTGGGAGAAACCTCTTTGGGTACAGTGATAGTAGCTTTAGGAACGACGGCGGTTGATTGAGAAACAGTAGGATTTGCTCGGGGTTGATATATCCGACCACTTCGGGTCATTCTGCTTGCCCTAGTGATATTGGTTACATCTTCCTGCTTCCTTCTAACATTCATATCATACCACAAGTAGTCATACTTTGGTGTTATAGCTTTTGGGTGGGGACCAGGCCCTCTCCTTGGATCGAACCTTGGTTGATCCTTTCCAAATTTAGGCGCAAGATCATTGCGAAATACTGGTCTAATAGCTTTGGGCTGGGTTATTTTGTTGTTATCTCTGAAACTTGCCCTCTTGTTGGATTCTTCGGGCATGTTGAACACTGGTTCAATTACTGCCACATCTTCTTTCTTCTTTTTGCTACTGATATGCAGCATTCTCTGGTTGATTAACAATTGAACATCCTTTTGTACAAGGTTACAACCTTGTGGGTTCTAGCTACATTCCTCACAGTCTTCATGAGTGCTTTTGAGTAACCATGCTTGGGCTAGCCTTTTATGTAATTCCACCAATGGGGTCTTTACTTCAGAGACTGTCGTGACTGTGTTTAATTTGGACTCTTCTCCTTCTTCAATTATGACATTCACTCCATCATGATTTGGCAGAGGGTTATCCTTTATGTTGGGGTGATTATCCTCGAATGATAGTATCTTTTTCTATATCAAATCTCATAAAATATGTCGGAGTGCGAAGCATCCCTCTAGATCATGTCTAGCAGCATTCTCATGGAAAGGACAACGTGCATTTAGGTTGTAATACGGAGGCAAAGGATTAGGTGGAACACCTAATTTCCTTGTTTGGATGAGCCCTCTTTCTACCAGCATAAGATACAATTCGGTATAACTCATGGGTATTGGTTATATTCTTGGCTTCCCACTTCGGTAGTTTGACCTCAGAGCTTGAGTTCTAGATTGTTGCGTCTGTTGGTTTTTATACGGCTGATGATTGTACTGCTGATATTGATTAGGCGCCCCTTGTTGAGGACTTTGCTGATTTTGTTGAGGTTGGAAGACCGGTGTTACTGCTGCTATATATGAAGATTGCTGATATCGTTGTTGCTGACCTCTTTGATTTTGTGCTCTTATTTCATGCGTCACTACACTGATTTCACCCTCTTTCTTTTTGTGAAAGTTGCTGGTGGATTTCTTGGTTGCACTAGTGCTAGAGCTAGTAGATGCATTCGATACCTTGCCGCTCTTCAACCCGACTTCAACTTTTACGCCAACAGCCACAATGTCAGAGAAGTTTGTAGTAACACTGCTGATTAATATTTCATAGAATTTCGGCCTAACTGTATCTACAAACCAGTCAGCTAATTCCTTCTATGTCAAGGGAGGCTCAACATGGGTAGCTGTTCTGCACCATCTTTGTGCACACTCTTTGAAGGATTCAGTATTTTTCTGCGTCATGCTAAGAAGTTGACAATGATCCGGGGCTAGATCCATATTGTATTTATATTGTTGTACAAATGCATCAGATAGGTCCTGGAAACAATGTATCTTTGCTTGATCCAAACCCAGATACCACTTGGCGGAAGCACCTTTGAGACTATCTTGAAAGCAGAGTATTAGCAGTTTGTCATTTTCAATATGCGGAGCCATTCGTCGGCAGTACATGATCAGACGAACCTTTGGATAGGTGGACCCTTTACATTTTTCAAACGTGGGCATCACAAACTTGGGAGGGAATATCAAGCCTGAGACAAGACACATGTCTTTGGCATCGGACCCAAAGACATTGTTTCCTTCGATAGCCCTCATTCTTCTGGCCATTATATCCATCTCCACTCTTAACTTTTCTTGCTATTCATCTTCGATTTCAAAACCGTCAGGTATATCGAATATCGGTTGATGGTTGTTGAAGATGGGTTAGGAATGTGCTTGACCTCCCGCTTGAGTGAAAATAGGATCTGACGTTAATGGAACAACTTGTGGTTGGAAATTAAACGGTTGAGGATTATTGAGTGGTGGCCGAAAATCCTTGGAGATACCAAACAAAAACTTAATTGCTGAAGTTGTTACTGGAGGAGGATTTACTGCTGATGTAGTGATTTCAAAGATTATAGTATCCTGTGAGTCCATCTTCGCTTTTATTCCCTGGAGAACTTCCATTATCTGGTTGACGTCGCCTCTAATTCCTTCAAGGTCATTGTCGATCTGGTCGATTCTCTGGTCATGATCGGCCATCTTTCTTTGAGCTCTAGCTCGAGTGTTGTAGCTGTGGGAACTCAGTCTGACTTTCTTCCTCCTAGGGTGGAAAAGAGCAACATATGAGCCGTGAAACTCATGCAAGACAATGCAAATGATATGCAAATGCAAATGCAAATGCAAAACCAACCATTCAAGGAAAAGCAACAACCTTGTTTACAAACAAAATTTAAAAACACACGTAACAACATGCTCAAAAAGTAAATTTTCATTGTTAAATTGAGGCCTATTACAATAGATGGATCTTGTTAACAAACAAGACCTTTCTTACAACAAAAGCAAATATAATCTAATATTACAATCTTAAGGGAAAATCAGGAAATGGGGAAGCTTTGATCGTTCTAACAAGACAATCATTCTCCTTCTTGAGGCCTGGGCTGGAGTTGATTCTAACAAATCACCTCCCATAATTCGGTATTTTCACGTTCCGCTTTGACCAAAGCAAACTACAGCTCACCCCTAGGTGTAAGTACTTTAGGCTCCATGGTGATTTCATAGATACGAGTGTAAAACATTCTTAAAGCTATCTTCTTTAACAATAGTAGATAAGCTCTTGTGGCTAGATAGCTCACATTATCTTTTGCAGTCATCCCTTACATGTGAGGACGATACCAAGCAAAACGAGCTTGGGTCTCAAAGTCTTCATCACTTACTTTTTCACAAAAGCAAGTTCTTAGCAGGTCGGGCTCTGGTTCTGGCACAGTTGGATATCCTAGCTGGCAGCGAGCAAGGATTGGGCTATAGCTGATAATTCCTTTAGTACCGATGAGAGGTGTATTTGGGAAGTCTCTGCAGCTTTGGATCATTGCCACTTCACTATTTTTGATATCATACCATTTGACATCATAGTGACTGAGTGTTGTTAACTTTTCAATCCAGGCCTCATTGCTAGGGAGGTCCCAAAGAACTTGAGTTTTGGGCAAGTGAGAAATAAACCACTTGCTGAGCAGCGCCGTACAACATGAGAACAACCCAAGATCATACATCTTCTGATGATGGATTAAGAAATAAGTATCAACCAACAATGTGGGCATAAGATTCTTGATTATAAAGAGCCTGATGGCTTCTTCACTGATTAATTCATCACAGCAGGGGAAAAGATACAACCCATAGATCAGGAAAGCCAGATTTGCTTCAAAAATTCCTAGGTCTCTGTTGTCATAGTGGAACTCGGCCATTTCCATGAATGGTATTACTTCCATCCTAGAGAAACCACTCCTACTTACCAGTTGAGTAGGCAGCTCTGTTGGCTTGATGTGTAGTGCCTTGGCAAGGTCTTTCCTTCTTGGTTTCCCATAAGGAGCTTTGCAGGTCAGAGGAATCTTCAAGGAAGCAGAGTGCTCTTCTATATTCAGGAGTAATTGGAAGTCTGGGATGACAAAGCAATGATATACAGGATCATAGAACTCAACGAGTGCTTGCAGCATGTCCACGTTAACTCTAGTGTTTAGTAGCGGCAGAAAATCTCCGTACTTGGCGATAAATGTAGCGGGGTTCTTGGCAAGGCCTCCCAAAATTCTGAGATTGTCCAATCTTAGGCTTAGAAACGAAAACCTGCTTCGGCGTTCCATATCAATTGCTGCAAAAGAAATTTTTTGAATTCCTTGAATGGTTAGCAAAGATGCGAAAACGCAAATGCAAAATGCAACTGGTTTTACAAAACTCAGAAGATCGGTTATGCCAAGCCCTTATTTCATTAATTATTGGGAAAAGTTACAACTTTTGAAATACAATACAAGAAGCCTAAGTTTACATCAGGAAACTAGGTCTTATGGTCTAAACAAAGAACTTCAATTGCGAGGCCTCTTCAATTTCTTCAGTATTGCATTTTCCATTACCGACTTGTCCACTATCCCTTTCCAGGATCCAGAGGTTGGAGGGACGTTTGAATATTCATGAATGCTTTGAGTGGGTTTGACACTAGAGAAAAATAAATTCTCCTTTGTTGCTTCCCCATTGATCATTTGTTGTTCGAGCCAACTTATCAGTTCATATTTTTCTTGCACTTCTCTTATGAGCTTTGTTGTTTCGGAGAAAAGTGCATGATACTTCCCTTCCTAAGTGTCCCTTTCAAGTTGAGGTCTTTCAAGCAACTCCTATAATTCTTCCATCTTTTCAATAGGAATGGCAGAAGATGACGACGCGATGACAATCTGCACGTTCTTTTTTGGGAGATATAGCATCTTCAAATCTCTTGCTCTGGACTGGAGCCACTGTGTGTATGGCTCAAAAGCTACATAGTTCCTCTTCCCTAGGTAAGTTTTTTTCTTTTTCTGAATGTTCTCCCAAGCATCAACTGTGTTGTTTCTCATGCTTTCCGCTGCTTCGTTGTTGAGATAAAAGAAACCTGATAAGAGCACATTGGTGGATTTGCCTTTCATTGGAAAACCAAACTGACGTCTAGCTAAGCAGGGTTGTAATTGATCCCTCCTCTTACTCCAATGAATGGTATATTTGAGAAGCTTCCACATTGATCAAAATAGACTCCTCTGTCGTAGGAAGGATTGTACCATTGAATGTCAGCTTGTGTTAAGGATATTATCCTTTGAGACCATCTCCATCCATTAGGATTTTCTTTGAAAGCGTCAGTTCTTGGCAAATGGTTGACGAATCATTTGTACAGCAGAGGTGCGCAACAAAGAGTAATTCCTTTTCCTTGAAGCCTCCGATGATGAATAGAGTGATAAGCATCTCCTAACAAGGTAGGAACAGGATTTCCACTTAAAAATATGGTGATAGAAGAGAAATTGACAAATTTCTCAACTTCTAGAAACAATACTAATCCATAGATCAATAGAGCCAATTGTAAGAGCACAGATTGTGTCTTAGTAATATCTCTATGTTTTGATGATAACATTAATGATAATTTGTATACAAGAATTATACTCTCTAAATTTGTTCTAAACTGTTTTCTACAGGCACAAAAGATTTTAATCTTAAAGAGCAAATTTGATGTGAACAATGAATTCTGAATGGCTCAAGAGCATCTGAAGATTAGAAGAATCTGAAGTATAAGAGCTTAGTTATCAAGATTCTGAAGATACAACACGCTGCATGTATTATCAAGAATCTGAATAAGAGAAGACTCTGAGTGAAGAGACTCTGAATGAGAGAAGACTCTGATCTGAGTGAAGACTCTGATCTAAGAGCATGTTACGCTTCAAGCACACAGCTGCACCAGACTCTGATTCATCAACATCTGAAGAACATATTAGGCTCTGAAGTTTCCAGAAGGTTCTGAAGACTGAAGACTCTGATATTGATTGTTGATCTGAATTATTTGAAGAAGAATATTTTAATATATCCGTTGGAATATGCCAGCAAATCTTTCCTTAATTGGGATAGACAAAATTCTCTGCAAGAATATTATTCCTCTGGTACATTCCTTATATGGTATAATCACAGCTCAGCAGACAATTGCTACACCCACTATTTGTGCGCCGTCTCTCTGCTGTAATAGTACAAAGGACAGTACTATTTTGATATTGGAAATATTTTTTCTAACGGTAAAATATTCTCTCCAATATTCAAGTGGCTATATAAAGGACATCATAGCTCATTCTTCAAGTGCCAAAATTACAACAATATTGACAAGAACTCTCTCACGCTAAAAGCTTTCATATTCTTCACTGTTCATACATTGTTCTAAACTTAGAGAAATAACACAGTTGTGTTTATAGCTTTCATAGAAGCAATTCTTACTCTTTCATTGTATTACATTAATTTGTAAAGAAAGTTTTCCTTAAGAGGATCTAGGTTAGATCAGTAGCTCTTAAGAAGACTAAGAACAGTTGTTCTTAGGTGTGCTATTTGTAATCAGTTGATTTGAATAGTGGATTAAGTCCTTGTTGAGAAAGGCAAATCACTCTTGAAAAGGGTGGACTGGAGTAGTTGAGTTCAACGAACCAGGATAAAAATACTTGTGTTTTTATCTTTGATTATTTTCTGTCATACTTATTCAACCCCCCCCCTTCTAAGTATTTTCTCACCTTCAGTTGGCATCAGAGCTCCGGTTCTGAGTGTGCATTCGCTTAACCGTGACAGATAAAGATCCAGTGAGAAAAATACTCTGTTATTTATTTGGTTGCTAATATGGGTGATATTCCTACATCAAGCAACAAATATGAAGGAGACAGAATCAGCACCAAACCTCCAATGTTTGATGGAGAAAAATTTGATTATTGGAAGGATAGACTTGAAAGTTTTTTCTTGGGGTATGATGCTGATCTCTGGGATTTAGTCATTGATGGGTATGAACATCCTACTAAGGATGGCAAAAAGATTGATAGAAAATCAATGACTGAGGAGCAGAAGAAAGAATTCAAGAATCATCACAAAGCCAGAACCATACTTCTGAATGCAATCTCGCATACAGAGTATGAGAAAATTACCAACAGAGAAACTGCTCATGATATGTTTGAGTCTCTCAAAATGACTCATGAGGGAAATTCTCAGGTGAAAGAAACAAAGGCTCTGGCGCTGATACAGAAGTATGAAGCGTTCAAAATGGAAGAATCTGAGAACATTGAGACTATGTTTTCCAGATTTCAGATTCTAACAGCTGGGTTGAAAGTTCTGGACAAGGGCTACTCAACATCTGATCATGTCAAGAAGATCATCAGAAGTCTTCCTACCAAATGGAGACCTATGGTGACTGCATTGAAGCTGGCCAAGGATCTGAACAAAATCTCATTAGAAGAACTCATCAGTTCTTTGAGAAGTCATGAGATTGAGCTGGAGGAAGATGAACCCCAGAAGAAAGATAAAGGTAAATCCTTAGCTTTTAAATCTAACAAATCTGTTAAAGCCTTGCAGGTTAATGAAGAAAGCTCTGAGGAATCTTCTTCTGAAGAAGAAGATGAACTATCAATGCTGTCCAGAAGGATCAACAAACTCTGGAAGCACAAAGGGAAGAAGTTCAACAACTTCAGAAGATCTGATCAAAAGAAAGAATCTTCTGGACACAGAAGATCTGGCAAGAAAGAGATCACTTGTTTTGAATGTAAAGAACCTGGACACTACAAGAGTGAATGTCCCAAACTTCAAAAGGAAAAACCCAAAAGGAAGTTTGACAAAAAGAAAAAGGTTTTGATGGCTACATGGGATGACTCAGATGAATCTGAATCATCTTCTGAATCTGAGGAAGAATGTGCAAATGTTGCGCTAATGGCCAACACAGATGATCAAGATGAAGGAACGTCATCATCTGAATCTGAGTCAGAATCAGACTCTGACTCTGAAGAGGTATTTTCTGAACTCTCCAGAGCTGAACTTGTTGAAAGTTTATCTGACATGATGGAAAGCTACAGCAAGATTAAACTCAAATACAAGAAGCTGAAAAGCAATCTTGAATCTGAGATTAATCTTCTGAGAACAGAACTTGTTGAGCAGAAAGAAATAAATTTAAAACTCAAAAATGATTTAGAAACAACTCAACAAGAATCTGATACTGAAACAGAGTCTAGTGAAAATATTTTAGAAAAATATGACTCCAGTTTTAGAAGATTTCTCACTAAAAGCATAGACAGAAGCAAAATGGCTTCTATGATCTATGGTGTTAGTGGGAACAACAGAAGAGGCATTGGATGTGAATCCTCCTCTGGAAGCAATCCAAAGTCTGTTGATAAACTCTTCATCAAGAAGACTCCTCTGTATTCTCATTTCAAGTTTGGTCATCTGAATGATATTAAACATACAAGCTCTGAAAAGAGTACTTATGTGTTTAAGCCAAGGGTTAGCCAGAATAAACACTATGTTGAAAAACAGAAGTTTAGGCAAAACCGCAGAACATCTAACCCCAAAGGACCCAAAAAGATCTGGGTACCTAAAAGCAAAATAATACCTGTTGCAGATATCCTTAGCAGCAAAATCCAGACACCAATCATGGTACCTGGACTCTGGATGCTCACGACATATGACGGGCGAAAGGTCTATGTTCCAAAGCCTGGAACTTAGATCTGGAGGAGACGTGAAATTTGGAGGGAACCAGAGGGGCAAGATCATTGGCTCTGGTACGATAGGTAATGGTAACCTACCCTCTATTTCTAATGTTCTGTTAGTTGAAGGATTGAAACATAATCTATTGTCCATAAGTCAATTAAGTGACAATGGTTATGATATCATCTTTAATCAAAAATGTTGCAAAGCTGTTTGTCAAAAGAATGGCTCAACCTTATTCAGTGGAAAGAGGAAAAACAACATTTACAAAATTAACCTTTCAGAACTTAAAGTTCAAAATGTAAAATGCCTTTTATCTGTGAATGATGAGCAATGGGTCTGGCATAGAAGATTGGGACATATTAATATGAGACGTATATCTCAGATTAATAAACTCAATCTGGTCAGAGGACTCCCTAATCTGAAGTTCAATTCAGATGCTCTGTGTGGCGCATGTCAAAAGGGTAAATTTTCAAAATCCCATTTTAAACCAAAAAATGTTGTTTCCACCTCTAGACCATTGGAATTACTTCACATTGATCTGTTTGGACCAGTGAAAACTGCATCCATCAGAGGCAAGAAGTATGGGTTAGTCATTGTAGATGACTACAGCAGATGGACATGGGTAAAGTTTCTAAAACACAAGGATGAGTCTCATTCTGTGTTCATTGACTTCTGCAATCAAGTCCAGACTGAAAAAGAATGCAAAATTATTAAAGTCAGAAGTGATCATGGTGGCGAATTTGAAAACAAATATTTTGAAAAATATTTTTCTGAAAAGGGAATTGCACATGATTTCTCCTGTCCTAGAACTCCACAACAAAATGGAGTTGTAGAGAGGAAAAATAGAACATTGCAAGAAATGGCCAGAACCATGATCAACGAGACAAATCTGGCAAAACATTTTTGGGCAGAAGCAATAAATACAGCATGTTATATTCAGAACAGAGTGTCTGTAAGACCTCTTCTGGAAAAGACTCCCTATGAATTGTGGAGAAACAGAAAGCCCAACATTGCTTATTTTCATCCATTTGGATGTATTTGTTATATGCTTAACACTAAAGATCATCTAAACAAGTTTGATTCCAAAGCACAGAAGTGTTTCATGCTTGGTTATTCTGAACGCTCTAAAGGCTACAGAGTATTCAATACTGAAACACAGATTGTGGAAGAATCTATTCATGTTAGATTTGATGATAAGCTTGGTTCTGAAAAGCCAAAGCAAGTTGAAAGTTTTGCAGATAGAGAAGTTATTCTCACAGACTCTGAAGGCTCAGAGGCAAACAAGACTAAAGACAAAGACTCTGAAGAAAATCCAGATGCTACACCTTTAACTTCCCAACTTGACAATCTGCATATTTCTGAAAGACCAACAGTCAGAGGATCTTCTTCCAGAATGAAAGCTTCTCATCCAGAGGATGTGATAATTGGAAAGAAAGATGATCCAATAAGGACAAGAGCATTTCTCAGAACTTCTGAATCTTCCTTCTGTGGCTTAGTGTCAATTATAGAACCTTCATCTGTTGATGAGGCTCTGGAAGATAATGAATGGATTTTAGCTATGCAAGAGGAGCTGAATCAATTCACAAGGAATGAAGTCTGGGATCTGGTTCCAAGACCTAAAGGTTTCAATGTTATTGGAACAAAATGGGTTTTCAGAAATAAACTGAATGAAAAAGGAGAAGTTGAAAGGAACAAAGCAAGACTGGTTGCTCAAGGCTACAGTCAACAAGAAGGCATAGACTACACAGAAACATATGCTCCTGTTGCAAGGTTAGAGTCTATACGCTTGCTTATTTCATTTGCTGCACAACATAACATCACTCTTTATCAGATGGATGTTAAAAGTGCTTTTCTTAATGGAATTATAGAAGAGGAAGTGTATGTCCACCAACCTCCTGGTTTTGAAAATGAAAATTTTCCAGATCATGTTTACAAACTAAAAAAATCTCTTTATGGACTAAAACAAGCTCCCAGAGCTTGGTATGAGAGGTTGAGTAATTTTCTTCTGAAGAAGGATTTCATCAGAGGAAAAGTGGATACCACACTATTTTGTAAAACCATTAAGAAAGATTTGTTGATTTGTCAAATTTATGTAGATGATATTATTTTTGGATCAACAAATATTATGCTTGGAAAGGAGTTTGCTAAATGTATGCAGGAAGAATTTGAGATGAGCATGATGGGAGAACTGAAATTCTTTCTGGGAATCCAAGTAAATCAGACTCCAGAGTGCACCTACATACATCAGACGAAGTATGTTAAAGAGCTTCTGAAGAAGTTTAACATGCTGGATAGCAAAATGGCAAAGACTCCAATGCATCCTACAAGCACTCTAGGTAAGGAAGAGGTAAGTAAGAAGGTAGATCAGAAACTCTACAGAGGTATGATAGGATCTCTTCTTTATTTGACTGCTTCTAGACCAGACATTCTGTTTAGTGTTTGTTTATGTGCTAGATTCCAATCAGATCCTAGAGAATCACACTTAACTGCTGTTAAGAGGATTCTAAGGTATCTGAAAGGTACTGCTAATGTTGGTTTGTGTTACAGAAGATCTGACAAATATTCACTAGTTGGATTCTGTGATGCTGACTATGCTGGAGATAGAGTTGAGCGCAAAAGTACTTCTGGAAGCTGTCAGTTTCTTGGAAGTCATCTGATCTCATGGTACAGCAAGAAGCAACCAACAATTGCACTATCAACCACAGAGGCAGAATACATTGCTGCTGCTGGGTGTTCCACTCAGATGCTCTGGATGAAGAGTCAACTAGAAGATTATCAAATCTATGAGAGTAATCTTTCTATCTTCTGTGACAATACTTCAGCTATATGTTTATCCAAAAATCCAATTTTACACTCTAAGGCTAAACATATAGAGATTAAACATCACTTCATCAGAGACTATGTTCAGAAGGGTGTAATAAATTTAGCCTTTGTTGATACAGATCATCAATGGGCAGATATTTTCACAAAACCCCTTGCTGAAGATAGGTTTAAGTTTATTCTGAAAAATATTTGTATGGATTTTTGTCCAGAGTAATATTTCTCAGAGTCTACTTCTCAGATGCTAAGTGTTTAACACTCTGAAGTATTTCATCTGTTTTGCTTGTTTAATTTATCTGTGATTTATTTTTGTGTGAAACTCTGTACTGACCATCTCAGAGGATCTGAAAGTTGAAAACGTTTCATTTCTTAAGAGTTACAGAATCACATGCAAAGCAAACACGTGTCACTCAGAATCTGAAAAGATGGAGTACACCTACTGACTATGACGTTTAAGGTATTGCTTTGAAAATCTCAATCTATCTTGATTTTCCCCCAAATGTCATATCATAATTAAAAATGATTACTTTTCATTAAATGCAAACGTGCGTATGTGTCCTATGTATGTCTGTTGTGTTTCCCATGCGTGTTTTATTTTTCTATATAAACCACTCTCACAACACATTCACACTTTTCACATTCTCAACACATATGCGCTTTTGTCTGTTGTTCTCTCTCTTCTCAAACCCTAAAAGAACCCAGAAACCGTCATCTCCTTCTTCATCATCAACAATGGCATCTACATCAAAAGCAGTTACTACCAAAGATTCTACCACTATCATTGAACCAGTACGCACTCTCCTGACTCCTGTTGATTCTCTAGAAGTGTTATGTGAAAGTTTCGTGGATTTGGAAGACCTTGCTGCAAATGGGTTTGATCTGGTTCCTTCAATCAAAGCACAAGGCTGGGATGGTTACTTTGATAGGCTGATGGGTCCTGTGTATCCAAAGTTAGTGAAGGAGTTTTGGATCCATGCATTCGCTACTCCAAAGTTCGTTCATTCTTCTGTGCTGGGTAAGAAGATTGTTATCACTGAAAATCTGATCAGGAAACTCATAGGTTTCACAGCAACTGATGGAGTAACCTCTCTGTCTTCTGCGCGTGAAGACCTGAAGGATGTTTGTCAAGAAATCTGCACTACTGGTGAACCTTGTAAGAAGGTTAAGTTTTTGAAACCCACTTACAAGATTTGGGCTAAGATTTTCTTGAACACCATTTTTCACAGACCCTCCTCAAACTCATCTGACTATGTTAATGCTGAACAACTTTACTTCATGTACTGTTTGCATCAAAACATTCAGATTGATCTTCCTTATCTGTTGTTCAATCATCTGGTATCTCATGTCAAGGAAACAAGGGAAACAGCAAGAGATAAAACTGGAAAAGTCAGATCATGGATTCCTATGGGAAGACTGATTTCAGATATTCTGGTAGAAAACCAACTTGTGGCGCATCTGCAAGAGGCTAGGCTGACAGAAGATCTGAACTTTATCATTGGCTCTGAGATAAATGGCTTAACTCTGAGAAGGATGAAATTGGTTGAAGATTTATCTGAGAAACCAAGGAAAACTAACTCTGAAGAAGTTAGGGGGAGAAGAATTCCTGTTGAAGATTTTCCTTTGTTCACCTCAGATGAACCCAGAGAACTTATTGCTGAGTATGTTGCTCGGTGCATTAGAGATGGTGTTGAGATCCCTGCAAATCTTGTGCAGAAGGAAGGCCAAGTTCTTCCTGATCTGACAAGGGAAAGAAGACGCAAGAGAAAAGCTGATAAAGAAGGTCATCAGAAGAAAAGAAAGCATTCAGATGCTGAGAAGAAGAAGAAAAGAAAGAAGCTGAAGAAGGTTCAACAAAATCCTCCTGCAGCAACTTTTGAAGAGATAAGAGATACTCTGAAACAGGTATTTAACACTGATTCTAATCCTGTTCATCATTCTGCTACCACACCATCTGACTCACCCCTCATATTTAAAAGATCTAGACCATCTGAGACTCATACACCACAACCAACAAACATTCAAACACCACAATCCAAACAAACTCAACAAACAACACCACAACCTCAAAACCCCATCCCAGAATCTACCATTCCAGAGGATGTTCACCCTGAACACTCTGACCAACCTGAAAATCCCATTGATCCTAATGAGATATTGGATATCACACCTTTAAACCGTTCTATCATTTTATCTTCAACTTCTGAAAAATCTAACCAATCTGATACATCATCTGATGATGAATCATCTGGTTTCATTAATGAATGTTTGAATGATCTCAAACAACCTCGTACTGAGAGTGTTTGGAAACAACTTTTTAAATCTCCCACCTCTGATCATCCACCTTCTCCACAAAATTCCCCCACTCAAACTCTCAATCCACAACATCTTGAAATCCAATCCACTCCACAACCAACATCTGAACCACAACCAACATCTGAACCACAACCATCATCTGAACCAACCAACCAACAAACTTCTGAACCACAAATTAACCAACAAACATCTGAACCTCAAACATCTGAACATCCATCTCCACAACCTCAACCTTCTAAACAAACACCACAAACACAACCAACCCAACCCAGAATCCCTGATGAAGCAGAATTGGGATCAAGTGTTTATACTATGTTAAGAAATTTTGACAAGGATAATGTCTCAGACTTTGCTGACATTATGGATGTGTGCATGACTACTATGGATAAAGAGGCTGCTAATGCTGTCTGGAAGAAATATCTTTACAGACTGAATAGGGAGGCTTTGAAAATCAGGACTCAATGTCTTAGATTGTCAAAAGTAAGGTTTGCTGCTTATCAGAAACGGATTAAGAAAAACCCTCCTCCTATTCTTCTTCTAGAAGCTCCTCCACCTCCAGAAATTCCTGCACCCAATGTCACTCAGATTGTTTCAGAATCCACTGTTCCAGAATCTTCTATTTCAGTATCTACAGATCTTCAGAAGGATGTCAAGGAACTAAAGGATTTCATGGTTGATCAAAAGAAGACAAATGAAGAAATGAAAACTTGGATGGCTAAGCAAGATGAGAATTCAGAGAGGATTACAGCACTGCTGCAACTCATCGCTTCTCAACAAGCCTCATCTGCCAAACCTTCTTAATGTTTTTGCACAAGTTTTTCATGCTTTGTTTTGTTTTTGATTGTCTTCTGATATGTTTTGTTTGCTTCTATCTGAATCTGGATGTTATCTTAATGAAAATGATCTTTTGCTTATCTGGATATGTGTTTCTTCTGCATCTTTACTGTCTTTTAAAAATCTTTTTGATTATGACAAAAAGGGGGAGAAACAAAATAGAATCTGATTGTTCAAATCTATAAGCAATTATCTGAACTAAGTCAGACATGTTACTAACATTCTTTGAATCTAATCAGAATCTGACAAATTTATCTAACCAGACTCTGACAAATTTCATTGAAGTTTTTCCTGAGATCTATCTTTTCAGAACCTGATCAAAAATAGCTAAATCTGAGTAAACCAGACTCTGATATCTAAAGACCAGACTCTGATATCTAACCTTGAGTACTATGATCTGAAAGATAACTCAAGACAGGAAATGGCAAGATAAACAACCAAGTGTTCTGAAGTTGTTCATCTGGCATCAAGCTTTAATATGACATCAAGCTTTGGCATCAAGCTTTGACTCTAGAAGTCAAACATATATCAACCAGGATTTGTCAACCAGGCTTCAATCAGGATGTTAATCAGGCTCTGAACCCAAAATGCAATCAGGCTCTGAATCTGAAATGAAATCAGGCTCTGAATCTGAAATATACTCAACCAGAAAGGGAAGTATCTAATTCCATTAGAGTATTCATTTCAGGGGGAGTAATTTTAATTCATTTTTATTGAACAAATTGCTCATGTTTTGTCATCATCAAAAAGGGGGAGATTGTAAGAGCACAGATTGTGTCTTAGTAATATCTCTATGTTTTGATGATAACATTAATGATAATTTGTATACAAGAATTATACTCTCTAAATTTGTTCTAAACTGTTTTCTACAGGCACAAAAGATTTTAATCTTAAAGAGCAAATTTGATGTGAACAATGAATTCTGAATGGCTCAAGAGCATCTGAAGATTAGAAGAATCTGAAGTATAAGAGCTTAGTTATCAAGATTCTGAAGATACAACACGCTGCATGTATTATCAAGAATCTGAATAAGAGAAGACTCTGAGTGAAGAGACTCTGAATGAGAGAAGACTCTGATCTGAGTGAAGACTCTGATCTAAGAGCATGTTACGCTTCAAGCACACAGCTGCACCAGACTCTGATTCATCAACATCTGAAGAACATATTAGGCTCTGAAGTTTCCAGAAGGTTCTGAAGACTGAAGACTCTGATATTGATTGTTGATCTGAATTATTTGAAGAAGAATATTTTAATATATCCGTTGGAATATGCCAGCAAATCTTTCCTTAATTGGGATAGACAAAATTCTCTGCAAGAATATTATTCCTCTGGTACATTCCTTATATGGTATAATCACAGCTCAGCAGACAATTGCTACACCCACTATTTGTGCGCCGTCTCTCTGCTGTAATAGTACAAAGGACAGTACTATTTTGATATTGGAAATATTTTTTCTAACGGTAAAATATTCTCTCCAATATTCAAGTGGCTATATAAAGGACATCATAGCTCATTCTTCAAGTGCCAAAATTACAACAATATTGACAAGAACTCTCTCACGCTAAAAGCTTTCATATTCTTCACTGTTCATACATTGTTCTAAACTTAGAGAAATAACACAGTTGTGTTTATAGCTTTCATAGAAGCAATTCTTACTCTTTCATTGTATTACATTAATTTGTAAAGAAAGTTTTCCTTAAGAGGATCTAGGTTAGATCAGTAGCTCTTAAGAAGACTAAGAACAGTTGTTCTTAGGTGTGCTATTTGTAATCAGTTGATTTGAATAGTGGATTAAGTCCTTGTTGAGAAAGGCAAATCACTCTTGAAAAGGGTGGACTGGAGTAGTTGAGTTCAACGAACCAGGATAAAAATACTTGTGTTTTTATCTTTGATTATTTTCTGTCATACTTATTCAACCCCCCCCTTCTAAGTATTTTCTCACCTTCACCAATATTGCTTCAAATGCTTCCATGCTCCCCTCTTTGGCAAGGTAGGCAGCTTTCTTAACTAAGAAATCTGAATGGAAACCTTTGACTCCGCCTTTGGTGGCGCGATTAGCCTTAATTTCTGATACTTCAAGGTGAAGAGCATCTGATATTTCTTTTGGGGAAGGTAAAATTTCCAATCCACTGTATGGTTTTTGATCCTTCACAGGAACTCCCACATAGTAAGCGTACTCTTCCAAAGTTGGCATTAACTGATAGCCGGGAAAAGTGAAACAGTGATACAATGGATTGTAGAACTGAACCAAAGTGTTGACAATCCCTTCTACCATCCCTGTTCTGACTATGCTCAATATCTTCCCATATCTTTTTCCAAAATCTTCTGACACCATAGTCCCTAGTTTTCTCAACTCGGATGTATCATGCTTCTTGAAATTGTATTTCTTGGTCTTTCTTGTTCCAATATCCATGATATATCTAGGATTTTTCACAAAGAAATCAATTGAGCTTTACAAAACCAGTTGCAACATGAAATGCCATGATGAGATGATGAGATGATGCACACATAACACAAAGGCAAATATCCAAAAAAATAATGCACATGCACACACAAGGCTTTCCTAAGCTCAAGGTCAAAGCATGGAGTTACAAGGTCTACCAATCCCCAAGGATTTGTAATATGAGTTAATTGTACCTACCGAACGGGTTCTACCAAAGTTGCCAGAGTCATAGTAAATCCTTCGAATATTGTCAACCAACACAACTACTTATGTGAGTTGATAATATTCTCAAGATAAACGCGTCTGAGTGTAGCATCACGTGACAACTATTTCGAGACTATTCCCTAATAGTTCTGCACTACGTCCTAAAAAGGCTTAGTGGGGTAAAAGTGTTACTAAAGGTTCTCAGCTTCGCAGACTCTCAGGTTGAAACAACTAATGAATGCATGACTACTCATACATCACCAATCATCTCAAGGAGGTCTCCACTGAGCATGATTACATCATATGTTAAACTTTCTAGGACTACTCCCAACAATCAACTGTTGATCATATCACATCCTATCATATGTGTCACTAAAGTCCAGGCTAGGACTTATCTAATCACTCATGATACCCAAAACAAACAGATATATTGACAAATATACATGTAAGCAAATATTCATAAATATAGCATACAAATAAACAAAATAGGCTAAACCCTCAAGTTTTAAGTAACTTCCCCAGTGAAGTTGCCATTTCTGTTGAGGTGAGAATCGTGATACCAAACTATTGATTAACTTGAATCTTAATTTATTAAATTCACAACCGAACTTTGATTTATCTAAGAGATATTGACTTTGACAAAAGCCAAGAGGGAGGGGGGGGGGGTAAGTAATCATAACCATGATTCTTACATAGAGTTGACAAACTCTATCTTAAAGTTATAATTGAAGAACACTCCTAGTAAGGGTGGGTCTTTTAGACTTAAGCAAAGTCTAATGGCTAGTAGGTTCTAAATTAATTAAGCTAGGGCTCAAGATGAATTAACAAAGTCAAAGGGAGGGTAATGAGCTATCTATGACCCAATGGTCAATAGAGAGACTTTCCTTTGGAATGAGAAAAGATGAGGTAACTGGATGAGAACTAATAAGTTCCATCACTCGGGTAATAACTTAACAAAATTAAAAGCATACATAAACATTCATTTATACATGATGAACACATTAAAGAGCATGGTAACAACCAAGAAAGATATCCAAGCATGTGACAACATCAAGCAAAGATCACAATCAAGTTAAATAGTTACAACCAATAATACACAAAGATATTACAATATATAGAAAGGGAACATGTTATAGGTTCTTACAAGAACAATCATATATGGTAAAGTCAATTTAAGAATCTTAAAAAAGATGAAGAGAAATAAGGTAACAACCATCAATACAAACCAAAGAATCATGTAATTCAAACAAATTTAAACACAAGCAATTCACAACTTGAGGCAAGCATGTTATAGGGAACAAAGAATGTCCAATGTAACAACATAAGACCATCAAGCATGTCCTAACATATTAGGGTTCTAACAAGACACCTAAACAAGTAGAGAAGACATAAAGAACACACTTAAGAAGTTACAACATCAAGAGATATAACATGGTTCACAAATATACTTCACATTGTTATTTAACTAGATGCACTTACAAAAGCAAGGATTGATCATGATAAGACCTTGAGCCAAACAAAACATAATCATTCAAGCATGTTAACAAACATGTGTTGATAAAACCCAATCAATCTTACAAGGTAGTTCAAGAAATAATTGAGAAAAGTTTAAAAAGAAACAAGGTAAAAACCCTAAAGAAACAACATGGTTTCAAAGTGAGTTAAAGAATCTTTGGGATAGGCATCCTTGATATATTTTCTCACTATTTGAAAATAGAAATTATGAAGAACATTTTCCAAAAAGAATGGGGCAAAAATGTTGAAAAATGAGTGAGTTATGAAAATTTAATGTTTGTGAAGAAATTAAATGAATTAAGTGATAAATAATAAGAAGTGTCTTTCTCAAGTGTTGAACCCACGCCCTTTGGCTCATGGGCCTAAAACCTCACCAATTAATCCAAGGTGTGCGTGTGGTTACTCAATGTGAAAGAGTGAATAAATAGTAAAACAAGATGAAAATCACAAAAACCAAAAGAGTTGACCTCCACACGGATCGAACTCAAGAAGGCAAAGGCAAAGCAATACATGAGTGCGTAGGTTGTGACTACTGGGTTGGTGTAACACCCTTCTAAACCCCGCAAATAATATATGTATAATCAGAGTAAAAGTTAACATGCATCCATAAAAGGGCATCACACAAAACTTATACCACATTAAATCAATCTGTCATGCTCATAAACACTTTTCCATTTAGCAGCGGATTCATTAATGAAAATCCTTTAAAAGAAACATTTACTTTCATCATATGAAATCAACATCTCTAGGCACTAAGGCCAACATCTCAATCATTCCCAATATGAAAACATAACTTAGGTTACATAATGTAATCCTAAAACATAAGCAATCGATCCCCGTGTTACACTACCAGAGCATGACTCGACCCATAAATAATTACTAAACCGCTACACATGTAGCAACCTCGAACTACAAGCAGAACTTCACAAAGGCCTCCAGCAACCTAATCTGCAATGCCTCATAGAGCATTATAAAACAGCAGAAGGGTGAGAAATATTACCATAATAATCAAAGCATAAAATCATGTATATATAGGTATCATATGATTAACTTCCTATTTCTCACCACAATTCAACTCATAGTCATTTACATCGTCACTTATATTTATATACAACATGAATATTCACCAAGCATTTTGCATCATGCATACATCCACAATTCCACAATCTTAACATTCACACGTAAGCATCTTTTCATGCACGCTTCATAAGTATTCAACAAACATCTCATCATTCACACATAAGCATCACTTCATGCATATGTCATATATCAATGTGACTCAACAACTCAATGCAACTCATGCAATGCGGTACCGACTTTCGTTATCTTTTTTCGGTTTTTACATTAAACCGGGTCCACACTTTTAGACCGATAACCCGTTATCTTTTTTCGGTTTTTTTTACATTAAACCGGGTCCACACTTCTAGACCGATAACCACAAAGGCCCGTCCTCTAAGCCTTCAAACCCACACTTCTAGGTTTGGGACAAGCCACTAGTTTCCACGAAACTAATAGACATTGCCTCTTGACTAAATGATGCACGTACAATCAATCGCAACAAATGCACTTAAGACCGACATCTTAATCTCATGCATTTACATAATTCATCACTTCAAGAATTACATTATGATTGCACACACAACATATTCACATAACATTCATCGATGTATTCATAATTCAACACTATCACCACATTATCACTCACAATGCACACATATCCACGATATGTTCTCATGCATTCTTCACAGTTATCAAACAATGCACACATATCCACGATATGTTCTCATGCATTATTCACATTTAATCACATACATACAATATGCATTTACAACATCTATCAAGCAATGCACACATATCAATGACATGTTCTCTTGCATTCTATTCATACCACCATATACCAACAATATACATTCACAATTCAATATCATCACCGCATTATCAACAATGCACACATATCCACAATATGTTCTCATGCATTATCCACATATATTCACAATTCAATACAACATCATATTTAGCAAGCAATGCACGCATATCCATCATTATGCTCTCATGCATTCTTCATGTATTTTAACATACAATCGCATATAAACAATATGCATCCACAGCACATTTTTCATAGTATGTTTATTCTTTATCTCATGCCATCTCATACAAGGTATACACATCACAGTACTATTTATACAATTATAAGTCATGCATACTCGTCACATAATTGTACACAACAATCAAACGTTCACAAACTCATCAATTAATACACACATAATCATCATTATGTTCTCATGTATTTTAACCGATAACAATTAATCATTCATATCACAACACTAGGATTCACGCCCGAAGGCTACCCACAGCACATGTTATCATAATAGTTCATATCCTCATTCATAACATAGAAGTATTAACCTATGTGAATCAATCAAACAATCACCATATGAGCAACACAGCAAAAGAAAAATGTTGTCACATTCGCCTTCATTCGCCTGGCGAACCCTCGCAGCGAACCTTCGCTAGGCTTCGCCTGGCGAGACTTCCCAGCGAGCCCAAGTCAGTAGCTACTGACTTCATTCGCCACTATTCGCCAGCACCTTCGCTGGGCGAACCTTCGCTATCCACCTTCGCTTGGCGAACTCGCCAGCGAAGTCCACTGGGACTTAATCATAATTACTCGCCAGCATTCGCTAGGCTTCGCCTGGCGAAGCTTCGCCTTCGCTCGCCTGGCGAGAGCCAGCGAACCTGCGCAGAACAGAATTTCACTCTGTCTTCTCCTTCTCAATCCACCATCAACCAAACCTCAAACATCCAAATCAGTACAAATAACATCAATACATGTTACCCGACTATTCTACGGCATTATTGCTCAGTTTCAACCGATTAAATCCTCGATCTACCGATTAATCCAACTTTTGCCCTAAATAGAAAGTGATGAAAAACATCCAAAACCCAAACCCAACATACATAATAGCATACAATGATTAAATAGCAATGTTTCTCACCCTTACCTCGATTAATCGGAGCTTCGAAATTGGTTCTTGAAGGTTCTCCAAGCTTTTCCCCTTTTCCTCTTCATTTCTCCTCTTCTTCTTCCTTTCTCTTCTTTTTCTTTTCTATCTTTCTCTTTCTCTCCAATTCCCTTTTTATATTCTTCTATTTCTTTTCCTTCCTCTCTATTATTTTCTTTCCATTCCATTTCCTTCATAATATCTTTCTCTTTATTTCTTTCCAATCTATTTACTCTCTCAAAACATCTATCAATCCATTAAACAAACATCTAATTATTCAAATAATTAGAATAATCCAAATAAATCAATTAATTAACACAATTAATCAATTATTGAAAATTGGGCTGTTACAACTCTCCCCCACTTTAGGAATTTTCGTCCTCGAAAATGTTACCTGATCCAAACAACTCTGGATACGACTCTCGCATTCCAATTCTTCCAAATCCAATTCTCCCATAACTACTTCCACCAAAGGAATCTCTATACTTCGAAGTTGTTTCTTATCAACAACTAGAACTAGCCACGCCCCCGAAGTCAAATTCTCTCTCACTTGTACACCATCCACCTGAGTCAATGTACCCCTTCAACTTAGACATATGAACACCTCATGCAATCCTCTCAAGCGACAGCGGTAAAATAGTCTAACATGCTATCCGCCTCACGCTTCCGCTGCGCTACTCTGATACAGATCAACAAAACACAGGGTGCTCACGAGACTTCAAGCTCGACCAACACCAATTACTACCATAACTCTCAAAACACGGCCTTACTTGGATTCTTTGATCGTTTCCATCGTCCCTTGCACGGTCTTTGATCCGAGTACAACACTCCCGTTGGACATGCAACAACACAAAGGAGTCATACCCTCGTACCCAACGAACTTCATACGATGTTGTTTCCGATACGAAATGGCAACAGTTATTGTAGGCAACTCCCTCAACAACAATTAACTACCCTTAAATCCATCTTGGTCCAACACACAAGCTCTCAACGAGTCCTCTTCATACCGGATAGTTTTCTTCGTTTGTCCATGCCATTCACGGACGCTAGTCAGAGTTCATCTTCAACATGGCACCCAACCGCTTTCGCAATCTTTCCCATAATCTTAACGAAAAACTTGAGTTCTCATCTAACAGAAAGATTTATCTTCACTGGTAGGCAACGAGTTACTCTTGTTAATCCATTCTTAACTGTCCAAATCGGATCATACTTCCTCAAATTCATCAGAAAACCCGGTACAAAGCCCATGGGAATACTATCCCATCCCACTCGAAATACTCAACAGTTGTATCAGATCCAACCATCTCTAATGTCCATACTTCAATTCCCAGCAAGTCTAATCAACATATACAAACTCAATCAATTCCTTCTCCATCTATGGCTATCCAAAACTATTTCTCAAATTCGGCCGCATCTTCCTAGTACCTGCACGGATACTCCATCTTTCTCGATGTACTTCTCCCTGAGTACTTTTATCCAACTCACACTATTCAGAATACACACTTCATCACGACATCTCACAATACCATTTTCCTTAATCCGAAAATAAGCCCTCTGACTTTTATCCATTAAATTCAATTAATCTATCAACTCAACTCAGAATTCCGATTTCCTCGAACCTCATCAGAATACCAAAAGTCAATCTCAACATCCAAGGCTCAACTCCATAAGAAGTCTCTTCACAGGCCGAACTCATATCTGAATTTGCTTAATCAGTCCTAACTTCCTTACCATCTTCATTAGTTGTATACCAAAATTCCCGATTCGATATCTTAGCTACCACTTGGTCTCATCCGAATGGTAATTTAACCAAAACCATACTCCTTCAGGAGTTCCAATTACTTCTCTGTCTCATATTTGAATCTCTCTCAAATAAAACAAATACCTTAAGGTCAGTAACCATCTCAAATCCCAACTAAACAATTGAGGCTTCCAAACTCCGGTACAAACACACAACATCAACCCACTCCAAATTACTTGTCAGATAATCCCTCTCTGCACTTTATATTGCCTTCAAGCATAACCAAAACTCATTAATGTTGTACTTAACACACCTCTTAATCATATCAACAAAGTATCTCCAAACACAACGACAATCCTGTCGGACATGGCAAAACCAATACACGAACTGTTGACAGCTTTCTCAAAACTCTTTGAACTCTCTTCACAGTAGTACATCACTGCCTCTTCCCCAATACTAATAACTCAAGTTCCCGACGCTCAACATGAACCCCTATATTCTCCGAACATATCCAAACACCATCGGTTACATAACCATTGACTCTGTCAATCAAGTGTGGAAAATCATTATATCAAACGGACACTCAGCTGTGAACTTATGGTGATAACACAAACCGCACTCTCCGCGCTTACCATAACATCCAAACATTTTTCGCCAATAAATACTTAATTCCATGTCACTACTTTCCCATCACATAGAGCACTGTAATATCTTCCAACATTTCTAATCTTGCGTCATTCCGAATTACGGTTTTCCGTTATGACAAAATCACGGAAACAACCCTTCCATACTCAAAGGTCATCCAATACCTCTCCAACTCTTGAAATGCTTAAGGGTCCAATTATACCAACCATGTATTCCACATCTCATTTCCTTTAGTAATCACTAGAAGTCATTATCCACCCTTATACTCAACTTCACAATCTGTTGCCGTAGCACACACACCAGACATAATTCTCAACACTACTCAATCAATTTAATTCTTCGACTGTCCAAACAGATATAATTAGTCGGCAAAACCACCATCTTCCCACTTTCATTAGCACCCCGAATTCCCATCAAAATTAACCATCTCCTCACTGTCTCATGCCGACTCATCAACACACTTCTTAAGCACCTGGCTTAGCTCCAAACAATTCTCTGCTCACGCCACCTAAGCTTGCAAGACACGTCCATCCCATCCAACAGAACTCCAACTACTATCAACAAGAGATTAAGGGTGATCAGTTCCTCAATTTGTCAATAGGCAGCTGAAAATCATGATGGAGTATAGACTATCTTTACCAAACCACAAGAGTGTTAACCACCCACTGAGCTACAACTTCTACACCTGCAGCATCTTGAAGAAGCACAACTTCTCCCCCACTTAGATCATTCCCAATTCTCCAGACAAGGTTAAGCAACAACATGTATCGACAGTGTTTTCACACACATGTCGCATACAAGGGAACAAATAACATTAGACAACTTGGCCGGACGGACCGACCTGCTCTGATACCACTAATGTAACACCCTTCTAAACCCCACAAATAATATATGTATAATCAGAGTAAAAGTTAACATGCATCCATAAAAGGGCATCACACAAAACTTATACCACATTAAATCAATCTGTCATGCTCATAAACACTTTTCCATTTAGCAGCGGATTCATTAATGAAAATCCTTTAAAAGAAACATTTACTTTCATCATATGAAATCAACATCTCTAGGCACTAAGGCCAACATCTCAATCATTCCCAATATGAAAACATAACTTAGGTTACATAATGTAATCCTAAAACATAAGCAATCGATCCCCGTGTTACACTACCAGAGCATGACTCGACCCATAAATAATTACTAAACCGCTACACATGTAGCAACCTCGAACTACAAGCAGAACTTCACAAAGGCCTCCAGCAACCTAATCTGCAATGCCTCATAGAGCATTATAAAACAGCAGAAGGGTGAGAAATATTACCATATTAATCAAAGCATAAAATCATGTATATATAGGTATCATATGATTAACTTCCTATTTCTCACCACAATTCAACTCATAGTCATTTACATCGTCACTTATATTTATATACAACATGAATATTCACCAAGCATTTTGCATCATGCATACATCCACAATTCCACAATCTTAACATTCACACGTAAGCATCTTTTCATGCACGCTTCATAAGTATTCAACAAACATCTCATCATTCACACATAAGCATCACTTCATGCATATGTCATATATCAATGTGACTCAACAACTCAATGCAACTCATGCAATGCGGTACCGACTTTCGTTATCTTTTTTCGGTTTTTACATTAAACCGGGTCCACACTTCTAGACCAATAACCCGTTATCTTTTTTTCGGTTTTTTTTACATTAAACCGGGTCCACACTTCTAGACCGATAACCATAAAGGCCCGTCCTCTAAGCCTTCAAACCCACACTTCTAGGTTTGGGACAAGCCACTAGTTTCCACGAAACTAACAGACATTGCCTCTTGACTAAATGATGCACGTACAATCAATCGCAACAAATGCACTTAAGACCGACATCTTAATCTCATGCATTTACATAATTCATCACTTCAAGAATTACATTATGATTGCACACACAACATATTCACATAACATTCATCGATGTATTCATAATTCAACACTATCACCACATTATCACTCACAATGCACACATATCCACGATATGTTCTCATGCATTCTTCACAGTTATCAAACAATGCACACATATCCACGATATGTTCTCATGCATTATTCACATTTAATCACATACATACAATATGCATTTACAACATCTATCAAGCAATGCACACATATCAATGACATGTTCTCATGCATTCTATTCATACCACCATATACCAACAATATACATTCACAATTCAATATCATCACCGCATTATCAACAATGCACACATATCCACAATATGTTCTCATGCATTATCCACATATATTCACAATTCAATACAACATCATATTTAGCAAGCAATGCACGCATATCCATCATTATGCTCTCATGCATTCTTCATGTATTTTAACATACAATCGCATATAAACAATATGCATCCACAACACATTTTTCATAGTATGTTTATTCTTTATCTCATGCCATCTCATACAAGGTATACACGTCACAGTACTATTTATACAATTATAAGTCATGCATACTCGTCACATAATTGTACACAACAATCAAACGTTCACAAACTCATCAATTAATACACACATAATCATCATTATGTTCTCATGTATTTTAACCGATAACAATTAATCATTCATATCACAACTCTAGGATTCACGCCCGAAGGCTACCCACAGCACATGTTATCATAATAGTTCATATCCTCATTCATAACATAGAAGTATTAACCTATGTGAATCAATCAAACAATCACCATATGAGCAACACAGCAAAAGAAAAATGCTGTCACATTCGCCTTCATTCGCCTGGAGAACCCTCGCAGCGAACCTTCGCTAGGCTTCGCCTGGCGAGACTTCCCAGCGAGCCCAAGTCAGTAGCTACTGACTTCATTCGCCACCATTCGCCAGCACCTTCGCTGGGCGAACCTTCGCTATCCACCTTCGCTTGGCGAACTCGCCAGCAAAGTCCACTGGGACTTAATCATAATTACTCGCCAGCATTCGCTAGGCTTCGCCTGGCGAAGCTTCGCCTTCGCTCGCCTGGCGAGAGCCAGCGAACCTGCGCAGAACAGAATTTCACTCTGTCTTCTCCTTCTCAATCCACCATCAACCAAACCTCAAACATCCAAATCAGTACAAATAACATCAATACATGTTACCCGACTATTCTACGGCATTATTGCTCAGTTTCAACCGATTAAATCCTCGATCTACCGATTAATCCAACTTTTGCCCTAAATAGAAAGTGATGAAAAACATCCAAAACCCAAACCCAACATACATAATAGCATACAATGATTAAATAGCAATGTTTCTCACCCTTACCTCGATTAATCGGAGCTTCGAAATTGGTTCTTGAAGGTTCTTCAAGCTTTTCCCCTTTTCCTCTTCATTTCTCCTCTTCTTCTTCCTTTCTCTTCTTTTTCTTTTCTATCTTTCTCTTTCTCTCCAATTCCCTTTTTATATTCTTCTATTTCTTTTCCTTCCTCTCTATTATTTTCTTTCCATTCCATTTCCTCCATAATATCTTTCTCTTTATTTCTTTCCAATATATTTACTCTCTCAAAACATCTATCAATCCATTAAACAAACATCTAATTATTCAAATAATTAGAATAATCCAAATAAATCAATTAATTAACACAATTAATCAATTATTGAAAATTGGGCTGTTACAGGTGGTGATACATCTAATGTATCAACCCACCCCATAAATAGATAAGCCTCAAGGTTTAAAAATCTGGGCAAGAACAAGGCAAGCCTAACAAACACAAAATGTCAAAACGTGATCAATCCAATCTTAGTCAAAACAGGATGGATTTTAGAAACACTTTAGGTCTAAATGACGTGAAAATTAATGAGTAATTTGATGGTGCTATTAGTTTTCTCAAAAAGTGCACACAACTCAAAATTTGAAGCCAACTGCATATTAAGTATTTGAAATACATTTCCAAGCCATAGTTCCATTCAATCATTTTTGAAACAACTTGAAAGCATACACACTCTCTAAATACATGGTATATGAAGTTCAAACACAGATGGAACTTAAATTCAAACCAAAACAGAATATGATCTATGAGTTGAAAATGTTGCATATGAGTAGTAATGGCAAGTTCAAAGCTGTTAGTTCCATGTTTTTATGATTATCCATGTTTCTATGATTGGCTAAATTTTGGTAAAACATGATTCTGCACTGATGTTGAAAAAGATGTTTCAAACATCTTCATCTACTGTTTAGACAGAACTACTGTCATGTGTTTTAATCAAGATGTTGAGATAGATGTCGTGACATCTTTGTCTGGTACAGCTGTCGCTACTCGAAAAATGCATCGCGCAACGACGGGGAGGCGAAAAGGGAAGGACATAAGAGTTTCCACCGAACTTTATTTATCCCATGAGGGGAAAGGAAAATATTGAGAAAACCTTAAGAAATAAATGGATAAGATAGAACGGGTTCGGAAGCCGGTTATGCGAAGGGAAGGTATTAGCACCCTTCACATCCATCGTACTCGATGGGAACCATTTTCTTGTCGATGTGTGATTTTATTTGCTTAAATATTATGCTATAAAAAGTGTTCTAAAAGATAGGGAGAAGCGTTAGAAATTGGGAAAAGAGAGGTAAGGGGGGGGGGGGGGAAGAAGAGAAAGGATGAACTCGATAGGACTTCGCAGTCCTAGGCCTACGTATTCTCAAAAAGCATGAGAAAGTAAGAGTCGACGTAGTTCGGGGCTACGGATATGGGGGAGAATGTGTGCTCGACAAGGATTGTGGCCCTTGTGCCTACGTATCTTTACTTGAAAGAAGTAAAGAATCAGAGCAGCCATAACTCGGCCTACGGTTTGTTAATGTTTTTATGGAGGATATTATCGTGTGCCTTCTAGAAGTTTAGGTGTTTTTGCTGCTCGCATGTGAGGAGACTTAAGCGTTACTTGTACACAGTAGAACAGACTTATAATATCCTTTTTGAAATGATTAGGTTTTCGCCATGCGAGGCAAGATGTCACATTTGATTGGTTGAATTGTTTTTAGGGGGCGAGATAAGTCCTCGGATAGTAACCCCTACGAGTATCAAGACCACCCACACTACAGTGAATATCCTGACACTCAGAGAGGCAGAAGACTACACTCAATCCTCTCTCTTTAATTCAATACAAAGAGAACTTCATTCTCTTATTAAAGATGTTTTTGGTTTTGAATGGTATGTGCTTATGCGACAGAGAACCCTACGGTAAGCGTCAACACTCGGGATAGGAGAAGGCCTACGCCTAACCACTCCACGGCCATTCAAGTTTTTGTTATGAAAAGAAGTTAGAAAATGCCCTCGGTATGGGACCGAGGTTTTAGGTGAAAAAAGATGTGGAAGGAAGTTGGGAAAGGAGGTGGTAGAAAGAGATAGGTGATGGATAAAGTTGTGTCTTCGTATTGAAAGACGAGTATTGAGACCACCCACACTACAGTGAGCATCCCTACACTCGGAGAGGAAGAATTCTACACTTAGTCCTCTCTTTTAATTCAATACAAAGAGAATTTGAAGATGGACTCGGTACGGGACCGAGGTTTTTAGGAGAATAGGGGTTGAAAACATATAAGCGTCTTCGTATTGAAAGAAGAGTGTCGAAACCACCCACACTATAATGAGAATCCCAACACTCGGAGAGGAAGAATTCTACACTTAATCCTCTCTTTTTAATTCAATACAAAGAGATATTTTAATTCTTGTTGAAAGGTGTTTTGAAAAAGGGCACTCGGTACGGGACCGAGGTTTTAGGGGGGAAGGTTCTACCCAAACCTAATGAAAGAGGAAAACCAAAGCCATATCTTAACAAAGAAAGGGGTACGTCTTAATAAAGAGGGAAAAGGATCTTAACAAATATGAGGTTTCAAAGGGGGTACAAGATGACATGTATACCTACAGGCATCATGCCTATGCAAATGTCACAACAAATGTAAGTGTGAAGTTTAAAAACTTCAAGGGGATTCTAAATGAAACAGTCATGATGCTTACAAAAAAACAATTAAAATCACATACACAAAGGATTGACAAACAAAAGCTCACATCAAGCACAACAACAAACTTAAGAAAAATGAATCAAAAAACTTGAATGATTAGGAGGGTAAAAACCCAAAAAGAAGGCATGACAACTTTTTAATGCAAAGTGCTTTCAAAAATGAAAGTTCTTAGGATATTAAAATGCCATTTGAAAATATGCAAAAGTACAAGATCAATGCAAAAAGAAACAATAAAAAATAATAAATATTGATGAAGTTATGACATTTGGAATTTTAAGCAAAATCAAACATTTAAGTTACTAAAATAATGGAAATGCACTTGGTGGGTGTTGAACCCACCACCTCATGATTACTAGTGCAAAACTTTGCCAAACCAGCTGGAGGCGCACGCATGAATAATGGGAGAATAAAGAAGAGAAAAGTGTTAAAACATGGAAAATGAAAAAAAAAACAAAAATGGTTGATCTCCACAATGGATCAAACCCAGGACATGGCAGTGCAAGGCGTGTGAACGTTACAAGGCATAACCACTGGGGTGGCGATACATCCAAGTATTATGCCACCCCAAATAAAACATAAGCCTAAAAATGTGGGTAATTCTGGGCAAGGCAAGCAACCAAGAACACAAGGCATGGCACAAAAACGGTAACATCATAAATCACTCAAAACTTAACCATTTTCAGCAAAATTTAGGTCTATCTCACGTGAAATTCAACAAGGAATGCAATGGCAATGTTAGTTTTTTCAGATAATGCACACAAATTAAAATTCGATAGCAGCTGCAATGTGAAAGTTTGAGATGCATTTTGAAATCAAAGGACTAAACCAGATGCATTTAAAGTCATGTAATGGCCTGAGCAAGTTTCAAATATGTTATTCATGGAATCTACATGCCAAGATCACACAAAAACAATCCCAAACCAAAACTGGTATGCAAGTTGCAAGAATTGCTTGGAATTGCAATTTGAAAACCACAGCTCAAAACAGAAATGAATATGGTCAAGTGAGGGTATGCACAACTTCCAAATATATTATTCATGGATTATAGATGCCAAGACCAATCAAAAACAGCTCCAAACCAAAACTGGTGTGCAAGTGGCAAGAATGGCTTGTGATGTGCATTATGGTGGTTGTGATGCAAAGCAGAAGTGATCATGGTTAAATGAAGGTATGAGCAACTTTTAAATACATAACCTATGGAATTCAGATGCATAGAACATACAAAAACAACTCCAATCAACAACTGGTATATGGACTGCAATTTGTTCACAAATGGCTTGAAATGCTGTTTTGGAAAAATCAGAACAGTTCATCATACAACATACATTCCTCAACTTAATACACATAAAGTGATTCACATACATATCAAGAACACAAATTGTAGGAAAGTTCAACACAAAGACTGATGGCACATGAGGTAAAACTTTTGAAAAGAAACTGGCAGTAGCTTGTACTTGTCAAAACATCATATGCAGACATATAAGGTTTACATACCAAGGAAGATTGATCTTAAACAAATTGTCCTAACAAGCTAATCATGGTAGTTGGTTTTGGTACAACAAACATAACAACAGAAACAGCATCAAACACCTCAATTAATTCATGCCTTGCAATGGAAGTTACCACACCATAGTAATGAATACAAACAAGTTCTAACAGAAAAACTTATTTCTAACAGCCACAAATGCCAGCATCTTACAATAGCATCAAACAATCATGTTCTATTTACAAACAAATCAAGACAAGCAAGATTGGCAAAGGTTGAAAACAAAGCATAGCAGCATGGTATGTGGTTCAAATAGGACAGTCATGACAGCAACATATGGCTATGCCAATAATCAACAGTTACCCCTAATTCTACATGCACATATCATCTTGCAAACATATGTCAAATGTTAACCTACAACAGACAGTGTTATGGCAGTTTCATGAACTCTCAACAGAATAGATATGACATATTGATGCCAGTACTCAAATCAATGACCAATGAGGCTAACCAGCAGTTCCAAACAGATTCACACAATGGCTTCCAATGCGTCAAAACAAAACACATAGGCTCATCACAGTTGACCAATGCAAACAAGACATGGATAGATCATGATCACAAACACAACCCTACTATAATGCCTAAGTGATGACAATAATATGGTGCAAGCATGAACATGATAATGTCAAGTTTGAAAACATGATTCAAATGAAAAACACAAACTCATGTTAACAAACCTAGATCAAACACAAACAACAACTTAAAATCATCATAGAAGCATACTTATCATGGCAATGGCAAGTATCAAATTTCAATGCAATATCATGATGATTACAAGCATATGACAACAAAATATCAACATTCACATAAGTCATTCCAATGACCTTTACCAAGTTCAACAGAGCTGTTCAGCTTACAAACACACTTTAAACATGCCATAGACCAAGTTTGAGCACAAAAATGATTCAAAAGAGTACTAACATTAAAAATGACCTGGTGAGTTGAAAGATGCACATGATTTTAAAAAATGCAAGAACAGAAATGTGCAGATCAAGCACACATAGCTTTCAACAATACAAACATCACATAAACACATATATGAGGGTTTCTAACCAACATGCCAACAAACAAATCAAGGTCTAAAATAGTTACTCTGACAGAAGCAAATCATCATCTTTCACACAGAAACAGAACCAAACAATATCAAGACATGACAATAGCAACTATCCTCATATGTTCGTACATGACATTTAAGAGGATCTTAAGGCTTAGCATCATAGCAACACAACATGGTATGATGATTATACAAGTGATACACATTAATGAGCAAGACAAGCAAGATAGGGCAGATTCAACATGAGCTGCATTATATTCAAAACATATTGTAACCACTAATGCACATCAAACACATTCATGACAGTTTGAAGGAGGATGGTAACTACCAACCTCTTGTAGACCTCCAAGAAGGTTTGTGTAGTATGGAAAACCATGAAGCCTCCAAATAAGATCCAATCCAATGCCTTGGTAAAGATGACAACTTTTCTTGCACTTAAAGTAAACAAGTGAATCTTGGACCAGAACTTGAAACAAGTGATGATGATGATGATATTTCAGGTTATAGACAGTTGGTACATCATGAACCTAAGGTGTTTGAAGGTTTACAATGATCAAAACAGGCCTGGTATGTGATTTGGCAGATTTTGTATGTGAGGTCAAACTTTCCTTGGTTGAAAGTTGACTTTTGGGAAAATGAGGGTTTTGACTGGTTTAGGAGTTTGAACACCTCCCACACATCATTTGTGGAATGTGTGGACGGTTTGTGATGATTTTGAGTGGGTGAAAAATGATTTTGGAAGGTGTTTTGCTCAAGGCAGATTTTTTGAAGGTTTTGGAATGGTTTTCTTCACTTGTAAGAAAATGCAAGATAGGATGAGAGCAATGGTATTCTCTTGGGTTTTAGAGTGTTGTGGTGTACCTTTCAACATAGAGGAAACCTCTATTTATAGGTAAGGCAAGGCTTGGGGCAAATTTGTCTTTTGGCATTTTTGAGGGATTTTGTAAAAATGCAATTTTGTTCAATATTGTGGACAACTGCAACTTCAGGCTCTTGGCTCGAGTTTATGCATAAATCAAGTGGTGAGTATGACATAGAAGTGACTGAAGTATGGCTAGGGAGTCAGCTGCAAGACTTCTTCCATAAAGTTTTCTCTTTCCTCATTTCTTTCATTAAAATAATGCAACTTGTCTCTTACTTACCAAATCCATCAAATCCTTCAACTTTCTGCATATCAACTCATCATACTCTCTAAATATCAGATAGAAGCATGATCCAAGGGCTGAGAATAGCTCAAGTGATGAAAAGGTGAGTTTGTGAAAAAATGAAAATGGTGGACTCAAGTGTTGAAACCTCATCTTGTTGGATTCATAACTCTCAACTCATAAGGGCTATGGAGGAGTTCTAGTACATTTTGCAAAGCCCTCATGAAGCTCTACGACTTTCATGTTTTCATGATCCTCAGATTCCAAATGGAACTAGGTCGAAAATCCACTCAAAGTTGCTGAGAAACATGCTTAAAAAGTTCAATAACTTAGAATTTTTCTAAGTTATTTTTCCCTCTTGTAATGACTTTGGCCATAACTACAAATTTATGCATTTTCTGCTCATGGACCACTGTAGGACTTTTGTAGGACTTGTCAAGAGCTTTCCAATGAGCTTTGAACCAACTCAATTGGATGTGTGGTTAAGAAATTATGGCCTTGCCCCTTTCAAAACCCTAATTTCCCGATTTCTCTATTACTCCTCCATCCTTGATTCAATGGTCATGAAACTTCATGGATATGTGTAATATGGCATTAGGAACATTTTTCCTTCACACTTTGAGGTCAAATTCCTTATGGTTGAAGAGTTGACAGTTTGGTCAACGAAACGATCGATCGACGACTACCGAGTCGACTATTGATGTTCCGGGTCTTCTGAGGCCTTGAAAATTCTTGAGTAGACTTCACTAAGTCATATGAACTTCATAGACCATGATCCCTCCATTGGAGCACCATTTAAATCAAAAGTTAAACTATAGTTGACTTTTTCCCCAAATCTCCTACTTTTCAATTGACTGATCAATTGAAGCTCTTCTGATTAAAATTGATGGTCAATCTCCCATCCTCACACACCTTAGGGCACATGGAAGGCCATGGAAACAAATCTTTCCCTTAAAAACAAGTTTATCCTGATTAAAATTGAAACCCTAATTTCACCCTTTTTGCCTGGGCCTTGTGCAGATGAACTGGGTGATCATTCCAACTCCACCATGACTTCTGAGGTACCCAACAAGCTCCTACCTCATGCTCACACCAATGAAAAAAAACTCAGAATTTCTTGACAACCCTCTGATTGGTTTGTACCAATGCCTTTAATCAAAAAGTATGGGCAAATTTAAGGTGTGACAGATGCCCCTATCTAATCGGCTTAAACCTGGTAAGACTAAATGCTACTTGTCGCTACTGCGAAAATCGGCGCCGGATATGACAGAAGAGTCGCCACCGTGCGTTATTTATCCCACACGAGGGAAAGGAAACGCTCAGAGTAAACCTAACGCAAAAAGGGAAAGGAATGGTCATCGCAACCAAATCCTGGATTCGGGAGTCAGTTACACAAGGGGAAGGTATTATCACCCCTCACGTCCGTCGTACTCGACGGGATCCACGCTTTTTTTTTGTCTAAGGGTATGTTTATCTATCTACTCTAAAGGTCTCATTTAAAAAGAAAAGAAAATGATTCGGCAAAGTATCGCACTTTATGCCTACGTATTCTTGTTTGGAACGAGAAATCAGAGTGAACGTAGTTCGCCTAACTACGGGTTAAGGGGGGAGGTTGCTCGCCGAGATGTCGCATCTCGTGCCTACGTACTTTCATACGACATGAAAGATCAGAGCAAACGTAGTTCGAGCTACGGAAGACACAAGTTTGTCTGACAGTTTTTCATCTCCTTATGAAAGGGTTTTCCTGATTAAAGGTCCAAGAGGACAAAAACAGAGTTTGAATGTTTGTTTGAATCTTTTACGAAAGAAATGTTTTTTAGGATGTTTGCAATCTCAGTCGCACTAGAGACTATGACCCAGGAGTGAACGCTTCGTATGTCACCCAAAGGGTACCACACTAACATCCAGATTACTGGAGAGAGACCCTCCACCAACCTTTTCCCGGATAGCTTAAGGTTCGTAACGTACGACTTCGATTAAGCTTATTACTGTGTTTTTGAATTGTTTTGAGATGAGAAGAGAAAGACACCCTAAAACTCTGGTTGAAAGGGGAATCTACCTACAGTTATCATGCATGGGTCAAAACCTAATGTCTGTCATAATTCCCTCTTGCACAAAGGAAATCAGAGATCCTAGGGGAAACAGCAAAAGAAAGCAAGCAGTAAACAGTAAACAGTAAAATGCATGCTATGCAACAGTACAAGCGAGGCAAGGGAGTCCGGTTCAACCTCAAACCTAAGAAAACAACAGGCAAAAGGAGACAAGCTCCACCTCAAACCTAGAGGTAATCAACACAAGCAAACAGACAACAAAAGAAAAGAAATAGAGAAAGCAGCCCAAGCAACAACAACAGTCTTCAGCAGACAACAACTTCAATACTCAACAGCAACAACTCTAAACAGCAAATCCTCTTGACAGCAAAGTGGAGAGCAAAAGGTCTTCATCTTCAAGTTAGCTCCTATCTTCAAGCGTCATCAAACTTCACCTTCAAGCTCTAGCAAGCACACTCGAAGCAAAGGATTAACCATTAAGATCAAGGTTGTAATGTTGAAAACCAGATGAAAACTAAAGGAAATCATCAAGTACCAACATTAAAATGGAAAGGCATCCTCAAAGTTCTACTCAACTATGGGCATACCACACATTCCTCCAAAGGAGAGATGAAGTTTCCCTAGGAGGACTTTACATCATTGGATAGAATAGAAGCACACAATGCATTCTATGTTTGATGAAAGAATCAAAACTAATCCTAATGGCTCTTCCTAAAACCCTAATTTCCTAAGCTCCTAAAAAACTCCTAAAAGAGAAGAAATCTTCCACTCCAAGCTCTAATCTTCAAGCCACAGCAGCTACACCAAGTCCAGAAGACCTCTCAAAAAGTAATCCAAGCAAATCCAGCTCCAAAGTCACCAACAAGACCAAACACGCAAAGGCTCACAAAATAGAACACCAAAAGCACAAGCAACTTGCAAAATACAACTAAAATAGAAAAATAATTTGTAAAATTCTAATAAAATTCCTAGGGGAACATACATGATTAAACAACCTAGGGTAAAACATTAAAGCCTAATTCAACTTCTAAGTCACCTAAATAATTTCTAGATTGAAGGGTATCAAGGTGATCCATAAGTTTTGGAAGGCTCTAATCTCAACACCTAAACCAGAATCTAAAGTTGTTCTAAAATTCCAACAAAAATCCTAAGGGAACAGAAATATCTACCCTAAGACATAATAAAAAATAAAAGCCAAATTCATCACCAATTGGAAGAAAAAAATTCAACAAGACAGATGATCAAATATGAAAAATTAAGAGAATTAAATAAAATAAGAAAAATCAAATTAAATTGAAAAATGCATGAAAATGCATTTTATTAATTTCATAAAATCACAAATTCTCTCAAGATCATGGAGATATTTTTAAAATAATTTTTGGATCAAAATTGAATTTATTGTGATTTTTTGAATCAATAAAGCATTTAAAATAAACAAAATGAATAAAAGAAAATAAAAACTCAGAATAAAACACGAGCCACAGGATGCGTGGACTGGTCAGCTAATCCAAGAGCCAGGAGTGTGACACCTCATTTAATGAAACTGCATCGTTTCAATCCTCAGAAGTCAACCAAAAGAAATAAAACGCAACCATTGGATATGTGGTCTAGTCTTTGGTCAAGGCTTGATCTAATGGTCCAAAGCTTATCTTCCCTAATTCACAGGCCAAACGGAGTGAGATTCAGGGCGGTGGCCGGAGAAGACTCCGGTTGTCTTCTCCGGCGAGGCAAAAGTTACAGGCATCCAAAACATGCAATCCTTATATCAATCTCACTCAGAATTTCATCAGGATCTCAAATCTCCTATTCAAATGTTCTAACTCTCCATAGATTTTAAATCACGAATCAAAGTTCAGAAATGTCATCCAGATCAAACATCACCAACTGCAAATCTAATGATACAGAAATGTTCCTCATGCTTCATACATCAAATTGATCTATCCAATTCAACTTAATTCCTCATGATCAAGCTAAACCGTGCCTCAATAGAAATTACACATCACCTAAATTTGTCTCTAATTGTCCAAAATTCTGTCCAAAAACGATCTACTCCTTAACTAGATCCTAACCACATATGCAAATTGATCTATATCTTCCTACAATGGTGAGAAATTTGAAGGTTACATACCTGATGTAGATCCACTAACAAATGTAGCTAGAGCACGATTCAACCTTCAAAACTCTCCATAATCATTCAAGGATGCAAGAGAAAGATGTTGTAAGCTTCAATTTAATCTGAAATGGCTTAGAACTCAAAACCCGATCTGCACTTACTTACTTGAAAATGAAGTTGCTATCTCTGCTTCAGCCACGAAAATTGCACCAAAATGATTCTGAAATTACCAAAGAACTTAAATAGAACATGTCTATGGGCTTTAGAAACTCAATTGAGGCCCAATCCAGCCAATCCAATTTTCTGTTTTTCTCTTCACATGTGCAATGTAACAGTCACGAATTAGCCATGGAAATGATTCTAGAATCTTCCCTTTCAATTGCACATGGCCTTGTGAATGTATTCAGACCAAAAGGAGCACTTGAAATGCCTTGGTGAAGAATTTTGGATGTGTGACTTGTAAATGAAGAAACCAAATCACAACTCATGAAACTTGGCCTAAACTCAAAATTCTGGTAATGCCAAAGTGCTTAGAATTCCATTTCCATTCAAAAAATGTAGTTACTTGACATGTTTTGGTCCTTTAACTCAAAAAATCAATTTTCCCTCCTTAATTCATTTGAAAATCTTTCTTATTCAAACCATTTCAAACCAAGTCTTGCTATGAGCCCAATCAATCCATCTTGACCTCTTGGCTAGCCTAAAAAACCCATTTTGAACAACTTTCATGTTGAACAAAAATCCATTTCACAAGTGCAAGTTGGAGATTTTGACCTATGATTGAAAATGACCTATAATCTCACTTTCCCAAAATACCCCTGACTTGTAAACCTTATAACTTGAGTTCTACAAATTAGATGGAATACTTCTAGTACAATTTAGAAAGCTAAGATCATGAGGAAAAACTTCCATGTTGTCCAAAAGTTCAGGTGAAACCTCCTTCTAGGTCAAAAATAGCTTTGAATTCATATGATTTTCACAGACAAATTTCAGTGCCATCTGAGGACTTGTAACTTGTCTAGACCATAACTTGAGTTCTAGAAATCCCCTTGAGGACTTATAGTACTCAACTTAAAGGTATTGAGGTGCTCTACAAGTTTCATTTTGGCCAAAGATCCATTTGAAACGTGTATCTTGACTTATGTGGTCATGAAGTTAGGCACTAAACAGGGAATTTTGCACTGAAACCCTAATTTAGCAACTTCCCACACTCTTGACTCTTCTTGATTTGATCTTGGCACAAAACCACAAATGTCTTCTCATATCATTTCATGAACTCCATGACCTAAAAGTAGGCCTTTGATACTCTTCAATTTCCCGGTTGACCTAGAATTAATCCAGATGAAACCCTAATTGCTTGCACCTCAACTGTGGCTCTTGCAATTGACACAATGACTTGATTAAACTCTCCCATGGCCCTCTAGGCATTTTATGAGCTTCATACACATCCTCTTCTCACATTCAACACTTCACAACCCTCTGATGGTCTTCAGTTGATCCTCAAGTTAGGAGAAGATTCACGCTCAAGCATCTAAACCCTTAGGCCTTCAACTCACCTCCTGATGACTTTGACAACTTCTCAATCTTGAATGAGACCTATTGCTAGGCTTCTCTTGATAAGAATCACACTTGATCCCCTGCTATATGAATGATACCATGATATGCAAATGATATAAGTATGCAAATGTTAATGCAATGAAACATAAACCAGGTAAGAAAAGGTTGAGCAAATTTTGGGGTGCAACACTACGGAATTCATTCTTTCAAGGTAGAAGGTGATTAGATATAGAAGACCCTGATTTTGTCCGAAAAGAAAGGAACTGCTTGGGAATGAAATATAGAATATCTTGCAAAGGTTGTTACCAACACAAGGATGATAACAAGAGAAATCTAACACTAAAAGGATGTAAAAGGATAAGCTTCTCTGAAGAGATTACCACCTATCGCTGAAGACGGATAAGCTTCTCCCAAAAGATTGCCACTTATCACTAAAGAAAGATAAGCTTCTCTGAAGAGATTGCCACTTATCGCCGAAGACGGATAAGCTTCTCCCAAGAGATTGCCACTTATCATTGAAGAAAGATAAGCTTCTCTGAAGTGATTTCCACTTATTACTAAAGAAAGATAAGCTTTTTTAAAGAGATTGCCACTTATCGCTGAAGACGGATAAGCTTCTCCCAAGAGATTGCCGCTTATCACTGAAGAAAGATAAGCTTCTCTGAAGAGATTGCCACTTATCGCTGAAGACGGATAAGCTTCTCCCAAGAGATTTCCACTTATCACTGAAGAAAGATAAGCTTCTCTGAAGAGATTGCCACTTATCACTGAAGAAAGATAAGCTTCTCTTAAGAGATTGCCTCTTATCGCTGAAGACGGATAAGCTTCTCCCAAGAGATTGCCACTTATCACTAAAGACGGATAAGCTTCTCCCAAGAGATTGCCACTTATCACTGAAGAAAGATAGTCAAGTCTGCTGGAGATAACTCATTGAGGAAAGCCCATGGATTTACTGAAGATGCCCATTTCTGGGTTGAATGTTGATTCGAAGGTCTAATTAACCACGGGGTTTGAAATACGTCATGTGATACACCCATGGTCTTGAAAAGATGCCCCTAGCTAGGGTGAATTTTGCTTTGATATTCTTGAATTCTGTGGGAGGACCCACAGTCTTTGCAGATAATGCCCCTAACCAGACTGATGGTTGCTTTGAAGCTCTTGAATTTGCCCAACAAAAGGCTGCACAACTTCGCGGGGAACACCCATGGTCTTACGGAAAATGCCCCTGCCTGGGCCGATTAAGATCTTGGAAATCTTCGAGGTTGATCCTGGACCTGAACTCGCATATGTGAATGCTTGATGATAAAAATGTTCCCTAAATGGAAATGCAAATGCAAATGCTGATGCACGGAGACGCAAGATTTGGGGAGGGATGATATGATTCTGGGCATGCATATGATACAAAAGTGATTATGAAGCAGCATGCTTATGATGTTGAATGCGATGCGTATGATGCATATGATTGCAAACGGGTGATTGGGAATGTAGATGTCAACGTGGAGGACTTTGGTAGTTGCCAATGCGGATTGGACTTTGGACCAGGTGGGAAAGTGGAGGACAAACCTGACTTCCTGACATCATTTCTTCATGATGTAATAAAACTTGGAGGTGCTGATAATCTCAACTCGGGGCCAGGTTTGCTAGGTTTGGCGGCCTTGTCAGTAAAGTCGTTTCAAGATTTAAAACGGTGTTCCTGTGTACTCCTTAGAGTCATGGTCACCCTTTAGTTACCCTAAGAGAGTGAGTCATCCCTTAATTCAATTTACCATAATGTCATTATATGCAAAACCCATTATCAAATAAACGAAACTTGCAACCATATGGTAATAAAAAAGAACAGAGAAAACTTTGATGAAAGTAATTTTTATTGATGAAAACCCATAAATGGGAAAATTACAAAAGGAGGCAATTCCTAAAAGAGGTAACTGCTTTTGAAAGATATATATAAAAGAAACTAAGACAATGTTGGAAATGATTCCTGCCGAGTTTCAAATCCGCTATGGCCCATATGTCTCTGAAGACCCTTCATGCCTTACTTCTGAATGCAACGATTGAATTGATCTTTCTCAGTCGAGAGCTTGATGATTATGGAGGAGGGTTCGCACGTCTCTTCAAGATGCAGTTTTTCCTTTTTGAATCCCTAACTTTTTCCTAAGCCGCCCTTTTGGGTTTTCAGCTTACCAGGATACTTTTACTTTTTTTTTTCTTTTTTTTATATATAGTCCCTAATTTTTGCCTGAGCCATTTTTATGGCCCACCAGGACGCCCATTTTTGCGTGGATTCTTTTTTTGGTCTACCGGGTCTATTTTTCAGGCATAATATTTTTTAACTGCATCCGAATTTACAAGGGATGGAAGATCATCACCGTCCATGGTTGAGAGGATCAAGGCTCCTCCGAAGAAAACCTTCTTTACTATATATGGACCCTCATAGTTTGGTGCCCATTTTCCCCTTGGATCAACGTGAGTTGGCTGAATTTTCCTCAGTATCAAATCTCCTGCTTGGATATGTCGTGGGCCAACTTTCTTGTCAAAGGCCCTCTTCAACCATTTCTTGTATAACTGTCCATGACAGATGGCTGTCATGCATTTCTTGTCGATGAGATTAAGCTGGTCGAGTCTGGCTTGTATCTGTTTGGCTTCATCTAGCTTGACGTCTGCCAAAATCCTCAAGGAGGGAATCTCTACTTCAATGGGCAATACTGCTTCCATGCCATATACGAGAGAAAACAGGGTTTCCCCTATGTAAGTGCACACTGAGGTGCGGTAGCCATGCAACGCAAATGGCAACATCTTGTGCTAGTCTTTGTAAGTCTTCACCATCTTCTGGACAATTTTCTTGATATTCTTATTTGCCGCCTCAACAGCTCCATTCATTTTGGGACGATAAGGTGTTGAATTGTGGTGTTCAATCTTGAAGCTTTTACACAACTCTTCCATCATCTTATTGTTGAGGTTTGAACCGTTGTCCGTAATGATCTTTTTCGGGATTCCATACTGACAAATAATCTCTTTCTTGATGAAGCGAGTCACCACTTGCTTAGTGACGTTGGCATAAGATGCAGCTTCTACCCATTTGGTAAAGTAGTCGATGGCCACTAAGATAAAATGGTGTCTGTTCGAAGCGGTTGGTTCGATGCGTCTGATTACATCTATACCCCACATGGCGAAGGGCCAAGGCGAAGTTAACACATTCAGAGGGAGTGGTGAAGTATGAACTTTGTCTGCATAAATTTGGCACTTGTGGCATGACTGGACATGGAGACAACAATCTGTTTCCATCGTCATCCAATAGTATCCCGCCCTCAAAATCTTTTTAACCATAGTATGACCACTAGCATGTGTTCCAAAAGATCCTTCGTGCACTTCATTTATGATGCGTTCTGCTTCGTGTTTATCCACACATTTGAGCAGAATCGAATCATAATTCCGCTTGTACAACACGTTGTTAGAACACAGATTGGTTCTTAATAATAACTCTTTGTTTTGATGATAACTGTTAGGAAATTTTATATTTAAGAATTATATACTCTAAAATTTGTTTGAGAGTTTTACTGCAGATTGAAATGAAATTAACTCTCTAGAAGCAAATCTGTTGTATACAAGAAGTTATCCTGACTCTGAAGCGCCAGATGCATCTTACAGAAGAATCTGATTGCTCTTTACAGAAGATCCTGAGCGTAGTCTCCAGAAGGATATGAAGCAAGAAGCTCCAGAACATTCTGAGTCAGAAGCATCTGAAGATAATCAGAAGCATCTGAAGCTGAAGCATCTGAAGAAAGGAAGAATATTGTTTGAAGAGTTTCTCAAAGCATAATTCTACAGAAGTTTTTGAAAGTACCAACACTGCCAAGTACTGAAGTTCTGTGACAAATATGCTCTGATGATCAACACGCTGAAAGCACACCTGCTGCAGAAGACTCTGATATAGCAAAGTTCTGAACATTATTAGAAGACTCTGATCCATTCAGACTCTGAAGAACTTGCTGAAAACTGAAGAAGAAATATTCAAGAATATATCCGTTGGAGTAAATCAACGTCTCTTTCCTCATTTGTGCTAGACACACTTACACAGACAAAAAGGATTTTTCTGTGCTATCTACTTCTAGGAAAGGTCACTTGATGTGAAGACAAAAAGGCTCAGACCTTTTTGGGACTCTCTTTTCAACGCTCAGCATCCTTGGATCAGCTGCCTATAAAAGGAGAACTCCACCACATTCTTCAGTGACACAATTTGCTGAAAAGAAATCATATTATTCTAAGCTCTCATTATTTCATATTCTTCTTAGAATCTTTTGTACTTAAACTTAAGAGAAAAATCACTATTGTGATAAAAGCTTTATAGAAGCATTAATACTCTTGTATTTAATTTACATTGATTGTAAAGGTTATTCCTTAAGAGGATTCAGTTGGAATCAGTAGCTCTTGAGAAGACTAAGAACAGTTGTTCTTAGGTGTTACTATTGTAATCAGTTTGATTTAATAGTGGATTAAGTCCTTGTTGAGAAAGGCAAATCACTCTAGGAAGGGTGGACTGGAGTAGTTATTTAAATGAACCAGGATAAAAATAATTGTGTGATTATTTTTTAAGTCTTAATCTTTCATACTTATTCAACCCCCCCCCCCCCCTTCTAAGTATTATCTCACCTTCAGTTGGCATCAGAGCTCCGGTTCTGAGTGTGCTACCACTTAACAGTGTCAGTAAAGATCCAGAGAGAAATACTTTGATATATATTTATTTGTTACCATGGCTGATAATTCAATGTCCAATATTAACAATAAATATGAAGAGAGGGATAGGATCAGCACCAAACCCCCAATGTTTGATGGGGAGAAATTTGACTACTGGAAAGACAGAATTGAGAGTTTTTTCCTAGGATATGATGCTGATCTATGGGATCTAGTCATAGATGGATATGTCCATCCCACAGATGGGAATGGCAAGAAGATTGACAGAAAATCTATGACAGATGCTCAGAAGAAAGATTTCAGAAACCACCACAAAGCCAGGACTATATTACTGAATGCAATTTCACATACAGAGTATGAGAAAATTACAAACAGGGAGACTGCTTTTGATATGTTTGAATCCCTAAAAATGACTCATGAGGGAAATTCTCAAGTTAAGGAGACAAAAGCTCTGACTCTGATCCAGAAGTATGAGGCCTTCAAAATGGAAGACTCTGAATCTGTTGAAGCCATGTTCTCCAGATTTCAGATACTCACTGCTGGGCTGAAAGTTCTGGACAAGGGATACTCTACATCAGATCATGTAAAGAAAATCATCAGAAGTCTGCCTACCAGATGGAGACCAATGGTGACTGCCTTGAAGATGGCTAAAGATCTGAACAAGATCTCTCTAGAAGAACTCATCAGCTCACTGAGGAGCCATGAGATTGAGCTTGAGGAAGATGAACCTCAGAAGAAAGAAAAAGGTAAATTTGTTGCATTAAAATCTAACAGAACTGCTAAAGCTTTGCAGGTCATTCAAGAAAGCTCTGAAGAATCTTCTTCTGAAGAAGAAGATGCGTTATCCATGCTGTCCAGAAGGATTAACAGACTCTGGAAGCACAAGGGAAAGAAGTTCAACAACTTTAGAAGATCTGATAATAGAAAGGAATCTTCTGGACACAGAAGATCTGCCAAGAAAGAAGTTGTGTGCTATGAGTGCAAAGAACCTGGGCACTACAAGAATGATTGCCCCAAACTTCAGAAAGAAAAACCCAAGAAGAAGTTTAACAAAAAGAAGAAGGTTCTTATGGCAACATGGGATGACTCAGATGAATGTGAATCATCTTCTGAATCAGAAGAAGAATGTGCAAATGTTGCACTGATGGCCAGCACAGAGGATCAAGAGGAAGGTACCTCAGGATATGAATCAGAATCTGAATCTGATGATGACGCAGAAGAGGTAATGGCTAAACTTACCAAAGAAGAACTCATAAAAGTTTTAACAGAAGTTCTTAAAAGTTATAACAATATCAAACTCAAATACAAGAAGCTGAAAAGCAATCTTGAATCTGAGATTGATCTTCTAAAAACAGAGCTTGTTGAGCAAAAAGAAATAAATCTGAAAATCAAAAATGACTTTGAAATAACTCAACAAGAATCTGAACCTGAGACTAAGTCATGTGAAAATATTTTAGAAAAATATGACTCTAACTTTCAGAGATTTCTCACTAAGAGCATAGACAGAAGCAAGATGGCTTCTATGATCTATGGTGTTAGTGGAAACAACAGAAGGGGTATTGGATATGAATCTTCATCTGGAAGCAATCCAAAACCTGTTGACAAACTTTTCATCAAGAAGACACCTTTGTATTCTCAATTTAAATTTGGTCACTTGAATGACATTAAACACACAAGCTCTGAGAAGAATACTTATGTGTTTAAACCCAAGGCAAGTCAGAATAAACATTATGTTGAAAAACAGAAGTTTAGACAAACCTACAAACCAACTAACCCCAAAGGACCCAAGAAGATCTGGGTACCTAAAAACAAAATAATTCCTGTTGCAGATGTTCTTAGCAACAAGGTCAGGACACCAATCATGGTACCTGGACTCTGGATGCTCACGACACATGACAGGAGAAAAGTCTATGTTCCAAAGCCTGGAACTTAGATATGGAGGTGACGTGAAGTTTGGAGGGAACCAGAAGGGCAAGATCATTGGATCTGGCACTATTGGAAATGGTAAACTTCCCTCTATTACTAATGTTTTACTTGTTGAAGGGTTAAATCATAACTTATTGTCCATAAGTCAATTAAATGACAATGGTTATGATATTACCTTTAATCAAAAATGTTGTAAAGCTATTAGTCAGAAGGATGGCTCTATCCTATTTAGTGGTAAGAGGAAAAACAACATTTATAAAATAAATCTTTCAGAACTTAAAGTTCAAAATGTTAAATGCCTCTTGTCTGTTAATGAAGAGCAATGGGTCTGGCATAGAAGATTGGGCCATATTAATATGAGACGTATATCTCAGATTAATAAACTTAATCTTGTCAGAGGACTCCCTAATCTGAAGTTCACTTCAGATGCTCTTTGTGAAGCATGCCAGAAAGGGAAGTTTTCAAAAACATCTTTCAAATCAAAAAATGTTGTTTCTACTTCTAAACCACTAGAACTACTTCATATTGATCTGTTTGGACTAGTGAAAATTGCATCCATCAGAGGCAAGAAGTATGGATTAGTCATTGTTGATGACTTTAGCAGATGGACATGGGTAAAGTTCTTAAAACACAAGGATGAGTCACATTCTGTGTTCTTTGACTTCTGCAAGCAAGTCCAGAATGAAAAGAATTTCAAAATTATAAAAGTCAGAAGTGATCATGGTGGTGAATTTGAAAATAAATATTTTGAAAAATATTTTTCTGAAAATGGCATTGCTCATGATTTTTCCTGTCCTAGAACTCCACAACATAATGGGGTTGTAGAGAGGAAAAACAGAACTTTGCAAGAAATGGCCAGAACCATGATCAATGAGACAAATCTGGCAAAACATTTTTGGGCAGAAGCAATCAATACAGCATGCTACATTCAGAACAGAGTGTCTGTTAGACCTCTTCTGAAGAAGACTCCTTATGAACTGTGGAAGAACAAAAAGCCCAACATTTCATATTTTCATCCTTTTGGATGTATTTGCTATATGTTAAACACTAAGGAAAATCTGAGCAAGTTTGATTCCAAAGCACAGAAGTGTTTCATGCTTGGATATTCTGAATGCTTTAAAGGCTACAGAGTATACAACACTGAGACACAGATTGTGGAAGAATCCATTCATGTCAGATTTGATGATAAGCTTGGCTCTGAAAAGCCAAAGCAGGTTGATAACTCTGCAGATAGGGAAGTAGTCTTTATTGACTCTGAAGTTCCAGAAGCAGACCAAATTCAAGTGAAGGAACCAGAAGCAACTCCAGATTCTACTCCCTTAACTTCTCAGATGAATAATCTAAACATTTTTGAAGAGTCAACTATCAGAGGATCATCATCCAGAATTAAAGCTTCTCATCCAGAGGATGTCATTATTGGAAAGAAGGATGATCCCATCAGAACAAGATCCTTTCTAAGATCATCTGAAGCACCACTATTTGGACTAGTGTCAGAAATTGAACCATCTTCTGTAGAAGAAGCTCTGCAAGACAATGATTGGATTATTGCCATGCAAGAAGAGCTAAATCAATTCAGCAAAAATGATGTATGGGATCTAGTTCAAAGACCTCAAGGATTCAATATAATTGGTACAAAATGGGTCTTCAGAAATAAGCTGAATGAGAAAGGAGAAGTTGAGAGGAATAAGGCAAGGCTGGTTGCTCAAGGGTACAGTCAGCAAGAAGGTATTGATTACACTGAGACTTATGCTCCAGTGGCAAGGTTAGAATCTATACGCCTTCTTATTTCCTTTGCTGCACAAAATAACATCACTCTGTATCAGATGGATGTTAAGAGTGCCTTTCTTAATGGTATTATAGAAGAAGAAGTTTATGTCCACCAACCTCCTGGTTTTGAAAATGAAAAATTTTCCAGATCATGTTTTCAAATTAAAGAAATCTCTATATGGATTAAAACAAGCTCCCAGAGCTTGGTATGAGAGATTGAGTAATTTTCTTCTGGAGAAGAATTTCATCAGAGGCAAAGTGGATACAACACTGTTCTGTAAAACAATTAAGAAAGATCTTCTAATTTGCCAAATTTATGTAGATGATATTATTTTTGGATCAACAAATATTATGCTTGGAAAGGAGTTTGCTACATGTATGCAGGCAGAATTTGAAATGAGCATGATGGGAGAACTCAGATTCTTTCTAGGAATCCAAGTTAATCAAACTCCAGAGTGCACCTACATACATCAGACAAAGTATGTTAAAGAACTTTTGAAGAAATTCAACATGTCTGACAGCAAGCTGGCAAAGACTCCAATGCATCCTACTAGCTCACTTGGCAAAGAAGAGGTAAGTAAGAAAGTAGACCAGAAGCTCTACAGAGGTATGATTGGCTCTCTTCTTTATCTTACTGCTTCTAGACCTGACATATTGTTCAGTGTTTGTCTGTGTGCTAGATTCCAATCAGATCCTAGAGAATCACACTTGACAGCTGTCAAGAGGATTCTAAGGTATCTAAAAGGTACTTCTAATGTGGGTTTGTGTTACAGAAAATCTGATGATTTCAAATTAGTTGGATTCTGTGATGCTGACTACGCTGGAGACAGAGTGGAAAGAAAAAGTACTTCTGGAAGTTGTCAATTTCTAGGAAGAAATCTAATCTCCTGGTACAGCAAGAAGCAACCCACAATTGCACTTTCAACCACAGAGGCTGAATACATTGCTGCTGCTGGATGTAGCACGCAGATGCTCTGGATGAAGAGTCAACTAGAAGATTATCAAATTTTTGAGAGTAATATTTCTATCTTCTGTGATAATACTTCTGCTATATGTTTGTCCAAGAATCCCATTTTACATTCTAAGGCAAAACATATAGAAATTAAGCATCATTTCATCAGAGACTATGTTCAGAAGGGAATCCTAAATTTAGCCTTTGTTGATACAGATCATCAATGGGCAGATATTTTTACAAAACCCCTTGTTGAAGATAGATTCAATTTTATTCTGAAAAATATTGGTGTGGATTTTTGTCCAGAATGATATTTATCAGAAGCAAATTGTTACAGATGCAAAAATGCTTAAATACTCTGAAGTATTTCTTCTGTTTATTTATTCTGTTCTGATCAATTTTTCTGATGTGAAACTCTGAACTAACCATCTTTAGAAGATCTGAACGTTGGCTAACGTTTCATTTCTTAAGAGAATTCAGAACAGCATGCAAGTAAACACGTGTCACACAAAATCTGAAGAGGTGGCGTGTACATAACTGAAGAGACGTTTGAGGTGAAGTTTGAATAGTAAGAATCTTGGTTTTCCCCCCAAATTGTCAGAAGCATTTGATGTTTTGAAATGATTTTTATTCTCTTCATTTAATGCTTGTCCAAACGTGCATTTTTCTGACTGTTGATGTGCCTAAGTGTTTAGTATAAATACTTGTCTTGTATTCACTTTCACACTTTTCACTCTCTCAGAATTACATGCGTTTTCATCTCTTATTTTCTCTGCATAAAAACCCAAAACCTAAGTGTTTGAAAAAGCATTCTTCAATGGCGTCTTCATCTTCAACAACTGCTCAGTTCCAATCTACTATGGCTGCTGTGACTTCAGAAAACTTTGGTGTTGCTCCATATTCTCCTCCCAAAAGAACACTTCTAACGCCTGTTGATAAACTAGAAGTTCTGTGTGAATCTATGGTTGAGTTTGATTCTCTGGCAGATAATGGGTTTGAATTTTGTTCCATAATTAGAGCTCAAGGATGGGTTAAGTACTTTGATAGGCTGTTTGGACCAGTTTACCCTCTCCTTGTGAAAGAATTCTGGATTCATGCATCAGTTTATCCCAAGTTCATCTTATCTTCTGTGCTGGGAAAAGAGATTATCATCACAGAGGATCTGATAAGAAGACTGATAGGTTATGAAGAAACAGATGGTGTTTCCCACTTGCCAGCTGGGCGTGTGGACATGGATGAGGTTTATGAAGAAGTTATGACTGGTGGTCAAGCTTCTAACAGATTCAAAGATCTGAAGCCTGATTACAAGATCTGGGCCAAGATCTTCATGGGATGCATCCACCACAGGAAATCAACCAATTCTCCAGACTATGTCAATAATGAACAGATTTATTTCATGTATTGCCTTAGTCAGAGCACCAAGGTAGATCTTCCATACATTCTGTTTATGCATCTGTGGAATCATATCAATGCATCTAAAGAATCTGTGAAGGAAAAAGGACAGAAGATCAGAACTTGGATCCCCTTTGGAAGGTTGATCTCAGATCTTCTTACTGAAAATGGTTTAGTGACTGCTCTGTACGCTGCTGGAGTTACAGAGGAATTAGAGTTTATAATGGGAAAACCTCTTAACGCTAAAAGTCTTCTGAGACTCAAAATTGTTGATGAACTCACTACTGCTCCAAAGAGGCTGAATATGTCTGACTTGAATAAGAGGGTTCTTGTAGCTGACTTTCCTCTATTCTTTGCTGAAGAACCCAGACATATAGTGCTTATGTATATAGAAGAATGCAAGAAGGAAGGAATACCTATTCCAGCCAATGTGTTTCAGCTTGTTAAACAACCACTACCAGATGCAGGAGAAGAAGAAGCACCACTTCAGAGGAAAAGGACTCAGCCTGCAGAAGTATCTGAACCTGTCCAGAAGAAGGTCAAGATTACTGAGAAGCCCAAGAAGATCTTGAAGAGTAAAGATTCTGAAGAAGCTGCCTCTGTCCCTGCCAAGAGGATTAAAGTAAAAGGTACTAAGTCATCTGTCCCTTCTGCAAATCTTGTTATTAATGATTCTAATATTAAGTCTGTTCCAAAACCTCCTGTTACCCAAACCACTTCTGTTACTGCCACCAGTTCTGTTTCACCTCAAAAACAAACAACAGTTTCTGCATCAAAACCATCTCAACCCAAAATACATATCAAACACTTTGTTCCACGTCAACAACCATCAGATCCACAACCAACAGATCATCAACCATCAGAACAACCTCCATCTGAAAAACAAACATCTGTTCAACAACAAACCTCAGAACATCCAGAAAACCAACCAAAAGAAGTTCAACCAGAAAAAGACTCTGTCATTCCACCATCAAATAATCCACCTTCTGAACCTATTGCACCTGTTACTTCTGAACCTACAAAAGTAACCACTGCTCCTGTTTCATCAAAACCACCATCCAAACAATCTAACATTCCTTCAGAACCTACCAACACTTCTGAACCTCACATCCCTGAGACAGAAGTTCTTGATGTCACTCCACTAAAAACAATGTTTCAAGTATCTTCTACCTCTTGTACACCTACAACATCCTCTAACTCATCAGAATCAGAAATCCATCCAAATTTTTTTGTTTCTCCATCTGCAAAATACTCTGAGATGAACCAATCTGAACCTGAACTTGAACCTACCATACCTTCTAAACCTCCCATTCCAGATCCTATGCCTCCACCTGCACCATCATCTGAGTTATTAATCCCCAATTCCAATCCAACATCATCTGGCATATCTTGTGCCCAAGTTTCTTCTCTTTATCATAATCTATCTTATGGCTTCAAACTGAAAGATTTTTATGATAGAGTTGAACCTTCTGAACCCCTCAATCCTCTGAAACCAAAACCCAGACAGGCTCTTCCATCTGTGATTCTATCATATATTCAATCAATGAACAATGTAGGATCTTTAGTAACCATATCTGCAACCTCTGGTAAAGCTGTTGTTTCAGCTCTGCAATCTGCATCTGATAACACAGTTGCATCTGCTGAATCACCAACCTCTGCTTTCATACCATACTCTAATGAACCCTTTGATGATGTTTTCCCACACACAAGACCAAAACCTCACTTGCTTAATGCTTTAAACAGATCCATACTTCAAAAACCAGAAATTCCTTTCATTCCATATTATCCTCCTCCTCTGATTTCCATCCAAAAATCACTTCTTCCACCAACTCCCAAACCTACACATATAACTCTGGAAACCTTGCTTAAACCACAGCCCAGACTTAATATTGATCATTTATTTCAAACTTTTTTGCAAGAAATACAGATGTCTTTAGGTACTGTTCAGAAGAAATTCTCTGAAACTATGGATGCAAATGAATCTGGCATCATCTGGAAAGGATTCATCAATAGATTCAACAGTGTAGCTTCAAATCTAAAGAACGTCTATTCTGATGATGCAAAGCTCAGAGCTGAAAGGACTCTATTCTAGACTGTCAACAAAACTGAACCTCTGCTTCGTTTAGATGCTCCTCCACCTCCAACAGAATCTACTGCTAATGCACTGACTATGACTCTGGTAGAACCCTCTTCAGGATCTACAGAACCAATGGCAATTGAATCTGTTCAGGCTACAGAACCTCCAATTTCTTCATCTGAGATAAAGACAGAACATCCAGACTTTGGAGACAAGATTGCTGCTTTGGAGGCTGGACAGTCTGAGATAAAATCCTGGATGGCTAAGCAGGACAAGAAGTCTGAGGATATGACAGAATGGATGTCAAAGCAAGATGAGAAAAATGAAACTATGACTAAGTGGATGTCCAAGCAAGAGCAATCCTCCTCTGAGATTACAGATCTATTGAAGATGCTTTTGTCCAAACACTCTTAGATTTTTCTTCATATTTTTTCTTGCATCTGTTGTTTGCATCTGAATTTTAGTGTTATATCTTCTGATGTTCACCTATGTACTCTTATTCTGTTATTTTGAATGAATCAGTTTTCTTCATTGAATTATCTTATTTATTGTTCCTTTTATTTGTCTTTTTAAAAGCTTTTACTTTTTGCTTATGACAAAAAAGGGGGAGAAAATATAGATCTGAACTGTTTAATATAACTTCACCAGAATGAATCTTCAGACATATCTATTCTATCTAACAGTTAACTTGACTATTTCAGAACTTTTGATAAGAACACTCTATAAAAGAAACTCTGAGTCTCTCAGATCATTTGTATTTTATCAAACTCTGAATCTTATATCTGCAAGACATTCTGACCCTAAAATGTTATAAGAACAAACAAGATCTAACTCTGAAGATTACTCAAGACAAAAGGGAAGTTTCTATTCCTTTTTCATATTTAACTCAGGGGGAGATTCATCATCTCAGGGGGAGTTATAATTCTTTATGTTCAGTTAAATAAAATTTCTGATACTTTTTGTCATCATCAAAAAGGGGGAGATTGTTAGAACACAGATTGGTTCTTAATAATAACTCTTTGTTTTGATGATAACTGTTAGGAAATTTTATATTTAAGAATTATATACTCTAAAATTTGTTTGAGAGTTTTACTGCATATTAAAATGAAATTAACTCTCTAGAAGCAAATCTGTTGTATACAAGAAGTTATCCTGACTCTGAAGCGCCAGATGCATCTTACAAAAGAATCTGATTGCTCTTTACAGAAGATCCTGAGCGTAGTCTCCAGAAGGATATGAAGCAAGAAGCTCCAGAACATTCTGAGTCAGAAGCATCTGAAGATAATCAGAAGCATCTGAAGCTGAAGCATCTGAAGAAAGGAAGAATATTGTTTGAAGAGTTTCTCAAAGCATAATTCTACAGAAGTTTCTGAAAGTACCAACGCTGCCAAGTACTGAAGTTCTGTGACAAATATGCTCTGATGATCAACACGCTGAAAGCATACCTGCTGCATAAGACTCTGATATAGCAAAGTTCTGAACATCATTAGAAGACTCTGATCCATTCAGACTCTGAAGAACTTGCTGAAAACTGAAGAAGAAATATTCAAGAATATATCCGTTGGAGTAAATCAACGTCTCTTTCCTCATTTGTGCTAGACACACTTACACAGACAAAAAGGATTTTTCTGTGCTATCTACTTCTAGGAAAGGTCACTTGATGTGAAGACAAAAAGGCTCAGACCTTTTTGGGACTCTCTTTTCAACGCTCAGCATCCTTGGATCAGCTGCCTATAAAAGGAGAACTCCACCACATTCTTCAGTGACACAATTTGCTGAAAAGAAATCATATTATTCTAAGCTCTCATTATTTCATATTCTTCTTAGAATCTTTTGTACTTAAACTTAAGAGAAAAATCACTGTTGTGATAAAAGCTTTATAGAAGCATTAATACTCTTGTATTTAATTTACATTGATTGTAAAGGTTATTCCTTAAGAGGATTCAGTTGGAATCAGTAGCTCTTGAGAAGACTAAGAACAGTTGTTCTTAGGTGCTACTATTGTAATCAGTTTGATTTAATAGTGGATTAAGTCCTTGTTGAGAAAGGCAAATCACTTTAGGAAGGGTGGACTGGAGTAGTTGTTTAAACGAACCAGGATAAAAATAATTGTGTGATTAGTTTTTAAGTCTTAATCTTTTATACTTATTCAACCCCCCCTTCTAAGTATTATCTCACCTTCACACGTCACCGCTGAGGAAGAACTTCAAGGAGAGCTTTCGGAGATACTTCTTGTCAGTGATGGTTATGCCTTCTGGATACCCCTGTGTCTCTAGATACCGCTTGATATCATAGAACCAAGGATGACCGTCAACTTTATGTTCTTCCGCATGGCTGCCAGGCAATAAGCGGGTTCGTCCAGATACTCCAGACAGATGGATGGCGCCTCATTCTTCCACTTGACTTGAAACATGGATGCTAGTCTTGCTAGAGCGTCAGCCAACTGATTTTCTCCTCTGGGAATGTGATGAAAAGTGATCTCATCAAAGTACGGGATTAGCTTCAAGATGTGATATTTGTAAGGAATCAACTTCAGGTCAAGTGTTTCATATTCCCCTTTAATCTGGCATATGACAAGCGCAGAATCTCCATAGACTTCTAGAATCTTGATTTTATTATCAATGGCAGCTTCAATTCCGAAAATACAAGCTTCATATTCGGCCATGTTGTTATTACATTTGAAGCATAATCTGGCGGTGAATGGTAGGTGAAAACCAGTTGGATAAGTGATGACTGCCCCAATTCCACAACCTTTGGCATTTGTGGCACCGTCGAACACGAGCGTCCATCACGATCCTGGTTCGGGTCCATCATCAGGGTCTGGCGTGGTATAGTCTCTGGCAAACATGACGTCTTCGTCGGGGAAATCAAAATGCATAGACCGGTAGTTATCCATAGGTTGGTGGGCAAGGTAGTCAGAGAGTACACTTTCTTTGATAGCTTTCTGCGTAACATACTGGATGTCATACTCTGTTAATACCATTTGCCAACGAGCCACTCGTCTGGTGAGAGCGGGCTTCTCGAATATGTATTTAACAGGGTCCATTTTGGAGATCAACAAGGTCGTATGGGTGAGCATATATTGTCTCAAGCATTTTGCTGCCCAAGCCAATGCACAACACGTCTTCTCGAGCATTGAATATCCTGATTCACAGTCATTAAACTTTTTACCGAGGTAGTAAAATGCATGCTCCTTTCTACCAGTTTCGTCATGTTGACCCAACACGCATCCCATGGATCCTTCTAGTACAGTCAAGTACATGATTAGGGGTCGTCCGGGTACTGGAGGTATCAAGATCGGCGATTCTTGTAGATATTCCTTTATTTTCTCAAAGGCTTTCTGACAATTATCATTCCACACCACTGCTTGATCCTTTCGAAGTAGTTTGAAGATGGGCTCTTAAGTGGCCGTTAGATGAGATATGAACCTAGCGATGTAGTTCAATCTTCCCAAGGAAACCTCGGACTTCCTTTTCAGTTTTGGGTGCCGACATTTCTTGGATAGCTTTGACCTTATCTGGATCGACTTCAATCCTATTTTGGCTCACAATAAAACCTAGCAGTTTACCAGATCTTACACCAAAAGTGCATTTGTTGGGATTTAATCTCAGCTGGAATTTCCTTAGTCTGGCGAATAGCTTTTCCAAGTGAATGAGGTGTTCTTCCTCAGTCTGGGACTTCGCAATCATATCGTCTACATAGCACTCAATTTATTTATGTATCATGTCATGAAAGAGAGTGACCATTGCTCGCTGATATGTCGCGCCCGCGTTCTTGAGCCCAAACGGCATGACCTTGTAACAGAAAGTTCCCCATGGGGTGATGAAAGTCGTTTTTTCTATATCTTCGGGCGCCATTTTAATCTGGTTATATCCAAAAAAGCCATCTGTAAACGAGAAGACAGAGAACTGGGTTGTGTTGTCTACTAGGACGTCAATGTGTGGTAGAGGGAAGTCATCTTTCGGACTCACTCTGTTAAGGTCTCTATAATCGACACACATTCGCACCTTCCCATCCTTCTTTGGTACTAGGACAATATTCACTACCCATTGTGGATAGCTGGATACTACCAGAAAACTAGCGTCTAATTGCTTCTGCACTTCTTCTTTGATCTTGAAGGACATCTTTGGCTTTGTTCTTCTTAACTTTTGCTTCACTGGCGGGAAACCTTCCTTGAAAGGCAGCTTGTGCATCACAATCTCTTCATCTAGACCGGGCATATCCTTGTAGGACCAAGCAAATACGTCAACATACTCTCGAAGCAATATGACCAGTTTTGACTTAATCTCTGATTCTAAAGCTGCACCTATCTTGATTTCTTTGGCATCCTCTTCGGTTCCCATGTTGATAACTTCGACCTCTTCTTGATACAGCTGAATGACCTTTGACTCTTGCTTTAGTAGTCTAGCTAGCTCTTCTGGGAGATCAAAATCTTCCTCGTAGTCTTCATCGGCTTGGTAGATCGGGTTATCAAAGTCATATCGGACCATAGCGGGGTCGTTATCGACAGGAGCAGGGGAGGATCTGCACGATGAATGACTTCATGCTTTTATTTTTTAGAAAAGATTGACAAAAAGAAGAAAAGAAGTAAAACAAAACATTTCCTTTCAAAATAATTTTATGTGAAAAAAGTAAAAATGACAGAAAGAGAGCGTAATTGGATGCGAAAGTTTATTTATTGATGATAAGTTGTGCTTTAAAAGCAAAAAGCCCTACAACATGATCCATATGCCTTGGGCAGAGCATAGGATTTTTTTTAGGTAAAATAAAAAAAGGGAATGACTCGTCTACTAAGGTAACTTCAGGGATTTCGACGACCCTCCAATTGTTCAAAGTTTGATTAGGCGCCCTAGGATACACCATGCACAACTCTTCATGATCTTCAGCTTCAGTATCCAAAAACATGACTTGACCATCGACAAGGTGGCCCCCACTAGTAAAAATAGCCGGAGTTGCAAGCCCTTTGCCCTTACCAGTTGCATTCTTCTGCTTGTAACCTAGACCAACTCCATTTTTGTTAACGGGAAATTCCAACACTCTGCCCCATCCTCGCGGATGTCCTTCCTCTATCACCGTCCTTGCGTCCTTCCAAGTCACTATTGAAGATGTTGGTTTTTCGTAAATCATTTCAACATTGATCACTTCAAAGGCTTGAAACGGGGTCTCATGCACTTCATCTCCTACTTCCACATAGCGGAAAGAAGCAAGATGGCTCACAAGAACATCTTATTCACCTTCAATGATAACCATCTGATTGTTAATCATAAATTTGATCTTTTGATGCAAAGTTGAAGTTACAGCACCTGCGAAATGAATCCACGGACGACCAAGGAGGCAACTATAAGCGGGATATATATCCATTACATAAAATGTAATGATAAAAGTATATGGTACAATCTTGATCGGGAGATCAACCTCGCCTACCACAGTTCTCTTAGCTCCATCAAAAGCTTTTACAATAGTTTGACTTAGCTTCATCACAAGTCCTTCAATTGACAACTTGCACAACGAGCTCTTTGGTAACATATTCAGCGATGATCCAGTATCAACAAGCACTCTAGAGAATACAACATCCACACATTCGATAGTAATGTGCAAGGCCTTGTTATGATTTTTGCCTTCGGGAGGTAATTCATTATCATTAAAGCTCAAAATATGACCTGATGCTATATTTCCCACCACTTATTCAAACTGCACTACTGATATCTCCTTTGGCACGTGAGCTGCCTTCAAGAATTTTAACAGTGCTTCTTGATGGGCTTTCAAACACATTAATAATGATAGCATGGATATCTTTGAGGGAGTCTGATTGAGCTGGTCAATCACATTGTAATCGCTTTTCTGAATGATTCTTAGAAACTCCTCTGCTTCATTATTTGGGACGTCTTTATGTTTAGATGACTGCCCCTGTTCAATGGTGCTTGGTCTGACGGTATCTCTCCTTGTATTATCACTGCTGTTGACAAGTGGTACAGTTGGAGCGAAGATTCAACCACTCCTAGTGACACCACTGGTTCCCACAATGTTCTCGACAGTATTTTTCTCTTCTAATATATCCTTTTCTCCTCTCTTTTGCCCATTGAGAAAGACAGTCTCATCATATAGCCAAGGTACAGCATTAGTGCTTTCATATGGAAACAGAGTTGGGGCCAAAATGACAAGCTGGTTCATTGATGGTGGAGACATAGGTATCTCAACCGGATCATACGGGATTTGCAATAGGATAGAAGTCTGTCCAAACATGTTGTCCTATTCTTCTTCATCGCACGGTATGGTCAATGGTGTACGAGTCAAATTATCAGAAGGAATCCACAGCTCATACCCATCATCATATGGTATCTCCAATGTTTCAAATGGAATTTCAAGAGTAGCAACTTCTTCAGACTTTGACAGTTGTTCTGCTACTAATACACCTTGATCAATCAAGATTTGGATGCCTTTCTTCAACTCAGTGCATCCTTGAGATCCGCCCAGACAAACGTGGCAATCGGTTGAACAACCTGGATAAATGTTCTTCAACAGGAGTTTCTCCTTAATAGTGGAAATAAGAGTTCTCAATTTGTCAATATCTGAAATTAATCGGATCCCCTTAGAGCCTTCAATCATGTTTGTTGAGTGATGAGGCAACATTGGATTGGTTTTTTATGTTTGGAGTGTTTCGAGTGAAGTTTATCGCCTTTGAATCGATAAGATTCTACACAATGTATTTTAAAGCCTTACAATTCTCAATGTTATGGCCTGGGGCGCCAGAGTGGAATTCACATCTTGCATTCACGTCGTAACCGTAGGGGAGAATAGCCGGAGGATCTTTCATTTCCCTAAGTTGAACGAGACCCCCTTTTAACAAGAACGGAAGTAATTTGGCGTAAGTTGACGGAATTGGATCAAATTTTCTTTCTGGTTTCCTCGTCCCTTGATACTGATTTTTGCTAGAATGGAAAGTGGTTATTGTGGAGCAATGGTAGCAATATGGTGATAACCTTAGTGAGTTCTCCCTCTATTGGTGAACACATCACTAGTTTCTCCTTCTTTTTTCTTGGCGAAACCCTGATAGGGCTTCTTGACCCCACTTGAAGATCCTCCGGCATTCTGAATCTTTCCTGCCTTCATAAAACTCTCTAGTCTTTCTCCAGCAGTGACAAGTTCGGAAAACACTGTAGAGGTTGTAGACGCCAGACGCTCAAGGATCGGTCCTTGCAGCGTGCCCATGAAGAGGTCTGTCAGCTCTTTCTCCATCAACGGGGGTTGTACTCTTGCAGCTACTCCCCTCCACCTCTGAGCAAAGTCTTTAAAAGATTCATTTGGTTTCTGGGTCAAATTCTGAAGCTGCATCCGATTTGGAGCCATGTCGGTGTTGTATTGATAATGTCTCACAAAAGCGTCAGCTAACTCCTTCCAGCTTTTCACATTAGATTGTTCAAGATGCATGTACCATTCCAGAGAAGCCTCTGTCAAACTATCTTGAAAGAAATGGATTAACAGCTTCTCGTCATCGGAATATGCGGCCATCTTCCTGCAGTAAGACCTTATATGGGTCCTAGGACAACTGTCACCCTTGTATTTCTCGAAGGTTGGGATTACAAACTTCGGAGGTATCTTAACTCCGGGTATAAGACATATTTCAGCGGCATCTAGTCCCAAAACATCGGGGCCTTGCAGCGACCTTACCCATTCTTGTAAAGCACTGGACCTTTTCTCTAATTCAGCAGTCTGTGGTGCATATGCTTCAGCCGAATTCTCGTAGAAGCCTTTATGATCATCATAGTGAACTGGTGGTGCAATCGTCGTACCATGAGGATGAGTTGTACCGACTGGGGGATGGACTGTGTTGATAGGTGCAACACCTGTAGAAGTAGGAATTGCCCCAACAGGGGTTGGGATGGCATCGGTAGGAGTTGGAACTAGAACTGCGCCATCTGCGTTAGGAACTGCACCAGCCAAAGTCTGGTTAGCGTTCCTCTCTGCTGTTTGCCTTATCTCTTCTTGACTCCTGGCCATGTTCTGAATCACCTCCATGAGTTGGTTCATCTGTGTCTTCATACCTAGCATCTCGTTCCTCAAAGTAGCATGGTCTTGCTCTAGCTGATCCATGACTCTTTTCTAAGTATTCCTTGTGTTGTACTGATGTTGAGAAGTCAGCTTGCTTTACTCTCTCTCTCTCTGAAAGGGTAAGCGGCGTGTAAAGTCGGGTTGTAGGGAATGCAAAAAGAATGATGCGTAAACGTATGCAATGTTCAAGAGACTTTCAAGTTTTATGATTATCATCGGTATTATAGAACTGTGACTGAATAATAAAGAAATGCACAATTTAGACCAAAAAGCAAACTTTCATTAATTTGAGAGAAAATTCAATACAAACGATTTGCTGAATAAGCTGAAACTAACAATTCATGCTACAAGAAAATACTGAATAACTAAAACTCTTTCTTTTGGAGACGTTCTTCAAGCTTTTTTGTCTCGAACATGAATCTTCTAACCATTTGGTCGCAGAGCTGGATAAAGTGGTGAATAGAAGGAGGGATATCATTTCCTTCCAAGTCTTGAATTGTGCTTTCCAACCTCCATGGGATATCACGGATCATGAGGTTGCAATGCTCCACCAGATTGTTATACCTAGTGCGACATATGTATAGAGTCGATTGGTAGTAACAAATAGAATCCACATGGGTGTCCAACAATTTATTGAGTTGAGCCTCCTTCTTGAGCCACTATGCACTATCCCTTTGCAAGGCGTCGAAATGATTCCTCCACAGAGTAGCTGTTTCTCGGGCGGTCTCCAATTCCAAACATTTGTTTTTCCACATGTCAGAAGTGACATATGAAGCCCTTAATGCTTCCTCCTTGAGTTGTCGCTCGTCTTCCACTAGGGTCAAGGCATTTCTTAGTTGCTTTTCAAGACCCTCAATATCAGCCTCAAGATTCTCTCTTGTCTCCTTCTTCTCAGTAGAAGCTATTTCAAAGAAGTTCCATGCTCTATCACAGGAAGCCTTAGTTTCCTTTAGGCGTTGTTGAAGAGTTGTTAATGATGTATCAACCCCTTCAAAACCCTACTGGTACTTGATTCTCAGGTCTGTTTATAACTTCAATTTCTTGTTATTCTCATCCACTCGGTCTTGTTCAAACTCTACTTTCCTTTTGTACTGGCCATTCTCCACATTTGCTTGGTGAATTTCAGCCTCGAGGTTCTGATTTTCTTTAGTCAAGCTTTCTACCACTAGCTTTAGTTTCTCATACTCTTCCATAGATACATGGATGGGAGCAGGAGGTCCTTCTCGCATAGATGGTTCTGAGGGAAACAGCAGCCACCTCTCAGCCACTCTGGCTATCAACCATTGGTTGTATGGCTTTTTAGCCACACAATTCTTTGCCTTCAAGTCTTTCCTCCCCTTTGTATGAATCTTGGCCCATGCTTTAGCAATCTTCCTGGCAAACGCAGGATCTTCTGTTGTGGAAGGCAAAAAGAAGCTTTGAACTTTCTCTGCTTCGGGTTCATCTTCCATAGCATAGCCCAACTGGTGCAATGCCATGACTGGGTTGTAGTTGATGCAACCAGCCCTACTGATTAGAGGTACATTACCGAACTCCCAACAACTAAAGATAATCTCCACATCGTAGTACTCATGAGAATACCAGGCAATATCATTGGCTTCTAGAGACATAATGCGTTGAGACCACTTCAGCTTTTTCTTGTTTTCCACAAATGGTCCTCCCTTCGGTAGATGGGAGGTGTACCATTTGAATAATAGATGAGAACAACATTGGATCATTCATGTCTTCTTTTCACTTCTCCAATGAATAGAGTGGTAGACATCAACGAGGAGGGTAGGGATAGGATTCTTTTGCATGAAGAGAATGATAGCAGCGATGTCTATGAAATTATCTACATTTGGAAAGAGGGCAATCCCATAAATCATTAGAGCAACAACAATACCAAACCTTTCCCAATTCCCCACAGTCTTGTACTGAGAAGCTTTATCTAGCAGAAATTTCAAAGGAAAGCCTTGAACACCTCCCTTATTGGCTAGCCCATCTTTGACTTCCTCCTTGGTCATACGAAGAGTAAGAGCAATGGTAGGAGGCTTTGGTTCTTCTTCCAAGCCGGTGTAGATAGGTTGATCCTTAATCTTGATATTCAAAATGTGAGAATATTCTTCAAGAGTAGGGGCCAACTGATAGTTTTGAAAAGTGAAAGATCTGAGAGGCGCATCATAGAACTGAGCCATAGCGAACAAAGCCCAAGTATCGACCTTAGAATGGAGGAGATCGAGAAATTTCCCATACTTCCCCTGAAAGTTGATTTTGATAGCCTTTGGCACGTCAATCAGAATGTCTTGAATCAATTCCAACTTTGGTTCTCTAAACTTGATGGAATTTGTGCTTCTATTTCTCTTATCAGTCATTGTGTTCACCAATACCTGAGATAATCACAGTCTCTTAAGTCCGTTGATATGCAAAAATGCTATGCAATGCAATGTTTTTATGTATGCACATGATAAAAGAACAAATAGCGAGATCAAAGTCAAAGGTCCTACAAAACAACATAAAAGGTATCTCTCCCATCGGGTGGGCAATCTATTGGTTTAAGAGAGGGTACCCCAAAAGGCTTTAAACAAAGTCCCATGCACTAACCCTCAAAAGTTTCCCATCAGAACGACTACTCTTAAGACGGTAATCCTTTCAAAGGATGAACACAGAGTTATATTTTAGCAACCTTTGAAATAAGGTTCTACAAAGGTCCTCAGAATCACGGACTCCCACGTTGGAAATAAAAACGCCATTACGACTACACGTAAGACATAATCATCCCAACGGGGTGTCATCTGAGCGGTGGAATTCGATCCAACTCAACGAGTCCTAAGTCTCGCAAATCAGAAAGAAAACCACCTCCTAACTTAGTGTATACTCGAAAGCTCATGTAGAAAGCTTTTATCCTCACAAACCAATCCAATAAACCCAACAGGTTAGAGAGCAAAGCATAAACAAATAAAGCAAATAAACACACACATGCGAAACGCAAACTAGGTTTGGCTAGTCCCTAGCAGAGTCGCCAGCTGTCGCTACTCGAAAAACGCATCGCGCAACGACGGGGAGGCGAAAAGGGAAGGACAGAAGAGTCGCCTCCGAACTTTATTTATCCCATGAGGGGAAAGGAAAATATCGAGAAAACCTTAAGAAAGAAATGGATAAGATGGTCTCGCGACCAAGAACGGATTCGGAAGCCGGTTATGCGAAGGGAAGGTATTAGCACCCTTCACATCCATTGTACTCGATGGGAACCATTTGCTTGTCGATGTGTGACTTTATTTGCTTAAATATTATGCTATAAAAAGTGTTCTAAAAGATAGTGAGAAGGGTTAGAAATTGGGAAAAGAGAGATAACGGGGGGAAGAAGAGAAAGGATGGACTCCATAGGACTTCGCAGTCCTAGGCCTACATATTCTCAAAAAGCATGAGAAAGTCAGAGTCGACGTAGTTCGGGGCTATGGATATGCGGGGGGGGGGGGGGGGGGGGGAATGTGTGCTCGGCAAGGATTGTGGCCCTTGTGCCTACGTATCTTTACTTGAAAGAAGTAAAGAATCAGAGTAGCCATAGTTCAGCCTATGGTTTGTTAATATTTTTATGGAAAGCCGTAGTGAAAGACGAGTATCAAGACCACCCACACTACAGTGAATATCCTGACACTCAGAGAGGAAGAAGACTACACTCAATCCTCTCTCTTTAATTCAATACAAAGAGAACTTCATTCTCTTATTAAAGATGTTTTTGGTTTTGAATGGTAAGTGCTTATGCGACGGAGAACCCTACGGTAAGCGTCAGCACTCAGGATAGGAGAAGACCTACGCCTAACCACTCCACGACCATTTAAGTTTTTGTTATGAAAAGAAGTTAGAAAATGCACTCGGTATGGGACCGAGGTTTTAGGTGAAAAAGGATGTAGAAGGAAGTTGGGAAAGGAAGTGGTAGAAAGAGATAGGTGATGGATAAAGTTGTGTCTTCATATTGAAAGACGAGTATTGAGACCACCCACACTACAGTGAGCATCCCTACACTCGGAGAGGAAGAAGTCTACATTTAACCCTCTATTTTAATTCAATACAAAGAGAATTTGATTTTCTTGTTGAAGAGATTTGAAGATGGACTCAGTACGGGACCGAGGTTTTTAGGAGAAGAGGGGTTGATAACGTATAAGCATATTCGTATTGAAAGACGAGTGTCGAAACCACCCACACTACAGTAAGCATCCAAACACTCAGAGGGGAAGAAGTTTACACTTAATCCTTTCTTTTTAATTCAATACAAAGAGATTTTTTAATTCTTGTTGAAAGGTGTTTTGAAAAAGGGCACTCGGTACGGGACCGAGGTTTTAGGGGAGAAGGTTCTACCCAAACCTAATGAAAGAGGAAAACCAAATCCATATCTTAACAAATAAAGGGGTACGTCTTAATAAAGATGGAAAGGGATCTTAACGAAGGTGAGGTTTCAAAGGGGGTACAAGATGACGTGTATACCTACAGGCATCATGCCTATGCAAATGTCACAACAAATGTAAGTGTGAAGTTTAAAAACTTCAAGCGGATTCTAAATGAAACAGTCATGATGCTTACGAAAAAAACAATTAAAATCACATATACAAAGGATTGACAAACAAAAGCTCACATCAAGCACAACAACAAACTTAAGAAAAATGAATCAAAAAACTTGAATGATTAGGAGGGTAAAAACCCTAAAAGAAGGCATGACAACTTTTTAATGCAAAGTGCTTTCAAAAATGAAAATTCTTAGGATATTAAAATGCCATGTGAAAATATGCAAAAGTGCAAGATCAATGCAAAAAGAAACAATAAAAAATAATAAATATTGATGAAGTTATGACATTTGGAATTTTAAGCAAAATCAAACATTTAAGTTACTAAAATAATGGAAATGCACTTGGTGGGTGTTGAACCCACCACCTCATGATTACTAGTGGAAAACTTTTCCAAACCAGCTGGAGGTGCGCGCATGAATATTGGGAGAATAAAGAAGAGAAAAGTGTTAAAACATGGAAAATGAAAAAAAAACAAAAGGGTTGATCTCCACAATGGATCGAACCCAGAACATGGCAGTGCAAGGCGTGTGAAAGTTACAAGGCATAACCACTGGGGTGGCGATACATCCAAGTATTATGCCACCCCAAATAAAACATAATCCTAACAATGTGGGTAATTCTGGGCAAGGCAAGCAACCAAGAACACAAGGCATGACACAAAAACGGTAACATCATAAATCACTCAAAACTTAACCATTTTCAGCAAAATTTAGGTCTATCTCACGTGAAATTCAACAAGGAATGCAATGGCAATGTTAGTTTTTTCAAATAATGCACACAAATTAAAATTCGATAGCAGCTGCAATGTGAAAGTTTGAGATGTATTTTGAAATCAAAGGACCAAACCAGATACATTTAAAGTCATGTAATGGCCTGAGCAAGTTTCAAATATGTTATTCATGGAATCTACATGCCAAGATCACACTAAAACAATCCCAAACCAAAACTGGTATGCAAGTTGCAAGAATTGCTTGGAAATGCAATTTGAAAACCACAACTCAAAACAGAAATGAATATGGTCAAGTGAGGGTATGCACAACTTCCAAATATATTATTCATGGATTCTAGATGCCAAGACCAATCAAAAACAGCTCCAAACCAAAACTGGTGTGCAAGTGGCAAGAATGGCTTGTGATGTGCATTATGGTGGCTGTGATGCAAAGCAGAAGTGATCATGGTTAAATGAAGGTATGCACAACTTTTAAATACATAACCTATGGAATTCAGATGCATAGAACATACAAAAACAACTCTAATCAACAACTGGTATATGGACTGCAATTTGTTCACAAATGGCTTGAAATGTTCTTTTGGAAAAATCAGAACAGTTCATCATACAACATACATTCCTCAACTTAATACACATGAAGTGATTCACATACATATCAAGAACACAAATTGTAGGAAAGTTCAATATAGAGACTGATGGCACATGAGGTAAAACACTTGAACAGAAACTGGCAGCAGCTTGTACTTGTCAAAACATCATATGCAGACATATAAGGTTTACATACCAAGGCAGATTGATCTTAAACAAAGTGTCCTAACAAGCTAATCATGGTAGTTGGTTTTGGTACATCAAACATAACAACAGAAACAACATCAAACACCTTAATTAATTCATGCCTTGCAATGGAAGTTACCACACCATAGTAATGAATACAAACAACTTCTAACAGAAAAACTTATTTCTAACAGCCACAAATACCAGCATGTTACAATAGCATCAAACAATCATGTTCTGTTTACAAACAAATCAAGACAAGCAAGATTGGCAAAGGTTGAAAACAAAGCATAACAGCATGGTATGTGGTTCAAATAGGACAGTCATGACAGCAACATATGGCTATGCCAATAATCAACAGTTACCCCTAATTCTACATGCACATATCATCTTGTAAACATATGTCAAATGTTAACCTACAACAGACAGTGATATGGCAGTTTCATGAACTCTCAACAGAATAGATATGACATATTGATGCAAGTACTCAAATCAATGACCAATGAGGCTAACCAGCAGTTCCAAACAGATTCACACAATGGCTTCCAATGCATCAAAAGAAAATACATAGGCTCATCACAGCTGACCAATGCAAACAAGACATGGATGGATCATGATCACAAACACAACCCTACTATAATGTCTAAGTGATGACAGCAATATGGTGCAAGCATGAACATGATAATGTCAAGTTTGAAAACATGATTCAAATGAAAAACACAAACTCATGTTAACAAACCTAGATCAAACACAAACAACAACTTAAACATCATAGAAGCATACTTATCATGGCAATGGCAAGTATCAAATTTCAATGCAATATCATGATGATTACAAGCATATGACAGTAAAATATCAACATTCACATAAGCCATTCCGATGACCTTTACCAAGTCCAACAGAGCTGTTCAGTTTACAAACACACTCTAAACATGCCATAGACCAAGTTTGAGCACAAAAATGATTCAAAAGTGTACTAGCATTAAAAATGACCTGGTGAGTTGAAAGATGCATATGATGTTGAAAAATGCAAGAACAAAAATGTGCAGATCAAGCACACATAGCTTTCAACAATACAAACATCACATAAACACATTGTTGCACCCCAAAATTTGACCAACCGGGTCTCGCATTTGGTTCGATGTTTCGACGCATAACTGCATTCGCATTTGCATATTGCATACACTGCATTGTTCATTTGTTTTGATTTTATCAGGGATCACAGCTCTCGTCTCGTGTTTCAGGTGTTTTTGATAGATAGAATCGTTTTTGGGGATATTTCGGTGCCCGTTTATATTTTACCGATTATTTTTGTGTCGTTCGGTGCTCATTTTGTCCCTCTGGGAATTATTGTGATTTTTCTGGTTTTTATAGGATTTTTTAGGGTTTAATTAGCTTTTAAATCATTTTTTAGGATTTAATAGAATTTTTGATATTTTTAATTCTTTTTAAATCAATTTTTAGAATTTTATAGAATATTAAATAGATTTTAAATCATTTTTAGGGTAATAGGATTTTTTAAGATTTTAAATCATTTGTAGGATTTTTTTAATAGACTTTAATATTTTTTAGACAATATAGTAATATAGTTTTTAGATTTTAATAGAATTTAAATAGCATTTTCCATTTGTAGAATATTAATAGCTTTTATCTTTTTTAGAATATTAGTATAAAATTTGATAGATTAAATATATGTTTTAATTCATTTTTTTTTAGATATAGAGACTAATAATCCTTTTTCTTTAATAGAGTTTAATTAGAAACAATAAAGTCTTTTTTTCAGAATTTAATATAGATTTTAGAATATTTTTTATTAGAGATTTATTAGAGTTTTGTTAATTGAGTTTAATTAGGTTAATCTTTTTTTAATCCATTGTATTCAGATTTTGTAAGTTTTTGTCCCATTTTTGTGTGGGCCTTATTTCCACTCGCAGGCCCAATTGATGGAAAAGAGTCCAGAAAATCCTGCAAAGTTCCTGCATTCTCCAGCGTTTTCCAGCAGAATCTGGAAACTTCCAGAAAGTGCCAGCGAGACTCTCAGCTATAAAAGCCCAGACGCAGCCACGTGTTAACGGATGAGAGGACCCACTTTTTCACTGCCAGGCCACGCCACGTATCCTCAGACCCTCTCTCTCTCTCAGCCACGCTGCCACCACGTGGCAGGCATGCAGCGTTCCACCCCACTAACTGCCACCACGCGTCCTCATCCCAGCGCCTCGCCTGAACTCCCTCCAAGCCCAGATTCCGTTTACCTTCATCCCTGAAGTCCATCACCAACCTCCCTAACCTTCATCTTCTCCCCTTCATCGCCACCACTAAACGCCCAGAAATCACCCTTAACCCTACCAGAATCCTTCATCGCCGCGCCTGAACCAACATCTAACCACCACTGATTCTCCAGAAAAGCTCAGAGCGCCACCCTTCGTCCTCCATCATCCACATCCATCTTCGTCTTCTTCCTCAAACCTCCATCGATCCCCAGATCTGCATCATCTCCATCCACAATCTCCAGAAAAAACCACCAGAACACCGTTCATCATTCACCATCTTCAGATTTCTCCAGAAGCGCAAGAATATTGCAAGTCTTCATCAACACTCGTCGATTTCCAGAAGGTTTTTTTCAAATCATCAACGCCTTCATCAACTGTTCATCATACTTCCTTCATTTTCCAGATTCCGGCCACAAACTCCAGATCCATTCAAAAAAATCCAATCCATAGCATTCATCACTTTCGTCAAGAACAATCGCTCTTCTTTTTTCCAGATCTGCGCGCAAGAACTCCCTCGATCATCTTCGTGTTCTTCCAGATCTTCTATCAAGATCATCAACCACGCTTCCCCAGAAAGTACCAGGACCTCATCTTCTTCCCGTCCCCAAACAAGCTTCAGAAAGAGAGCAAGATCCACACAAGGCTTCAACTGTCACCACCATAGCTTGTTTGCAAAAAATGGTCAAACGAAGAAAATGGAAGAAGTTTTGATTGTGGATTCGGGTATGTTTGAAACGGAGAAGAAGAGTTCATGGAAGGTTGAAACGGAGACGGCGGCGGCGGAGGAAGTTGGAGACAGAGCTAGGGTTTGTTTCTTCAGAACTTGAGAATGGAGAGAGAGGATGGAAGAAGATTGGGCCTGGCCCAAACCATTTTTTTGGCACCTCACCCTCACGTTTTTGGATAGTCAGGGCCTTGGGCCCAACGAATCTATCTGCAGCACCCAACTCAGCTCATGCACCCCCCTGCGCTTTTGCTGAGGAGAATTGGGCTGGGCCCAATCAGCAGTTTTTTTTATTATTTTATTTTTTTCTGCAACTCCCCTTGTACCATATACACCCCCAGCCCCTATCTTTGGATTTTTTTTTTCTCTTTTTTTAGAAATTGTGAAGAAAAAAATATATTAAGAGAAAAAGAAAATAAAGAAAAAAGAAAATAAAGAAAAAGATGAAAAGAAGATATATTTGAGATATAGAAAAAGAAAAGAAAAAGAAATATGGAAAGGATATATTGAAAAAAATATGAAGAAAAAATATTGTGAAAAATAGAGAAGAAATAGAGAAAAATATTTTTGAGAAAAGAAAAATAGGAGAAAAGAAAAGGAGAAAAAAGAAAAAATATTAAAGTTTCGATTTAATATTTTTCAAGCATTTCTTTTAGGGATATTTTCATAGACTTTATTGTTTCGACTTTTAGGATAGAATTAGAGGCCCATTTGTTAGGGGGCTATTTTCATTCGATTTTTCAGGATAGGATAGGATATCGTTTCCTAGGAGATTTATTTCAGTATGCAACCATTGTAATCATTTTTCAGAGATGAATAAAACGAGATTTGAGCTGTGGTCCGATAGTAGCCGAACTACAGCTGCTCTGATTCTTCGTACCAGACGAAGATATGTAGGCATAGGATGCGATATCCTAGCGAGCACACTAACGACTAACCTGTTGTTCTCTCGCGGCTGTGCGATCGAGACTTTCCCGCTGACGACTAATTGAGTACCCTTTTTCTCTCTTGCCCGAGTGCATTTGAGACCAAGCCATAGTTTTGACCATAGGTTCCCGACCCTGTGAAACCAGTTGTTTTTCTCACTGCTGTGTGAGAGTGTTTGTCTAGCCGTAGTTAGTCTGAACTACGTAAGGCTCTGATCTTCCATCCCGTGGAAGTACGTAGGCACAAGACGCGATGTCTTGGCGAGCCAATTTTCCCTGTAGTCCCGAACTACGTTGACTCTGACTTTCTCTCTTGAGAATACGTAGGCATAGAGTGCGACGCTCTATCGAGTCAATTCCCTTCCGTTTAGATTTAGCAGCCGTAGATAGATTGTTTTGCATCCAGTAGACAACCCAAGCAAGCGTGGATCCCGTCGAGTACGACGGACGTGAGGGGTGCTAATACCTTCCCCTTGCGTAACCGACTCCCGAACCCAGGCTATGGTTGCGATGACCATACCTTTTCCCCGTTTTTTGCGAGGTTTACTTCGAGCGTTTCCTTTCCCGCTCTGAGGGATAAATAACGCACGGTGGCGACTCTTCTGTCAGCCGGCGCCGATTTTCGCAGTAGCGACAGCTGGCGACTCTGCTGGGGATCCAACGTCCCCTGGCTGCTAAGGACTGCGATGGTTCTTATGCATTTGGGATCCAACGTCCCCTAAGAGAGAGTCAATCCTAGCGCTTGTTTGCTTGTCTATTTGGGGCTTATTTATCAGTATTATCTGTTGCTGTTGGGCTGTTACGGGTGTTCTATGATTGAGATAAAGCCGGACCTGGGCTCGAGTATGAGTATACACCTAGATATAGTTGCGGAGAAGTAGTAGACGAACCTGTCTGCTGAGCAGGCGCAGTTCCCTACGAAAATTCGCACTCGGACGAGATTCTTGCAGAGGTGCTCCTTTCCGGTCCTGAGGATCTGAGGGGAGTCCAGACGTGAGGATTGTCGACTCTGGGAACCGATCAATTGGAAGTTAGCTAAGTGAGGCCTCTTCATGAGATGACGATGCCACTCCTTCTGGGAATCGTATCATTCCTCATGAAAGTCTGTGACGCTGACGACCGCATAGGATGCCGTACCTTGTCGGATATAGGTCCACACCTGTGAGTGGGGGGGGTTTTTCGTGCAGGAAACTTGACTTTCAACCTACCCCTTATTCTGGTATTCTTTTCAGAGAACGTCTCCGTCAGCAGCGCAGCAGTATTCAGATTTTTGTGTGGGGGCTGTGGTCCCATTGTTTGCTGCATTTTGCATATCATATGCATATCAGTGTCGCATTGCATATCATCCTCCAGCTAGCCAGAGTTCTGATCCAGCCTTTGTTTCCTGAAGGTGATTACCCGGAGTTTGGATTGAGCAGCTTTTGATTGTCAGAAGACCTACCTAAGGGTTGAGTAGATTTGAGCAGAATCAAGTGTCGAAGTCAGCTGAAGATTATTGGTAGCCATGTCTGAAGGCAATTTCCAGTCTCCAAATACCTTGACAGGGTTCACTATGGCGTCCAACCCTCTGTATGATTCTACGGACGATTTCCCGCAAGTGAACAACGTTGCTGCAGACCAAGTTGTACAGCCTTCTGTTGAGAACCGAGATCAACATGAGCAGTTTGTTGCCCAGAATGAGCGTCCTCCTCCTGTCAACAATCAAGGTGTTGCTTTCCCTGTGATGAATTACCGAAGAGATATTCCAGCAGCTGGGATGGTAGATCCAGGAGCTCTCGAAAAGGCTAGAAGAGTCCGAGTGTTGGAAGAGCAAATGAAAGCTTTGAAAGCCAAAGATGCTGTTAACCTGGATGCTGTAGGCATGTGTTTGGTTCCTGACCTGGTGTTGCCTTACAAGTTCAAAGTGCCGAAATTTGAGAAGTACACGGGAGATAGCTGTCCAAAGCTGCATTTGATGATGTTCTGTCGAAGAATGACTGCGTTTGCGCGAAATGACAAGTTGATGATCCATTGCTTTCAAGATAGTCTGACTGGGGCATCTTTGAGGTGGTATATGCAGTTAGAGAGGAATCAGATTCAGTCATGGATGGATTTAGCCAGAGCTTTTCTGAAGCAGTACGATTACAACCTAGACATTGCTCCTTATCGCATGCATTTGCAAGAGTTGTCTCAAGAGATCAATGAACCTATCAGGAGATATGCTCAGAGATGGAGAGAATTTGCTGCTAGAGTGCGTCCCCCGCTGTTAGACCAAGAGCTGGCAAGCATGTTTGTGGATTCCCTACAATATCCGTACTTCAAAAGATTGCTCGGAATTCCGGCAAGTTTCTCTGACGTGGTAGCATTAGGAGAACGCCTTGAGTACTCCATAAGAATGGGGAAAATTCAGATTACTCCATATGATCAAGCTGGTGAAACTGAATATTCTTGTGACTATCAGAGTGAAGAAGAAGTGGTGATCAACTCAGTCATGCCAAAGATTGAATATCCTCAAAGCGAATCAGTGAATTTTGTTGGTTCATCATCTTATCAGAGATCAGTACCTCCCGTGGCTTGTTATACTGAACAGACAGCCGTGCCTGGGGCACCATATCAGGAATCTTATGTCGCTTCCATTGCAAATCAGCGAACTCGTGGCCGAGGTTATCAGAATCAGCGTCAGAATCAGAACAGACCTCGCAACAACTTGGAACGAAGGAAAGCTCCTTTTCACCCAGTGCCGATGCCGTATAACCAGTTGCTACCGTCTTTGATCCAGAAGTCTTTGGTGGAGCCGAAAGCTCTTAAGCCAGTTCCAGAACCTTACCCTCCTGGGTACAATCCCCACGTTCAGTGTGGTTATCATGGTGGCTCTCCGGGGCATTCGACGGAAGATTGTAAAGCATTTCAGGCGAAGGTACAGCAGTTGATTGATCAGGATCGCATTTCCTTTCGAGAAGGATTTCTGTTTGTTCATCCCTAACCGCTCAGCTGTCTAAGCTCGTAGACTCAGAAGGGTGTTCCCCAGCAAAAGCCAGTGGTTCAGACAGGCAGGCGCCTCAGCATTGGCAGTTCTCAAGCTTTTATATCATTTGCATTTGTAGTTTCTTTTTCTGTTAGTTGCTACCTGCTTTTTAGCATTGTATGTTTTGAATGGTGATAATAATAAAGTGATTATGCATTTTTCTGAATTAATCATGTCGCTGTCGCTCATTTATGGCATTGCACTGACACTTGCATTTATTTCACTCCACTTTTTCGCTGTGACTAGCAAAGTTAGGAGGGAGGATGACGAAACTGAAACTCATAACCAATGATTGTATGCTTTCAGATAAGACCGTACCGATGACGTACAAGGCATTGTTTCAAATTCCCCAAACACTGGAGATATAAGGAGTTAGTCCCTTGTTAACCACTTCGAGCCAGGAAGTAGAAGTTTTTTTCGGACTTATAAACCCTCACATCTTAACCCGGGGCAGGGTAGTTGTCAGTTAGCTTGACCGAGCATTCAAGTCTTGCAGAGGAGTGTTGTCTTTCGAGGACCAATCAGTTTACACCTTTCAAGAGGTCAAACCTCACCAATCAGGAGTGAGACAGTTACAATCCTTTCGGAGCAATCAAGACAACCAGTGTCACACGACTTTGTTCCAAAAGAAAGAAAGAAAGAAGGCCCGCTAAGTAAAAAGAAAGAAAAGCTGGAAAGCTAATACTTAGGCAAAAATCAGGGCATCCCGCTGGACTTCCAAAGAAATCGAAAAATCGAAAAGAACTCAAAATGAGTCAGTCCAGGCAAAAATTAGGGAATCAAAAGAATGAAAAAGAGGGAATTTTCCCCAGCAAATCACAAAGTCGTGTACACAGACAACAAAGCGAAGAAGGAGTAACTATCACTCTAGAAGAAAAGCTTGTGAATTCCTTAACTGTGGTCCTTACCATTCAACATACTTCTCGAAGAGGCAAGCGCTTGTGCTAGGTTAACTGAACCTTAGGATCGGAGATCATCACGTAGAATGGGTGGGTACAAATCAAAATTTGAGCCGAATATCCTTTGTTTCACGAACCGTGAACCCGACCACGATACAACCCTCAAAAGACCTAATTGAGGTAGGGTTAGTCTGAAGCGCATTACGATAAGGTCGAGTAACCTGACTCCTTCTTGACTTGCTAGTCACATCCTTGTTGTATTTTCACTGACCATGTAAGCACTGCGTTTGAACTTTGGTTCATTCGTCACTCTCAATCATATGCATGTAAATGAGTGACAGCTCAAATTTTTTCAAAATCTGCATAACCATTACATTAAGATTACCATTCGTAGACAGGCAATTCTAATTGCAGGTTAGTAGTTGGCATGAAAGAAATTCCAGCAGGAATAATCGAGCAGGACTGAGTAATCCAGCAGTCTGAATCAGAATGGTGAATGTTGTGAAGCCCGATGAATCAGGGGCATTATCTTCCAGTAAGTTCAGTATCAGTCAGTCTGAGGACAAGTCCCGAAGCTTCAGTTGAGCAGGGGCAGTTTATTTGAGAAGCCGTTGATCAGAAGGAGTCTTCTCAAGAGCCAATCAGGGGCAATGATTCAGAATGCTGAGATTTGAAAGCAGATGCTTCCAATGGATAATCAGATCGGGTTGAGTCGCTAGAACGCTCATTCAGGGGCAAGTCATCGCAGGGAATGTTGAAATCAACTGGGTTGTTAGGTGTTTAATTGGAGATTGAATTCTTTTATCGTGCAGATGCCGGGGCAAGTATTCTCGAAGTATTCTCGTAGCAAGTTGTTCAGAGCAAGTATTCCCAGGAGTTAGATTGGGGCAAAGTTGATTGTACTAGGGCAAGTTGTGCAAGCCAGTCTTTTATCCTCCAGCTGAGTTTACCAGGGGCAAGTCATTCAAACCCGCTTGTTTATCCTCAGCCAGAGTTGAGTATCGGGGAATCATGTCAATACCCTTACCAAAAACCTGAACCCTTCAAATAAGAAGACCTTGTTGTCGTTGGATCATTATCCCGCAGTTTAAACCTGTTGCGTGTCAGTAACCAGTCATTTCCAAAGTCCAGTTCTCGCCTGGCAAATCGGTAACCAGTTCTCGTCTGGCCCACCATCTGTAAGCATCAGTTCCCGTCCTGGTGCAGTTTATTGTAAGCAGCAGTTCCCGTCCTGGTGCAGTTTATTGGTAACCAATTCTCGTTTGGTCACCGTTTCTTCAAGTGTTGTATCAGTTCTCGCCTGGTACATGTCGTCGCATAATCAGTTTTCGTGTGTTTTAACCTATGTGTTATACCAGTTCTCGCCTGGTGTACGTTAGCTTTCAGCCAGTTCTCGCCTGGTTGTCCATACCTCAGCTTGTTATCCAGTCAGCCCGTCTGGTTCAAAAACACAAAAAATCAATTTTCCTAACCTATTTTCCTATCAGTTCTCGCCTGGTAGTCCACCTTGAATGCTAGTTCTCGTCTAGTATTTTCCTGTGTACATAGTCCATGTTTATTCTAAACCAGAAAAACAAAAAAAAAAAACTAACTAAAAGAGATCTGACACAATATTTCCCAATGACTCGCAAGTCGTCATGTTCCCCGATATGAGGCTCGACGGATACCAGTGCTTCGAGTAATGTTTGAATTCCTTGTGGATATTGTTAAATCAGAATTGCCATTCTTCAGCAGATGAAAGTTGCTTATTATCCCCGGAAGAGTCGAGATTGTCTTGTACCCCGCATCAGAGTAGGATCAGGAGTATCTTCAGCAGATTAAGATTGATATCCTTGATAGTAGGAGCATTTCCAGCAGTGTGCTGCGCGAAATCAACCTCAGTTTGGGTCAATCCCCGCAGAGCGCAATCAGTTGCCAATGGTTTGAAGAAAGCATCCCCTAACAGAGTTGTCTTTCTTTCCCCAGTGAAGTCGTCAAGCAGGGTTGCCTTTTCATTTCTCCAGCAGGGCAGTTATCCCCAGCGGACTTGATTTCTCGTTTCCAGCATTTATTTTGCTGAGATGGTTCTGTGACTTCAGGTCATCCCCAGTAGAGTTGGCGTTTCCTTCGGCATTTATTTTGCCAAGTGGTTTTCAGACCTGGTGTTCTCTGGCAGCTCGAGCATGCATTTGCATTTACATATATAGTCATAGCATTTATACAAGCATATAGCATATCCATGCCGTCTGGGCATCGCATTTTCAAACAAAACGCATAGCATTTACATATCATATAGGACATTGCATCATTTCAAGCATACGCATGTCGAAACATAGACCAAGATGGTTACCTATTGGATTTCGAATTTGTTCACCTGCAGAGTTGTGTGGTTCAGCTTCTTGTCTTCCCCAGCGGAGTGATTCTTTACATTTGGTCGTTACGTCAGCATCGGAAAAAAAAAAAAAAACAACAACAACAACAAAGATTGACATATCAGACTTCTGAAGCTGCCCCTTTGTCAAAACAGGTGCCAGGCAGTTCCATTCAGAATTCCCCAGGAGAATTGTCCTCAAGTTCGCAATGAACTGTGAGTTGACCAGATTTGATCCCACGAGAGAGATGGGAATCAAAGTGTTTGCTTTATGAAGCATTATTTCAATACTTGTGGCGTCACACAGGTGTTGAAAAGAAGAAGAAAATTTATCAGAAAATTGACCAGATGTTGCCGTGATAACCAAACTTCAGTTTATCGGAAGCTATTCCTCAAGCAGCTTTGCAGTATATTCTTGCGGTTGGCAAATTTCAGGGTTCCATTTGTATTCAACCGTCATCTACCTTGAATGTTTGAAGGCTGAGCGCTCTTCACCCATTCAGGTCGAAGTCGCTTGAATAGGGGCAGCTGTTGCACCCCAAAATTTGACCAACCGGGTCTCGCATTTGGTTCGATGTTTCGACGCATAACTGCATTCGCATTTGCATATTGCATACACTGCATTGTTCATTTGTTTTGATTTTATCAGGGATCACAGCTCTCGTCTCGTGTTTCAGGTGTTTTTGATAGATAGAATCGTTTTTGGGGATATTTCGGTGCCCGTTTATATTTTACCGATTATTTTTGTGTCGTTCGGTGCTCATTTTGTCCCTCTGGGAATTATTGTGATTTTTCTGGTTTTTATAGGATTTTTTAGGGTTTAATTAGCTTTTAAATCATTTTTTAGGATTTAATAGAATTTTTGATATTTTTAATTCTTTTTAAATCAATTTTTAGAATTTTATAGAATATTAAATAGATTTTAAATCATTTTTAGGGTAATAGGATTTTTTAAGATTTTAAATCATTTGTAGGATTTTTTTAATAGACTTTAATATTTTTTAGACAATATAGTAATATAGTTTTTAGATTTTAATAGAATTTAAATAGCATTTTCCATTTGTAGAATATTAATAGCTTTTATCTTTTTTAGAATATTAGTATAAAATTTGATAGATTAAATATATGTTTTAATTCATTTTTTTTTAGATATAGAGACTAATAATCCTTTTTCTTTAATAGAGTTTAATTAGAAACAATAAAGTCTTTTTTTCAGAATTTAATATAGATTTTAGAATATTTTTTATTAGAGATTTATTAGAGTTTTGTTAATTGAGTTTAATTAGGTTAATCTTTTTTTAATCCATTGTATTCAGATTTTGTAAGTTTTTGTCCCATTTTTGTGTGGGCCTTATTTCCACTCGCAGGCCCAATTGATGGAAAAGAGTCCAGAAAATCCTGCAAAGTTCCTGCATTCTCCAGCGTTTTCCAGCAGAATCTGGAAACTTCCAGAAAGTGCCAGCGAGACTCTCAGCTATAAAAGCCCAGACGCAGCCACGTGTTAACGGATGAGAGGACCCACTTTTTCACTGCCAGGCCACGCCACGTATCCTCAGACCCTCTCTCTCTCTCAGCCACGCTGCCACCACGTGGCAGGCATGCAGCGTTCCACCCCACTAACTGCCACCACGCGTCCTCATCCCAGCGCCTCGCCTGAACTCCCTCCAAGCCCAGATTCCGTTTACCTTCATCCCTGAAGTCCATCACCAACCTCCCTAACCTTCATCTTCTCCCCTTCATCGCCACCACTAAACGCCCAGAAATCACCCTTAACCCTACCAGAATCCTTCATCGCCGCGCCTGAACCAACATCTAACCACCACTGATTCTCCAGAAAAGCTCAGAGCGCCACCCTTCGTCCTCCATCATCCACATCCATCTTCGTCTTCTTCCTCAAACCTCCATCGATCCCCAGATCTGCATCATCTCCATCCACAATCTCCAGAAAAAACCACCAGAACACCGTTCATCATTCACCATCTTCAGATTTCTCCAGAAGCGCAAGAATATTGCAAGTCTTCATCAACACTCGTCGATTTCCAGAAGGTTTTTTTCAAATCATCAACGCCTTCATCAACTGTTCATCATACTTCCTTCATTTTCCAGATTCCGGCCACAAACTCCAGATCCATTCAAAAAAATCCAATCCATAGCATTCATCACTTTCGTCAAGAACAATCGCTCTTCTTTTTTCCAGATCTGCGCGCAAGAACTCCCTCGATCATCTTCGTGTTCTTCCAGATCTTCTATCAAGATCATCAACCACGCTTCCCCAGAAAGTACCAGGACCTCATCTTCTTCCCGTCCCCAAACAAGCTTCAGAAAGAGAGCAAGATCCACACAAGGCTTCAACTGTCACCACCATAGCTTGTTTGCAAAAAATGGTCAAACGAAGAAAATGGAAGAAGTTTTGATTGTGGATTCGGGTATGTTTGAAACGGAGAAGAAGAGTTCATGGAAGGTTGAAACGAAGACGGCGGCGGCGGAGGAAGTTGGAGACAGAGCTAGGGTTTGTTTCTTCAGAACTTGAGAATGGAGAGAGAGGATGGAAGAAGATTGGGCCTGGCCCAAACCATTTTTTTGGCACCTCACCCTCACGTTTTTGGATAGTCAGGGCCTTGGGCCCAACGAATCTATCTGCAGCACCCAACTCAGCTCATGCACCCCCCTGCGCTTTTGCTGAGGAGAATTGGGCTGGGCCCAATCAGCAGTTTTTTTTATTATTTTATTTTTTTCTGCAACTCCCCTTGTACCATATACACCCCCAGCCCCTATCTTTGGATTTTTTTTTCTCTTTTTTTAGAAATTGTGAAGAAAAAAATATATTAAGAGAAAAAGAAAATAAAGAAAAAAGAAAATAAAGAAAAAGATGAAAAGAAGATATATTTGAGATATAGAAAAAGAAAAGAAAAAGAAATATGGAAAGGATATATTGAAAAAAATATGAAGAAAAAATATTGTGAAAAATAGAGAAGAAATAGAGAAAAATATTTTTGAGAAAAGAAAAATAGGAGAAAAGAAAAGGAGAAAAAAGAAAAAATATTAAAGTTTCGATTTAATATTTTTCAAGCATTTCTTTTAGGGATATTTTCATAGACTTTATTGTTTCGACTTTTAGGATAGAATTAGAGGCCCATTTGTTAGGGGGCTATTTTCATTCGATTTTTCAGGATAGGATAGGATATCGTTTCCTAGGAGATTTATTTCAGTATGCAACCATTGTAATCATTTTTCAGAGATGAATAAAACGAGATTTGAGCTGTGGTCCGATAGTAGCCGAACTACAGCTGCTCTGATTCTTCGTACCAGACGAAGATATGTAGGCATAGGATGCGATATCCTAGCGAGCACACTAACGACTAACCTGTTGTTCTCTCGCGGCTGTGCGATCGAGACTTTCCCGCTGACGACTAATTGAGTACCCTTTTTCTCTCTTGCCCGAGTGCATTTGAGACCAAGCCATAGTTTTGACCATAGGTTCCCGACCCTGTGAAACCAGTTGTTTTTCTCACTGCTGTGTGAGAGTGTTTGTCTAGCCGTAGTTAGTCTGAACTACGTAAGGCTCTGATCTTCCATCCCGTGGAAGTACGTAGGCACAAGACGCGATGTCTTGGCGAGCCAATTTTCCCTGTAGTCCCGAACTACGTTGACTCTGACTTTCTCTCTTGAGAATACGTAGGCATAGAGTGCGACGCTCTATCGAGTCAATTCCCTTCCGTTTAGATTTAGCAGCCGTAGATAGATTGTTTTGCATCCAGTAGACAACCCAAGCAAGCGTGGATCCCGTCGAGTACGACGGACGTGAGGGGTGCTAATACCTTCCCCTTGCGTAACCGACTCCCGAACCCAGGCTATGGTTGCGATGACCATACCTTTTCCCCGTTTTTTGTGAGGTTTACTTCGAGCGTTTCCTTTCCCGCTCTGAGGGATAAATAACGCACGGTGGCGACTCTTCTGTCAGCCGGCGCCGATTTTCGCAGTAGCGACACACATATATGAGGGTTTCTAACCAACATGCCAATAAACAAATCAAGGTCTAAAACAGTTGATGTGACAGAAGCAAATCATCATCTTTCACACAGAAACAGAACCAAACAGTATCAAGACACGACAAGTGCAACTATCCTCATATGTTCATACATGGAATTTAAGAGGATCTCAAGGCTTAGCATCATAGCAACACAAAATGGTATGATGATTATACAAGTGATACACATTAATGAGCAAGACAAGCAAGATAGGGCAGATTCAACATGAGTTGCATTATATTCAAAACACATTGTAACCACTAATGCACATCAAACATATTCATGACAGTTTAAAGGAGGATAGTACCTACCAACCTCTTGTAGACCTCCAAGCAATTTTGTGTAGTATGGAAAACCTTGAAGCCTCCAAATAAGATCCAATCCAATGCCTTGGTAAAGATGACAACTTTTCTTGCACTTGTAGTAAATAAGTGAATCTTGGACCAGAACTTGAAACAAGTGATGATGATGATATTTCAGGTTATGGATTGTTGGTACATCATATACCTAAGGTGTTTGGAGGTTTACAATGATCAAAATAGGCCTGGTATGTGATTTGGCAGATTTTGTATGTGAGGTCAAACTTTCCTTGGTTGAATGTTGACTTCTGGGAAAATGATGGGTTTGACTGGTTTAAGAGTTTGAACACCTCCCACACATTATTTTTGGAATGTGTGGATTGTTTGTGGTAATTTATGTGGGTGAAAAATGATTTTGGAAGGTGTTTTGCTCAAGGCATATTTTTTGAAGGTTTTGGAATGGTTTTCTTCACTTGTAAGAAAATGCAAGATAGGATGAGAGCAATGGTATTATCTTGGGTTTTAGAGAGTTGTGTTGTACCTTTCAACATAGAGGAAACTTATATTTATAGGCAAGTCAAGGCTTGGGGAATATTTGTCTTTTGGCATTTTGGAGGGATTTTGTAAAAATGCAATTTTGTACAATATTGTGGACAGCTGCGAATTCAGGCTCTTGGCTCAAGTTTATGCATAAATCAAGGGGTGAGTGTCATACCCCAAATTTTGACCCCTTAGATCTTAATCATCATTTTAGGATCATACTTATCTGATTATTTAACCTTAACCCATTTCAAGTTTGTCTTTGTTAAGATACAAGAATCAGGGTTTCGTACAGCCGAAAATCGAGGTTTCTAGAGTTAATCAGTCAGTGTTTTAGATTGGTTCTCCTTGAGATAAGTCTCCACATCATCAAATATATTTCATTTGATCAAGTATGAATCCAATTTGAGGTTGTCACCCAAGAATCAAGAACAGTGCAGTTCAGGATACGCGATTAGGGTTTTCGAGCAGGAAAAGTCAACTGCGGTTTGACTTTTAATTTAAGAGGTGTTACAATGGTGGGATCATGGTCCATAAAGTTCATATGGCTTAGTTAAGTCTATTCAAAAAGTTTCAAGGACTCAGAAGACCCGGAGCATCAACAGTCGACTCGGTAGTCACCGATCGATCGTTCGGTTGACCGAAATGTCAACTCTTCACTCATAAGGAATTTGACCTCAAGATATGAATCAAAAATGTTCCTAATGAAATATTGCACCTACCCATAAAATTTCATGACCATTGGATCAAGGATTGAGGAGTAATCGCAAAAGTCGGGAATTCGGGTTTTTAAAGGGGTAAGACCATAACTCCTCAACCACACATCCAATTGATTTGGTTCAAAGCTCATTCGAAAGCTCTTGATAAGTCCTACAAAAGTCCTAAAGTGGTCCATGATCATAAAAAACATAGATTTGGAGTTATGACGAAATTCATTACAAGATAAAAGTAACAGAAAATTTCTAAGTTATTTCACTTTTAGGCTTGTTTTTCAGCAACTTTGAGAGGTTTTTTGGCCAAGTTCCTTTGGGAATCTGAAACTCATGAAAACATGAAAGTTGTAGAGCTACATGAGGGCTTTCGAAAATGTAGTAGAACTCCTCCATAGCCCTTATGAGCTGAGAGTTATGAATTTAACAAGATGAGGTTTTAACACTTGAGTCCCACATTGTCAATTTTTCACAAACTCATCCTTTGACCACTTGAGCTATTCTCAGCCCTTGGATCCTATTTCTATCTGATATTTAGAGGATTTGAAGAGGAGAAATGCAGCAAACGAGGAAGTTTAGCAAGTCTTGCAAATTGGAGGCAAGTGGGAGTATTTTAATCATATAATGGAAGAAAGAGAAACTTTTTGGCACACTTGCAACAAACAACCCCCTATTGCCTATCCACTCCAATCACCAATATGTCATTCATACCACTTGAACAATGCATCAGTTGAGCCAAGGATTTGAATTTTGCAGCTGCACCAAACCCTCAAGCAATGTTATCTTTTCAAAATCCCTCCAAAAGTGCCAAGATACAAATATGTCCTTACCCTTCATTTTCCCTATAAATAGAGGCTCCCTCTATGTCATTTACACACCAGAGCACTCTTAGAACCAAGAGAAAACTTTAACTCTCATTCGTTTCTTACTTGCCTCATTTTCAAAATTTCAAGTTTTATCAAAATTTGTCTTGGGCAGTTGGCTTCCCAAATCCATTTCCACATATTCCAATCCTCCAAAAACCATCTGCACAATCCATAAATGATGTGTGGAAGGTGTTCATACTCTTAAACCACTCAAAAACTCCATTCTCCCAAAAGTCAACTTCCAAACCAAGCAAGTTTGACCTCACACACAAAATCAAGCAAATCTCTGTCCAGACCTGTTTTCATCATTCTAACCATCCACACACCTTTGATATATGATATCCCAAATGTCCATAAGATAAAACAACCTCATCCTCATTTATTTTGAGATTTGTCACAAGTTCCTTCAAGTGCAAGCAAAGGCTATTTTCATCAAAGCAAAGTTGGACAACAGCTGGAGTTTTCTCAAGACATTCCATATTGCAACAAGCTTGCTTGAAGGTCTACAAAAGGTTAGTGATTACTATCCTTTTTACTTCTATCATATACATACTTGACATGTTGGTGTTTGAATGCAAATATGTCTTATGTGCAAATCTGCCAGTTTTGTATCTGCCTACCCACTAATGCATTTCATTCTCATAATCCTTATGCAATATGTTATGTGGTTGTGTTAAGCCTTGAGGTCTTTTAAATGTCATTGTGTGTCATGTGTGAACTGGTGAGGTTAGTTGCTTTGTCATGCCTTAATGCTGTCTTGTATTGGTTCTGTTTGTGAATGCTAACCTACTGCTGTAGCAGCCACTTTTATACCATGATCATGTTTTGTTAACATTTTGATATGGAAACCCTTGCATATTAGATCCATGTGATGTTTGCATTGTTGAAAGCTGGTTAGGTGTTGATGCTGCAAAATTCTGTTTGAACCATTTCTCAAAATCATGTTCATTTTTCAACTCATAGTCATTTTTTTGATCTACCATCTTTGGAGAGCATGTGTGTGTTGAAACTTGGTCCTTAATGTATTTTGAGCTTGCTTGTGAGTGGTTCTACTTCATTAAACTTGTTAAAGGTTGTTGGAATGACTCATTGGAATAATGGGGACCAATACCTATTTTGTTGTTGTTTTGATGTTTGTAGCTACTATGACATTATTTTAACCTTGTTACTTGCCACTGTCACTTAGGCACTAGGATAGGGTCTTTATGGTAATCATGTTCTGTTCACACATTTTACATTACCAGCTGAGATAAACTTGTATGCCTTGATTCTGATACATTTCAAACCCATTTGGCATGAATCTGCCTTGAACTTGCTAGTCAGCTTCTTTGGACTATTCTTGAGTACTTGCATTCATGTATCGTGTTTTTTCTGTTGAAAGAGCCAACTGGCATAATGCTTTGTAATCTTGCAACTGGTGTATGCATTAGAGACATTAGAACTACTTTGAATGATTTGTGCTAGCTTGCCTTTGTGCAAAATTCATATTTGATGATATATGCCTAGGTTCACTTGAATTACCATGGCACCACTCTTATTATATGTTCATATTTAATATGTGCTTGCAAGATAATTTGTGCATATGGAACTAGGGCTATTCTTTGATTATTGATATTGCCATATTTGCTGTCATAACCTTTGTTGTCTTGTTTCTGTTTTCTATTCCAATTCAATATGCCATCACTTGTGTTAAGTTCTTGCATCATGTTTGAAACTTTGATTTTATGTGCATAAGTCATGTTGTGTATGATAAGTATCTACGCTGCATTATGATTTTTTCCATTTGCCAACAGCATTTTCAGCATGCTTATGCACATCACTAGCAGTCACACACCAGTTTCTGTTTGAGGCCACCACTACATGATTTTTGCATCCAAATCCCATGAACAATATATTTATGTTTTGAGCATACCATTACATATCATCAATTCCTTCTGTCATGAGCTGAAGCTAGCATTTTGCATACTGAGCATTTTTTGCAACTTACATGCCATTTTTTGTTTGGAACTGATTTTGTTTGATCTAGGCATCTAGGATCATTGAATAACATGTTTATAAGATGAGCACACTTTCATTTAATCATGATCCCTTTTATTTTGAAATATGGCAATCATAATGCATTTTCAAGGCAATTTTTGCAACTTGCATGTCATTTTTTGATTAGACTTGTTTTGGTTTGACTTGTGCATCAAGAATCATTGGTTTATATATTTTGAAGTTGTGCATACCCTCATATGTTCATAGTTCTTTCTGTTTTGAGTTGTGACCTTCAAATTGCAAATTCAAGCTTCACATTACCACTTTCACCTCAGGTCCTTATTTGGAGTTGTTTCTGTTTGGCCTTGGCACCTAGAATCATTAATTCACACATTTGAATGTTGCTTGAGCCATTACATAAGTTTAAAGGCATCTGGTCTGATCTTTGGTTTTCAAAATGAATTTCTAAGCCTCAACTTGCATTTACATTTGAATTTTGAAATGTGTGCATCATCCTGAAGAATTGACATTACCATTGTGATCCTTGTGAAATTTCACTCAGGATAGACTAAAATTTTGTTGAATTTGATGGAGTATTGATGAAGTTATGGTGTTGTCGTTTCCATGTTCTTGCTTGCTTCCCATGTTTTTGCCTTGCCCAGTTTTCATTGACTTTGTTATGCATTTAAATTTTAGAGGTGGAAAAATACACAGATGTATCGCCACCCCAGTGGTTAAACCTTCACTCTATCATGCGCCTTTCACCTCTAGATCCTGGGTTCGATCCACAGTGGAGATCAACCCTTTTTGTTTATTTTCCACTTTGCCATGTTTCCATTATTTTGTGTTTCTTTCCTATCCCATTACATGCGCGTGCTGCTAGCCCAGTTGGCATTAGTTTTAAGTTGGTATTCCAAGGGTGGTGGGTTCAACACCCACCAGGCGCCTCTCTCTCCTTTTTATCCACTTAATTTCCTTGTTTTTCATTTTAATTGTTATTAATTTATAAAAATCATAACTTCTTCATTTTTTATTATTTTTGAGTGGTTCTTTTTGCAACTATCTCGTATTTGTATTTATTTTTATATGGTGCATTAACATTTTAGAATTTTCATTTGTGAAAACAATTATACATTAAAAACGTTCATGTTTCTTTTAGGGTTTTTTACCCTCCCAATCATTTCAAACTTTTGATTCATTTTTCTCCAGTTCATTATTGTGATGTGAGTTCTCTGTTTGTCAACCCTCGTGTGTGTAATTACAATTACTTTTTTCTTGTATGCATGATGTTTGATTCATTTGATTTTCTTGTAATATCCCCATAAATTGACTTATTTGCATTGGTCGTTACCTTCATCTTTGTCAAGATATGCTTGAGTCTTCATCCTTCATTGAGTCTTGTAAGAACTCATCTTTTCTTGCCTATTGTAATACGCTTGCATGCTTTGGTTGTAACCATTCCTCCTATTTGACGTACTTTCTTATTGTAACATGCTTATATATGTTTGGTTGTAACCATGTTCTTGTATTCATCCTGTTTAATGTTTTTTTTGCTTTGTTACGTTTAGTTTCCCTAAGTGATGGTACTCTTTAGTTCTCATCCAAGTTGCTTCCCCTTATATCCTTCCAAAGGAAAGGTCTCTCTATTGACCTTTGGGTCATAGATAGCTCATCATCTTCCCTCGATTTCATCAAGTCATCTACCCACTTAGTTAAGTTAGAACCTATCCTTTAGACTTTGCTTAAGTCTAAGAAGCCTACCCCTTGTTAGGAGTGCTCTTTCAATTAGAACTTAGGATAGAGTTTGTTAACTCTATGTAAGAATCATCGTCATGATTACTTACTTCCCTTTCTTGAGTTTTCAACTTAGATTTCGAGAGTTTCCTTAAACTTTACACAAGCATTGTAATGTTTGTCCCCCTTTGAACCTTGATCATAATCAAGTGTTCTTCAAACCTAGTGAGGTGAACTATGATTGCTCTGATTCTATCCAAGTTAGGATACGTAGGCAGAAGATGCGATATCTTTTCAAGCAAACTTAGTGTATATATCTTTAGGTTTTAACCTATACCTTTTACCCAATCCATAGCAAACATTTAGCAAACTTAGCATACAAACAAACAAAAGTTTCCTGTAGAGTACTACAAATGTTTAGGATGTGAAATACCTACCCTATGCATAACCAACCCCCGATCCCCGAATCTCTTAGCATTGTTGTTACATCGCGCCAAAAGGTTCTTTCTCTCTTTAGACCTTTCCTTTGGATAAATTAAAGCCCGGTTGTGAATTCAAAGAATTTAAGATTCAAGTTAATTCGATAGCTTGGTATCACGATTCTCACTGCAACAGTGAGTATGACATAGAAGTGACTGAAGTATGGCTAGGGAGTCAGCTGCAAGACTTCTTCCATAAAGTTTTCTCTTTCCTCATTTCTTTCATTAAAATAATGCAACTTGTCTCTTACTTACCAAATCCATCAAATCCTTCAATTTTCTTCATATAAACTCATCATACTCTCTAAATATCAGATAGAAACATGATCCAAGGGCTGAGAATAACTCAAGTGATCAAAAGGTGAGTTTGTGAAAAAATGGAAATAGTGGACTCAAGTGTTGAAACCTCATCTTGTTGGATTCATAACTCTCAACTCATAAGGGCTATGGAGTAGTTCTAGTACATTTTGGAAAGCCCTCATGAAGCTCTACAACTTTCATGTTTTCATGATCCTCAGATTCCAAACGGAACTAGGTCAAAAATCCACTCAAAGTTGCTGAAAAACATGCCTAAAAAGTTCAATAACTTCTAATTTTTCTAAGTTATTTTTCCCTCTTGTAATGACTTTGGCCATAACTCCAAATTTATGCATTTTCTGCTCATGGACCACTGTGGGACTTTTGTAGGACTTTCCAAGAGCTTCCCATTGAGCTTTGAACCAACTCAATTGGATGTGTGGTTAAGAAATTATGGCCTTGCCCCTTTCAAAACCCTAATTTCCCGATTTTTCAATTACTCCTCCATCCTTGATCAAATGGTCATGAAACTTCATGGATAGGTGTAATATGGCATTAGGAACTATTTTGCTTCACACTTTGAGGTACAATTCCTTATAGTTGAAGAGTTGACTTTTTGGTCAACGAAACAATCGATCGACGACTACCGAGTCGACTATTGATGTTCCGGGTCTTCTGAGGCCTTGAAACTTCTTGAGTAGACTTCACTTAGCCATATGAACTTCATAGACAATGATCCCACCATTGGAGCACCATTTAAATCAAAAGTCAAACTACAGTTGACTTTTTCCCCAAATCTCATGATTTTCAATTGACTGATCAATTAAAGCTCTTCTGATTAAAATTGATGGTCAATCTCCCATCCTCACACACCTTAGGGCACATGGAAACAAATCTTGCCCTTAAAAAAATTTATCCTGATTAAAATTGAAACCTTAATTTCACCCTTTTTGTCTGGGCCGTGTGCATATGAACTGGGTGATCATTCCAACTCCACCATGACTTCTGAGGTACCCGACAAGCTCCTACCTCATGCTCACACCAATGAAAAAAAACTCAGAATTTCTTGACAACTCTCTGATGGTTTGTACCAATGCCTTTAATCAAAAAGTATGGGCAAATTTAGGGTGTGACAACAGTAGGAGCTGCTATTTCATATCTCTTGACAGAGGTGTTTTAGTTTGATGAGATCTTGTTGGATATACCTCATCAGTAAGTGCAGGTCAAGGAGATTTATTAGAAACAAAGTGCAGATTTAATTGGATTTCATAAAAAGGATCTTTGAGACTTTTTAGGAAACTATAAAATATTTGTTTCTACTGTTATGAAAAAGATTCTGCAGAAGATTTAGAGTTTGACTTAATTGGCAGGCATTTTGGTAAAACTAGGTGTAATCACAAGATGTCCTACAAGATGTCGTGACATTTGTTTCTCATGAATATGTTTGTGTGTCCATATCTTTTTGTGCAAGCTGGCTGTACTTTTCTAGTACAAAATCTACGTGCTTTTAGTGGCCTAATGTAGGCGCTTCTGATACACTTATTGTGGATCATATTGGATTTGATATGGAGTTATTATTAGAAAATTGATTGAAGGTCGAAAGAATGATATGATTAGATTTGATTGATCAAATCAAATCTGCTATTTATGAAGATTGAAATCTTCTCTTCCTGCTGTTATTTTTGACCAGCCCAAGCCCAGTATGCATTACTATTTAAGGAGGCGAAAACCCTAAAGGAACACAAGCACTCACAACAAGAAAAACTTGAGTGTAAAATAAGGGTTTAGGGTTTTGAGAATCTTGTGTGTGTGACTTTGTAAGTCACCCTTTGTATCTTTGGATGCATCGTGGTAGACATATTGTTAGCTGTTAATTGTTAATTTTTAATTGTTATTTGTTCACTCAAAGCTTGTAAGCAAGAGTGTATTGTTCTTGATTGAAGTTGGTAAGCAAAATCGAGTATTATGACTTTGAAGAGTGTCTTCTAAAGTCTTCTGTTTGTATTAATTGTTATCACTGCTGTGATTTGTGGGGAGTGAGAGGTGTCTCTTGTCTAGTGGGTTCTAGGTGGAAATTGCATTGGGTAGAGATTAAGTGAGGAGTTGTAAACTGGAAGTTTAGGTCTGAATTAATTCTACTAATAATGGATTTCCTTCATGGCTTGGTAGCTCCAAGATGTAAGTGATGTTGCTCAGAACTGGGTTAACAATTCACTGTGTTATTTATCTTTCTACATTTAACATTCTGCTCAATTTAAATGGTTAGATAAATTGTTCTGTCAGTCTACAGATGTTCTCACGACACTGCTAATTTTTAAAGTGAATTAAAATGCACATGTTCGGTCCTTGTTCTGTTTTAGCATAGATCAATGTCCTTACATATGTCTGGGACATCTGAAATCTGCATAGCAGAATTTCAATTGGTATTAGAGCAGGCATCCCGTCTGTTCTGGATGAGATCTTGGGACTTAATTTATGGTGGTTTAAACAAGGAGAAGTTGTAGCTGATTTGCTGATCTTGCTAAATATTTGGAGTTACTGCTTATGGAGTTAAAGAGAAGTTTGTGAAGGATTCTGTGTATCTGCGGCTTCACCCTTTGATATAGGAGCTTCTGTGACCTGTTGAATGTTTTTCCAAATGAGGAGTGGCTACTTCTATATGATGTCCTATAAGATGTTCTGAAATCTTATTTAGGGCATGTTAAAGATGTTCTTTTGGTGGTTCCGCTGCATATTTTTCGGATGAAAGAACTTTAGTAGCCCTGGGAGAAGATTGGCCTATATACAGTTTGATATATGGTTGTGGCAGGTGCGTAGATGGTTGGAAGATGGTGTTTAGTGCTGCTCTATTTGGTATGACAAGATGTTGATCCTGCTGGATGCTGTTTTGTTTGACTGTTGCTATTTTTATTCTACAAGTTGATGAATGTTGCAGCTATGTTGTTTGTGTGCCTGGGTTGTTGCTTGTGTGCTTGGGTTGTTCTCTTGTGTATTACAGGTTGCTGAAGGCTATTTTAAAGAAGATAGTGGGAGGTGATTTATTTTCACCACTCATGACTTGCAAGGGTTCTATCAACAAAAGCAGTCATAGGCAGGTTGAGTCAAGTAGAGATTATGCAAAATCTTGTTTCTCTGAAGCAAAGGAGATGTAGCTGATGATCTTGGTACTTGTGTGGTTGCATTATTCATCAGCTTGGACCTACAAAGGCACGAAATTTGTCTAGAAAGTTTCCTGGAAAGAAACTTGTCTAAAATGGTGCTAATGGAAGTTGTAGATTTCATCATCTTGATGAATTGACCTTGGATCAGTTTATTTTGTAATGGAGTGCAGTAGATGTCAAGGATATGTGGCGGTTATCTTGGACTTCCTAAAGAAGTCTCTACTTAAGGAAAGCGGGAGTCCTTTTATAAAGATTTTTGTGATCCTTCCTCTCTGAAGAATCAAGCTTTGGCATGTTTGGTTTCTCTTAAGAGGAGTTCCTGAAGAAAATGCATTTCAAGTGATTGTTGTGGTAAAATAAAGCAGAATACAGTTTGCGGGAGCTGCAAGAAGGAATAGATGTTGTTGGTCCAAGTCTTGGTGTATCTATGATGCCTTGCTATGGAGCAAGTAGAATATGAAGATCAAGTTTGCTTGGTAGATTAGAAAATTTTCTAGAGCCAAACAATGGCATTTGGTTATTTAAGAAGTGTGCTTAAAGAAGATTACTCTTGTGCAGAAGGGTGTTGTTTGAAGACCAAAGGAGGGTCTGGTTCTGTTCATGTCTTAGAGCTTATGGTAGAAGACTTAAGGATGAGTGACTTCTTTTGGGAGAGGTATGATAGATTAAAATTTCTCTATGTTCCTTGGAATTTTCATTGGTGGAATTATGCGTTCTGATGGTTGGATTACTATTCAGATTGTAAGTCCAAGTGGTTAGTATATCAAGAACCATTATGTATGATGTCTGTGTTTAGGATGTCCTAATTGATGTTAGAACATCATTTTGGTTGCTGAACTTGGGGTTCAGATTGTGGAAGAGGATAAGTCACTAGTTGAATCAAAAGTATTCTAACCTATCATACGGGAGAATAATGAAGTAAAGAATGTCTTGGATTATGGGGTGTCTATCTTGTTCTTTGACTCAGGCTGAGGCAAGAATACTTATGGAGAAGTGGTAACTCTAGAAAGAAGTGGAGCAGTTTGGTGCCTTCTCACTGTATGAGCATGGAGTTGGTTATGAGAGATAATGTGGAGATCATGGGTGAGCTACTGTGGTATATAGGTTGCTTGTGGTACTAGCAGTGAGTGAATGTGTTCAACACGTGTGTTGAACAAAGAATGAGCTCTTGAAGACATGAAGATGAGTCTTATGTTTTCCATTCACGTGCTTCTTAAAAAGAGCAATGGTTATCCTTGATATAGGGAGTTATACTTCTACCTAGGATCTGCTGCTGCGATTATACAGTTGTTTCTCAAGATTGTTTGTGGTTTCAAGCAGTTTGTGATTGTATGTCTCTGGGAGGACGGAATGTCAGACAAGATGTTGTGACATTGTGTTACTGCTCTAGCTCATGGTGAACTTGACAGTATATTTTTTTTGGTTCTGTCATTAGGAGTCAATGGATTAAATCAGACTTGTACAAGCTTATTGGGAGTAATATAAAGGTAAGAGCATTATGATCTGGCTTTCACTGAAGGGATTTTGGTCAGCAGATTTTTGGGCCTCTATCCAAGTGTTTTGTCTTGTATTGCTGGTGAAGATGAAGATCAAGACATCATTAGCTCTGATTTTGTGCATAAGGAAGGACTTTAACCCTGACATCTTGGAGATTTTTCTAGTCCTTCAAAGCTGAACCTGAGTAATCTTACACATAGTTATGTCTATCATGAAACTACTTCTGCTATTTGGTCTAGTATGGTTTGTGAAACAAGGAGTGTAAAGTTGCAGTGTGTGATGAAGTGTTTCTTCATGTATTTGGGTTCTCTCTTTTAGGGGGGTGCTGATTATGCATGATAGGGGAGTTATGTACCTGTATGACGTGTAGCTGTATTACTTGTGGTGACTTTGTGCTGATGTGGAGCTGTGTAAAAAGTTTGTTAATTCTCAGGCAAGTTTGTGTTCTTGAACCACTAATGTGGTTGTAATGTCAGACAAGATGTCCTGACATTGTGCTGTCTGGTGTAATTTTTATTGACAATGTGATTGTGGGTCTGCCTTTGTGAGACTGTTGGTTTGAACTAGGTCTGTGCTTACTTCTTATGAATGACCTAGGAAACAACATTGGTTACTGTCTGGGAGAATTTATTTTCTCTGCAGAATATTTGTGTCTCAAATTGGGGATTTAAAATCACTTACTACTTGTGGCCTTATCAAGTATTTAATTGATTATCCTTTAATTGGTGATGTCTAAAAGTTTCACTCTTTAATGTGCAGCTTCAGACAAGGCAAGAACTCAAGATCCAATAACTATGTTCATAGGGTAAAGCCATGTGGAGTTGATACCGTGGAGGTTGTTTCTTACCATGATGAAGCATGGTGTATGATGGACACGATGAAGAATCTTTTTTTTGGATCTGTGCAAAAGAGGAGTAGATAGAAAGTAAAAGGAGAAGTAGCTTATGTCCATGACTTGGTGCTTGTAGATGAAGGAATCATTTCTTAAGATTCTTAAGAATCTTTATTGTATTTGTAATGTCAGACAGGATGTCTGAACATTATGTCTCTGAGGAAGCTACATGAGAGTCTATTTCTCTCTATGATGTTTTGGTGTTTGTGATGATCTGTTAAGTTGTTGTTGTCGTGTCCTACTAAGACCTTCATGTGTATCCTAATGAAATGTATGGACTACTATGGAAATAATAAGTCTTGTGGTTGGTGTCTTAAGAACCAAGGTAAGTGGTAAAAGAATTGATGGGCTGGAATCAGGATTGATTTTACAGTGAGTTCAGCAAGGGGTGATTTGAAAGCTAGAGTTTAGTTATGTTTAAGTCATTGTCCACAGATTGTTGCTGCAGTGGTACAGTCCTTATATTGATTGGGGATCAAGCAGCTTGTGTATCTGATTCAGTTTGTGTATATCTCCTGGGAGGTTGTGGTTTTGATTCAGTCTTTGGGCTTGGCTCTGTTATTGATGTGTTATGAGTTTATGTGTGTATATTTACTCCAATTTTTGTCAACCTTTTGGCTAAACAAAGGGGGAGTAAAGTGTTAATGATGTTAATGCTACTGCTAAGGGAAGTGTAGTGTGTTGGTGTTGCTTGTTGGGTGCAACTATTAAGGGGGAGCATGATAGTTTGTGAGGCTGGATGTATTTGAGAAAACTACTGTTGTTGCTGCCCTGATAAGTGTGTTTGGTTGTTTTAGCCAAAATTTGCCAAAAGGGGAGATTGTTAGTTCCATGTTTCTATGATTATCCATGTTTCTATGATTGGCTAAATTTTAGTAAAACACGATTCTGCACTGATGTTGAACAAGATGTTTCAAACATCTTCATCTACTGTTTAGACAGAACCGTTGTCATGTGTTTTAATCAAGATGTCGAGACAGATGTCATGGCATCTTTGTCTGGTACAGCAGGAGCTGCTATTTCATATCTCTTGATAGAGGTGTTTTAGTTTGATGAGATCTTGTTGGATATACCTCATCAGTAAGCGCAGGTCAAGGAGATTTATTAGAAACAAAGTGCAGATTTAATTAGATTTCATAAAAAGGATCTTTGAGACTTTTTAGGAAACTATAAAATATTTGTTTCTACTGTTATGAAAAAGATTCTGCAGAAGATTTAGAGTTTGACTTAATTGGCAGGCATTTTGGTAAAACTAGGTGTAATCACAAGATGTCCTACAAGATGTCGTGACATTTGTTTCTCATGAATATGTTTGTGTGTCCATATCTTTTTGTGCAAGCTGGCTGCACTTTTCTAGTACAGAATCTACGTGCTTTTAGTGGCCTAATGTAGGCGTTTCTGATACACTTATTGTGGATCATATTGGATTTGATATGGAGTTATTATTAGAAGATTGATTGAAGATCGAAAGAATGATATGATTAGATTTGATTGATCAAATCAAATCTGCTATTTATGAAGATTGAAATCTTCTCTTCCTGCTGTTATTTTTGACCATCCCAAGCCCAGTATGCATTACTATTTAAGGAGGCGAAAACCCTAAAGGAACACAAGCACTCACAACAAGAAAAACATGAGTGTAAAATAAGGGTTTAGGGTTTTGAGAGTCTTGTGTGTGTGACTTTGTAAGTCACCCTTTGTATCTTTGGATGCATCGTGGTATACATATTGTTAGCTGTTAATTATTAATTGTTAATTGTTATTTGTTCACTCAAAGCTTTTAAGCAAGAGTGTATTGTTCTTGATTGAAGTTATTAAGAAAAATCAAGTATTGTGACTTTGAAGAGTGTCTTCTAAAGTCTTTTGTTTGTATTAACTGTTATCACTGTTGTGATTTATGGGGAGTGAGAGGTGTCTCTTGTCTAGTGGGTTCTAGGAAGAAATTGCATTGGGTAGAGATTAAGTGAGGAGTTGTAAACTGAGAGTTTAGCTCTGAGTTAATTCTACTAATAGTGGATTTCCTTCCTGGCTTGGTAGCCCCCAGATGTAGGTGATGTTGCACCAAACTGGGTTAACAATTCACTGTGTTATTTATCTTTCTGCATTTAACATTCTGCTCAATTTAAATAGTTAGATAAACTATTATGTCAGTCTGCAGATGTTACAGCAGATGTCACGACACTACTAATTTTTAAAGTGAATTAAAATGCACATGTTCTGTCCTTGTTTTGTTTTAGCAGAGATCAATGTCCTTACATATGTCTGGGAGATCTGAAATCTGCATACCATAATTTCAAAAGTAGTTTGTGACAGAACCAATTAGGCAAACAATCATGATTCAACAACACAAATAACATGTAAATGAGTTCCAAACATCAAAACATCATGAGCCCAAACATAAATGGACCTCAAATGCAAAGTGACTTATGGTTTATGAAGTTGTAATGAAGCTGGGATGAGAAGCCTCAAAATAGTTTGGATAGAAACAAATCCAACATTCAATCATGTTTCAATAAGAGAAAATTCATACACATAAAGTTTTTAAATCAAAACAATGTTGGTCTAAACAGAAACTAATCAAATTTGCCCATATGAAAACTCAAACAGTCTAAGTGTACCAAAGTAGCAACAACACACACATAAGGCTCTTCAAAGGTGTCAAGACCTATAACTGAATCTAGACACAAGCACTGAACTCAAACTTTAAACAAAACCAACATATGATTCAACTATGGAAGAACACAAATCCAACATTTAAACTTCAAGACAGTTGCAAGTTCATGAGCATTAACACAATCCAAGGTTAACATGATTTAAAGATTCTAGGCAAGCTCTAAACTAATGCACCTCATATATGATCATGGTACCAAAAAGAATGAGTATAGTTAGAGGTTACTTACCTCTTGAAGACCTCCAATGAAAAACTTTAATGCTAAACTGTCTTGGTTGAGTGAGAATTCCTTGAATAGCTGCTCCACACCACAAATGCACAATCCAAGCAGCTCCAACTTATCTCAAGCAAGTCTTGGTGCAAAGAACAAGTTTCTTACACTTGAAGCAACAAAGGGATCCTTGTGACATATCCACCAAATGATGATGAAGTTAATTTTTGGTGTTTTAGACAGTTAATATACTTTAAATCAAAGGTGTTTGAGGTGTCATGAGGGTTGAAACAAGTCTGAACAGAGAGTTCCCTTGTTTTATGCAAAAAGTCAAAGTTCTCTAAGGTTGAGAGTTGACTTTTGGAAATTTGAGATTTTTGGTTGATTCAATGGGTTGAACACCTTTAGAACATCATTTGTCGGTTGTGTGGAGTGTTGATGAAGTGTTTCAATGTTTGGAAATGGATCTGGTATGAAATCTGTCCAAGACAGATTTTGAGGTTTTTTGATGATTTTGCTTCAATTGCAAGAAAGAGTAAGGCAGAGGTAAGCAACTTGTTTCTTCTGGATTGAAAGTTTGTTCTTATGTATTTGATGCATAAGTGATGGCTCTATTTATAGAGGAGGCAAAGGCTTGGAAAGATTTTAAGTTATGGTTGGCATTTTGTCTTTTGGAGGGAGAATCTCAACAAATAAACTTGTGATTTTCTTCTGTAGATCTTGAGTTGATTTCCAATGCAACTTAGCCTCCAAACCAGCTGTGTTTAAGCTGTAGGAAGTGACTATATGGATGGAAAGAGAGGAATCCTTGTGCTGCAGTAGATTTCACTCTTAAAGTTTCTCTTTCCTTTTGTACTTTTTATACTTTCTTGAATTTAAATATTGATCTTAGCCAAAACCTATGCTTTTCTCATAGATTCTTCTGGAATTTTCACTCATCACACTCCTAAACATCAGATCAATGGTTAAACAAACGATTAAGAACCAATTGGATGGTTGGTGTGTTGGTTCATGTCAAGTTGAAGTTGTTCATTTCAAGTTCTTGGACCCCAACTTCCCTCCTTTGAAACTCCTAGCTCACAAATTCTATGGAGGAGTTCATTTACTGTTTGGAAAGCCCTCATCATTCTCTATAACTTTTATGCTTTAAGCTTTTTCAAATTCCAAGTGGATCTAGGTCAAAAATCCTTTTGAAGTTGGCTGAAAACATGACTTAAAAGTGTCAAAATCATGTAATTTCACTAAGTGTTTTTCCCTCTTGACTTGTTTTTTATCATAACTCTAAATCTATTCATTTTTTGCACATTGGTTTTTCACTTTTGTAGGACTTTTCAAGACCTTTCCAACAAGCATTGAACCACTCCATTTGGATGTGTGGTTAGGAAGTTATGGTCTTGCCCCTTTCAAAACCCTAATTTCTCGACTTTTCGATTACTTCTCGATTCTTGATCCAATGGTCACCAAACTTCATGATTATATATGATATAAAATTGGGAACATAATTTTCTTCAATTTTGGGTCAAAACCATGTTGGTCAATGAGTTAACTTTTCAGTCATACGAACCGAACGATCGAAAACCTCCGAATCGACTATTAGTGTTCTGGGTTCCCTGAGGTCTTGAAATTTCTTTAGGGGACTTCAATAAGTCATATAAGCTTCATGGACCATGATTCCATCATTGAAACAATATTTAAATCAAAAGTCAAACCACAGTTGACTTTTCCTGATCAGAAACCCTAATCAGGGGTTCTGGACTGCACTGCTCTTTTCCTTGGGTGACAACTCAAATTGGATTCATACTTGATCCAGTATAGTATTCTTGATGACATAGGGATTTTCTTCATGGAGAATCAATCCAAGACCTTGACTGATCAAACCATAGGAAGCCCCGATTCTTGATTGTATGGAACCCTAACTCATCTACATCTTGACAAGGACAAACTTGAAATAGGTTAAGGTTAGATAAACAATGATGATGCTCCTAGAATGATGATGGAATCTAGGGGTTAAAATTTTGGGTAAAACAGTTGCCCCTATTTAAATATCTTCACCAGATGGCGATGAGAGAAGATAATCTCCGTAGAATCATAGTGAGAGGTATTTAAATGTAGCAAATCGAAAATTTTATCCCTTAGATACAATGGTATGTAAAAGAACAAATTCTAAAATGCAATGAATTCTAAAATGATGCTTCCTGATGCCCGAATGCAAGAAAATGCTGACACACGAGCAAAAAGAAAAGAACGAAAGAGGAAACGAGTAAAAACTCACAGGGGACCCGACACACTAGGGAAAGATCCAAGGCATAACAAGCCATAGTTAATACAGGACTAATGATGATATCGCAAAGGGATCTTTCACACAGGGACACAAGCTCCATCAGGGAAGACAAATCTTCATTGGGGAAAAAGGAAAACCTTTACTAGGGAAATGTAAATCTCTGATGGAGAAATGCATCGAGGGAGAAGCAACGCAGAGGGACAAAAGTCAACAGACTCATACTCCGACCAGGGAAGCAAAAAGATCAGAGACACGGTCCTTGTTAGGGACGAACCAAGTAAGGAAATTCCTATAACGAAGAGTTTAAACTGGATCTTCAAGAAAAGGCTAGAAAAGAAACCAGACACGCTGGGGATGCTAGTAACCACTAGATCCTCGAGACTTAACTAGGGATACCACAAATTTGCTGGGGATGCTGGTTACAACCAGAAATTCCTACCAATAACAATTGGTTTTAAAACAGTGTCAGTACCTACTGGACTTCTTGGGGGTGCTAGTAACAACTAGACTTTCAAGAGAATATGGTGATAACAAAAACAGCGATACCAATAACAATTAGGTATAAACGATGCTAGTAATCACTGGACTTCAATGAGGAATTAGTGACGACCAAATCAAAGAACCAATAAAAATTGGATTTAAATGATGCCAGTAACCACTGGACTTACACTGAAAAGATTGGTGACAACCAAAATTAAAGTACCAATAACAATAGGATTTTAAGCAATGCCAGTAACCCCTAGACTTTCAAAGATTTGTGACAACCAAATCAAGGTACCAATAATAATTGGATTTTCAAATAATGCCAGTAACCACTGAACTTACAGAAAAGATTGGTAACAACCAAATCAAGGTACCAATAACAATTGGATTTAACACGATGCCAATAACCACTGGACTTACACTGGGGAGTCGGTAACGAACGAGCCAAAATACCAATAGCAATTTATTTTAAATAATTCCAGTAACCACTGGACTTACAAATATTGGTGACGACCAAAGCAAAGGTGCCAATAACAATTGGGTTTAACACGGTGCCAGTAACCACTGGACTTACACTAGGGAGTCGGTAACAACTGACCTAAAGTACCAATAACCATTGGATTTAAACAATGCTAGTAACCACTGGACTTTCAAAGATTGGTGACAACCAAACTAAGGTACCAATAACAATTAGATTTAAGAGAATGCCAGTAACCACTAGACTTACTGAACAAGACTGGTGGCATCCTGATATAGATATTAGTAACAACTAAACATCTGCTAGCCAATGGCAAACGTTGCTAGTTACAACTAGCCTCTCCAAATTTATAAGCATTTATCATAATAATACTTAATCCAAGCAACTTGATAAAGTTGGGGTAACAACCACAAAGCGAGCCCGTGGCAACAGGGTGGAGCAGGAAGATTGATAACGACCAAAGGATCTCAAAGGAAAAACCCAGACAAACAAAAACCAAAGCATGTAAACAAATGTGTATGCTAGTGATATGATGCAAATGCACGTGCAGACCGACACATGAGGGAGAAAGAAAAAAGCAAAGCAAGATACACAAGGAAGAAACCCATCACACTGAGTTCTGATGTCACTATTTTGGATAAAACTTCTTTCATAAGAGAGAGGAACAAATTTCTAGAAGTGATTTGGTCATTGCTCTTGCAAACCAACGGAAGAGGAGTCACGACTTAGTAGCGGGGCAGCTTCTAGTCAAAATCTTGGTCAAAGATGGTGACAAACTTTTTATTGTTTTGAGAAAAGTTTAATATTGTCATGTCACCTTTTAGAACTTCGATTTACTTTGTTAGATTAATTTTCCTAAGCCAAAGTTTAAAATTTTTAAAAACACTTTGCTTTTCAAAAACCATTATTAACGAATAAGTGAAATTTGTACAACAAGAGAACATAGATCATAACGATAATTGGTCTGAAGTCTGATTTTATTAAAAGGCGAGAACCTTACAAATGGTAAAGTCTCGGGAACAAGTACAAACTTTGAAAAATAGAAAACAGAGAGGGTTACAAAAATCCAATAATAATCTGGTCCTACTAACTAGTAGTCCATATGATTTGCTGCTTCTGACGAGAATGGCGAATAGTAATCTTCTTCAACACTTTCGATGAAGCTTTGCCCCTGCATTTTCCTGAATTGTTCTTTCGGACTTCCAACCTGTTGAGGCGCTCCTTTTGGTTGGGTCACCTTTCTAGGTTTCCCATTCAGGCATAATACTTTCTCACTGCATATGAGTTGATGGGGTACTTTAGTTGTTCACCATCCATCATTTCGAGGATTAAAGATCCTCCGGAGAAGACAGTTTTCGCGACAAAAGTCCTCATCATGCTCTATAACTTTCATGTGTTAAGTTTTTTCAAATTCCAAGTGGAACTCGGTCAAAAGTTCTCTTGATGTTGGCTTAAAACATGACTTAAAAGTGTCAAAATAATGAAATTTCACAGTGTTTTTCCCTTTTGACTTGTTTTTTATCATAACTCTAAATCTATTCATTTTTTTCACATAGGTCACTTTTGCACTTTTTTAGGACTTCTCAAGACCTTTCCAAAAAGCTTTGAACCACTCCATTTGGATGTGTGGTTAGGAAGTTATGGTCTTACCCCTTTCAAAACCCTAATTTCTTGACTTTTCGATTACTTCTTGTTAGTTCTTGATTGGCAGGCATTTTGGTAAAACTAGGTGTAATCACAAGATGTCCTACAGGATGTCGTAACATGTGTCTGTCAGGATCAGCAGGTTGCTTTGGTCTTTTTAACATGACTTATCTCATGATGTCAAATAAGATGTCTTGACACTCATGGACAAAACATTCTGTATAAATAAGTTTGTCTGTCCATTTCTTTATGTGCAAGTTTGTTGTACTATTGTGGTGTAGAATCTGCGTGTTTTTAGTGGTTTCTAAAAACGTTTCTGATACACTTACTGTGGATCAGATTTGATTTGATATGGAGTTATTTTCAGAAGATTGATTGAAGATTGGAAGAATGATTTGATTAGATCTGATTGATCGTATCAAATCTGTTTCATTGTTGCTATTGATGAAGATTGAAATCTTCTCAAAACCTGTTGTTACTTTTGCCACAGCCCAAGCCCATTCTGCATTACTATTTAAAGATGCGAAAACCCTAGCTTGAAGATTAGAGAAGCAAGGATTAAAAAGTGTTTGGAATTGTGTAAGGTTTAAGCTTCGTGCGTGTTAGTTTTGTGAGCCATTCACTCATTGTTTAATGTGTGAATTAGACTAAGTTGTTAATTGTAAATTGCTCACTCAAAGCTTGTAAGCAAGAGTGTATTGTACTTGATTGAAGCTTTTAAGCAAGATCAAGTTGCGGCTTTGAAGAGTGTCTTCTAAAGTCTTCCTTTGTTGATTGATATCACTGTTGTGATTGAGGGGGAGTGAGAGGTGTCTCAAATCTAGGAGTGTCCTAGATAGAAATTGCAAGGGTAGAGATTAGGTGAGAAGATGGTAAACTAGAGAGAGTCTACTGTATGTCTTTGAACTAATTCTACGTAGTGGATTTCCTTTCCTGGCTTGGTAGCCCCCTGTTGTACCCCAAAATTTGACCAACCTCTTTTCTTAACCTTTGGCTTATGTTTCATTGCATTTTAGCATTTAGCATTTTCATAGCATAGTCCTTACAGGGGATCAAGTGATTTTGTGGGTACCATCCAGGGGGAGAGGTTTTATTAGCCACAAGCTCAAGCAAAGGCATTGGTACAAGCCATCAAGTGGGTATTATTATCATGAGGTGATCAAAGATCCTAGAGAGGAGAGGTGTGCCATAGCTCATTGTCAAAGGACCAACAGAGGGTTGTCATTGTAACACCCATTTTAATTATTTAGCCTTTCTGGTGTTATTTTAATTCGGTGTGTCTTTTGTGGGGGTGTGTCTGAGTGCGTTGGTGAGTACCTTTGATTGTGGAGATTATTTAATAAACTATAGACTTTAATATTAATATAATATAATTAATAATGATAATAATTTGATGATTAATAGTAATATTATTATTATTAGAGTAAGTAATTTAAGAGGGGGGTATTAGTGAGCTTTTGGAAAGAGGGAGAGAAAACACGATAAAGAATAGGAGAGAAAGATTGAGGAGGAAGAACAAGAGGAAGAGGAAGAAGGCTAAGGCTGTCAGATTCTTGGGGGTTCTTCATCAATCGAAGCATTTAATCGAGGTAAGGGGGAGAAACTGATTGGGATTGGTATTTTGCATGAATGTTTGGTAGAGGGGATTCCTTAACCCCATAGGGATTTGATGAACATGATTGGTATGTTGTTGTATTTTTGATTTTTGTTGTCATGATGAACTTCGTGCATGTGGTTGTATAGGGATTGTTTGGATGGTTTGGGTGTTTTTGTGTAGTTTACCATTTTAGGTCGAAAAGGATTTAATTGGTAGAATTGATGTTTTATCGGGTAAAATCTGGAATAAGTCGTGTAGTTTAGTCGTAGAATGTTAGGCTAAGACTACGGGGACAATGAGAATCAGATGGTTTATGAGCTTCTGATGAATTTCTGGACAGTGAGGGTTTTGTGAAATCACAGACGTTCGCCAGCACTTTCGCTAGGCGAGCTAGTTGCGACCATTCACTAGGAATTCTCTAGGCGAGTTGGGTAGCGAATACTTCCAGTAGCCACTGTCTGCCTTCGCTAGCAAGTTTGCTAGGCGAGTGAGACAGCGAGCGTTCGCTGAGGCCTCGCTTGGAGAGTGGGCCAGCGAGCATGACAGCAACTTGTTTTATTTTTGTGGTTCCATCCAATGTTGATGTTTTGTAGGATCCCTTTTGGTCATGTTGAGTATAGGAATGGTGTGAATGGTGAAGAGCGTATATTTAGTGTTCGAATTTGATTTCCCTATTATTCATTTTAATTGACATAATCGATTGGTGTGTATATATATATATGTATATATGATGTATGGTGATGCGATCAGGAGGATCGTGTGCACTTAATGTGCTTGAGTTTGTGTGTTGTGCATATCATGGTGTTTTGGTGGGATGAATCATTTCTCAGGAGGAGGGTAGGTGATTCATCTGTACTCCCTTGTGGAGAATGGTGGGGTTGAATCATTTCTCAGGAGGAGCGTATGTGATTCACCCGTACTCCCTTGTGGAGAATGGTGGGGATAAATCATTTCTCAGGAGGAACGTAGGTGACTATCCGGGGTTCAATTGAATGAACCAATGAGTCGGTACCGCATGCATGGTGTTGAGTTGCATTCTTGCATTATTGTATGTTGTGTTGATGTTGGACAATAGGTTGTGATTGATGTTGGTGGGGTGATGATTTGTATATTTACTGCCTTTTATTCATGTATCTTGTTACCGATAATTTTGATCATGTTTTCTCACCCCTTTGTTGTTGTTATGGTCTGTGCTTCTTCGGAAGTACAAATAATCCAGGTACATAGCTAGCTTGGATAGTGGTGTGTGAGTCGAGTCTTAGGACGTTCTGATACGTAGCACGGGACTTGGGAGTTTAATTGTTTTATGTTAATTTTGTTTCATTCTTGTGACGTATCATTGTGGTGAACCTTGTTAATGAATACTTTGGTGTATTTTGGCGGATGGCCGTGGATGATGGATAATAATAATTTTCCGCTGCTTTATTTTGAAAATTATATAATGAAGTGTTTCGTTGATTTTTATGATGTGATATCCCACTATTGAAGGGAAACTTTGATATTTATTTGATTTAATCATATTTTATTTTAATTCGGGAAAGTTGGGTGTTACAATTGGTATCAGAGCAGGTCGGTCCGTCCGGCCAGTGTAGTAGTTGAGTTTGTTCGTAGGATAAAGGTTGTGTACCTTTTAACCTAGTGTTGTTATTGTTGAGCAGTATGGCAGGAAGGAATGATGTTGCTTTGGCTGCAGCTATGCAAGCGATGGCGCAGGTGGTTGCTAATCAGAATCTAGCTGCGGCTGCTCAGTTCCGGAATAACAAGCCACCTACGTTTGAAGGGGGAATTTTGGGTCCTGAAGCTGCATAGAAATGGCTGAAGGCAATTGAGAAAATTTTCAGGACAATGGGTTGTAATGATGAGCAAAAAGTGAGGTTTGGTACTCACATGCTGGAAGGAGAGGCTGAGGCTAGGTGGGACAATAGTCACCAGAGATTGGAGACTGCATGAACTACAATTACTTGGGATGTGGTTAGAACTGGTTTTCTGGAAAAGTATTTTCTGGAAGATATACGAAGTGCTAAGGAGATAGAGTTTCTGGAGCTGAAGCAGGGTAATCTGACTGTAGCAGAGTATGCTGCTAAATTTGAAGGGCTGGTACAGTATTGTCCTCATTACAATACTGAAACGGTGATGACTTCCAAGTGTTTGAAGTTTTAAAATGGGATGCGTCCGGAAATTAAGATGGGGATCGATTATCAGAAGATCAGGAATTATCCTGAGCTGGTAAGCAGAAGTAGAATTTATGATAATGATAATCGGGCCAGGATTGCACACTATAAGGCTGCGAATGACTGTAAGGGTAAGCAGAGATTTGGTGGTACTCCTTACAGTGTTCCTGCTGATAAGGGAAAACATAATGCTGCTGTTGATAAGAAGCCCAGAGAAGAGAGAGCATCTGCTGATTTGAAATGTTTTCGATGTGGTGGCGCGGGGCATCGTGCTAATGGTTGTCCTAATAAGGTGAAGAAGTGTTTCAAGTGTGGTAAGCCAGGCCATGTGATAGCTGATTATCAGGCCGCTATGCCTACCTGTTATAACTGTGGTGAGAAAGTTCATATTAGTACACATTGCGAGAAGCTGAAGAAGTCTCGAGCGCCTCAGGCCAACGGTAAAGTATTTGTTGTGGTAGGAACTCAATCGGCCAGCGAGGAGCGTTCTATTAAAGGTACTTGTTTCATCAATAATATTCCTTTGACCGCTATGATTGATACGGGTGCAACCTACTCGTTCATTTATGTTGATTGTGTGAAGAGATTAACATTGGTGTCATCTACTCTTGAGCGGCGAATGACTATTGAAACTCCCTCTATTGGTTCAGTGACTACTTCTTTTGTGTGTTTGAAGTGTCCACTGAATATTTTTGGTAGGGATTTTAGAGTAGATATGATTTGTCTGCCACTTGGTAATTTGGATATTATTCTGGGTATGAACTGGTTGGAGTTCAATCGAGTCTACATCGATTGTTGTCGGAAGGTGTTATTGTTTCATACCTCATAAGAGGAAGCATTGGCAAATTCCTTGTCTAATAAGGAATTGAGGACCTTGTTAGAGGATGAAGCTAAAATGTTTGCTTTATTTGCATCATTATCTGTTAACAGCAAGACGTCAATGAAAGAGTTGGCGGTGGTGAATGAATTTCCCGAAGTGTTCCCTGATGATATTACAGAATTACCTCCGACGAGAGAAGTTAAATTTAGCATTGATCTTGTTCCTGGTCCAAGAACTATTTCTATGGCGCCGTACAGGATGTCGGCAGTGGAATTGGCTGAGTTAAAATCTCATATTGGAGAATTGTTGAATAGAAAGTTTATCAGACCGAGTGTGTCACCGAGGGGAGCTCCAATGCTATTGGTAAAGAAGAAGGATGGTAGTATGCGCCTGTGCACCGATTACCGTCAGTTGAATAAAGTGACCATTAAGAATAAATATCCTCTTACAAGGATTGATGATTTGATGGATCAGTTGGTGGGAGCTCGGGTGTTCAGTAAAATTGACTTGAGGTCGGGTTACCATCAGATCAGAGTGAAAGAAGGTGATATTTAAAAGACGGCATTTAGAACTCATTATGGACATTACGAATATACAGTAATGCCTTTTGGAGTGTCTAATGCGCCAGGAGTATTTATGGAGTATATGAACCGAATCTTCCATTCTTATTTGGATCAGTTTATTGTTGTGTTTATTCACGATATACTGATTTATTCTATGTCTGATGAAGAGCATGCTGGACATTTGAGAATTGCTTTGCAAGTGCTGAAAGATAATAAGTTGTTTGCTAAACTATCAAAGTGTGAGTTCTGGATGAAGAAGGTGAGTTTCTTGGGGCATGTGATATCTGGTGACGGTGTAGCGGTGGACCCATCGAAAGTGAGTGCAGTATTGCAGTGGGAACCACCGAAGACAGCAACAGAAATTAGAAGCTTTTTGGGTTTGGCAGGATATTACCGAAGGTTTATTGAGGGGTTTTCTAGTTTGGTGTTGACATTAACTCAGTTGACGAGAAAGGATCAAGTTTTTATGTGGGATGCTGCTTGTGAAGAAAACTTTGAAGAACTGAAGAAGAAGTTGACTATGACACCGATGTTAATATTGCCATATCCGAATGAACCTTTCGTGGTGTATGCTTCGCGGAAATTGAGGGTGCATGGAAGGAATTACCCTACCCATGACCTTGAATTGGCTGCGGTAGTTTTCGTGTTAAATATCTGGAGGCACTATTTGTATGGTTCGAGATTTGAGGTGTTCAGTAACCATAAAAGTTTGAAATATCTGTTCGATCAGAAAGAGCTAAATATGAGACAGAGAGGATGGCTAGAATTCTTGAAGGATTACGATTTCAGCTTGAGTTATCATCCAGGAAAGGCGAATGTAGTAGCCGATGCTTTGAGTAAAAAAATAATTCATATGTCGGCTTTGATGGTGAAGGAAATGGAACTAATTGAGTAGTTCAGAGATTTGAGCATGGTTTGTGAGATTACAGCAGGTGGTGTGATGTTGGGCAAGTTGCAAGTGAACAACGATATCTTGGATATGATTAGAGAGAACCAAAAGCTAGATGTGAAGTTAGTGGATTTGATGCCTGGAGTAGGAAGTGACTTCGATAGTGATTTTGAGTTGGATAGTACAGGTGTGTTGAGATTCAGAGGTAGGATTCGTGTCGGATAATGATGAACTGAAAAAGTCAATTCTGAGTGAAGGACATCGTAGTAGTCTGAGTATCCATCCGGGAGCTACGAAGATGTACCACGATTTAAAGAAATTATTTTGGTGGTCCGGTATGAAAAGAGATATAGCTCGATTTGTTTACGCCTGATTGATATGTCATAAGTCGAAAGTGGAACATCAGAGACCTTCTAGATTTATGCAACCGTTAGAAGTTCCGGTTTAGAAATGTGATTGTGTAACTATGGATTTTGTTACGGGTTTGCCGAACACAGCAAGAGGATTTGATGCAATTTTGGTGATTGTGGATCGACTTACGAATTCCGCACATTTTGTGTCGATTAATATCAGTTTCCCGTTGGAGAAGCTAGCAGAGATTTATATTCGGGTAATAGTGAAGCTACATGGTATTCCGTCGAGTATCGTGTCAGATAGGGATCCGAGGTTTACTTCATAATTTTGGAGGAGTTTACAGGAAGCTTTGGGTACTAAGTTGAAGCTGAGTTCAGCTTACCATCCGCAAACCGATGGTCAGTTAGAGAGGACTATTCAGTCGCTGGAGGATTTTCTAAGGGCTTGCGTGTTGGAAAAGGGTGGTGCACGGGATACTCATTTACCGTTGACCGAGTTCACGTACAACAACAGTTACCATTCGAATATCGGGATGGCACCGTTTGAGGCTTTATATGGTAGAAGGTGCAGAACTCCTCTGTGTTGGTATGAGATGGGTGAGAATGTAGTATTGGGACCAGAAATTGTGCAGCAAACTACTGAGACAATTCAGATGATTCGTGAGAAAATGAAAGCGTCTCAGAGTAGGCAAAAAAGTTATCATGATAACCGAAGAAAAGAGCTGGAATTCAGTGAAGGTGATCACGTGTTCCTAAGAGTTAACCCAGTGATTGGTGTGGGTCGTGCATTGAAGTCCAAGAAGCTGGATCCTAAGTTTATTGGGCCATATCAGATTTTGCAAAGAATTGGTGTTGTAGCTTATAGGGTGGCGTTGCCGCCTGAACTGTCGAATTTACATGACGTGTTTCATGTGTCGCCACTTTGAAAGTATGTCTCGGACCCATCTCATGTGATTCAGAGAGATGAAGTTCAAGTCCGAGGGAATCTTACCGTTGAGACGATGCCGTTGAGGATCAAAGATCGTAAGATGAAACAACTCCGAGGGAAGGAGATATCTTTGGTGAAAGTGGTTTAGGGAGGTGCTGCAGGAAGCAGTGTGACCTGGGAATTAGAAAGCAGGATGCGGGAAGCGTATCCGAAATTGTTTTCATCAGGTAATTTTCGAGGATGAAAATAATTAAAGTGGGGGAGAGTTGTAACACCCATTTTAATTATTTAGTCTTTCTGGTGTTATTTTAATTTGGTGTGTCTTTTGTGGGGGTGTGTCTGAGCGCGTTGGTGAGTGCCTTTATTGATGAAGATTATTTAATAAACTATAGACATTAATATTAATATAATATAATTAATAATGATAATAATTTGATAATTAATAGTAATATTATTATTATTATTATTATTATTATTATTATTATTATTAGAGTAAGTAATTTAAGAGGGGGGTATTAGTGAGCTTTTGGAAAGAGGGAGAGAAAACACGATAAAGAAGAGGAGAGAAAGATTGAGGCGGAAGAACAAGAGGAAGAGGAAGAAGGCTAACGCTGTCAGATTCTTGGGGGTTCTTCATCAATCGAAGCATTTAATCGAGGTAAGGGGGGAGAAACTGATTGGGATTGGTATTTTGCATGAATGTTTGGTAGAGGGGATTCCTTAACCCCAGAGCGATTTGATGAACATGATTGGTATGTTGTTGTATTTCTGATTGTTGTTGTCACGATGAACTTCGTGCATGTGGTTTTATAGGGATTATTTGGATGGTTTGGGTGTTTTTGTGTAGTTTACCATTTTAGGTCGAAAATGATTTAATTGGTAGAATTGATGTTTTATCAGGTAAAATCTGGAATAAGTCGTGTAGTTTAGTCGTAGAATGTTAGGCTAAAACTACGGGGACTGGTTTGGTGAGAATCAGATGGTTTATGAGCTTTTGATGAATTTCTGGACAGTGAGGGTTTTGTGAAATCACAGACGTTCTCCAGCACTTTCGCCAGGCGAGCTAGTAGCGAGCATTCGCTAGGAATTCGCAAGGCGAGTTGGGTAGCGAATACTTCTAGTAGCCACTGTATGCCTTCACTAGCGAGTTCACTAGGCGAGTGAGGCAGCGAGCGTTCGTTGAGGCCTCGCTAGGCGAGTGGGCCAGCGAGCATGACAACAACTTGTTTTATTTTTGTGGTTCCATCCAATGGTGATGTTTTTTAGGATCCCTTTTGGTCATGTTGAGTATAGGAATGGTGTGAATGGTGAAGAGCGTATATTTGGTGTTCGAATGTGATTTCCCTATTATTCATTTTAATTGACATAATCGATTGGTGTGTGTGTGTGTGTGTGTGTGTATATATATATATATATATATATATATATATATATATATATATATATATATATATATATATATATATATGTGTGTGTGTGTGTGTGTGTGTGTGTGTGTGTGTGTGTGTGTGTGTGTGTGTGTGTGTGTGTGTGTGTGTGTGATGTATGATGTCGTGATCAGGAGGATCGGGTGCACTTAGTGTGCTTGAGATTGTGTGTTGTGCATTTGGTGTTGTGGATATGATGATGTTTTGGTGGGATGAATCATTTCTCAGGAGGAGCGTAGGTGATTCATCTGTACTCCCTTGTGGAGAATGGTGGGGTTGAATCATTTCTCAGGAGGAGCGTATGTGATTCACCCGTACTCCCTTGTGGAGAATGGTAGGGATATATCATTTCTCTGGAGGAACGTAGGTGATCTATCTGGGGTTCGATTGAATGAACCAATGAGTCTGTACCACATGCATGGTGTTGAGTTGCATTCTTGCATTATTGTATGTTGTGTTGATGTTGGACAGTAGATCATGATTGATGTTGGTGGGGTGATGATTTGTATATTTACTGCCTTTTATTCATGTATCTTATTACCGATAATTTTGATCATGTTTTCTCACCCCTTTGTTGTTGTTGTGGTCTGTGCTTCTTCGGAAGTACAAATAATCCAGGTACATAGCTAGCTTGGATAGTGGTGTGCGTGTCGAGTCTTAGGACGCTATGATACGTAGCACGGGACTTGGGAGTTTAGTTGTTTTATGTTAATTTTGTTTCATTCTTGTGACGTATCATTGTGGTGAACCTTGTTAATGAATACTTTGGTGTATTTTGGCGGATGGCCGTGGATGATGGATAATAATAATTTTCACTGCTTTATTTTGAAAATCATATAATGAAGTGTTTCGTTGAATTTTATGATGTGATATCCCACTATTGAAGGGAAACTCTGATATTTATTTCATTTAATCATATTTTATTTTAATTCGGGAAAGTGGGGTGTTACAATCAGGGGGTCCATGAGGTTTCATCATTGTTAGAAGCATGGGAGATTGATCATCAATTTTAATCAGAAGAGCTTCAATTGATCAGTCAATTGAAGATCAGGAGATTTGGGGAAAAAGACAACTGTGTAGTGAAAAAGTCAACTCCTGACATTTTGAGGTCAAGATCATGTTCCTAAGTTCAATATGACCCATAGATGGAATTTGATCAAGAAAAGTCAAGGGAATCATGAAAAATTAAGAATTGTTGAAAGTTGCCATTTTGGAGAAATTAGGGTTTTAGAACTTTCTATTTATGGAAAGTTTTATGGTTGAAATAGCCATCTTCAAGGCCATGTTTCTTCATGATCAAGGTTTCAAATGGACTTGGATCGAACATCAAAGTTGTTCCTTGTATTTCAAGCTTTCTTTTGATTACCAATTCATAATCATATGATACTTGGAGCTCAAGTTATGATTCTTCAAAGTTGAGGATTTCAATGATTTCAACATTACCAAGACTGGGCAGATTTTTGGACCCACTTTGCAAGCCAATTTTCAGCACTTTCTTGATGTCAAATGAAACTTTGACCCAAATCAAAGTTATAGACCATGTTCCAAGCTTTCCAAAAAGTTCTCGAAGTCCTCCATATGATTTGTGAAGCTCAAGTTATGGATGTGAAAAGCTGCCCTCTTTACTTAGAGCTCAAGTTTAGGGCAAAGTGATCTATGTACACTAAGATATCATGGTCCAAAGTAGGTGATTTGAACATTTTTTGCAAGACATGAATTATGTGACATTTGGGCATGAGATGCATTTCAGCATTCAACATTGTTACATTCACAAACCATGCGCATGGATTTACAATCTGAGCATACCAAACATTTCCCAAAATGAACCAACACAAGCATGTACCTTTTTGTTCATTTTTGAATTTCTTGCCTAAACAAGGAATAGACAAGTAGCTGCCCTTGTAATGGTTCCTGCAGCCTATCCATTTTGTTTCTCTCCACTCACAAGAAACCAATAAGATGCAGGCTTGCTCATATCCTAATCCATCACACACCATTGATTCAAAAACACCATGGAAATGCAAATATGCCCCTTGATTTTTTACCATGATAAAGCTTTCCATTTTACCTTTATACTTCATATTTAATCTGAAGAGAAGCTTGAGAAAACCCTAGACACCACTGTTGCATGAAATCAGAACTTGAGCTTTGAAATCCTCCAAAACCACAAAAACTATCTTGTGCAAATTTCATACCAGCATCCTTTCCAATCCTTAAACCATCATAAAAATCACCCAAACAACCTCAAAATAATTATTAGAAGGTGTTCCAACCATCAGTTTCACCAGAAATATCACAAAACCAAAATTCAACTTCTCACACCCCTTGGTTTGACTTTTATGCATAATATGTGCAAACTCACTGCCTAGATCAGTTTGAAACACTTAGACACTTTGAACACCTTCCCTTTATGTTATTTCAACTCTTTGAAACATTAAAAAGCAACTGGAACATCATTTGCTAATTTTTTCCCAAGAAATCACTTTTTGCTTCAAAAGGAAGAAACCTCAAAGCTTGCTCAAAGGAAGGAAGAATCTCTGGTTTTCTTGGCAACTAGCATAGTAAGGATCTACAAGAGGTAAGCCATTTTAAGTTTATTAATCATTGATTCCTCATGTATGTATGGATCTGGTATGCTGAACAAGTTTAAACATTGTTATGTTTAGAAGTGCAATGTTGCTATCAAAATTATTCTTCATGTTTGGTTTTATCTAATAACTATTATAAGGCATTGGTTTGCAGTTGTATTGCTTGGTACTGGTCAGGTTCATATTGGATTTTAACTTTTGTGCTTGTTTAGATCTAGTTGACTTGAGCATTAGGTTGGAGGAAGGGGATGCTGTTAGATTTTGTGTGAGGGCTGGACCTGCCATCTCATTTTGATGTACTTAGAGTCACGACTCTTTATGTTGGACTACACCATCCTTGATTTGGCTTTGTTGATGACAGATTTGTAGAGTTGTTTAGGTCTAGTCTAGCTTCCTTGTTGGATTTGTGAGTGGTAACTTCATGCTGTGATGGACCCGTTTTCTTTTTGGCTTTGGCTTTGTTTAGAAGTTGTTACCATTTGGAGCTCATGACAGGTTGGATTTTAAAACCTAGTTGACGTGCTAGGTCTGATACCATAGTTTCTGTTGAGGGGAGGGTTTATCAATTGGGATTCAGATTTGCAACTCATTTAGAGATAGCTCATGTCTAGCCTGGGACATTTTGGTTGTAGATATTTTGTTTTTGCCTTGAGAGCTGTAAAACCATTTTGAGTAGGTTGATTGTTTGATTTGCTGCCAGCTCATTATCTTGAGGTATGGTTAATCTCTGTTGTCACATGAGGTCTCATTGCTCAACTTGTGTTTTTTTGAGTGCATTAACTTGTGGATTTCTGGCCTAGAGTTGGTATGCTGCAAGTAGGGAGGTCGTCAACATGTTTGAGACAGGCTATGAGGATTGGGGTAATAGGACTTAGTAAGGTTCTTTGCTTTGCTTTATGTTTTTGTAGAGATGTTGTCATTGTTGATTTGTTTTAATTCAGGACACGATTTGATGTTCAGGCATATGTTGATAATTTTTTGCTGAGTTCACACTCACTATCACCAAAACCTTTTTCTCTTAACCAAATTATTAGGGATTTAACCTTTGTCCCATCTTGTAGTAGGTGTAGACAGTCTGTTGATAAGGTTAGGTTTGGAACTCTTAGTTATGGCTGTTAGAACCTGGCTCACACTGATATTGATGTTGTGACTGTTGTTAAGGGTGTTTCCATTTGATAAGAGTTTGTTTATTATTGGTTTCCATCTGAGGATCATGGCTGATTTAGATTTGGACAAGCCAGTGGAAACTGCCTTAAGGTTTAAGACTGTTGTGGCCTCATTTCTGAGTAGATCTTTAGAGGCATTTCTTCTGTTTTGGGTGGCAATTAGTTGATACCTTAGAATTTGTAGTCAATAGGTTTTAGTATGGCCAATCACCTTCTAGGTGTGTGTTGGATTCATAACTTGTTATAACTTATCCTGGTTCATGTTGCTTAGAACCTTTACTTTCCAGCCTTTGTTGAGGATTCATGATCCTTTTGTTTGTTCTTCGTAGTTCAATCAATCAACATGTTTAACTTTGCAAAGAGAGCTTTGATTGGTTAAGAATTGCCTTGTTTATTTTCAAAACAAAATACCTGCTGAACAGAGAATCTTTGTTCGCTATTCACAGAAGTCATATTGTTTCAGTAGGAGTTTGAGGCCTCTTTCGTAAAACACCATCATGAACAACAAGTTCTGAACTGGAGCAGGCCTGTGTTGGTCTTTAATCACTTTGTTTTGGTTTAGATTCAAGTCATGTTCATGATAGCAACTCACATACCATATCCTTGTTCTGAGATCTTTTGATCAAATTTCTTGTTAGAACTCAATCTTTACCACATTTGGAACTTGCTCAGCTCATTACCATCCCTTAATTGCACTTGTTTCATTCAATGGATCTTCAAATGCATTTCAAAGTTGATCTTAGCATGTTCCATCGTGTTTTAAGTTGTGGGCATCATTTGGAAAAATGGATTGCACCATCATGATCCTCATGAAAAATCAAGCAAGATAGACTTTTATTTCATGGAATTTGGTTGAGAATTGAAGAAATTGGATTGAAATCGTTTTGGCTCTTTTCACTTGTTATTGCCTTGGCTTGCCCAGAAAAATGCGTGCATTTTGGTATATCATTTAATGGGGTTGCTTGATACAACGGATGTATCGCCACCCCGGTGGTTAGTACCTTGCCCTTAAGTCACTTGCAATACCATTGATCCCCGGTTCGACCCCCAGCGGGGGGCGTTATTTTGTGTTATTTTCACTATTTTCCATGTTTTATTATTTTTCCTTTATTTTTCCATATTATTCACACGCGTATGAGTGGTTGGAGTGGCATTGTTTTGTGCCTGCAACCCCAAGGTCTTGGGTTCAAGCCTTGGGGGAGACACTTTCTTTTTTTTCGTGGATTATTTTTTTTATTTCTTTTATTTTTGATTATTTGTTATTTAACTTTTATTCTTTTTCTTAAATAGTTTTAAATATCATAAAAATCCAAAAAAATCATATTCTCATATTTCTAATGTGTTAAATTATTTTTCATCATTTTTATTTTATTTTCCATTTATTTTTATTATTTTTAATTGAATTTACAAATTAATGTACTTTGTGGTTTGTCACTTGTTCATTGCATGTTTTCCTCCCTCTATTCCTTGTTTGTTGCATCTTCTCTTTGCATCCTTTGTTTGCATTGCATGTTGACTTGTCCAAGTCAACTTCCTTTCTTCCTTATTTCATTTGTGAGTGAATTATTTAGTGTTTACTTGGCCTTGTGCCATGATCCCCCCAGGATTCCTAGTCCCTCCGTTTAGGATGGGAGTAGGAGAGACATTAGGTGTTCAATCCTATACATGACAACATTAGGATAGTTTCATTCCCTTTCATCCCAACTATAGGAGCATTGTGTATGACAACTTTATGGTCAAGTTTCCCCTTAGTTTGTGTCTTTCTCTTCTCATCTCCTAAACAATTCAAAACACCTAATAAAGAATAATTTGTGTCGTACGCTACGAGCCTTAAGTATTTGATAAACGATGGTTGGGGGCCTCCTCTCAATTGTCTAGAGTGTTTAGCGTATGCCCTTTGGGAGATATGCGACGCATTCGCTCTCGAGTCATAGTCTTTAGTGCGATATGAGTTTCAAACCATAACTCAATTCACTTCTTCCTAAAAAAACACAAACAAAACATCAAATCTTTTTATCCTTCGGGATCTTAATTGGAAAATCATTTTCATAAAGAGAGTGTTGTTAACTCTTGGTTCTACTGCAAACAGGTAACGCCTAAGTCTCCAATGGTCGAGTTGCATACACCTAACTGCTAGAACTAGGGTTTAACCCTACTCGGTTTAAAATGCTTGAACAAACTTGCGGCCGTGTCAGCCCGAACTACGTTTGCTCTGATTTCTCATACTAGATGAGGATACGTCGGCACAAGACGATGATGTTTTGGCGAGCAACCTTCCCCACCTTCACCCGTAGTTTTTCGAACTACATTGACTCTGACTTTCCTATTGCACGAAGGAATACGTAGGCATAGAGCGGCGATGCTCTATCGAGTCTATTTTCATTTTTATTTTGTCCCTGTGGCCTGCCTTATAGTTCAACACCCTTTAGATAGACAACAAGCATGGATCCCGTTAAGTATAACGGACGTGAGGGGTGCTCATACCTTCCCCTTGCGTAACCGACTTTTGAACCCGAGATTTGGTTGCGATGACTTATCTTATTCCCTTTTCGTAGGTTTTCTCTGATCGTTTCCTTTCCCTTTCTTTCGGATAAATAACGAACTGCGGCAACTCTTTTGTCTTCCGCTGGCCCCTCTTCGCAGCGATGCGGCAGCTGGCGACTCTGCTGGGGAAATTTCCCATCCCCTATACGAGTCAATCCTAGCACTCGTGTGTTTTATCTTTGGGTGTGTATATATGTGTTTATGTGAAGTATGTGTCGCATTTGCATTTTTATTTCAACATTGTTATATATCATATTGTTATGTTGTGGGTGGGATGTTCCTTTGAGAGATAAACAAAAACCCAGGCTTGAGAATAACCATAACATTATAGTGGAGAGTAGTGGGGACCTGCACGTTAGGCGTGCACTAGTCTTCATGAAATTCGCGTTCAGGCGAGGTTTTCTGTTGAAGACATCCTATCTTGTGCATTGGTCAGGAAAGGGTGTTGGATCTGAAAACTGTCGACTCTGGAGACCGATTATTTGGGAGTCACCTAAGTGAGGCCACTTCATGAGACAATGATTCCAAACCAGCAATGGTGAACGTATCATCGTTTCTCGAAAGTCTGTGACGCTGACGACCGCATAGGATGCCAGACCTTGTTGGAGATAAGTTCACACCTGTGAGTGGGGGCGAGGGGGGGGGGGGGTTCTGCAGGAAACCTTGACCTCCAACCTACCGTTTGTCTTATGAGTATGAATTGTTGCAGGGAGGATCCTTATACTAGTGTTGTATGGTTTCCTCATCAAAGTGAAGCGCCGGTTTATCTTCGTCAACAACACAGCAACCGTGATCCTGTGTTTGTTGTATTTCATATTGCATTGCATGGCATTTGCATAGAAGGTGTCTGAGGCTGAGTTTTGTCCTGATCCGGTTTTTCACTAGAATTTTAGACATCAACTTATAGAAAAGACAGAAGATGACTACGGAGCAAATGCACGCGGAGTTGAGGGAAATCCGAAGCCAAACGGGACAGTTTATGGTGGGTATGCAAGCCTTGTGTCTGGACCAGAAGATGCTTAAGGAGGAGGTTCGTCAACTGAAGACTCAGATGGGTCTGATCACAAAATTCGTAAGAAACAGGTTAAGAAAGGAAGGTGATCAGGTGCTTGAAACTGCAGCAGAAATGGTCATTTCACTGTTATCTGTGGAACCTCTCCCAAGGCGTGAGATGCCTCAAAGATCTTCTAGTCAACCTGAGGTTCCAGAATTTCCCCGTTAGCATCTACCCTCTATTTCCCGAGACAATTATAAGATTAGGAGGTATGCCCAAAGGACGATACAGCTCGACAGAATCTTCGACCAAACCCCTATGACTTATGCTCAGTTGTTGCAACTCTTGCTTCAACTTCGGTTGGTTGAATTTCGAACTTTGTCTCCACTTACTGGTAAGGCACCACCAGTCTATGATGTAAGTTCCAATTGTAATTTCCATTCTAGGGCACCAGGGCATGATGTCAAGAACTGCAAAGCTTTTAAGAACAAAGTTCAGGACTTAATTAATTCAAAGGCAGTTGAATTCGCGTCAGGGGGCGTGAGTGTATCAGATAGTCTTATTCCCTTCGTTGCAAAAGAGGTGGATGTTCCTATTCTCTTCCCTGAAGTTGCATCAGGTCAGGAGTTTGTCTTGCAATCTGTGATTTCAGATTCTCCATGCCCACAGCTGTTGCCTGTTCCTTGGCTAAGCCTGAGGATGAAAGCACATGAACGAGGGAAATCCTCGATACCTCAGACTCAATATCCAGATGTTTCAAGTGTTCAGAGTTAACAGTCATACCATCATCATCCGCGTCAGCACGCCTGACAAAGACCAAAGAATCCGAGCACGCATTTCACTCGGTTGCCAATGTCCTACAGTCAGATGTTGCCAAATCTGATCAGAGGTGGATTGATAGATCCAAAGGAGATTAATCCAGAGATTCCTCCATATCCGCGAGTTTTTACTGTCAACGCCCGCTGTGAGTACCATGCTAGGGCACGGGGGCATTCAACCGAAAACTATAAGGTGCTTAAAAGCAAGATTCAAACTCTGTTGGACTCCTATATGTTCTCAATCACACCTCAAGGTATCCAAATCAACAATCCTCCTTCACCTAGTCATGTGGGTTCATCGGTTCATGTCATGGGGGAATTTACCTAGGGCAGATATTCAGAAGAGTTCCAGAACTACTTTGATGAGCAATCTTGAAGATGGTTGATTTAGCAGCAAATCCAGATTTGAAAGCCTAGTTCCCAGAAGCTATCAACCTTTTTATCATGTCATTTCTTTGCATTTGTAGTTTCTTTTCTGTTTAAATCCAAATTCCATTTGTAAAATGTGTTTGTTTTTTATTGATAATGAAAATGAAATGAATATGCATGTTTTGATTAAATCTATTCCTGTTCACTCAATGCTTTTTATTGATGTCAAACGCTTGTTTAAGCGGAATCCGAGGGAGGATGACGAAGTTTAAAGACGCAAAGCTTCTGATTGTATGCTTTTGAATAAAACATGCTGATGATGTACATGCATTATTTCAAATCCCTAAACACCTGAGATATAAGGATGAAAATCCCTTATCAACCTCTTTGAGCCTAGTAGTAGGAGTTTCTTTCTGAATGCGAAAAACCCTCAATCTTAACCTGAGCAGGGTAGATGTCAGTTAATTCGGCCGAACATCCAAATTGCGAGAGGAGTGTTCTCGTTTAAGGATCAATCACACTTGTATAGGTCATACCTAAAAAACCACTGTGATTATCCCTTACCAACCAAGGAGTGAGACAGTCACAACCCTTTCAAACAAGTCAGACAAGCCAGTGTCACACGATTTGTTCCTAGAAAGAAAAAATAATAATAATATAAATCCCGCTAAGTCAATAACTTGAAAACAAGTGGCTTAAGTAAAAATTGGGGCATCCCGCTGGACTTCGAGAGAAGATATACTCCAAAGAGTCAGTCTAGGAAAAAAATAGGGAAATCGAAAAAATGACGAGGAACAAGTTGTGTGACTCCAGGCACCAAAGACGAAAAGCAAGTGACTGTCACCCCTAAAACTTGTGGTTTCCTGAACCATCGCTCCTATCATTCAACCTTTGAGAGGTGAGGGCTTGTGTCGAATTAGCTGAATATAGGATTGAAGAACATCAAGGAGAGTGGGTGGGTTAAAATCAACTTAGAGCCTTATATCCTTTCTTTCTATAACTGTTAACCTGACCAAGTTACCACCTTCAAAAGTCCTAACTGAAGCAGATTTGTTTCGAAAGCATACTTCATTAAAGATCGCGTCGAAACTGACTCCTAAAAGGATTCTTCTTACCTTGTGGGTATTGATATTGACATTCTGATAAGTGATTCATTCACCATGTTACAACTTTTTTCCAATGAACAGACTTGGATTTCAAAACTGTCATATGCATTGTATTAATATTATCATTTGCAAAATGAATTGTTTTACTTAGGAGTAAGCACTTGACATCATGAGAGCTTCTATAATGCGAAGTTTGATCGAGATAAGATGCAAAACGCCGGAGAGCTCCGTCGAGCAGGGGCATGCTAAAGGATCACATAAGAGGAGTCAGTCATTCCAAGATTTCGTTAATCTAGGGAAACCAGGTAGAGATTAATCAAATCTCTCGAAGGCCAGTCAAAGACGCCATTTCCTAAGGTCCATTAATCTGGGGACATCAGGTCGAGATTCAGTAAATCTCTAGAAGTCAGAGACACTTATCCACAAATTAGCCAGTCAGGGGCAAAGTCATTGCGAGGCTGGGCCAAGCTACCCTAAGAGCACGAAAGCCCTCCTTATCCAGTGGACAATTAACTTGAAGTAACTCTTCGAGGTTCAAAGTGCTAAAGCAGTCCATATCAAACCGTCAAGGTACAGCAATTTCAAGTTTCCTTTCGAGGAAGGTTTTACAGAAGTCCCACAGGTTGGGGCAAAATTGGAACCGAAAGAGATGCATTCCTCACCATATATTCAGAGCTTATCAAAGTTATTCAAGCAGATTCAGTCAACCTTCAAGTTCGAGAAAAATATCAAGAAGTCATAGAAATTATCCCCTGACCCACATCAAACCTCTATCCAGATAGAGCATTTCTCAACCTCATATGCACCTGACCTTTCATGGAAAACCTAAAGCCCAATCACACTTGGCACATTCAATGGATTAGCTACGTCTCTATCCCTACAAAGTGAAAATGTCAGACCAGAATTATCTCGCCAACGATAATATACATTCGAGATCAGTCCCTCCCCAGCAGGTTGAAACTTCATACAGTCAAGAATATATCTCCAGTAGTGTAGGATCGTCTCTAGCAAGTAGAATGAGATTATCCCCAGCAGTGGAACAAATTCAGAGTTTCATCTTCCCCATAGATTCTAGAAGTTTGACTCCTTTTACCTCAGAGTTTAGATCATTGACTCATTCCCAAGCGGAGGTTGTTATTGTTGGGTTTATTCCTTATTTCCCCCAAAAGAGGTTCACGTTGATTCCCTCATCGCCTAATCCCCAGCAAGGTCAGTGGAGTAGTTTTCTTCACCGAGATTGTTTATTCTCCATCCTCATAAGAGAGAGTCTGGGATAACTCCCAGTAAATCTTATTCGATGTCCCTAGCTGATAGCGAATTAAATCTTTAGCAGAGCGGAATCTCTGGCAGGATGGAGCTTTTACTCAGCAGTTTGTCTTGATTCCCAGTAGAGTTGTCTGTTCCGCGGAATGTTATATTCTGGCAGACCCTCCAGGGTTGATTCCTCAGTAGAATTGTCTGCTCCCTGAAATGTTATATTCTGGCAGGCCATCCAGGGCTAATTTCCCCGGTAGAGTGGAGTTATTTGTCTCCAGCCGAGTTGTTAGTTCCCTAGAAGCGTTGTATTCTAGTTGGCCATCCGAGATTTTTTCCTCAGCAGAGTTTGATTTTAATCCCCAGCGGAGTGGATTTGTGCTTGGCAGAGCAGTTTTACCTAGAAGTTTTCTCGGAGGCCATCCAAAGCTTGTATTCCCCAACATGAGCCTAATTGCACTAAGCGTGTCTAGTCTTCCCCCAGCAGAATTTGGTTTCCCTTCTTTGGCATTTATTTTGATAAAGTGGTTCTTTTGGATTTGCATCATGCATATCATACTCCCAAATACGTAGCATTTCCATTTCATATGGAGCATTACGCCATATTTAAACATGTGCATTTGAAACATAAGCCAGGTTGTTACCTTTTTGTTTTCAGGTGTATCTCTAGCAATTATCAGTATATTTCACCGACCTATGTTGTATCCAAACCTCCAGCAAGATCTTTGATGGATGTGTTCATCTTATCATTCTCTCCAACAGAGTCTATTTATTCAAGTTCATATTTCCCCAACGGATTTCTTCACCTAGATGGTGAATCGACAGATGTTCTTCTCAACTTAGGGTTGAGCCGGCCTTTAGGTTCGATGCTCGGTTTTATTTAGCGGATGACTGACGGTGAAGTCAGATGATTTTAAGAACTAACAAAGAAGTCAGATTATTTTGAGAGCTGACGGAGAAGTCAGATTATTTTGAGAGCTGACGGCGAAGTCAAATTATTTTGAGAGTTGACGACGAAGTCAGATGATTTTGAGAGCTAACGGCTAAGTCAGATGATTTTGAGAACTGACGGTGGAGTCAGATGATTTTGAGAGCTGACGGCGAAGTCAGATGATTTTGAGAGCTGACAACGAAGTCAGATGATTTTGAGAACTGACGGCGAAGTCAGATTATTTTGAGAGCTGACAGCGAAGTCAGATGATTTTTAGAGCTGAAGGCGAAGTCAGATGATTTTGAGAGCTGACGGCGAAGTCAGATTATTTTGAGAGCTGACGGCGAAGTCAGATGATTTTGAGAGTTGATGGCGAAGTCAGATGATTTTGAGAACTGACGGCGAAGTCAGATGATTTTGAGAGCTGACGGTGAAGTCAGATGATTTTGAGAGCTGACGGCGAAGTCAGATGATTTTGAGAGCTGACAGCGAAGTCAGATGATTTTGAGGGCTGACAGGGAAGTCAGATGTTTTTACAGATTTGATGTTGAGTTCTGGCGGCGAAGTCAGATTTTTTTACAGATTCAATGTTGAGTTCTGACAGCGAAGTCAGATGTTTTTACAGATTTGATGTTGGATTCTGACGGCGAAGTAAGTTGTTTTGATAGATTTGATGTTGAGTTCTAACGGTGAAGTCAGATGTTTTTACAAATTTGATGTTGAGTTCTGACGGTGATGTCAGATGCTTTTACCGACTTGATGTCGAGGCCTGACAATGATGTCAGATGCTTTTCCGACTTGATGTCGAGGCCTAACGGTGATGTCAGATGCTTTTACCGACTTGATGTCGAGGCCTGACGGCGATGTAAGATGCTTTTACTTGATATTGATGAGTGATGGCGAGGTTAGATGTGCTTACTTGATATTGATGACTGACGGCGAGGTCAGATGTTTTACTTGATATTGATGACTGACGTCGAGGTCAGGTGCTTTCACTTGATATCAATGACTGACAGCGAGGTCAGATGTTTTTCTCAACTTTGGTTTGGGCAGGCCTTCAGGCGCGCTGCTCGCTTTTATTTAATAGATACCTGACGGCGAGGTCAAAGGTTTCTTCCATCTGCGGGTCGATGTTATCCAATTGATGACCAGTTAGTTTTCCTCAGGATTTTTGTCCCCGTAAACAAGTTTATTCAGTTTTAGTTTCATTCTACGGTTGTCAAATTTCCGGGTTCTTTGGTATTTAATCGTCTTTTACCTCGAATTTTTGAAATCTGTTCGCTTTTCATCTCTTCAGGTCCAACTCGCTTGAATAAGGGGATCTGTTGTACCCTAAAATTTGACCAACCTCTTTTCTTAACCTTTGGCTTATGTTTCATTGCATTTTAGCATTTTGCATTTACATAGCATAGTTCTTATAGGGGATCAAGTGATTTTTTGTGTACCATCCAGAAGGAGAGGTTTTATTAGCCACAAGCTCAAGCTAAAGCATTGGTACAAGCCATCAAGTGGGTATTATTATCATGAGGTGATCAAAGATCCTAGAGAGGAGAGGTGTGCCATAGCTCATTGTCAAAGGACCAACAGAGGGTTGTCAGGGGGTCCATGAGGTTTCATCATTGGTAGAAGCATGAGGTAGGAGCTTGTTGAGTACCTCAGAGGTTATATTGGAGTGGAAATGCTCACTCAGTTCATCTACACAATACCTAGGCAAAAAGGATGAAATTAGGGATTCATTTTTAATTAGGATAAACTTGTTTGTTGGAGCAAGAGCTTCAATTGATCAGGCAATTGAAGATCAGAAGATTTGAGGAAAAAGACAACTTTGTAGTGAAAAAGTCAACTCCTGACTTTTTGAGGTCAAGATCATGTTCCTCAGTTCAATATGACCCATGGATGGAATTTGATCAAGAAAAGTCAAGGGAATCATGCAAAATCAAGAATTGTTGAAAGTTGCCATTTTGGGGAAATTAAGGTTTTAGAACTTTCTATTTATGGAAAGTTTTATGGTTGAAGTAGCCATCTTCAAGGCCATTTTTCTTCATGATCAAGGTTTCAAATGGACTTGGATCACACATCAAAGTTGTTCCCTGTATTTCAAGCTTTCTTTTGAGTAGTAATTCATAATCATATGATACTTGGAGCTCAAGTTATGATCCTTCAATGTTGAGGATTTCAATGATTTCAACATTGCCAAGACTGGGCAGATTTTTGGACCCACTTTGCAAGCCAATTTTCAGCACTTTCTCGATGTCAAATGAAACTTTGTCCGAAATGAAAGTTATGGACCATGTTCCAAGGTTTCCAAAAAGTCCTAAAAGTCCTCCATATGATTTGTGAAGCTCATGTTATGGATGTGCAAAGTTGAGGAAAAACAATCTTAAATCCATAACTTAGACAGCATGCATGGCATGATTTTCTACATCATTTTTCATGGTCTTACAATCCTCAAATCAAGATGATTTCAACATGAAAATTATTCCTAGCTATACCCTATTTACTTAGAGCTCAAGTTTTGGGTAAAATGATCTATGTACACTAAGATATCATGGTCCAAAGTAGGTGATTTGAACATTTTTTGCAAGTCATGAATTATGTGACATTTGGGCATGAGATGCATTTCAGCATGCAACATTGTTACATTCAAAAACCATGCGCATGGATTTACAATCTGAGCATACCAAACATTTCCCAAAATGAACCAACACAAGCATGTACCTTTTCTTGCCTAAACAAGTTATAGACAAGTAGATGCCCTTGTTCTGATACCATAGTTTCTAGTGGGGGGGGGGGGGGGGGTTTATCAATTGGGATTCCGATTTGCAACTCATTTAGAGATAGCTCAGGTCTAGGCTGGGATATTTTGGTTGTAGAGATTTTGTTTTTGCCTTGAGAGTTGTAAAACCATTTTGAGTAGGTTGATTGTTTGATTTGCTGCCAGCTCATTATCTTGAGGTATGGTTAATCTCTGTTGTCACATGTGGTCTCATTGCTCAACTTGTGTTTTTTTGAATGCATTAACTTATGGAATTTTGGCCTAGAGTTGGTATGCTGCAAGTAGGAAGGCCTGTTGATGGCCTCAGATTTGCTGAGCTTGGTCAGCATGTTTGAGACAGGCTATGAGGATTGGGGTAATAGGACTTAGTCAGGTTCTTTGCTTTGCTTTTTGTTTTTGTAGAGATGTTGTCATTGTTGATTTGTTTTAATTCAAGACAGGATTTGATGTTCAGGCATATGTTGATCATTTTTTGGTGAGTTCACACTCACTGTCACCAAAAACGTTTTCTCTTAACCAACTTATTAGGGATTTAACCTTTGTCCCATCTTGTAGTAGGTTTAGACAGTCTGTTGATAAGGTTAGGTTTGGAACTCATAGTTATAGCTGTTAGAACCTGGCTCACACTGATATTGTTCTTGTGACTGTTGCTAAGGGTGTTTCCATTTGATAAGAGTTTGTCTATTGTTGGTTTCCATCTGAGGGTCATGGTTGATTTAGAGTTGGACAAGCAAGTGGAAACTGGCTTGAGGTTCAATACTGTTGTGGCCTCATTTTTTAGTAGATCTTTAAAGGTATTTCTTCTGTTTTGGGTGGCAATTAGTTGATACCTTAGAGTTTGTATTCAACAGGTTTTAGTGTGGCCAATCACCCTCTAGGTGTGTGTTGGATTCATGTCTTTTTACAACTTTTGTTGGTTCGCTTTGTTGTTGGATTCATACCTTTGAGGCACAGTCTTGCTGTTTTCATTGTAATTTATTGCTTAGCACCTCTGCTGTCCAGCCTCTGTTGAGGACTCATGATCCTTTTATTTGTTCTTCCTAGTTCAATCAATCAACATGTTTAACTTTGCAAAGAGAGCTTTGGTTGGTTAAGAATTGCCTTATTGATTTTCAAAACCATAAGCCTGCTGAACAGAGAATATTTGTTTGCTATTCACAGAAGTCATGTTGTTTCAGTAGGAGTTTGAGGCCTCTTTCATAAAATATCTTCATGAACAACAGGTTATGAACTGGAGCAGGCCTGTGTTGGTCTTTGATCACTTTGTTTTGGTTTAGATTCAAGTCATGTTCATGATAGCAACTCACATACCATTTCCTTGTTATGAGATCTTTTGATTGAATTTCTTGTTAGAACTCAATCTATACCACATTTGGAACTTGCTCAGCTCATTGCCCACCCTTAATTGCACCTGTTTCAATCCATGGATCTTCAAATGCATTTCAAAGTTAATCTTAGCATGTTCCATCGTGTTTTAAGTTGTGGACGTCATTTAGAAATATGGATTGCACCATCATGATCCTCATGAAAAATCAAGCAAGATAGACTTTTGTTTCATGGAATTTGGTTGAGAATTGAAGAAATTGGATTGAAATCGTTTTGGCTCTTTTCACTTGTTCTTGCCTTGGCTTGCCCAGAAAAATGCATGCATTTTGGTATATCATTTAATGAGGTGGCTTGATACAACGGATGTATCGCCACCCCAGTGGTTAGTACCTTGCCCTTAAGTCACTTGCCATACCATTGATCCCCGGTTCGACCCCTAGCAGGGGGCGTTTTTTGTGTTATTTTCACTATTTTCCATGTTTTATTGTTTTTGCTTTCTTTTTTCCATATTATTCACACGCGTATGAGTGGTTAGAGTGGCATTGTTTTGTGCCTGCAACCCCAAGGTCTTGGGGGAGACATTTTCTTTTTTTTAGTGGCTTGTTTATTTTATTTCTTTTATTTTTGATTATTTGTTATTTAACTTTTATTCTTTTTTTAAAATAGTTTTAAATTTCATAAAAATCCCAAAAAAAAAATCATATTCTCATATTTCTAATGTGTTAAATTATTTTTCATCATTTTTATTTTATTTTCCATTTATTTTTATTATTTTTAATTGAATTTACAAATTAATGTACTTTGTCACTTGTTCATTTCATGTTTTCCTCCCTTTATTCCTTGTTTTATGCATCTTCTCTTTGCATCCTTTGTTTGCATTGCATGTTGACTTGTCCAAGTCAACTTCCTTTCTTTCTTATTTCATTTGTGAGTGAATTATTTAGTGTTTACTTGGCCTTGTGCCATGATCCCCCCAGGATTCCTAGTCCCTCCATTTAGGATGGGAGTAGGAGAGACATTAGGTGTTCAATCCTATGTATGACAAAATTAGGATAGCTTAATTCCCTTTCATCCCAACTTTAGGAGCATTGTGTATGACAACTTTAGGGTCTAGTTTCCCCTTAGTCTGTGTCTTTCTCTTCTCATCTCCTAAACAATTCAAAACACCTAATAAAGAATATTTTGTGTCGTACGCTACGAGCCTTAAGTATTTGAGAAATGATGGTTGGAGGCCTCCTCTCAATTGTCTAGAGTGTTTAGCGTATGCCCTTTGGACGATATGCGACGCATTCGCTCTCGAGTCATAGTCTTTAGTGCGATATGAGTTTCAAACCATAACTCAATTCACTTCTTCCTAAAAAAACACAAACGAAACATCAAATCTTTTTATCCTTCGCGATCTTAATTGGAAAATCGTTTTTATAAAGAGAGTGTTGTTAACTCTTGGTTCTACCGCAAACAGGTACCGCCTAAGTCTCCAATAGTCGAGCTGCATACACCTAACTACTAGAACTAGGGTTTAACTCCACTCGATTTAAAACGCTTAAACCAACTTGCAGTCGTGTCAGCCCGAACTACGTTTGCTCTGATTTCTCATACCAGATGAGGATACGTAGGCACAAGACGACGATGTCTTGGTGAGCAACCTTGCCCACCTTCAACCGTAGTTTCTCTAACTACGTTGACTCTGACTTTCCCATTGCATGAGGGAATATGTAGGCATAGAGCGACAATGCTCTATCGAGTCTATTTTCGTTTTTCTTTTGTCCCCGTGGCCAGCCTTATAGTTCAACACCCTTTAGATAGACAAGAAGCATGGATCCCGTTGAGTACAATGGACGTGAGGGGTGCTCATACCTTCCCCTTGCGTAACCGACTCCCGAACCCGAGATTTGGTTGCGATGACCTGTCTTATTCCCTTTTCGTAGGTTTTCTCTGATCGTTTCCTTTCCCTCTCTTTGGGATAAATAACAAACGGTAGCGACTCTTCTGTCTTCCGCCGGCCCCTCTTCACAGCGATGCGACACCCCTAGACGTAGGTGTGTTTTCATCAAAATGGGTTAACAATTGTTGTGTCTCTTTACAACTGTTATTTGTTTATCTTTGTTCTTATTAAACAGATATTTGTGTCGTGAACATCACTTTCGACATCTAATATCTGATACCAGAATTTCAATTGGTATTAGAGCATGCATCCTGCTCTGGTTCTGATTGAGATCTAGGGACGATACTTTCTTGTACCATGGGCAAAGATGGAGGAATTGTGAATAGACCACCTGTTCTGGATGGGAATAATTATGACTATTGGAAACATATGATGGTTGCTTTCTTAAAATCTCTGGACAACAAAGCTTGGGAAGCTGTCATAAAGGGATGGGAACATCCTGTGATTATTGATAAAGATGGAAAGGATGCAACTGAATTAAAGCCCGAGGAAGAATAGACAAAGGAAGAAGATGATCTAGCTCTGGGAAACTCTAAGGCTTTGAATGCCTTGTTCAATGGAATTGATAGGAACATATTCAGATTGGTGAACAACTGTGAAATTGCTAAGGAAGCATGGGAGATTCAAAAGACTACTCATGAAGGCACATCCAAGGTAAAAATGTCTAAGCTTCAACTCTTTACAACTAAGTTTGAAAACCTGAGAATGAAAGATGATGAAAGCATACATGACTTTCATATGAATATTCTTGAAATTGCCAATGCTTCAAGTGCTCTTGGTGAAAATATGTCTGAAGAAAAGCTAGTAAGAAAAATTCTCAGATCTCTTCCCAAGGGATTTGACATGAAAGTAACTGCTATAGAAGAAGCCCAAGACATTTGTAAAATGAGAGTTGATGAACTCATTGGATCTCTTTTAACATTTGAAGTTGGAATAAGTGACAAAGTTGACAAGAAAAAGAGCATAGCTTTTGTGTCAAATACTGAAAGAAGAGATGATGAATCTGATGAGGATACAAATGAAAGTCTATCAAAGTCCATGTTTATGCTGGGAAGACAATTCAACAAGGTAATAAAAAGAATGGATATAAAGACAAGACAAAATGTCAAGAACACCTCACTTGACATCAGTAAGTCAAATGATGCAGGAAGAAGAACTAGGACTGAAGAAAAACCCACAAACAACAAAGGGATACAATTTTATGAGTGTGAAGGTTTTGGTCACATCAAATCTGAATGCCCTACCTATCTCAAGAAACAAAAGAAAGGCCTAGTTGTTTCATGGACTGATGAAAACTCTGACAGTGAGATTGAAGAAGAATCTGCCAAACATATAACTGCCTTGACTGGAAGATACTATTCTGATTAAGACTTTGTTGCACCCCAAAATTTGCCCAACCTTTTCTTAACTTGGTTTATGTTTCATTTCATTTCTTTCTAGCATTCACATTGCATAGCATTTTTCATTGAACAGGGGATCAAGAGTTTGTGCATATCAAGAAAAGTCTACTCAGAGGGTTGAGCCTAAGCAAGGGGTGTTACTCAAGTTTGGATCGTCAGCAAGTCATCTAGAAGTGGGCATTGGTCGTGTGAAAGGAAATGATGGATGTATGTGCGTCAGCTCCTAACTCGGAGCCCAGTTCAAGATCATCATAGGGTTCTGAATTCATGGATATGGATGTAAGGTGTTAAGAGAGCTCATTGATTTCCTTGAGGGTCATTGTGGAGCTCATCCAAGTGTTTGTGCTAAGTGTGAAAGGTTACAGTCAAAGGTGTTGCATTTAAGGTTTTCATTTGGCTAACCCTCAGTTAACTGTGAAATTGAAGGAGATTAAAACTCAATTCAATGTCTCTATGTTCATGGGATGTTGTGTTAGGATACATGAGATAGCATTTCAAGATCAATTCATCAATTCATCAAGTGTGTGAGAAGTTACTAAATTAGGGTTCTCAGGGTAAAATCCCCTATTTAGTTCCTAACTTCAAGACCACCTATCTCAAGATACAAGTTTCATCTCAACTTTTTACCTACATGGAACTTGTAAAGCATGCTCTTGACTTTCTTTTGAGTACTAGAAGCCCTTGATTGGATTTGTAGAACTCAAGTTATGATCCAGACAAGTTACAGGTCATCAGATGAATGTGATTTTGGTCAACAAAAGTCAACCAACTTCCAAGCCATTTTTGACCTATAAGGATGTTTCTCCTCATCTTTTTGCTAACATGAAAGTTGTAGATATTGGTCTTAGCTTTCCAAAAAGTACTAGAACTCTTTCATATGATTTGTAGAACTCAAGTTATGAGGTTTACAAGTCAGGGGTACTTTTGGAAAGTAAGATTACAGGTCATAAAATTATAGGTCCATTTCACCAACTTGCACACTTCAAATGAAGATCTTTTCAACATCAAACAAGCTCGAAATGGTGTTATTTGCTTAGTCAAGCATTGAGAAGTCATGGATTTGGCTTTGTTTGAGGAATTTATGTGTGAATTTTCATGGAAGAAAGTTTAAAAGGGAAAAATTAGAATTAATTCATTATTGACCATTTTGGTGCAAATGAGTACATTTTTTGAGTGTAAACAACATTGTAAACACATTGGCAATTTTAGATTTTGAATTTGAGGTGTTTTAGTGAGCCATTTTCAAGGTTGCTTCATTATGAAGTTACACAACAAATCTCAACCATTGAGATTAAACAAGGCTTTAATCCAAGCCATTCACATCCCATACACTCCCAGCAAACATTTTGAGCCAATTTGGAGCCATTTTGGTGGAATTTTCGTGCACTTGAGAAAGCTTCAAATTCAATTCCTTGGATTTTCAAATGGTCTGTTAGAGGCTGAGATTGGGCTCAATTCTTATCAAGATCCATCATATATAAGATTTTCAACATTCAAAAATCATCAGAAGTGAGAATTGGAGCCAAATTGATCAAGAACAACTTTCAAAAAGTGTTGAAAATTCAAATTTCGAATTTGGAGATAGAAGCCATTTCAAGACAAATTGTGAATTGCAAAAGCTCTATTGAAGTTTATTGAACGATTCTGGACAATTTTCTTCAAGCTTAAGCTCCATTTGAAGGCTCAGTGGAAGTTCTCCACTAGGTAATTACATTTCAATGTTACACTCTGGATATGCATTGATTCACTGCCATTTTTGCATATTTGAGACGTAGAAACAATGTAGATCATTAATATGTAAAACGAACTGGCATTGGTGTTGATTGTTGGATGATGCTAAAAAATGTTTGGATCTGTAACCTACTTAACTTCTAGATGATTTTTAAACAAAATTGGAGATGTTTTAATGAACTTTCAGTTTTTGTGCACAAACTTAATGGCTTCGGTTTGGATATTTTACGCATGATTAGTGAGTTTTGATGGTGGATTTGAGATCCTCATGATCTCTAGATAAATTTTGGTATAAAATTTGTGCAAATTGGTTGAGATTTGGTGATGCACGTTGTTGTTGTTGCTGCGCACGGTGGGGGGTTGGTCGGAGAAGACAATGAATAGTGTCTCTAGTTGGCTGTGTGTGTTTTAGGGTTTGGGAGGTAGAAGACGATGATGTGTCTTCTTGAGGAACGCATGATATGATTACTTTTCCTTCCAACGACCCTGATTAAGACCTACGGTGGTCCATGTTTGACTTAGTCCATGCAATAATGTTTGAATTTTCATTTGTTTGCTGGCGTGCTTGTGGCCCTCTGATGTGATTACTAATTGATCAAACGTCCATGATTGATTTCCACGTTATACTTTGTTTGACCGTGTTCCATCCAACTGCCAGTTTTTTTTTTGAGTTTTTTCTGTTGGGCCTTAGGTGCGCGTGCTAATCCTAACCCCAGCTTGGGCCCAGTCCTATTTTGAACTGCATTTAATTGCTATTTGCCGCAACTGGTTTTCATTTTCTTTTTATTTCTTTTTATTTTTATTTTATTTTCTGTTTAGAATTTAAATCATTAAAAATAACTCTAATACTTTAAAAATTCACCAAAAATATCTTTTATCAACTTTGAGATGTCTACTTTTTTTTTGGATATTTTTATTTTATTTTTCAATTTTATTTTCAATTTAAAAAAGAATTAAATATTGGAGTGGTTTTAGATGGTTTGAATTTTAACTTTGTTTGTTCTTACATTTCTTTCTCCTCCTCCTTTTGGATCCAATGATTGAAAATTGATCCTCATCTCAATGATGGAGTTGATCAATTTTTGAGGACCATTTTGCCCCTGGTTGTTGACTTTTGGGTTGACTTTTGTGGCTTTTCCTTTTGCCTTTGTTTCTCCCATTTCAAAGTGGTACATCTAAATGAATTGTTTCTTTTGATGGTTCCTTGAGGGGATATTTGTCTTGATCCTTTGGCCTCTGGTTGCCAACATGTTTAGCTTTTTTGTGCATTTTATTTGGTATTTTTTGAGCCCTTTTCCTATTTTTGAAGTGACTTGCAAGTTAGGTCATCTCATAGGACAGCTCACACAAGCGCATGACCTAGTTTGTATTGGAAATGACCTTTGTGGATCCAATAAGCTCTCAACTCTTCTTGTTTCACATTTAAGAATGTTGAGCTTGCTGTATGTTCATTTTTAGGTCAAAATTATGTTCTTTGCTTGTTGATTGTTGCTTTCCTTTTTGTGCTTTCAACTTGAACTCCTAAGTGATGTGTGCTTGCTTCCCTTGTGCTATTGCTTGCACTTCTTCTTGTTTTGTTTTGATATTTATTTTGATCCTTCTTATTTTCATCTCCCTTATTTCAAATGACCTTGGAGTGTCATTTAAGGTAGCTTTGTCCCTCCTTAGGAGGAACTTGAAGCTTACCTAAAGTGATGAATCCATGAGTACTTTTCTTTTGTGTTTTGTCACTTGTTTGCTTGCTTTTGATGCATCTTCTCTCCTTCTTCTCTTTTCTTGCATTTCCATATGCATGCTTGGTTGAGATGAGCTTGTGGTGGCTACTGCCCCACACTATTTTCCTCCCACTATCATTCTACTTGTGCATTCTATGTGTGCATTCTTTCATTTGCATATGCATTCTTTTTCTTCTTATTTTTGTGCTCTTCTTTGCCATGCTACCCATAAGCTATCTAACCTCTTGATGTTATGATAGACATTAGGTGCCTAACTATGCATGATAACATTAGGTAGTTCCCTTTTCAAACTCAACTTTAGGTCCACTTTGCATGCTAACTTTTAGGATTGATTAGTCTCCCATTAGTGTGCCTTCTTCTCTTCTCATCTTCAAACAATCTCAACATACTTAATAAGGATAATGAATGTTGTGCCATGAGCCTTATACTTGGGAAATGGTGATTGAGGGGCCACCTCTCAATTACCTAGAGTGTTTAGTATGCGTCCATAGGAAGATATGCGACGCATTCGGTCCTAGGTTTTAGACTTTGTTACAACATACATTATAGACACCTAAATTCAAAACACTTCTTTCTCAAAAAAACACAAAAACACTTCAAACCTTTTTCACCCTTTGGGGTTCTTAATCAGGAAAATCTTTTCACAAAAAGAGTGTTGTTAACTCTTAGTTCTACCACAAACAGTAACGCCTAAGTCTCCAATGGTCGAGCTGTATACACCAACTGCTAGAACCATTTGTTAACCCTACTCGGGCCTAAAAACTTTTGAACCAAACCTGTGGTCCTTTTAGCCCGAATTACGTTTGCTCTGATATTTCATACCAGACGAAAGTACGTAGGCACAAGACGCGATGTCTTAGCGAGCAACCTCCCCCCTTCTTTACCCGTAGTTAGTCGAACTATGTTGACTCTGACTTTCCCATTTCACGAGGGAGTACGTAGGCACAGAGCGACGATGCTCTGCGGAGTCATTTTTCTTTCTTTTGTCCTTGAGCCTTTAGCTAGATAGTTTAAACATACCCCTTTAGATAGACAACAATGCATGGATCCCGTCGAGTACGACGGACGTGAGGGGTGCTAATACCTTCCCCTTGCGTAACCGACTCCCGAATCCAGACATGGTTGCGATGACCTTGTCTTTCCCTTTTCTTTAGGTTTTTGCGTTCGTTTCCTTTCCCTCTCTTTGGGATAAATAAAGAAAGTGGTGACTCTTGTGTTTTTCTGCCGGTGGTTTTTCGCAGTTGCGATAGCTGAGGACTCTGCTGGGGACTCTGGTTCCATATGCGAGTCAATCCTAGCGCTTGTCTGTTTATTTTTGGGTGTTATATATATGTGCTTTATCTTTATTTACTTTCCCGCATTTATTTTCCGCATCATATATCATTACTGTTGTGCTTTGGGGAGGAAAGTTCCATTGAGTGATAAGCCGAACCCGGGCTTGAGTACGAACCTAGCATTAGTAGTGGAGACTAGTGGGGGGCCTAATTGCTTAGCAGATACAGTTCCCCATGAAATTCACATTCATACGAGATATTCTTTGATGATTTTCTTTCAGATCCTTAGGATCGGTTGGGACTTTGGATTTGAGAATTGTCGACTCTGGGAACCGATCATTTGTGAGTCAGCTAAGTGAGGCCTCTTCAGGAGATAATGATGCAAAACCATAAATGGTGAACGTATCATCATTTCTTGAAAGTCTGTGACGCTGATGAACGCATAGGATGCCGAACGTTGTCAGTGGATAGGTCCATACCTGTAAGGGGGATTGGGTTGTGCAGGAAACCTTGGCTTTCAGATTACCCGTTTCTTTGTAAGTGTGAATCTGTGTTCTTGATATCAGTGGATCCTATTGTCGGTACTTTGTTCTTGCTAAGGCGAAGCTCTGGTTTTTCTCAATCAACAGCACATCAGTCTTGATCCCTTGTTTGCATTTGCATTTGCATTTTCATCTGCATCTCATTAACATGAATTTGTGTTGCAGGTGCATATTTCTCCTTTGATTCTAGTGATCTTTGCCCTCATTGCTGTTATGGAGTCCCTGAAGAGTACAATGGCCTACAAGTTTCCAATTTCGGATGTTAGTACTTTGTTGAGTCTGATTGCTTTGGGTGAGAAAGCAGTAATGGAAGATTTCAAGAAGTCTTATGGGAGATTATTGAGATATGCCCGCAAGCTTTCTGAATATGAGATTAGTGGTGTCTACGCTCTCCTATAGTTTTATGATGCCCAGTTGAGATGCTTCATCTTTCCTGACTATGTCTTGGCTCCTACACTAGAGGAATATTCTGAGCTGTTAGGAGTACCTATCCGGAGTTGGATGCCGTTTGTTCATGTCGATAATAAGCCTGATCTGGCCGAGCTCGCCGCTATTTTGCACCTTGAGGCTTCAGAATTGGATGGGGAGATGATCTGGAGACTTGGGATGTATGGTTTTCCTTTGCCTTGCTTGATTGAGAAAGCTCAGCAGTGCGCTAAGGACGGATGTTGGGTTGTGTTTAGCGCCATCTTGGCTCTTTGTATATATGGCATTGTTCTGTTTCCTCATCTTCTAGATTTTGTGGATGTTGATGCGTTCTATAACTTAGCCTCAGGCAACCTAGTGCCCACCTTACTTGGAGACGTTTATCATTCTGTGCATTACAAGAATGATAAACGAAGGGGTAAGAACGTAGCCTGTTGTGTTCCTTTATTGTATGCATGGTTTATTAGTCATCTACCCAAGACGGGTCCGTTTGTTGCCACATCTAGTACTTCAGAATGGTCAGAAAGGTTGATGGGTTTATCTGCGGAGAATATTGTCTTGTTTGATCGAGACTTGCTTGGTAAGGATATTGTTTATAGTTGCGGTGGTTTTCCTAATGTTCCTTTGATCGGAAGGAAAGGTTGCGTCAACTATAATCCTTCTTTATTGGTGAGACACTTCGGGTACGCTTTGAGGGAGCCTTCTTTATAGGAACCTCTGTATCTTACTGGCTTATTGGAGGGTGAGGCTCTAGGAAAACTTGGGCATGCATGGAATAATATTCATAGGAAATGGAAGTTAGCTTTGGGGAAGAGTAACAGCCGAGCATATGACCCTTACTTGACTTGGATTCATGATAGGGTTGTGAAGTTCTTGATGTCATTCCTTGCAGTTGCACCTCTATATCCTCTTATGATAGAGTAACCCACTATTGTAGATATCCAGAAATACAATCAGGTATTGGCAGAGAAGGAAGAGCTAAGAAAAGCGAATGAAGAATTGGAGAAAGAGATTATCCAGCTTCGCAGCGAGAAGATAGACGCAATTCATTATTTCAGGAGACAGACCGAGCTTGTCAACAAACTGGGTATGGATCTAACTAAAGAGACTAAGGACAGAGAGTGCACAGGCCAAGATTTGAATGCCTCTTATCGTGTATTTGCCACTAAGAAGGAAGAGTTGGATAAGGCTTACATGATGATTTCCAAGTTTGAGTCAGTATGGAATGCGACGCTCACTAACAACAAGGAGCGTGAAGACTGGTTAAAACTTCAGATCAACAAGCTAAAGGCTCAGCTTAATGCCAAATATGGAGAGATTGCAACGGAAGCATCACTTAGACGAGACAGCGAGTGCAGGTTGAATGAAGCGATCGTGAACTTGAAGGATCTCAAGTTGAGAGCTGGTTCCAAGAGACGTAGACTTGAGGCAAGTTTCAGGGACAAAGCTTTGGAGGATCATGTGGATAGCCTACAACATACTGTTAGCCAGCAGGACTTGCTTATTCGACGACTACTTGCTAGGCCGGATCATCCTGAGACATTGAGGCTGTTAGAGGACTTCCGATCACATCATCCTGCTTGACCTATTTTGTCCATTTCTGTTGTAGCTTTTGATGCTTAGGTTGTTGTATTTGACCATCGCCAGGCTTGTTGCTTGAGGTCTTTTACTTATTTGTACTCAGTTGTAGTTTGTACTTTGCCTGATGACTTTTTGATCTATATACGAGGAGTTGGTATTCTATGCTTGTCTGCAGGGTCTCCATTGTTGTTTTTCCTGGAAACTAGAATCAAGGGGGAAGTATCCCTTTTGCATAAATACATGTCTACATTTTAGCATTTTTCTCGCATTTGCAGGTGCACCGAAACCGTTATTCTTATTTTCTCCTGTGGTTTACTAGTATTTCAGGATTGCCGACGTGACAACTCACTGGTACAGTACCAGAGGAAACCAGAAAAGACTGATGGATCAGATGCAGGTAGAAATGCAAGAGATGAGAGATTGTATGGCACAACTGATGGAAGTCATGAAAGGGGTTGCTAGTGGCCAGGCGCAACTTCAGAATTTGGTGCAACCTCTGATTGCACGAGTGGATAGTGATGGTGTGTTACACGGTGGGATTGCTTCTAACCCTCCCCACATTGAAACTCCTCGGGAAAACAATTCTATGCCAACTTTAGTCATCCCTACTGCTGGAGGGGGTGGTCACGCTGCTAGTTCTGGAAATGCGACAGGTTTTAATCATGCTGGTTTTGCTAATGGTGGTAATGGTAACGGAAATGGCTATGGTTATGGCATCGACACTACGTGTGCCATACATGGTAGTATGGACCACACTTGGAACGAGGATAGGCAGGAAGATGTGTTTTCTCCAAGGATTGTAGCTCCTGAAGTACCTTCTGAGGCTGATAGAAGGATTAAAATTATCGAAGAGAAGATGAAGTCTTTTGAATGCCAAAACTCTATGGGGCTGGATATGTCTAATATGGGGTTGATTTCAGGCTTGAGGGTGCCTCCAAAGTTTAAGGTCACGGATTTCGATAAGTACAAGGGTACCACTTGCCCTAAGGTTCATCTGAGGTCTTATTGTCACAAGATGTCTGCACATTCTGATGACGAGAATCTCTTGATGCACTTCTTCCAGGATAGCTTATCCGGACCATCTCTGGAATGGTATATGAGCTTAGAGCCTGCTAATGTCCGTAGCTGGAAAGACCTAGCCGAAGATTTTGTAAGGCATTATCAGTACAACAGTGACCTTGCTCCAAATAGAGTTCAGCTGCAGAATATTTCTCAGAAGAGCAATGAATGCTTTAAAGAATACGCCCAGAGGTGGCGAGAGCTTGCTGCTAGGGTACAGCCACCAATGGTAGAGCGGGAACTTGTGGATATGTTTGTTGCTACCTTAACAGGAGTGTACTATGAGAAACTCATTGGCAATATGTCTGGAAGCTTTTCTGATCTGATTATCACCGGTGAAAGGGTGGAGAATGGAATCAAGATAGGAAAGATCAACGCTGGTGAAGGGTCCTCAGCAAGAGGAGGGAACAAGAAAGTATTCGGAAACAAAAGGCGAGAAGGAGATACTAATTCTGTATCCAGTTCATGGGGAAGAAATAGAGGTCGGAATCGACAGAATCAGCAAATTGCTAGTATCACTATTCCAGCAGTTCAACAACCACAACAACAACAGTGTCAGCAACAACAACAACCTCGGCAAAATCAGCAAGGGAACAGAAGATACCAAGATAGAGGCCAGGTAGCAGGGAACAGACATTTTGATGCCTGTCCTATGCCATACTCTCAGTTATTGCAAGCCTTGCTACAACTTCAATTGATTCAAAAGAGGACTATGGCTCCTTTGACCGGACAACCTCCACCTGGGAACGATGCAAATGCTCACTGTGAATTTCATTCGGGTGCTCCAGGACATAATATTGATAATTGTAAAGCCTTCAAACATAAGGTGCAAGATATAATTGACAGTAAGGCGACCAATTTTTCCAATGACGTTCCCAATGTGGTGCAAAATCCCATGCCGAATCACGGGCAGGCTGGGGTTAATGCAATTGTAGAGGAAGAAGGGTTGAATTTGGTGACTGATGTTGATAAACTGAGAACACCCTTAAGCTTTGTGAAAGCCAGATTGCTAAAGGGGGTGTTTTCCCAGGTTGTGTTGAGGACTGTGTTGAATGTTCTGCTGATCCTAAGAGAGGATGTGGGTTGTTAAGAAGCTGGATCCAGAAGATGATGGATGACGAAATCTTACAATTTGACTGTTCTATTGGAAGAGATTATGAGGATTTAGTGGCTGAAGAGAAGGATGAGATTGCGACAATTTCCATCTCGTACAAGACTGTCACTATCTATGCACCAAAGCCGCCAACGATAAATATCACCAAAGCAGGTCATATGCCGTTTGAGAGCACTAAAGACATTTCGTGGAATTACGGAGCCGAAGTGTACTGTAATTGGCAGAAGATAAACTTGAATGATACCCCTGCAAGTTCAGTTGACAATCTCTTGGGTGCAGGAGGTATTACTCGCAATGGCCGAGTCTTTTCATCGCCTGAGGTGATTGATGATAAGGTGGACAAGGGGAAAAGACTGGTAGTGGAGGAGACTTCTCAATCTGGGGAAAGAGAATCTTTGTTGAAGGATGCAGAGGAATTCATGAGGATGATCCAGAAAAGCGACTACAAGATAGTCGATCACCTGCAGCAAACTCCTTCCAAAATATCCATATTGTCGTTGCTCCTTTGCTCTGAGGCGCATAGGAATGCATTGCTAAGAATACTAAGCACTGCTTACGTGCCACATGAAATTTCAGTTAACCAACTTGAGGGAGTGGTGGCACACGTAAACGCGGGAAATGGTTTAGGCTTTACGGACCTGGATTTGACACCCAGAGGTAGAAATTATAATTGTGCGCTGCACATATCTTTAGAATGTCGAGGGGCTGTCATGTCTCACGTGCTTGTGGATACGGGATCTTCCTTAAACGTGCTTCCGAAGAAGGCCCTGATGAAGTTAGATATGAAGGGGTTGATTTGCACGCCAAGTGATTTGGTGGTGCGTGCGTTTGACGGAACCCGAAGATCCGTGTTTGGGGAGGTAACTTTGCCTATTCATGTTGGACCTAAAGTATTTAATGCAGTGTTTTACATCATGGATATCCATTCGGCCTATAGTTGTTTACTAGGTCTCCCTTGGATTCATTAAGCGGGGGCTGTTACATCAACTTTGCATCAGAAGCTGAAATACATGGTTGGTGGTAGCGTTGTTACGGTATGCAGAGAGGAGGATATCATGGTCAGTCATTTATCATCCTTTAAGTATGTTGAAATGGATGGGGAGATCCATGAAACTCTTTTCCAAGCCTTCGAAGAAGTCAAGATCAAAGACAAGTCTCCTGTTATAAGTAAAGAGCCTGAAGTGGCTATGTCCTCGTTTAAAGAAGCCCAAGCAGTGGTGCAAACTGGGGTAGTAGAGGGATGGGGCCAAGTGTTGGAAATTCCCCACAAGCAAGACAAATTTGGTTTAGGGTATCGACCGTCATTCTCCTCTCCTTTAGACTCGCAGAGCGCGCCGCGCTATAAAGGGCCCGTGCAGTTCACCAAGGGGGGAGTCATCTTTGAGAGAATCAATGTTGTATCTGACGAAGACGGAGATAGTGGCTGTGATATGGATGCCTGGATCAAGCCATGTATTCCGGGACAGAGCCTACGCAACTGGGCAATTGAAGAATTCATTCAAGTGACGACAGAACAGTAATGATATGTTCTACCCGGGGCATAGCGGTATTTTATTTTAGGGCCTTACTTGTTTATGTCTGAACATTGTTTATCAATTAATCAAAGGGCGTTTTCTCTTTCAAACTTTGTGATCTCTGTTTTTCTTATTTTTACTTTTCATAATAAAATGGCAATGTGGTTTATATGTGTTTGCAAATTGTTTGAAACATTTAACCATTTTCATTGCAGGGTTCCTATTACAGATGACACCGATCTAGAATCTTCTATGACTCGCTTCGACTTTGATCAACCGATATATCAAGATGAAGAAGAGATTGGTGAGGATGAAGACTTGCCTGAGGAATTAGCCAGACTTTTGAAACAAGAAGAGAAAATCATTCTGCCTCATCAGGAGGAAATTGAGGTCATTAATCTGGGTTCTGAGGAAGTGGTCAGAAATGTTCGGATAGGGGCTACGCTACAAAGCGACGTCAAGCAAAGACTGATCGAGATGCTTCGAGAGTATAGTGACATCTTTACTTGGTCGTATGAGGATATGCCTGGGCTTGATACCGACATAGTGGTTCATCGCTTACCGTTGCGCGAGGAATGTCCGTCAGTCAAGCAGAAGCTTAGAAGAACGAGTCCAGATATGGCGGTAAAAATCAAAGAAGAGGTCCAAAAGCAATGGGATGCTGGATTTTTAGCCGTAACCACCTACCCTCCGTGGGTCGCCAACATAGTACCTATACCGAAGAAAGATGGTAAGGTGCGGATGTGTGTTGATTATCGGGATTTGAACAAGGCGAGCCCTAAGGATGACTTCCCGCTCCCTCACATTGACGTATTGGTCGACAATTAGGCTCAATTCTCGGTGTTTTCCTTCATGGATGGTTTCTCGGGTTATAATCAAATAAAGATGGCACCGGAGGACATGGATAAAACAACATTCATTACACCGTGGGGAACATTTTGCTATAAGGTGATGCCTTTTGGCTTGAAGAATGCCGGAGCAACATATCAGTGTGCTATGACAATGCTTTTTCACGACATGATGCATAAAGAGATTGAGGTTTATGTTGACGATATGATTGCTAAATCCCAAACAGAGGAGGAGCATCTGGTTAACTTGTTGAAGCTGTTTGAGAGGCTTAGAAAGTTCAGGCCGAGGTTGAATCCAAATAAGTGTACTTTCGGAGTTCGGTCCGGAAAGTTATTGGGGTTTATTGTCAGCGAAAAAGGAATCGAGGTTGATCCTGCAAAGATAAAAGCCATACAAGACATGCCAGCGCCGAAAACAGAAAAAGAAGTCTGTGGTTTCCTGGGAAGATTGAACTACATTGCTCGGTTCATATCTCATCTCACAACCACGTGTGAGCCAATGTTTAAATTGTTAAAGAAAGATCAGGCGGTTTCCTGGAATGAAAATTGTCAAAAAGCCTTTGATAAAATAAGAGTGTTTGCAGGAGCCTCTGATATTGATACCCCCAGTAGCTAGAAGGCCTTTAATCATGTACTTAACAGTTATGGAGAACAGTATGGGTTGTGTTCTCGGTCAACACGACGAGACTGGAAGAAAGGAGCATGCGATTTATTATTTGAGTAAAAATTTCACAGATTGTGAGTCCCGTTACTCAATGCTCGAGAAAACGTGTTGTGCACTCGCCTGGGCAGCCAAACATTTGAGGCAGTATATACTCAATCACACAACCATGTTGATTTCAAAGATGGATCCGATTAAGTATGTCTTCGAGAAGCAAGCACTTTCAGGAAGAATCGCCAGGTGGCAGATGGTACTGACAGAGTATGATATACAGTATGTTTCTCAGAAAGCCGTCAAAGGAAGTGTTCTGTCAGAATACCTTGCTGAGCAGCCAATCGAAGATTATCAACCGATGAAGTTTGAATTTCCTGACGAGGATATCATGTTCCTCAAAGAGAAAGATTGTGAAGAACCATTACACGGTGAAGGTCCAGATAAGGATTCTCAGTGGAAGATGATATTCGATGGCGCTGTCAACTCCTATGGTAGTGGAATTGGGGCAATTATTACAATTCCTCATGGCACTCACATCCCATTCACTGCTAGATTGACATTTCTAGTCACCAACAATGAAGCTGAGTACGAAGCATGTATCATGGGTCTGGAAGAAGCTATTGATTTGAGATTCAAGAATCTGGATGTATATGGCGATTCAGCGCTAGTGGTTAATCAAATCATGGGAGAATGGGAGACTCGTCAACTGAATCTAATTCTTTACAGAGATTATGCCAGGAGGTTTTTACCTTTATTCAATCGGGTAGAGTTTCACCATGTGCCGCGAGCAGAGAATCAGATAGCTGATGCTTTGGCAACGCTATCTTCGATGTACAAAGTGAATTTCAGGAATGAGGCTCCCAGAATAGTCATTTCTTGCTTGGATAGACCTACTTCTGTATTCGCCATTGAAGAGGCTGATGATGGAAAGCCATCGTATTACGATATACAAAACTTCCTCAAAAAGCAAGAGTATCCACCAGGGGCTTCGACTCAGGATAAGAAGACGCTGAGGAGGTTGTCTGACAATTTTTATCTAAACCCAGATGGTGTGTTATACAGAAGGAACCATGATCTGATGCTATTGAGATGTGTGGATGAAAAAGAAGCAACATTGCTCATGGAAGAAGTCCACGAGGGTACTTTCGATACGCATGTCGGAGAACATGCCATGTCTCGGAAACTCCTACGAGCAGGGTATTATTGGCTTACGATGGAGTCAGTTTGTTTCAAATTTGCGAAGAAATGCCATAAATGCCAGATTTATGCTGATAAGATACATGTACCCCCGTGCCCATTGAACGTTTTGGCGTTCCCGTGGCTGTTTTCCATGTGGGGCATTGATATGATTGGCAAGATTGAGCCAACCGCATCCAACGGTCACCGTTTCATCTTGGTAGCCATCGACTACTTCACCAAGTGGGTTGAGGCAGCTTCGTACGCCAATGTGACCAAACAAGTGGTAGCAAGATTTATAAAGAAGGACATCATTTGCAGATATGGAATTCCCGAGCGAATCATTACTGATAATGGTTCGAATCTGAACAACAAAATGATGAAGGAGTTATGCCAGAACTTCAAGATTGAACATCACAACTCATCGCCCTATCGGCCGAAGATGAATGGCACTGTGGAAGCGGCCAATAAGAATATCAAAAAGATAGTGCAAAAGATGGTTATTACCTACAAAGATTGGCATGATATGTTGCCCTTTGCTCTTCACGGTTATCGTACGACGGTACGCACATCAACCGGGGCAACTCCTTTCTCGCTAGTGTACAATATGGAAGTTGTCCTACCGCTAGAGGTCGAGATTCCTTCTTTAAGAGTTCTGGTCGACGTAAAACTTGATGAGGCAGAATGGATAAAGAATCGTTTGAATCAGCTCATCATGATGGATGAAAAGAGGCTAGCGTCAATTGCATATAGTCGTTTGTACCAGAGCTGGATGAAGAAAGCTTTTGATAAGAAGGTGCACCCTTGAAGCTTTCAGACGGGCGATCTTGTGCTGAAAAAGATTCTCCCACCATAATCAGATCACAGGGGCAAATGGACTCCAAATTACGAAGGTCCATTTGTTGTTCTAAAGGTCTTCTCCGGAGGAGCCTTATTGTTGGCCACCATGGATGGTGAGGATTTTACATCCCCTGTGAATGCAGACGCAGTTAAAAAATACTTTGCTTAAAAGAGACCCGCTGGATACAAAAAGAAAAGTCCAGGCAAAAATGGGGCATCCCGACAAACCATAAAAAAGGAAAATAGGTTCGGGAAAAAATTAGGGATAAAAAATGAAAGGATGTAAACCCGCAAAGTTGAAAACCTGGAAAGGCGACTTTGGCAAAAATGGGCATCCCGGTGAATCGAAAACCCGAAAGGGCGGTTCAGGAAAAAGTTAGGGATTGAAAAAGAAAATGACTGCGGTCTGTGTATGAACTTCATTGCTTAGTGGATTAGGAGAACCTGAAGGCCGTGTTTTAATCCGAATCAATCTCTTCTGAAGACGAAGCGTCGGGAAAGCGTCAGAGTCAGGCGAGTCATAGAGGGATCAGCTCATGGTGGTTGTCTGTGCCACGTTGCCGACATATTTGTACACTCTTGTATATTTCTGTGCATATCTGTATTTGTTTTGCGCAGCTTCCTCTTTTCAGGAGTTGCATCTGTTGTAAAACTTTGCCTATTTATAGGCCATTCATCAATAAACATATACTATTCAGTACTTGATCTGTGTGCTTTGTTTTTAACTTTTACTGTTTTATTTGTGAAAACGCCCAATGGTTTGATGAACTTGCGCTAACATAAACTTGCAGGTCTTGGCCGATAATTATTAAAACTTTGAATTAATTGAACAACGTCATGAATGATGACTAAGATGGTTCCGTTACGTAGGATATCTTATCCGTTTGTTCAGTTTTGCAGGGCGGTTACCCTTGGGGCAAAAAGGTACAAATGAAGTTTGTCATATCCCCAGCCAAAGATTTACTTCCTCGAGCAGTGAAGTTCCTATCTCTATTTCCAATAGAGTTGTATGCAGTTCAAGTGAGCAGGTAGCGTGTACGCTTTCCTTCGGAAGTCGTTGCATATTTAATCCCCACGAGATGCATGCTTGTAGGCACTCCCCAGTGAGTCGTGATTGGATTTTCTTCCCCATAGAGTAATTTGCAGCCTGGTTAGGTTTGTGCCCTGACGTAGCAATCCCCAGCGAGTTGAAAGGGATGGTTTCCCCAGCAGTGCTACTCTCTCTTCCCCAGCAAGGTAGAAGAATGTTGTCACGTCGGTATTTTCCTCGCAGGAAGCCAACAAGAGCCCGCTTCTCGGCATAAGTTCAGTTGTTATTGGCATGAGCAAGTTTGCGCTCTATTCCCCAATAGAATCTTTGATTCCCTCAATAGGGTTATTGTTATTATCCTAGCAGGATGAGTTCTGTATCTCTAGCATTCGTTTTGCTAATTCAGTTCCGGTGCATCTGCATGCGTGCATAGCATCTATCCAAACGCGTAGCATTTCCATTTCGTATGGAGCATTACGCCATTTTCCAACATATGCATGTGAAACATAAGCCAGGTTGTTATCTCTTTGTTTTGGGTGTATCTCGCAGGTGATGGGTCTTGGGTCGTGTGGAGGCTAAGCCCTAACTCATGTTATTTCCCCAGTGGAGTTTCTCCGTGATTATTATCTGTGGACGATTTTAACTTCATGTGTGGTTGCTCACTTTTACTTAGCGAAGGTCTGGCGGCGATGTCAGAAATCTCCCAGAGATATGGTTATCTGACGGCGATGTTGGATGCTTATCAGATTTATGTTTGTCTGGCGGCGATGTTAGAGGTTTATTAGCACCGTGGTTGTTTGGTGGCGATGTCAGAGGTCTTTATCCCTACGGGTACTTGACAGCGATGTCGGGTGTTTCACATAATTATGGTTAGCTGGAGGCGAGGTCAGATTATCTTATCAGAATTAAAGTTAGATGGCAGTGATGTCAGATGTTTGTCGGATTTATGGTTTATGATGGCGATTTCAGGGTTATCTTACTAGGTTGGAGGTTTGTTTCTGACGGCGATGTCAGGTATCTTTGGTTTTCCAGCGGCGAGGTTGGATGTTTGGTTTTCCAACGGCGATGTTGGAAGCTTATTTCTGACGGTGATGTCAGGTTATCTGTGGTTTTCTAGCGGCGAGGTTGGATGTTTATTTCTGACGGCGATGTCAGGCGTTTCTTAGTTTCCAGCGGAGATGTTAGATGTATGTTTCTGATGGCGATGTCAAGTGCTCTTAGTTTTCCAGCGGCAAGGTTGGATGTTTGTTTCTGACGGTGATGTCAGGTGACATCTGGTTTTCCGACGGCGATGTTGGATATGGTTTCTGGCGGCGATGTCAGATGTTTTGGTTATTGACGACGATGTCAATGGTTTAATCAACTTTGTGATTGTTTGACGGTAATGTCGGGCGCCTTATTTTGACTGACGGCAAGGTCAAGTGTGATTTACTGGTTGGTTTTCTTTGGATGACTGGCGGTGATGTCAGAGAATTGTAGCTTGGGATTCTATACCTTTTTTATCTGACAAAGGTCTAACGACGATGTTAGCTATTCTACCGACATGAAGTAGAAGTTTGACGGCGTGTCAAATGTTATTATAGACTTAACGTCTATGACTGGCGGCGAGGTCAGGTGTCTGACGGAAATGTCAGAGGAATTTAATGCAGATAATTGACAGCAAGGTCATGTGCTCTTCAGACTGTGTGTCATTATTGTTTTCTCAGACTGGTTTTCCCTAAGAAGAGTTACTCGTTAAGTGTCTCTTTTCCCCAGTGGGATGTGTTTGTAATCAGAGCAGTTACCCCGGGAAGGTTTGCAGTTTTATTTCTGTGGTTGGCAAATTTTCGGTTTCTTTAGTACTCAACCATCTTCTACCTTGATTGCGTGAAAGCCGTTCGCTTTTCACTCGTTTAGGTCCAAGTCGTTTAAATAGGGGCAACTGTTGCACCCCAAAATTTGCCTAACCTTTTCTTAACTTGGTTTATGTTTCATTTCATTTCTTTCTAGCATTCGCATTGCATAGCATTTTTCATTGAATAGGGGATCAAGAGTTTGTGCATATCAAGAGGAGTCTACTCAGAGGGTTAAGCCTAAGCAAGGGGTGTTACTCAAGTTTGGATGGTCAGCAAGTCATCTAGAAGTGGGCATTTATCTTGTGAAAGGAAAGGATGGATATATGTGGGTCAACTCATAACTTGGAGGCCAGTTCAAGATCATCAGAGGGTTGTGAATTCATGGATATGGATGTAAGGTGTTAAAAGAGCTCATTGAGTGCCTTGAGGGTCATTGTGGAGCTCATCCAAGTGTTTGTGCTAAGTGTGAAAGGTTATAGTCAAAGGTGTTGCATTTAGGGTTTTCATCTGGCTAATCCTCAATCAACTGTGAAATTGAAGGAGATTAAAACTCAATTCAAAGTCTCTATGGTCATGGGATGTTGTGTTAGGATACATGAGATAGAATTTCAAGATCAATTCATCAAGTGTGTGAGAAGTTACTAAATTAGGGTTCTCAGGGTAAAATCCCTTATTTAGTGCCTAACTTCAAGACCACCTATCTCAAGATACAAGTTTCATCTCAACTTTTGACCAAACATGGAACCTGTAGAGCATGTTCTTAGCTTTCTATTTAGTACTAGAAGTCCTTGATTGGATTTGTAGAACTCAAGTTATGATCCAGACAAGTTACAGGTCATCAGATGAATGTGATTTTGGTCAACAAAAGTCAACCAACTTCCAAGCCATTTTTGACCTAGAGGGATGTTTCTCCTCAACTTTTGGCCAACATGAAACTTGTAGATCTTGGTCTTAGATTTCCAAAAAGTACTAGAAGTCTTTCATATGATTTGTAGAACTCAAGTTATGAGGTTTACAAGTCAGGGGTATTTTGGGAAAGTAAGATTACAGGTCATAAAATTATGGGTCCATTTCACCAACTTGCACACTTCAAATAAAGATCTTTTCAACATCAAACTTGCTCCAAATGGTGTTATTTGCTTAGTCAAGCATTGAGAAGTCATAGATTTGGCTTGGTTTGAGGAATTGATGTGTGAATTTTCATGGAAGAAAGTTTAAAAGAGAAAAATTGGACTTAATTCATTATTGACCATTTTGGTGCAAATGAGTACATTTTTTGAGTGCCAACAACATTTTAAACACATTGGCAATTTTAGATTTTGAATTTGAGGTGTTTTAGTGAGCCATTTTCAAGGTTGCTTCATTATGAAGTTACACAACAAATCTCAACCATTGAGATTAAACAAGGCTTTAATCCAAGCCATTCACATCCCATACACTCCCAGCAAACATTTTGAGCCAATTTGGAGCCATTTTGGTGGAATTTTCGTGCACTTGAGAAAGCTTCAAATTCAATTCCTTGGATTTTCAAATGGTCTGTTAGAGGCTGAGATTGGGCTCAATTCTTATCAAGATCCATCATATATAAGATTTTCAACATTCAAAAATCATCAGAAGTGAGAATTGGAGCCAAATTGATCAAGAACAACTTTCAAAAAGTGTTGAAAATTCAAATTTCGAATTTGGAGATAGAAGCCATTTCAAGACAAATTGTGAATTGCAAAAGCTCTATTGAAGTTTATTGAACGATTCTGGACAATTTTCTTCAAGCTTAAGCTCCATTTGAAGGCTCAGTGAAAGTTCTCCACTAGGTAATTACATTTCAATGTTACACTCTGGATATGCATTGATTCACTGCCATTTTTGCATATTTGAGACGTAGAAACAATGTAGATCATTAATATGTAAAACGAACTGGCATTGGTGTTGATTGTTGGATGATGCTCAAAAATGTTTGGATCTGTTTTGGCTTGTTCTTGCGTGTTTTGGCTTGTTTGATGCTTGATTTGTAACCTACATAACTTCTAGATGATTTTTAAACAAAATTGGAGATGTTTTAATGAACTTTCAGTTTTGGTGCACAAACTTAATGGCTTCGGTTTGGATATTTTACGCATGATTAGTGAGTTTTGATGGTGGATTTGAGATCCTCATGATATCTAGATAAATTTTGGTATAAAATTTGTGCAAATTGGTTGAGATTTGGTGATGCACGTTGTTGTTGTTGCTGCGTGCGGTGGGGGGTTGGACGGAGAAGACAATGAATAGTGTCTCCGGCCGGCTGTGTGTGTTTTAGGGTTTGGGAGGTAGAAGACGATGACATGTCTTCTTGAGGAACGCATGATATGATTACTTTTCCTTCCAACGGCTCTGATTAAGACCTACGGTGGTCCATGTTTGACTGAGTTCATGCAATAATGTTTGAATTTTCATTTATTTGCTGGCGTGCTTGTGGCCCTCTGATGTGATTACTAATTGATCAAACGTCCATGATTGATTTCCACGTTATACCTTGTTTGACCGTGTTCCATCCAACTGCCAGGTTTTTTTTTTGAGTTTTTTCTAGTTGGGTCTTGGGTGCGCGTGCTAATCCCACCCCCAGCTTAGGCCCAGTCCTATTTTGAACTGCATTTAATTGCTATTTCCAGGAACTGTTTTTCATTTTCTATTTATTTCTTTTGATTTTTATTTTATTTTCTGTTTAGAATTTAAATCATTAAATATAACTCCAATACTTTAAAAATTCACCAAAAATATCTTTTATCAACTTTGAGATGTCTACTTTTTTTTGGATATTTTTATTTTATTTTTCAATTTTATTTTCAATTTAAAAAAGAATTAATTATTGGAGTGGTTTTAGATGGTTTGAATTTTAACTTTGTTTGTTCTTACATTTCTTTCTCCTCCTCCTTTTGGATCCAATGATTGAAAATTGATCCTCATCTCAATGATGGAGTTGATCAATTTTTTAGGACCATTTTGCCCCTGGTTGTTGACTTTTGGGTTGACTTTTGTGGCTTTTCCTTTTGCCTTTGTTTCTCCATTTTCAAAATGGTACATCTAAATGAATTGTTTCTTTTGATGGTTCCTTGAGGGGATATTTGTCTTGATCCTTTGGCCTCTGGTTGCCAACATGTTTAGCTTTTTGTGCATTTTATTTGGTATTTTTTGAGCCCTTTTCCTATTTTTGAAGTGACTTGCAAGTTAGGTCATCTCATAGGACAGCTCACACAAGCGCATGAGCTAGTTTGAATTGGAAATGACCTTTGTGGATCCAATAAGCTCTCAAATCTTCTTGTTTCACATTTAAGAATGTTGAGCTTGCTGTATGTTCATTTTTAGGTCAAAATTATGTTCTTTGCTTGTTGATTGTTGCTTTCCTTTTTGTGCTTTCAACTTGAACTCCTAAGTGATGTGTGCTTGCTTCCCTTGTGCTATTGCTTGCACTTCTTCTTGTTTTGTTTTGATATTGCTTTTGATCCTTCTTATTTTCATCTCTCTTATTTCAAATGACCTTGGAGTGTCATTTAAGGTAGCTTTGTCCCTCCTTGGGAGGAACTTGAAGCTTACCTAAAGTGATGAATCCATGAGGACTTTTCTTTTGTGTTTTGTCACTTGTTTGCTTGCTTTTGATGCATCTTCTCTCCTTCTTCTCTTTTCTTGCATTTCCATATGCATGCTTGGTTGAGATGAGCTTGTGGTGGCTACTGCCCCACACTATTTTCCTCCCACTATCATTCTACTTGTGCATTCTATGTGTGCATTCTTTCATTTGCATATGCATTCTTTTTCTTCTTCTTCTTTTTGTGCTCTTCTTTGCCATGCTACCCATAAGTTCTATAACCTCTTGAGGTTATCATAGACATTAGGAGCCTAACTATGCATGATAACATTAGGTAGTTCCCTTTTCAAACTCAACTTTAGGTCCACTTTGCATGCTAACTTTTAGGATTGATTAGTCTCCCATTAGTGTGCCTTCTTCTCTTCTCATCTTTAAACAATCTCAACATACTTAATAAGGAAAATGAATGTTGTGCCATGAGCGTTATACTTGGGAAATGGTGATTGAGGGGCCACCTCTCAATTACCTAAAGTGTTTAGTATACGTCCTTAGGACGATATGCGACGCATTCGGTCCTAGGTTTTAGACTTTGTTACAACATACATTATAAACACCAAAATTCAAAACACTTCTTTCTCTAAAAAACACAAAAACATTTCAAACCTTTTTCACCCTTTGGGATTCTTAATCAGGAAAATATTTTCACAAAAAGAGTGTCGTTAAATCTTAGTTCTACCGCAAACGGTAACGCCTAAGTCTACAATGGTCGAGCTGCATACACTAACTGCTAGAACTATTTGTTAACCCTACTCGGGCCTAAAAACGTTTGAACCAAACTTGTTGTCCTTTTAGCCCGAACTACGTTTGCTCTGATCTTTCATACCAGACGAAAGTACGTAGGCACAAGACGCGATGTCTTGGCGGGAAACCTCCCCCCTTCTTTACCCGTAGTTAGTCGAACTACGTTGACTCTGACTTTCCCATTGCACGAGGGAGTATGTAGGCACAGAGCGGCGATGCTCTGCCGAGTCATTTCTCTTCTTTTGTCCTTGAGCCTTTAGCTAGATAGTTTAAACACACCCTTTTAGATAGACAACAAGGCATGGATCCTTTCGAGTACGATGGACGTGAGGGGTGCTAATACCTTCCCCTTGCGTAACCGACTCCCGAATCTAGACATGGTTGCGATGACCTTGTCTTTCCCTTTTCTTTAGGTTTTTGAGATCGTCTCATTTCCCTTTCTTTGGGATCAATAATGAAAGTGGGAACTCTTCTGTTTTTCCGCCGGTGGTTTTTCGCAGTTGCGACAGACTCTATTGAAGATAAATTGACCTTTGAAGAACTAGCAGCTTCCTACAAAGAATTGTGCCTCAGAAGTGAAGAAGTTTGCCAGAAAGGTGAAAAATTGAAGAAACACATCATCAAGCTAAAGGCTGAAAAGGAGGAACACCTGACAACTATCAATGGTTTGAATAATGAGGTTGCTGAGCAGGCTAAAACTATCACTAAATTAATAGATGAAGTTGCTCAACTGACTTCCCAACTTAACCAAATGGGAAAGTCTGTTAGAATGATGAACAGTGGTACCAAAACCTTGGAAGAGATTCTTCAATCTGGAAAAAGATCTGGAGACAAGACAAGGTTAGGATTCCATGAAGACAATAACTCTGCCTATCACTACAAACCTTCTAGATCAAGGCAGATGATGTTCCAGCAGATGTCTCAACATCATGATAGAAAACAAACCAGCCAACCTAAAAAATTCCAAAGATGGAGATGCCATCACTGTGGTCACTTTGGTCACATAAAGTCATTATGTTTCAAACTGCATGGATATCCAAATTCTACTACTCAGACAAGATCTAACCACAACACTCACCCCTCCGAGAAGCAATGGGTTTCCAAGACTCCTGCTACAAAACAATGGGCACCCAAAACTACTACTTGCTCCATAGCTTATATGTCCATAAAAGTCTCTACTAAGGAAGATTGGTACTTTGACAGTGGGTGCTCAAGACACGTGACAGGGATCAGAAATCTGTTAGTAGACATCAAACCTCACTCAACTAGCTATGTGACCTTTGGAGATGGGAGAAAAGGGGAAATCAAGGGAATTGGAAAACTAAACTGCTCAGGAACACCAGATCTTGACAATGTGTTGTTAGTCAGAGGATTAACAGCCAATCTGATTAGCATTAGTCAACTATGTGATCTAGGTCTAAGTGTCAACTTCACTAAACTTGAGTGTTTAGTTACTAATCAAAAGGGAGAGCTGATCATGACAGGAGTCAGATCCAAGGACAATTGTTACCAATGGGCTGCTCAAGATTTTAAGTATACTCTTGCCAAAAAGAATGAAGTAAGAATGTGGCACCAGAAACTTGAGCATTTTTAAGGAATGAAGAAGATAATATCTATAAATGTTGTCAGATGTATCTCTAATCTAAGGATTGAGAAAGGAGAAATCTGTGGTGAAGGCCAAATAGGAAAACAAACTAGGATGTCAGATAAGATGTTTCAAAATTGTGTACAACAAATGCAATCTAAGTTTGAATCAAGCCTTGTTGGGGAATTAACTAACCTTCTTGGAATACAAGCCATACATATGGAAAAATCCATATTTCTATCTAAAAGTAAGTATGGGATGCTGTACAGTCATGAATCTGGGTGCGTGCTGTCTGGATATTGTGATACTGATTGGGCTGGAAGTGCTGACGACAAAAAGAATACATCTGGAGGCTGCTTCTCTTTGGGAAACAACTTCATCTCATGGTTTAGCAAGAAACAGAGATGTGTATACCTGGCTACTACAAAAACAGAATGCATAGCTGCTGAGAATACCTGTTCTCAACTTGTATGGATAAAGCAGATGTTTAATGAGTATAATGCCACACAAGATGTCATAACATTATTTTGTGATAATCTGAGTACTATGAATATTTCCAAGATTCTTATTCAACATAGCAGGACTAAGAATATTGATATTAGACATCATTTTATCAGAGAGCTTGTTGAAAATCAAATTGTCACTCTTGAGCATGTCAGTACAGAAAATCAATTTGCTACAAATCAGTTTGAGACTTTGAAAGGAAACTTGGGGATTTATATTTATAAGGACTTATAGCAATTACTGCTAAGAGGGATTCTTGCTTTTAAAGGATGCTTTTTTCTTAAGATAGAGATGTTCCAACATCCCTCTTTATTATACAACACCTCCTTGTCGACTCAAGCACACTACCCCTCTCAAAGTTTTCCCTCCAACTGCTCCTTCAACTTCCACACCTCCACCACTATTCAAACTACCTCCCACTCTCTGCACATTCTCTATCTTCATCCTACCCAAATTTTCACTTCTCTCAAAAATAGCAAGATGTCTCCTAAACATGATGCTTCCTCATCAAATACTACCCACACTGATGCTCAACCCATGAACATCTCCTTCGAAGATGTTCTTGACATAACCCCTATTTCCATGGTTCCTGGTCATACAACTGATGTTTCCAAGACCACTCCTCCACATGCAAACGAATCCCAACAACCTTCCAAAGGTAACACTTCTGAATCCCCTTCTGACAACATTACTAGAATGAAAAACAAGGAAGGCTCTGCTTATATGGATAGATCCATTAGGGAACCTGTCACTAAGATTCTCTATGGAGGTTAAAATATGCATGGTATTACCACTCCTCTCTTTCGTGTTGATCCATCCCCTAACTCTAATGATAACCTAGGAAAGAATGCTGAAAAACCCTCTGCTGATGACAACCCTAACACTGAAAACTTGGACAAACTTGCCAGTTCTATGCTAAATGATGTGAATAAGGCTAAGGATGCAAGTTTGAATGGTGATGTGAATGAGGCTGAAGATATTGGTCTGAATATTGATATGGATGATGCTCCAACCAAGAAAAATACCTCTGACGATGTTGTAGATGTTGAAGATGTGCCTTCAGATGATGAGCTCATCAAAAGTGTTGCACCAGGAATTGCTAAGAGACTGAAGTCAAGAAAATGAAATGTTGTGCTTGAGGAATCTCCTTCCAAAAGCCAAAAGAAGAAGACCTCTGTTGGACCTCCCAAGGCATAGAGCAAGGTCTCTCCGCCTCTAAAAAGAGAAAGGTGAGAGTTGAGAACACTGACTCTGATGAAGATGTTGTAAAGGATGTCCCTGACATAGCTCATCTGAAGAAATCTACTGCCAAGAAAACTCCAAGACCAGTGCCCGCTGCTCCTTTGGACAATGTGTCTTTTCACTCTATCAGCAGCGTGACAAAGTGGAGATATGTCTATCAAAGGAGGATTGCTCTGGAAAGGGATATGGGGAAAGATGCTCAAGAAATCAAGGAAGTGATGGATTTGATCACTGAGGCTGGACTGCTCAAAACCATCACTGGCTTCTCTAAGTGTTATGAAGGGCTGTTGAAAGAATTCATTGTGAACATTCCTAATTCCATTATTGATAGGAACAACAAGGACTATATGAAGGTATTTGTTAGGGGTAAATGTGTGATGTTTTCTCCAGATGTAATCAACAGATATCTGGGACGATCAAAGGATGGTGAGGAAGAAATGTCTGCAACAGACAGCCAAGTGTGCAAGGTCATCACTCCCAATCAAGTCAAAGCATGGCCTTCAAAAAGTAACTTGTCAGCTGGATAACTCAGTGTGAAATATGACATACTTCACCGGATTGGGGCTGCAAATTGGGTTCCTACTGTTGCACCCTAAAAATTTGCCCAACCTTATTCACTTGGTTTATGTTTCAATTGCATTAGCATTTGCATATAGGGCCATGTACATAGGTTACTCATCTGCATAGCATAAGCATAGCAAGTCAGCTAACAGGGGACCAATCATTATTCTCATCTCTAGAGGCCTATCAAGAGGTTATTATCCTGATTCAACCTCATTCAAGTCATCAGAAAATAATTTGGAAGCTATCAAGTCAATGGATCAAGCAGTTCATCTATCTCCTAACTGAGGGTGTCTGAGGATCAACAAAGAAATGGTGAGCTGTGGGCTGAGCATGGGGAGTATATAGACATCTTGGAGGACTTAGAAAGTCATTTGGAGAAGGAGACAAGTCATTGGTGAATTCACAAGAATTACAGTTGAAGACAGTCAACTAGGGTTTCATATGGGTCAACCCTGGGTCAACTCTAGGTCAATTGACTGATTGAAAGGCATTAAGGGCTATTGGAGAGATGTGGGGTTCATCATTTGACATGAAGAATAAGGATATGTTGTTATGCTAAGAAGAATTCAAGAGAAATCAAGGAGAAGAGGAGTTTCTAAATTAGGGTTTCTGTGTAAAATTCCCTAGTTTAAGACAAACTTCCAAGCAAGATAAGTCAAAATGCAAGCTTCAAATGGATTCTTGGCCAACATGAAACTTGTAGAGGATCTCAAGACCTTTAATTTGAGTGGTGGAAGACCTCAAGGAGATTTATAGAACTCAAGTTATGGTCCTTACAAGTTACAGGTCATCTGGGGTGTCTGAATTTTTGTCTGTGAAAGTGACTTGACTTCCAAGCTAGTTTTGCCCCTCAAGGAGATTTCAAATGAATTCTTGGTCAACACAAGAGTTGTTCCTCATTGTCTTAGATTTCTAGAATGGTATAGTATGCCTTCATATGATGTGGAGAACTCAACTTATGGTCTTGGCAAGCAAAGGGTATTTTGGGCATTTGTGAATTACAGGTCATCTTAACCTATACCCAAAACTCATACCAGGAGGCCTCAAATGGAAAAACTTACAACATCAAACTTGCTCCAAATGGGATTTTAAGTCTAGAAAGAAGGTCACAAGTTATTGGAGAAGCTCATAGCATGAAGTTGAATAATTGGTCAAAATATGAACTAAAAAGGGTTATAAAGTGAATAAATTCAAAGTGAAAAATGGTTTGGGAGATTTATGAGTCCAAATGGAGACTTCCAATATATGATTTTGAATGGAAAAATAATTCTAAGAACAATGGTTCAAACACTTTTTTGAGTTTAGAAGGAAAAAAAGAAGTTATCTTTGGTTACTTGTAATTGAAGAAACATTTCAAAAATGAACCAAAGTTGGAAAGTAAGGGAATGTGCAAGATGGATCTAGAATGTTCACATGAGGTCTATATATTCATGAAATGTGCATTGATCAAGGGTTGGCTTCATTTGCACCAAGAATTCCATAAATTTCCTCATTCTTTCTCTTTGAAGTTTCATTCCAATTTCACAAATTCTTCACAAAATCATCATCCACATCAATTCAATCTTGTTCCATCATCATCCTAGATCAGAATTGAAGCAAAGTTTTGGTGATTATCATCCATTTTCGAGCACTTTTTGCATCATCATCACAATTGGAGTTTCAAGTGAACAGCATAATTCAAGCCAAGAATCATCACACCATTGCATACAGAATCAATTACATCAAGAATTGATCAAGATCCAAGCCTTGGAAGCTTCAGATCCTCAATCTTCCATAGCTGTTTCAAGATTTTACACCAGGTATGTTTTCATCCACACAGCTTGGTTCAGTTAGTTAGGCATGTTGTTGTTTGTTTAGATATGATCTAGGTGGTTAGGAGATTAATTTAGATGAATTTGGAGAGGTTTGGTGATGTTAGTTAGCAGGTGCCATAAGCTGTTAGGGCTTGAATCTCTTAGGTTAAGCCATTAGAATCTTAGCTCGATAGCACAGGTTAATTACCATTAGTTGTAGGTTAGGTTAGTATAGGTTTGGTGGAGAATCATCATGATGCATCTCAGTGCATTTCCATGGTGGCCAGATGTTGCTTCGATCGGGTTTGTTGTTGTGGTGAGTTTCAAAGCAATCTAATGCCCTAGGCTTGTAGAGGGAAGAATTTAGAGTGGTTTTCGTGTTTATAACATGTTGATTCATGGCCTGGTGATGGAGAACAGAGAGGTGGAAGATTGCTCGTGCATGGCCATTCATGGAGGTTGAAACCCTAGGTTCAGAACCATTGGGGAAGACATAATCTGGGCCCTTCAATTCGTGGTAGACCTTTGACTTGGAGGATGATCTTATGGCTCACATTTAATCTGAAGTTTGGAGGGAATTGGAGTTTGGCCAAAACGCACCGTTTCATTAATTGAAACGGGCGGGCCTGAGTTTGTGTTGCTTTTCCCACCCCCAGCTATTAGGCCCATTCCAATATTAACGTGTATTTGTTACTTTTCTCACCCCCAGCTGGCTTTTCATTTTTCTCTAATTCTGAGTAATTCTGGGCCTAGCGTGAAGCGCTATCTGCACCCCCTATTGTTGGCCCACTCTGATTACAACTGCGCGTGGTTACTATTCTAACCCCCCTCCCTCATTTTAATTCAATTTTATTTTCTTAATTCATTTTAATTTTCACCAATTTTCATTAATTCATAATAAATTCATAAAAAATGCATTTTCATCCATTCTTTTTACATCATTTTCATTAAAATGTCTAGAAAATTATAGAGAAATAAAATTGCATTTTTATTTTTATTTCATATTTTTTCCATATTTTTTAAATAAATGTCATATTAAATAGCTTCATTTCATGCATCATTTTAATGATTTTTGTTCTATTACATGCTTTAATATTTTTTGGTCATTCTTTTTATATTGTTTAGATGAGATATTCAACTTATAGAAATATTTTAGTTCCCATTTTTAGAAGTTAATTTTAGGTGATTAAAATAGGTTTGAACATCATGAACAAAACTAGGGTTTTAGGTGACAACTTAAGAAGTTTGATTTCATTCCCCTTAGGACTTAAGGATTAAATAGATTAGTTATGGGACTATAGGGGCTATGGGTAGCTATTAGATCCCTTAGAAAAGTCAGGATTCCCTTACTGCTATTAATACTGTCTGTATATCTGTTGTCTGGTGTGGTGTGCCCTCTGGGGATTGTTGCTTGTTTGTTTGGGTATTGGGTTTGTCTGGGGCCCTGGGGAGCTGAAGTCTTGTGAAGATGAAGACCATTGGAGATCCAAAGACTGAAGATCAACTATCAGAGTTGAGGAGGAGTTTCTTGCTAGCAGATGCTGAGGAGACCAGGGTTTAGGAGCTAGGCAGAGCTCTAGATTAGAATGATTGTTTCTCAAACATGGATTGCCTTGTCTGCATCCATTCTTCTCTGTGATTCAGAGTCTCTCTAAGACACTCACCCCCTTCCTTTGGAAGGCTTGGTGATAGTGTCTAAGAGATAGAACTCTTGAGAGAAAATGTCTTTTGTGTTAGAAGCAGTCTGTTCACCACCTTTGGTAGTCAACTGATTGCTTAACACCCAATTCACTCTTGTGACTAATCCCTCATCCTGGAGGTTTGAGCTTGAAGAAAAGCCATTGCAGATGGAAGAATGATGATCAAAGCCCTTGCCTAAAGGCCATGAAGATGGAGATTGATGCTTGTAGAAGACTGTAACTGATTGGAGATTACTTGAAGCCAGATGTTGATTCAGAGCTGCTGAAGCTGTTTGTTTTATTGCTGTATTTCATTTCTGATGTATTGATTGGTTTTCTGGACTGTATTGTTTGCTGTTTACCCTGTTGGGTTGAAAGTGAAGTCTGTTCACTTTTGCCTATTGTTTTCTAGGTTCGAGGTTGAGTGGGACTCCCTTGCCTCGCTTGTACTGTTGCATCCATGCATTTTACTGTTTTACTGTATATATCTGCTATTGTTTCTGTTTCTGCCTATCCCGTAGGATCTCTGTTTCTCTCTGTGCAAGAGAGGAGCATGATAGACACTAGGTCTTAACCCATGCATGATAACATTAGGTTAGTTTGTTTCCCTTCGCAACCGTAGGTTAGAGTTCTGTCTCTTTCTTTCTCAAAACAAACAGAAAAACACATAAAGATTTCAAACACAATAAAAGACACTTCTTTCGTAAAAGAATGTGAACTCATCAAGACGTCATTTTTGTCCTCTTGGACTGTCAATCAGAAAAACCTTTTTCAGAAGGAATAAAATCAACCAAGACAAGCTTGTGTCTTCCGTAGCCCGAACTACGTTTGCTCTGATCTTTCATGCTGTATGAAAGTACGTAGGCATAGGATACGATATCCTAGCGAGCAACCTTCCCCTCCTTTCCCGTAGGTAGGCGAACTACGTTGACTCTGATTTCTCGTTCCAGGCGGGAATACGTAGGCATAAAGTGCGATACTTTGCCGAGTCATTTTTATTTTTTTATTTTATTTTTAACCCTTGACCTGTAGTTTAGATAGAATAACAATCCATACCCGAAAACAAGCGTGGATCCCGTCGAGTACGACAGACGTGAGGGGTGCTAATACCTTCCCCTTGCGTAACCGACTCCCGAATCCAGGTTTTGGTTGCGATGACCATACCCTTTCCCGTGTTGTGCGAGGTTTACTCTGGGTGTTTCCTTTCCCTTCCGTGGGATAAATAACGCACGGTGGCGACTCTTCTGTTCAGCCGGCGCCGATTTTCGCAGTAGCGACAGCTGGCGACTCTGCTGGGGATCCAACGTCCCCTGGCTGCTAAGGACTGCGATAGTTCTTATGCATTTGGGATCCAACGTCCCTTAAAGAGAGTCAATCCTAACGCTTGTTTTCCCGTCGAGGATTTTGTATGGAGTTATTGTATATTTCTAACCTTGTATTTTCAGCTTTGTATATTGATTATTATTGCTGTATTTGGGGTATGACGGGTGTTCTGATATTGAGAGATAAGCCGGACCTGGGCTTGAGTGCACCTAGAATTAGCGTAGAAATTAGTGGGCGCCCGCTTGCTTTGCTTGCTTTGGATTCCCATGAAATCTACACTCAGACGAGGTTCCTCTGGTTGGCCTCCTGCCCCTTCCTTTGGTTGGCGTGGGTTGCTGGTTAGTTGGATTGTCGACTCTGGGGACCGATCATTTGGAAGTTGGCTGAGTGAGGCCTCTTCAGGATTTGATGATGCCACTCCTTCTAGGAATCGTATCATCAACCCTGAAAGTCTGTGACGCCGACGACCGCATAGGATGCCGTACCTTGTGCCAGTTATAGGGCCACCCACCTGTGAGGGGATTCAGGGTTATGCAGGTAACTAGACCTCCAGACCACCGGTTATTTCTTGATCAGAGATCTTGGTTATTTATGGAGAGTTATGAGGTCTGTCAGAGACCATTTGGAGATGTGTTCTGAGGTCTGTCAGAGACCATTTGGAGATATGTTCTGAGGTCTGTCAGAGACCATTTGGAGATGTGTTCTGAGGTCTGTCAGAGACCATTTGGAGGTGTGTTCTCAGGTCTGTCAGAGACCAATTATAGATGGGATTTGAGGTCTATCAGAGACCAGTTGGAGTTATGGTTTGAGGTCTGTCAGAGACCAGTATTGGAGTTTTATTTTAGGTCTATCTGAGACCAGGGTTTGATGACTTCTGGATGGTCTATCTGAGACCTTTCTTGATTGGGTTTAGGCTATTCAGCTGCAGCTTTGGTCCCTGTTGAATGTTACTTGCATTGCATTGCCTGCATATCCATTACCATTTGCATTTCACTAATGTGTGTCTGTGCTGCAGGTGCATTTGCATTTCCCTAGTTCTAGTGCCCAGACTTCTGAGTGTTTGATCATGACTAGCTTAAGGAGAACGGTTGCCTACAAATTGCCTACGCCTGATATTGTTCCTTTACTTGGGTTGATCTCTCTTGCTGATGAGGGTGTTCGTAGGAGTTTCCGGATGAGCTATGGTAGATTATTGAGATTGGTGTGCAAACCTACAGAGGTAGAGTTAGATGGGCTGTATGCTCTGATGCAATTCTACGACCCTGCTTTGAGGTGTTTTACGCTCTCTGACTTTATTATGGGACCAACTCTGGAGGAATACGCTGAGTATGTTGAGCTGCCCGTGCAGAACCAGGTTCCATTCATTCATTATGATGCCAAACCTAAGCCGGAGGACTTGGCAAGAGCCTTGCATGTTGATGCTTCTGAACTTGTGACTACTGTTTCCCGTGGAGTTCCAGGCTTCTCATTTCAGTTCTTAGTTGGTAAAGCCCAAGAGTACGCCAAGAATGGGTGCTGGTTTGCTTTCAATGCTGTGTTGGCTTTGTGCATTTATGGCATAGTTTTATTCCCCAATATACCGGATTTTGTGGACTTCGATGCTTTCTACTTGTTCGCCGCTGGTAATCCTGTACCTACCTTACTCGGAGATCTCTACCACTCACTGCATTATAAGAATGAGAAGGGAAGAGGGAAGAATGTGCATCTGTGTGTGCCCTTGTTGAGTATGTGGTTTGAGAGTCACCTTCCTAAGAGAGGATCTGCTGCAGAGACTACAGTTCCAGCTGGTTGGCCAGAGCGCCTGATGAGGCTATCGTCGGAAGATATGGAGTGGTTTGATAGAGATCTGTTGGGATCTGAGCTCATCTTCAGTTGTTCCGGTTACCCTAATGTGCCGCTGATAGGAAGGAAAGGGTGTATCAATTACAACCCTTCTCTATTCATTCGCCAGTTCGGATATGCGCTGAAGAATCCACCTCATGAGGAAGAAGTACAGGAATCTCTGTACTTCACAGGGGATTTGAAGGGGGAGTTATTGGCCAAGTTGCAACATGCCTGGACGCGTATTAACCGCAAGGGGAAGCCGTTGTTAGGAAAGAATGACTGTCAGGCCTATGCACCTTACAGAGTTTGGATTCAGGAGAGGGCTAGTCAGTTGAGGATGCCGTTTCCAGATGCACCAATTCTTGTTCCCATTCCGGCAGAAGAGCCAACTACTGTTTCTAGAGAAGTCTATGAACAAGTTGTGAAGGAGAAAGAAGCCTTAATGAAGATTAACGAAGGGTTAGAGCAAGAGCTAGCCCAGGCACGCAGCGAGAAAAACAAGGCCGTATATGCTTTCCAACAACAGATCGAGCTGGTAAACAGGCTAGGAGCTGAGTTGACGGAGGAAAAGAAAAAGCGCGAACGTCTGGGGCAAGAGTTCAGAAGTTCCCATGATATGCTGGAAGCCAAAAAGAAAGCGCTTGACGCAGCACACCGAGAGATATCTTCTTGCAATAAGACTTGGAATGCTACTCTCACCAACAACAAGAAGAGGGAAGATAAGCTGAAGCAGCAAATTTCCGACCTCGAAGAGAAGTTGAAGTCTAGCATCAAGAAGTGCGAGGAAGAAGTGATGAACCGGTATAGTGTTCAGCATGCACTGAACAAGGCAATCAAATCCAGAGATGAAGCAGTGTCTCAGAAGCGAAAGCTAGAAGATTGCTTCGGAGAAGCAACCTGGGAAGAAACTGCCGAAGACGTACGCCGTGTCCTTAAGAGGAGAAACCAGCTTGTTGAAGGGCTGCTTGATCGACCAGGCCATCCGGAGACCAAGAAGTTGATAGAGGAGTATCAGACTTTTGGGAGGATTTGATCATTTCACGTAGTTATTTGTATGCTTTATTTGCATAGTGCTGACCATCACCAGGATTGTTGGTTGAGGTCATGCCTTCTTTGTACTCTCAGTGATATTGTATGATTCAGCTCCGATATACGAGGCTTTCTATGATTCAGCTCCGATATTCCTATTGTCAGCACTGTCACTGCACCGGCACCTTCGCACTAGAACTGGGGGAATGAACTTCCCTAATGCACAGACACATTGCATTGCATTCATATTCATATTGCATAACAGGTAAGCTTTGAATGGTGTCTTATCTCTTGCTCTGTACCAGGTACTTAACAGGATTCCAGATCAACATCCGCACCGCTATTCTACACGCTCCAACTGTCGAAAAGTCATGGACCAAATTCAGAACGAGATGCAGGATGTGCGCGAAAAGCTCGCCCTCTTCATGCAAACCATGGAAGCTATAGCAAAAGGGCAGGAGAACTTGCAGGCCATGGTCCAGCCTCTATTGGCTCGCAACGCTGGCCATGGTAACGAAGATCATCAGTCTGTCCGGGTTGATACTGCTCATGGAGACGGCACTCCCACGCCCGTGGCTCCGCCTGTCGTCAATATACCCGCTGCTAATCTCAACAACGCTACCGCTGCTGTGAATGGTAACGTCGGAGTAGGGAATGATGCTGCTGTCCATAACGCTGGGCTGGGTGATGTCAATTTGGGAGATAATCTCGGAGGCAATGGCTTTGTCAATACTGGGTTCGGATTCAATGATCAAGGATTCGACAACACTGGCAAGTATGGCTTTAATGCTCAAGGCTTTGGGCAAGACGGTTATGGTATGGTCAATCAGGGTTACGGAGGCTTTGGAAACGGAAACGGTACTGGATTTATGGCTTGTGGTCCTGCTGGAGGTGTTCAAGGGTACGGTAACAGAGGCCGAGGTCCCGGGATGAACCAGATCAGGGCTGGACGTAATAATGCGTACGATGGGTACGGGGTTGGAAATGGTCTGTGGCAAGAGGATCAGCAGGAGGATGCCTTCTCTGGAGGAGGTTTTGGAGGGCCGATGGATGATTCTCAAAAGATTAGAATGCTGGAAGAGCAAATGAATAGAGTCCTAAACCAGAGTGCTGTGGGTCTGGACATGGCAACTATGGGCTTGGTACCTGGCTTGAGGGTGCCAATTAAATTCAAAGCGCCTGCGTTCGATAAGTACAAAGGAGACACATGTCCGAAAGTGCATGTACGAGCTTATTACAGAAAGATGTCTGCATACTCCACTGATGAAAGAATGCTAATGCATTTCTTTCAGGATAGTCTATCGGGCCCTTCCTTAGAGTGGTACATGGGGTTGGAGCCCACTGATATCAAGACTTGGAAGCAATTAGCGGAGGCATTTGTAGCCCATTACAAGTATAACAGCGACCTGGCACCCAATCGGGTCCAGTTGGCCGGGCTTTCGCAGAAGAAGGGGGAGAGTTTTAAAGAGTACGCGCAAAGGTGGCGCGATATGGCTGCCAGGGTCCGTCCTCCTGTGGAAGATAAAGAAATGAACGATATGTTTGTCGGCACATTCACCGGGCTGTTTCATGATATGCTGTTTCATACTTCTCTGGCCAGTTTTTCAGACCTGATTCTGATGGGTGAAAAGATTGAGCGTAATATTAAGCAAGGAAAGTTCCAAGTCGAGGAATCAGCTGCATCTGGCAGTAATAAGAAAGCTTATGGTGGGCGCCGTCAGGGCGAAGCTAGCGCGGTATTTGGAGGCCGAGGCCGAGGCCGAGGCAGGGGAAGAAATCAATATCGTCAGCCGCAGCAAGTGTCGAGTGTTACTATCCCCTATCAGCAACAACCAATCCAGCAACAACAATCGGTTCAGCAGCAACCAATGCCACAGCAGCAGCAGCCTCAGCAGGGGGCACAGCAGGCTCAGCGAAGATTCCAGGGTGGCAAGCCGAGAAGAGTATTTGAGAAGCCTCCCTCAACCTATGCTGATTTGTTGCAAACATTGTTGGGACTGAATTTGGTAGAAAAAAGAACTTTGGCGCCGATAACGGGAACTCCCCCGTTCGGCTATGACGCAAGCAGGCACTGCGAGTTTCATTCTGGAGCCCCGGGCCATGATATCGAAGGTTGTCATGCTTTTAAGCACGTTGTGCAGGATCTCTTGGACAACAAGTCTATCAACTTCGGAACGGCAGTTCCGAATATAGTCCAGAAACCCATGCCTAATCATGGGGCGAATGCAGTTCTGACTGAGGAAGGGTTGAATCTGATTATGAATGTGGAGGATTTGAAGACGCCGCTGAGCGAAATAAAGAGCCGACTGTTGCAGGGAGGTGTTTACCCAGGATGTAATGAGTACTGCTTAGATTGTTGGGCCCTAGCTGGGGGGTGTGAGGATTTGAAGAAAGGCATCCAGGCCTTAATTGATGATGGCGTATTGCAGTTTGACAGAACAGCAACTGACGAGCCTGCAGGGGCAGTAGTGGATAATCGGAATGATGTGGCCACGATAACGATTCCGCGGAAGACGATCACTATTGCAGCACCAGCTCAGCGACCACCGATTACCATAACTAAAGCCGGGCCGATCCCGTATGAGAACACGAAAGCGGTCCCATGGTCATATGGGTTAGAGGTGTATTGTGACGGGATAAAGATTGACGTCAACAAGCAGTCAGCGGAGATTGTGGATAATGTTGTTGGTTCAGGAGGCATGACGAGGAGCGGCAGGATCTTTATATCTCCTGAAGTGGAGGCTGAAAGGCTAGCGAAAGGAAAAGGGAAAGCGGTTGAGAATGTTCCGGTTCAAGTAAGTGAAAAAGAAGCAGCATCGAAAGATGTGGAAGAATTCATGCGCTTAATTCGGAAAAGTGATTATAAAATTGTGGAACATCTGCAGCAGACGCCGTCCAAAATATCTATCTTGTCATTGCTGTTGTGTTCGGAAGCCCACAGGAATGCTTTGCTGAAAGTCCTGGACACTTCTTTTGTACCCCAGGATGTCTCCGTAAATCAGCTAGAAGGAGTATTGGCACACGTGAATGCAGGTCACAGTCTGGGCTTTACTAATTTTGACTTGACGCCGAAAGGGAGAGATCATAATATGGCATTACACGTGTCTGTGGAGTGTAGGGGATCTACAATGTCGCACGTATTGGTTGACACCGGGTCGTCTTTGAATGTGCTGCCTAAGAAGGCAATGATGAAGCTGGATGTTCGAGGAATCTTGTGCACACCCAGTGATTTGGTAGTCAGAGCGTTTGACGGCACGCGGAGAACAGTCTTCGGATCGATTACTTTGCCTCTGCAAGTGGGGCCGGAAGTGTTTGCAACGGAGTTTTATATCATGGATATACAGCCTGCGTACAGCTGCTTGCTGGGAAGACCCTGGATTCATGGGGCAGGGGCAGTCACGTCTACCCTGCATCAGAAGTTAAAGTATATGGTCGGAGACAGCGTAGTCACCGTGTGCGGAGAAGAAGACATCCTGGTCAGCCATCTATCTTCGTTTAAATATGTGGAAGTCGACGGGGAGATCCATGAGACGCCATGCCAGGCATTCGAAGGTTTGCGCATTAAGGACAAGGGTCCCGGGCCACGCAAAGTGCCAGAGATAGCTGTTTCATCGTATAAAGAAGCTCAAGCGCTAGTGGAAGCAGGAGAAGCCAAGGGCTGGGGCAAAGTATTGGACATTCCTGTGAAAATGGACCGGTTCGGACTGGGGTACCGACCGTCGTCATCAACTCCTTCCGTGGGGGCCCCTCATTTCAGAAAGTCAATCACCATCTCTGCCAGTGGAGTATGTCATGAAACTGTCAATGCTGCTTCAGAGTCCGATGAAGGGGACAGCGACTGTGATATGGATGCCTGGATTCAGCCAAGCACGCCAGGACAAGGACTGTGCAACTGGTCTATTCAGGAGCTTGTTCCTGTGACTTTCAAACAGTAATGCTTTGCTTTATTAATTGTTGAACAATCTGATGTCTTGCCCGGGGCATCAGGATTTGCTTAGGGCTGTGTTGTTATAAACATTGCGTGTTAATCATTAAATAAATGGCGTTTTTTTCATGTGCAAATACCGTAATCCTTGTCTTTCTTGTTTTGTATTTCTCAATAAAATGGCAATGTGGTTATTCGCTTTATACGCATTTTGAAGCACTTAACCATTCCTTTTGCAGGATAACATTTTCAGATGACATCCTTGAACCACCTATGACTCGTCCCGACTTCGAGCACCCGGTATTCCAGACTGAAGAAGAGGTTGTCGAAGATAGCGACGTTCCTGAAGAACTGTCTTGGTTAGTGAAGCAAGAGGAAAGAGCCATTCTGCCTCACGACGAGGTTATCGAAACTATCAATTTGGGGTCGGAAGGGGTTGAGAAAAATATTCGTATTGGAGCCGCACTGCAGAGTGATATCAAGCGAAAATTGGTTGAAATGCTCCGAGAGTATAATGATGTATTCGCTTGGTCGTATCAAGATATGCCAGGGCTCGATACCGATATGGTTGTGCATCGCCTGCCACTGAAAGAAGGCTGCCCGCCTGTCAAACAAAAGCTTCGCAGAACTCGACCAGATATGGCAATGAAGATCAAAGAGGAGGTTCAGAAACAGTGGGACGCTGGTTTCCTGGCTGTGACAAAGTATCCTTCATGGGTTGCTAACATCGTACCAGTGCCAAAGAAAGATGGCAAGGTTCGAATGTGCGTGGATTATAGAGATTTGAATAAAGCAAGCCCAAAAGACGATTTTCCACTTCCTCATATCGACGTGCTAGTTGATAATACTGCCCAATACTCTGTATTCTCCTTCATGGATGGCTTTTCAGGCTATAATCAGATTAAAATGGCGCCAGAGGACATGGAGAAGACTACTTTCATAACGCCTTGGGGAACATTTTGCTACAAGGTGATGCCCTTTGGTTTGAAAAATGCTGGGGCAACATATCAGCGTGCGATGACGACTCTTTTCCATGATATGATGCATAAAGAGATCGAAGTTTATGTTGACGATATGATTGCCAAATCCCAGACGGAGGAAGAGCATCTGGTGAATCTGCTGAAGTTATTTAAAAGGCTTAGGAAGTTCAGGCTGAGGCTGAACCCTAACAAATGCACCTTCGGGGTGAGATCGGGTAAACTGCTGGGGTTTATCGTAAGCGAAAGAGGAATAGAGGTCGATCCTGCTAAAATAAAAGCGATTCAAGAAATGCCGACGCCTAAAACAGAGAAAGAGGTGCGCGGGTTTTTAGGGAGGTTGAACTACATTGCCCGGTTCATATCTCACCTAACTGCTACGTGTGAACCATTATTCAAGCTGTTAAAGAAAGATCAAGCTGTGACGTGGAACGAAAATTGTCAAAAGGCGTTCGACAAAATAAAGAAGTATCTGCAGGAGCCTCCTGTTTTGATACCCCCAGTGGCAGGGAGACCCTTGATAATGTATTTGACGGTTCTTGAGGGAAGCATGGGTTGTGTTCTCGGTCAACACGACGAGACTGGGAGAAAAGAGCATGCAATCTATTACTTGAGTAAGAAATTTACAGATTGTGAGTCTCGATACTCAATGCTGGAGAAAACTTGTTGCACGCTAGCCTGGGCCGCCAAGCGTTTGAGGCAGTACATGCTGAATCATACAACCATGCTCGTCTCGAAGATGGATCCAATCAAATATATATTCGAAAAGCAGGCGTTGTCAGGTAGAATTGCCCGTTGGCAGATGGTCTTGACTGAATATGATATTCAATACGTCTCGCAAAAGGCGATAAAGGGGAGTGTGCTGTCTGAGTATCTGGCGGAGCAGCCTATTGAAGAGTACCAATCAATGAGATTTGATTTTCCTGACGAGGATATCATGTATCTCAAGATGAAAGATTGTGAAGAGCCGTTACCAGACGAAGGACCAGAGCCGGGGTCCCAATGGAAGATGATATTTGACGGAGCTGTGAATGCTTACGGTAGCGGAATAGGGGCAATTATCACTACGCCGCACGGGTCGCACATCCCGTTTACTGCCCGATTGACCTTTGCCGTTACCAACAATGAGGCCGAATACGAAGCTTGTATAATGGGGCTTGAAGAAGCCATTGATTTGCGAATCAAACATCTAGACGTATACGGAGACTCAGCTCTGGTGGTGAATCAGATCAAAGGGGAATGGGAGACACGGCAGCCTAATTTGATACATTATATGAATTATGCAAGGAGATTGTTGCCTTTCTTTGACAAAGTTGAATTGCATCACGTACCGCGGGCAGAAAATCAAATGGCTGACGCCCTTGCCACCTTGTCTTCCATGTACAAGGTCAATTTCTGGAACGAAGCTCCCCAAATCACTATCTCTCGGTTGGACAAGCCAGCTTATGTATTTGCTATTGATGAAGCATCTGATGACAAACCGTGGTATTTTGATATCCTTAATTTCCTGAAGAATAAAGAGTATCCGGCTGGGGCATCCAGTCAAGATCAGAAGACTCTCAGGAAATTAGCGGGTAATTTCTATTTGAACCCGGATGGCGTCTTATACAGAAGAAACCACGATTTGGTGTTGTTGCGTTGTGTAGACGAGAAAGAGGCAAAGCTTCTCATGGAGGAAATTCACGAAGGTGCCTTTGGTACGCATGCTGGTGGGCATGCTATGACGAGAAAGCTGCTGAGGGCAGGTTACTTTTGGCTGGCGATGGAAACTGATTGTTTCAAGTTTGCAAGGAAGTGCCACAAGTGCCAAATATATGCTGACAAGATACACGTGCCTCCGAATCCTCTAAATGTGATGTCATCTCCATGGCCATTCTCGATGTGGGGAATCGATATGATTGGAAAGATTGAGCCGACAGCTTCTAACGGGCATCGGTTCATTCTAGTAGCAATCGATTACTTCACCAAGTGGGTGGAAGCGGCGTCTTACGCAAATGTAACGAAGCAAGTGGTGGCTAGGTTCATCAAGAGAGATATCATTTGCCGATATGGGATCCCCGAGCGGATAATCACGGATAACGGTTCAAATCTGAACAACAAAATGATGAAGGAGCTCTGTCAGAATTTCAAGATTGAACATCACAACTCCTCCCCTTACCGACCCAAGATGAATGGCGCTGTCGAAGCGGCCAATAAGAATATCAAGAAGATCGTCCAGAAAATGGTGGTGACTTATAAAGATTGGCATGAAATGCTACCCTTCGCTTTGCACGGTTATCGTACGACGGTACGCACATCAACCGGGGCAACTCCGTTCTCGTTAGTATACGGGATGGAAGCGGTATTACCATTAGAGGTTGAAATCCCTTCTCTGAGGGTATTGCGAGACGTTCAGCTGGACGAGGCAGAATGGGTAACGAATAGATTGAACCAACTGAGTTTGATGGATGAGAAGAGGCTAGCTTCTCTGGCATACGGTCGCTTATACCAAAGACGAATGAAGAAAGCGTACGACAAGAAGATAATTCCGCGAAGCTTTCAGACGGGCGACCTTGTGCTGAAGAGGATTCTCCCGCCGCAAGCAGATCACAGGGGCAAGTGGACCCCCAACTACGAAGGGCCATACGTTGTCAGTAAGGTCTTTTCAGGAGGAGCTTTATTGTTGTCCACCATGGACGGGGAAGACTTTGCGTCACCTGTGAATTCGGACGCAGTTAAAAAATACTTTGCTTAAAATAGACCCGCTGGACAAAAAAAAAAAAAAAAAAAAAAAAAAAAAAAAAAAGAGTCCAGGCAAAAATGGGGCATCCTGGCGAACCAAAAACAGAATAAAAAAAGGTTCGGGCAAAAGTTAGGGATAAAATTAAAAAAAATGTACACCCGCGAAGTTGAAAACCTACACTGGGCGGCTTCGGCAAAAAAGGGTATCCCGGTGAACTGAAAACCCGTAAAGGGCGGTTCACGCAAAAGTTAGGGATGTGAAAAGCAAATAACTGCGGTCCGAATTTGATATTGCAATGAGCATCAATGCGGGAGAATACATTTGAGGAGTCAGTTATCGGATACAACCTCTTCAGAAGTGGGGATACCGGGAAAGCATTAGAGTCGGACGAGTCATGGGAGGATCAGTTCGTGGTGTTCATCTGCATCCAGTTGCCGACATGTGTACAAAATTTAATTTGTCAATATTTATGCTTCTTGTGAATACTTGCATACTTGTATATTTGCTTTGCGTAGCTTCCTCTTTTAAGGAGTTACATCCCGTGTACAAAAAACTCCGCCCATTCAGGGGCCCAATCAATGAAAATGTGTTATTCAGTACTTGATGCCTGTTCTTTACTGTTTTGTGCATGATAAAACGCCTAAGTTTATTGAAACTAGCATGAGTATAACATCACTGGCCCTTGCCAACAGTTGTTAAAGCCTCGAATTGACTGAGTGTAACGTCACTAACCTGAATCGATTTGATTGCATAGGCTTGTCGTGTCTTGTTTGTGTTGTTGCAGGTTTCATAACCATACGAGGAAGATGATCAGAAGGTTGCAATAACGAAAGACTCAGTCCTCACGCAGGTCATGCATGTTCTTCCTGAAGAAGGATAGAATTCCCCAGCTAGCCGTAGCTTACTCAAAAGGACGTGCTCCAGAAAAGTTATTCGTCCTCAGCAGAGTTTGGCGATTCCAAGATCGTGAGGCTGTATTCAGACAAGTTCATCTTTCCCCGCAGGGTCATGCACTCTCCCCCAGTGGAGTCAGTTAATTTTCCCCAAGAGAATCCAGCCATCCCCAGAGGAATTCTCTTTGCAAGTGTTTTCATTCCTTCCAGTGGAATTCGAAGATCAAGACTCCCCCAGGCAGAGTCGATGGTGGATTCCTGTCATTCATTTTGTCAGAGATACTGGTGATATCAGTTCACGTTCCAGCAGAAAGTCCGATCGTACTATGCGCATCCGCTACTCCCCAGTAGAGTTGTATTCCCCAGCAGGGGGTTACCTCAGCAAGGCGTTTGGTGTGAGTTCCTAATTTCCCAGCAGGGTCGACTTCACCCTTCCAGCAGTTATTTTGCGGGAATAATTCCGTAGCGTCTGGCTATCCCCGACGGAGTCGGCATTATCCTCCCAGCATTTATTTTGCTGAAGCAGTTCCTGTATTCTAGCGGTTCATGTGGAGAGGGCCTGCTCAAATGAATTACCAAACAGTCAGGATCTCGGCAGGAGACATTCAATGATAATGTCAGTTTCGGCAGTATTCCCCCACGAAGTCTGCAGGATAAGTTTCTCTTTGTCCCCAAGCAGAGTTACTTATGGCCCCACCAGAGTTTTTGTTGAAGTTCCTCTAGTCCGATCAGCGATTTGTTTCCTTCAAAGGTGTTGTTACGTCAACATTCAAAGGATTTTCATGAATCAGAATTTTAGAGGCCACCGCCGGTTATCAGAGCAGGCGTCCGATAGTTGGTTTCCCGACATCCCCAGTAGAGTTCATCTCAAAGTCGCTGTTACGTCAGTGCTGAGAAGTTTGTGGTTGAGAATCATAGAGAACTAGGTCCTGACGTGGACGATGTATTCCTAGATTGGCGGGATTTCTTCAGAAGTGGGCGTCCTAACGTGGGCAGGTTTATTACCCTGGATTGGTGGGGTGTGTTAGTCCTACCGTGGGCAGATTCGGGTTCTCGAAATTGGTGGAATGGGAGGTCATGACGTTGATGAAAGTGATTACTCTTTGTGTTGGTATCCTGGCGTGGACATGTTATTTCCCCAGTGGGCCGAAGGTGTATGAGTCCTTACGTGGACAAGTCTTATTTCCTCAGCAGGTCGAAGACGCCTGAGTCCTAACGTGGACAAATCAAGACGAGATCAGTGTCCTGACGTGGACAAATCGAAGGAATTATTATTCCTAACGTGGAGAAGTGGGTCCTAACGTGGACGATGTAGTCCTTACGCGGACATATCAACAGAAGTGAAGTGATTCCTAACGTGGAAAGATGGAGATTCCTTACGTGGAAAAGATGTAGTCCTTACGCGGACATATCAGGAGAGGATTCCTTACGTGGAAAAATATAATTTCCTTACTTGGAAATGACAGCACTCCTGACGTGGGAAGAGTGGAGTCCTTACGCGGACAGATTAAGATAACATTCCTTACGTGGAAAAGTTTAGTCCTTACGCGGACACATCAAGAAAAGGTTACGTTCCTTACGTGGAAAGATCAGAGTCCTTACGTGGGCGTATCAAGAGCATTCCTTACGTGGAAGAAAAATGTTTTCCTTACGTGGAAAGACGAGTTTATTCCTTACGTGGAAAGATTAGAGTCCTTACGCGGACATATCACGGTTGATTCCTGACGGGGAAAGAAAGTGGATTATTCCTGACGTGGAAGAGTTTAGTCCTGACGCGGACAGATCAAAGAAGATATTCCTATTGTGGAAGAAGAAGTTTATTCCTTACGCAGAGAAATTGGGGTCCTTACATGGACCGATTCACGAAAAGTTGATTCCTTACGTGGAAGGAAAAACGGTTTCCTTACGTGGAAGGGAAAATTTATTCTTTACATGGAAAAGACTAGAGTCCTGACGCGGACATGTCAAGTGGTATTAGAGTCCTTACGTGGAAGAGTGATATAGTTCCCCTCATGGGGAAAGGAGATTGCTTCCTGACGTGGAAAGATGAAAGGGTTAGTCCTGACGTGGATAGATTCAGAAGAAAAGATTCCTAACGTGGACGATGTTATTCCTAACGTGGACGGATGTGATTCCTAACGTGGAAGAGTGTTATTCCTAACGTGGACGATTCAGTTTATGGAAATGCAGATGGATTATCCCCAGCGGAGTTGCCGAGATTTTTCTAGGTTAACGGCAAATGGAGTCCTAACGTGGACAGGGTTTAGTTGAGATTTCTTCGTATGGATGACAGACAGAGTCCTGACGTGGACAAGCAAGCAATCTGTTATGACAGAATCCTCTTCAGAACGATGAAGACAGTTCCCAGCACGGTCGCGCGAGATCAGTGGGTTGCCGTAACAGTTAAATTCAGCTGATGAATGTCGTTCCCCAAGCAGTGGCGCAGTTTATTTCTGCAGTTGGCAAATTTCTGGGTTCCTAGTATTCAACCGTCTCGTACCGCGAATGTCTGAAGGCTCCGGGCTCTTCACCCAATCGGGTCCAAGCCGCTTGAATAGGGGCAGCTGTTGCACCCTAAAAATTTGCCCAACCTTATTCACTTGGTTTATGTTTCAATTGCATTAGCATTTGCATATAGGGCCATGTACATAGGTTACTCATCTGCATAGCATAAGCATAGCAAGTCAGCTAACAGGGGACCAATCATTATTCTCATCTCTAGAGGCCTATCAAGAGGTTATTATCCTGATTCAACCTCATTCAAGTCATCAGAAAATAATTTGGAAGCTATCAAGTCAATGGATCAAGCAGTTCATCTATCTCCTAACTGAGGGTGTCTGAGGATCAACAAAGAAATGGTGAGCTGTGGGCTGAGCATGGGGAGTATCTAGACATCTTGGAGGACTTAGAAAGTCATTTGGAGAAGGAGACAAGTCATTGGTGAATTCACAAGAATTACAGTTGAAGACAGTCAACTAGGGTTTCATATGGGTCAACCCTGGGTCAACTCTAGGTCAATTGACTGATTGAAAGGCATTAAGGGCTATTGGAGAGATGTGGGGTTCATCATTTGACATGAAGAATAAGGATATGTTGTTATGCTAAGAAGAATTCAAGAGAAATCAAGGAGAAGAGGAGTTTCTAAATTAGGGTTTCTGTGTAAAATTCCCTAGTTTAAGACAAACTTCCAAGCAAGATAAGTCAAAATGCAAGCTTCAAATGGATTCTTGGCCAACATGAAACTTGTAGAGGATCTCAAGACCTTTAATTTGAGTGGTGGAAGACCTCAATGAGATTTATAGAACTCAAGTTATGGTCCTTACAAGTTACAGGTCATCTGGGGTGTCTGAATTTTTGTCTGTGAAAGTGACTTGACTTCCAAGCTAGTTTTGCCCCTCAAGGAGATTTCAAATGAATTCTTGGTCAACACAAGAGTTGTTCCTCATTGTCTTAGCTTTCTATAATGGTATAGTATGCCTTCATATGATGTGGAGAACTCAACTTATGGTCTTGGCAAGCAAAGGGTATTTTGGGCATTTGTGAATTACAGGTCATCTTAACCTATACCCAAAACTCATACCAGGAGGCCTCAAATGGAAAAACTTACAACATCAAACTTGCTCCAAATGGGATTTTAAGTCTAGAAAGAAGGTCACAAGTTATTGGAGAAGCTCATAGTATGAAGTTGAATAATTGGTCAAAATATGAACTAAAAAGGGTTATAAAGTGAATAAATTCAAAGTGAAAAATGGTTTGGGAGATTTATGAGTCCAAATGGAGACTTCCAATATATGATTTTGAATGGAAAAACAATTCTAAGAACAATGGTTCAAACACTTTTTTGAGTTTAGAAGGAAAAAAAGAAGTTATCTTTGGTTACTTGTAATTGAAGAAACATTTCAAAAATGAACCAAAGTTGGAAAGTAAGGGAATGTGCAAGATGGATCTAGAATGTTCACATGAGGTCTATATATTCATGAAATGTGCATTGATCAAGGGTTGGCTTCATTTGCACCAAGAATTCCATAAATTTCCTCATTCTTTCTCTTTGAAGTTTCATTCCAATTTCACAAATTCTTCACAAAATCATCATCCACATCAATTCAATCTTGTTCCATCATCATCCTAGATCAGAATTGAAGCAAAGTTTTGGTGATTATCATCCATTTTCGAGCACTTTTTGCATCATCATCACAATTGGAGTTTCAAGTGAACAGCATAATTCAAGCCAAGAATCATCACACCATTGCATACAGAATCAATTACATCAAGAATTGATCAAGATCCAAGCCTTGGAAGCTTCAGATCCTCAATCTTCCATAGCTGTTTCAAGATATTACACCAGGTATGTTTTCATCCACACAGCTTGGTTCAGTTAGTTAGGCATGTTGTTGTTTGTTTAGATATGATCTAGGTGGTTAGGAGATTAATTTAGATGAATTTGGAGAGGTTTGGTGATGTTAGTTAGCAGGTGCCATAAGCTGTTAGGGCTTGAATCTCTTAGGTTAAGCCATTAGAATCTTAGCTCGATAGCACAGGTTAATTACCATTAGTTGTAGGTTAGGTTAGTATAGGTTTGGTGGAGAATCATCATGATGCATCTCAGTGCATTTCCATGGTGGCCAGATGTTGCTTCGATCGGGTTTGTTGTTGTGTTGAGTTTCAAAGCAATCTAATGCCCTAGGCTTGTAGAGGGAAGAATTTAGAGTGGTTTTCGTGTTTATAGCATGTTGATTCATGGCCTGGTGATGGAGAACAGAGAGGTGGAAGATTGCTCGTGCATGGCCATTCATGGAGGTTGAAACCCTAGGTTCAGAACCATTGGGGAAGACATAATCTGGGCCCTTCAATTCGTGGTAGACCTTTGACTTGGAGGATGATCTTATGGCTCACATTTAATCTGAAGTTTGGAGGGAATTGGAGTTTGGCCAAAACGCACCGTTTCATTAATTGAAACGGGCGGGCCTGAGTTTGTGTTGCTTTTCCCACCCCCAGCTATTAGGCCCATTCCAATATTAACGTGTATTTGTTACTTTTCTCACCCCCAGCTGGCTTTTCATTTTTCTCTAATTCTGAGTAATTCTGGGCCTAGCGTGAAGCGCTATCTGCACCCCCTATTGTTGGCCCACTCTGATTACAACTGCGCGTGGTTACTATTCTAACCCCCCTCCCTCATTTTAATTCAATTTTATTTTCTTAATTCATTTTAATTTTCACCAATTTTCATTAATTCATAATAAATTCATAAAAAATGCATTTTCATCCATTCTTTTTACATCATTTTCATTAAAATGTCTAGAAAATTATAGAGAAATAAAATTGCATTTTTATTTTTATTTCATATTTTTTCCATATTTTTTAAATAAATGTCATATTAAATAGCTTCATTTCATGCATCATTTTAATGATTTTTGTTCTATTACATGCTTTAATATTTTTTGGTCATTCTTTTTATATTGTTTAGATGAGATATTCAACTTATAGAAATATTTTAGTTCCCATTTTTAGAAGTTAATTTTAGGTGATTAAAATAGGTTTGAACATCATGAACAAAACTAGGGTTTTAGGTGACAACTTAAGAAGTTTGATTTCATTCCCCTTAGGACTTAAGGTTTAAATAGATTAGTTATGGGACTATAGGGGCTATGGGTAGCTATTAGATCCCTTAGAAAATTCAGGATTCCCTTACTGCTATTAATACTGTCTGTATATCTGTTGTCTGGTGTGGTGTGCCCTCTGGGGATTGTTGCTTGTTTGTTTGGGTATTGGGTTTGTCTGGGGCCCTGGGGAGCTGAAGTCTTGTGAAGATGAAGACCATTGGAGATCCAAAGACTGAAGATCAACTATCAGAGTTGAGGAGGAGTTTCTTGCTAGCAGATGCTGAGGAGACCAGGGTTTAGGAGCTAGGCAGAGCTCTAGATTAGAATGATTGTTTCTCAAACATGGATTGCCTTGTCTGCATCCATTCTTCTCTGTGATTCAGAGTCTCTCTAAGACACTCACCCCCTTCCTTTGGAAGGCTTGGTGATAGTGTCTAAGAGATAGAACTCTTGAGAGAAAATGTCTTTTGTGTTAGAAGCAGTCTGTTCACCACCTTTGGTAGTCAACTGATTGCTTAACACCCAATTCACTCTTGTGACTAATCCCTCATCCTGGAGGTTTGAGCTTGAAGAAAAGCCATTGCAGATGGAAGAATGATGATCAAAGCCCTTGCCTAAAGGCCATGAAGATGGAGATTGATGCTTGTAGAAGACTGTAACTGATTGGAGATTACTTAAAGCCAGATGTTGATTCAGAGCTGCTGAAGCTGTTTGTTTTATTGCTGTATTTCATTTCTGATGTATTGATTGGTTTTCTGGACTGTATTGTTTGCTGTTTACCCTGTTGGGTTGAAAGTGAAGTCTGTTCACTTTTGCCTATTGTTTTCTAGGTTCGAGGTTGAGTGGGACTCCCTTGCCTCGCTTGTACTGTTGCATCCATGCATTTTACTGTTTTACTGTATATATCTGCTATTGTTTCTGTTTCTGCCTATCCCGTAGGATCTCTGTTTCTCTCTGTGCAAGAGAGGAGCATGATAGACACTAGGTCTTAACCCATGCATGATAACATTAGGTTAGTTTGTTTCCCTTCGCAACCGTAGGTTAGAGTTCTGTCTCTTTCTTTCTCAAAACAAACAGAAAAACACATAAAGATTTCAAACACAATAAAAGACACTTCTTTCGTAAAAGAATGTGAACTCATCAAGACGTCATTTTTGTCCTCTTGGACTGTCAATCAGAAAAACCTTTTTCAGAAGGAATAAAATCAACCAAGACAAGCTTGTGTCTTCCGTAGCCCGAACTACGTTTGCTCTGATCTTTCATGCTGTATGAAAGTACGTAGGCATAGGATACGATATCCTAGCGAGCAACCTTCCCCTCCTTTCCCGTAGGTAGGCGAACTACGTTGACTCTGATTTCTCGTTCCAGGCGGGAATACGTAGGCATAAAGTGCGATACTTTGCCGAGTCATTTTTATTTTTTTATTTTATTTTTAACCCTTGACCTGTAGTTTAGATAGAATAACAATCCATACCCGAAAACAAGCGTGGATCCCGTCGAGTACGACGGACGTGAGGGGTGCTAATACCTTCCCCTTGCGTAACCGACTCCCGAATCCAGGTTTTGGTTGCGATGACCATACCCTTTCCCGTGTTGTGCGAGGTTTACTCTGGGCGTTTCCTTTCCCTTCCGTGGGATAAATAACGCACGGTGGCGACTCTTCTGTTCAGCCGGCGCCGATTTTCGCAGTAGCGACACCTACCAACCACACATCCACCATTGTTGTTGGGCTTGGCAGATTCATTTATGTAGGTACCAAGGTTGATTTTGATTTTGGCTTATAAATATTTGATCAAATTATTAAGCATTCTACTCAAGTGCCATCAAGCTACCTATTGCCTTCCCTTCCCTCATTTGTGAAATTATATTGAATCAACACCATGTGATTCTAAACTCTAATGATGCTAGCAAAAGAGAGCCTGTGTTGTCCCTTCACTACAAAGTTTTTGCTGGAAGACATGTTCAAGATATTGTTCTGACATCTGGTGAAAGGGCCACTACTTCAAAGGGAAGGATAATTGCTGAGTTAAAAGAAACTTGTAGGGAATTAGGGGAAACAATTAATGCTACTATGGCAAGAAACATCAAGTTGGAATCGTTAATTCAATGCCTAGAAAATGATGTTGCAAATGTTGATGATGCTAGTGAGGCTAGGTCCATGGAGGAATCTGAGGATGAAAGTACTGATGTGCCAACTGAAAGTGATGATGTTGTTGAGGTGTCCACATATGAAGATGAAGATTGAGCTTTTTGCTTTGTTGTTGGGTTGTTTTTTTTTGTGTTGTCTGCCTTGGCATAATAGACTGAATGTGTTGCACTTTATGTGCAAATTGGGATGTATTGTTATTGGGTCTTTATGATCCTTACTCATCTTGTTTATGACCTGATGTTATCTATTGCTATATCTTAGCTTTTTGTTCTAAAAATTATGGCTAAAAATGGGGAGAAGATTGATTTATATACTATATATAGTTTGGTATATAGTTATGACAGGTGTGTAGCTGCTTTGAAGATGGTGTCTGCTGCTGCTTAGGTTTGGGCTGTTATTCCTTTTGTTTCTACAGGTTACTCTATGATGGTGCTTTGGTTGTTTAGTTGCCCATGTGCTTGGGTAGTTCTGTTGTGCATTACAGTTGTTGAAGGCTGTTTAAAGTATGGGCTGCTTTGTGTAGTTGCTTAGGCTGGCTGTTGTCGTGTTTGTTGCTTAAGTTGAAGGGGAGTTTGTTTTGCATTTACTTTCCTTACTGTGTAGTTTTTCTGTTGTGATGTACTCCTTACGGGTTTTTATTTTTCTTGTGATTTTTTTTAGCTAAAATTTTCCAAAGGGGGAGTTTGTTAGGTCTTGATTGGCAGGCATTTTGGTAAAACTGGGGGTAATCACAAGATGTCCTATAGGATGTCATAACATCTGTTTGTCGGGATCAGCAGGTTGCTTTGGTCTTTTTAACATGACTTATCTCATGATGTCAAATAAGATTTCTTGACACTCATGGACAAAACATTCTGTATGAATATGTTTGTCTGTCCATTTCTTTATGTGCAAGTTTGCTGCACAATTCTGGTGTAGAATCTGTGTGTTTTTAGTGGTGTTCTAAAACCGTTTCTGATACACTTATTGTGGATCAAATTTGATTTGATATGAAGTTATCCTCAGAAGATTGATTGAAGATTGGAAGAATGATTTGATTAGATCTGATTGATCAAATCAAATTTGTTTCATTGTTGCTATTGATGAAGATTGAAATCTTCTCAAAACCTGCTGTTACTTTTGCCACAGCCCAAGCCCATTCCGAATTAGTATTTAAAGAGGCGAAAACCCTAGCTTGAAGATCAGAGAAGCAAGGATTAAAAAGTGTGTGCAATTGTGTAAGGTTTAATCTTCGTGTGTGTTAGTTTTGTGAGCCATTCACTCATTGTTTAATGTGTGAATTGGACTAAGTTGTTAATTGTAAATTGTTCACTCAAAGCTTGTAAGCGAGAGTGTATTGTACTTGATTGAAGCTTTTAAGCAAGATCAAGTTGTGGCTTTGAAGAGTGTCTTCTAAAGTCTTCCTTTGTTGATTGATATTACTATTATGATTGAGGGGGAGTGAGAGGTGTCTCATATCTAGAAGTGTCCTAGATAGAAATTGCAAGGGTAGAGATTAGGTGAGAAGATGGTAAACTAGAGAGAGTCTATTGTATGTCTTAGAACTAATTCTACTTAGTGGATTTCTTTTCTTAGCTTGGTAGCCCCCAGACATACGTGTGTTTTCACCGAACTAGGTTAACAATTGTTGTGTCTCTTTAAAATTGTTATTTGTTTATCTTTGTTCTTATTAAATAGATATTTGTGTCGTGAACATCAGTTTCGACATCTAATATCTGATACTAGAATTTCACTTCTCGATTCTTGATCCAATGGTCACCAAACTTCATGATTAGATATGATATAATATTGGGAACATAATTGTCTTCAATTTTGGGTCAAAACCTTGTTGTTCAATGAGTTGGCTTTTCAGTCATACGAACCGAACGATCAAAAACCTTTGAATCGACTGTTAGTGTTCTGGGTTCCCTGAGGTCTTGAAACTTCTTGAGGGGACTTCAATAAGTTATATAAGCTTCATGGACCATGATTCCATCATTGAAATTCTATTTAAATCAAAAGTCATACCATAGTTGACTTTTCCTAATTAGAAACCCTAATCGGGGGTCCTGGATTGCACTGCTCTTTTCCTTGGGTGACTACCTCAAATTGGATTCATAATTGATACAATATAGTATTCTTGATGACATAGGGAGTTACTTCATGGAGAATCAATCCAAGACCTTGACTGATCAAACCATAGGAAGCCCCGATTCCTGAATGTATGGAACCCTAATTCATCTGCATCTTGACAAGGAAAAACTTGAAATAGTTTAGGTTAGATAAAAAATGATGATGCTCATAGAATGGTGATGGAATCTAGGGATCAAAATTTAGGGTACAACACACGTGTGTTTAGCAAGATTGACTCGAGGTCTGGTTATCATCAGATTTGAGTGAAGGATGAGGATATTCAGAAGATGACTTTTAGGAATCGGTATAGACATTATGAGTACTTGATGATGTTGTTAGGAGTTTCTAATGCACCTGGTGTGTTCATGGAGTATATGAATCAAATCTTCCATACTTACTAGGATATACTTGTGGTGGTCTTCATTGATGATTCTGATATATTCTAACTCAGAAGAGGAACATGTTGAGCATTTGAGAATTGTGTTGCAAGTGTTGAAAGAGAAGAAGATTTATGCTAAGCTTTTGAAGTTTGAATTCTGGTTGCAAGAGGTGAGTTTTCTTGTTCATGTTATTTCAGGCGATGGTATTGTTGTGGATCCATCCAAGGTAGATACAGTTCTACATTGGGAGGCTCCAAAGTCGGTGACTGAGATTATAAGCTTTTTTTGGCTTAGTAGGTTATTATCACAAGTTTATTGAAGGATTTTCCAAGTTGGCACTTTCATTAACTCAGTTGACTTGCAATGGCAAGACTTTTGTGTGGGATATTAACTGTGAGAAGAGTTTCATTTAGCTAAAGAAGAGATTAATTACTATAGCACCCCAAAATTTTCCCTTCCGTTTTAACCTGGACTGGCTTCTGTTTCTTTTCATTTTCGCATTTCTACATATCATAGCATCTGTTCTTGAGGCTTGGGATCTAGGTTTTTTCTGTGGCTCAAGGCTCTTTTAGTGCAAGAGACTGAACAACGAGCATTAGAGGCTCCGGCATTTATTTTGCCCGACGATCGAGCGGTCGATTTTATTTTAATTTGCAGAATATTTTCAGTTCAGAAGGAAACATTCAGGCTATCTCAAGCATTCTCACATTTATAGTATTCAAGAGCAAGTTTCAGAGGCTAAACAAGGTTTAAAACGGTTGAAAATGGGCAAATGCGCAGACTTCCCTCCAAAAGGCGCCAAAATTCAAATTTTCAAGGTGTTAATCGATTAACCCAAATGGTTAACCGATTAACCAAGTCAACATCAGATCAAATTTGAATTTTTAAAGGTGTTAATCGATTAACCTATATGGTTAACTGATTAATCAAGGCATATTTCAGCTCTGTACGTGAATTTTCAATAGAAGTCACTTTGGAGTCCAATTTTGATCACTTGTGAATTTAATTTTACACTAGAAGAAGGATCTAGAACCACTTTGAATTTTGATTAACTTTCAAATTAATTCAAGTTCCCTCCAAATTCCCATTCCTAATCCTAAACCAATTTTCACAAACCACACTCCAAACCTCATTTAGATCCAAACCAAGAGCATATTTAAATAATTTTCTCCAAACCTCACAGGGACAGTCCTCATAATTACATTCTCATTTCAGAATTCACTCTCATTCTCTCAATTTTCTCTCAACTTTTTCACTACAAAACTCCAATAAAGCTCTCATATTGAATTCTTTGATTCTACATTGGAATCATTGAATTCTAGAGATAAAACCTTCATCCTTCATTCTTATCATCTCCAATTCTCCATTCAATTTTTGTGCTTGTTTGGATCTGAATTTTGAAGTTGATCTAGAGGAGCTTATTTGGATAATTCTTTCTTAATTTTGGTGGATCTTCATTTCTACTACAAGAACTCATTTGGATCTTGAAGGAATTCCAGATTTCTCGCTTGGATCTGCTCATTTCAAGTGAATCAACATTCATCGAAGAAAATATCCTATTTGATTCTTCTCTTCAATATTTCTCCCACTCTAGACCATGTTCTTCTGTTCCAACTTCCTCTCCTTCTATCGTGTTTCTCTTCTTCTTCTCTTTCCCACTCACAAATACCCCTTACTATTTCTTATTCCATTAATAATAATAATAATAATAATAATAATAATAATAATAATATTAATAATAATATTACCATTATTTATTAAATTATTATCACTAATAATTATATTATTAATATCAAAGTCCAAAGTTCAGTAACTAATCTCCAAACTTAAGGCACTCACTATCGCACTCAATCACACCCCACAAAAGGCACACCGAAAATAAAATAACACCAAAAAAGACTAGATAATTAAAATGGGTGTTACACATTGCATTTGAGATTGCATGTGGTGATTTATTGGATGTTATGTTGTGTGGATAAGAATACTTGATATGCAGATGTGGTTGTATTTGGTGCGTGATGTTGTTAGATTAATCTACTTCTAATTGTCTTTTACCGTTATTATTGAATCGTATTCTCACCCTTTCTGTTTTAATGTTGCCTTTACATGGGCATCATACAGATACTCAGGAGTAGCGTTGCTAAAGTAAGTCGAAGATAGCCTTGAAGTTAATTCCGTAGTTTATCGCTTTTATTTAGTGGTTCCATGCTCTGATCATGTAACATCGGGTTGGGATAAACGCTTGATTGGATTTTTGTATTATTGTTGTCGAAGCTACAAACATTTTTGTGTTATTGAGATCTTTAAGTGGTTTTGAGTTGATTGGCATACTCTTTTTAAGTTAAAATTCATGAGACTTAATGTCTTGAGTTACAATGCCATTGTTGTAAGTTTATTAGTGATTCCGCTGCGATGATACTGTAAATTCTTGGGTGAGCATGCGAGGATAGGTACTGAATGCCTTATTATTGAAGTACTTGGCCCAAATCAGATGTGTTGGATGTCATGTAACATCCCAAGTACAAATCAAATGTGTCGGATGTCGTGTAACATCCCAGGTGTAAATATGTGCATTTGAATTTATTTTGGTGGTAACCCGTGTTACGGAGCAGGTTATGTGTTTTGATATATGTGACATCCTTATGGTTATGTTTTCGAATTAAAATACTTTATTATTGTTTTAGGGTATAGAAGGATGTTACATTAGTGGTATCAGAGCAAGTTGGTCCGTCCGGCCAGGTTGTTTATTTATGTTGTTCCATAGTATGTGACATGTGTGTGAAAACACTATCGATTCTTGTTTTGTTTTCCATCTGTATGTTGGGAAGGAAACAAGTAAGGGAGAAGCGTCTGCTTCTCTTAGATGTTCCAACTGTAGAGAGATTGGGTATCGTGTTGCTGCATACGAGAGTGCAGTGTCGGCTAGCTCAATTGTTTTGAGAATGGTGTGTTGCTGATTACGAGAGCTCAGGAAATGCCAAACCTATGTTGTTCCTGACACTGAAGATGTTATGGATTTAAGATTCCTGTCTGCCGGCTAAGTTGGGATGTCTTTAGGGAGAATGATCAGGTGTTTTTGATGTTGGATTCTCTGAGTATAGAGAGCGATGTGATGGATAGGGTTATGCCAGAGGTGTGTGATCCTTGATGTTTTTCCTGAAAGATATTTATGACTTGCGTTCAGACCATGAAGTCGAGTTCGATGGAGGTAAAGAGTGTTCCATCCACTACATAGATAGAAGGATTTTTGGAAGGTGAGGTTGTATTAAAAGGCTAGACCTTGTTGTTCTTATATGAAGGGATAAATGGTTATCGAAACTCCTGTTAAGTGATCGGTGGCTACTTCTCTGGTTTATTTGATTTGTCCTCTGTATATCTTTTCTAGAGAATTTCGTATTGATCTTATTTGCTTGCCATTGGAAAATCTTGATGTTATCTTGGGAATAAACTGGTTGGAGTTTAATCATATTCATATCAACTGTGATAACAATTTGGTGTGGTTTCTTGCTCTTGATGATGAGGAAGAAACTTGTTTCTGTCTGCTAGAGAGTTGAAGGAGATTTTGGAAGAGGAAGTTCAAGTGTTTGCTTTGTTGCATCCTTATTTGTGGATAGTCAAGTTGTGATTGATGAGGTACAGGTGGTGTGTGAATTTCCAGATGATATTTCAGATGTGCCTCCAGAATGAGAGGTGGAGTCTGATATTGATCTTATCTCTGGTACCAGACTTATTTATATGGCACCATACATGATGTCGGCATTAGAGTTAGCAGAGTTGAAGAAGCAATTAGAAGAGTTGCTAGAAAAGAAATTTGTGAGGCCAAATGTGTCGCCTTGGGGAGCTCTGGTGTTGTTGGTAAAGAACAAGGATGGTAGTATGAGGTTGTGTGTGGATTACATAAAGTTGAATATTAAGAATAAGTATCCACTTCCAAGAATAGATGACTTGACAGATCAATTGGTGGGTACACGTGTGTTTAGCTAGATTGACTTGAGGTCGGGTTATCATCAGATTCGAGTGAAGGATGAGGATATCCAAAAGATGACTTTTAGGAATCGTTATAGACATTATGAGTACTTGATGATGTCGTTAGGAGTGTCTAATGCACCTGGTATGTTCATGGAGTATATGAATTAAATCTTTCATACTTACTTAGTTAAATTTGTGGTGGTCTTCATTGATGACATTCTAATCTATTCTAAATCAGAAGAGGAACATATTGAACGTTTGAGAATTATGTTTCAAGTGTTGAAAGAGAAGAAGATTTATGCTAAGCTTTCGAAGATTGAATTCTGGTTGCAAGAGGTGAGCTTTCTTGTTCATGTTATTTCAGGCGATGGTATTATTGTGGATCCATCCAAGGTAGATACAGTTCTGCAGTGGAAGGCTCCAAAATCGATGACTGAGATTATAAGCTTTTTTTAGCTTAGCTGGTTATTATCGTAAGTTCATTGAAGGATTTCCCAAGTTGGCACTTTCGTTAACTCATTTGATTTGTCACGGTAAAACTTTTGTGTGGGATATTAACTGCGAGAAGACTTTCATTAAGTTGAAGAAGAGATTGACTACGACTCTACTTTTGATTCTACCTGAACTAGATGAACAGTTTGTAGTGTATTGTAATGCGTCTTTGATGGGTTTAGGTGGTGTGTTGATGCAAGATGGTAAGATTGTGGCTTATGCTTTGTGACAAGTGAGAGTTCATGAGATAAATTATCCTACTCATGATTTGGGGTTGGCTGCAGTAGTGTTTGTGTTGAAGATTTAGGGGCATTATCTTTATTGTTCCATATTTGAAGTGCATAGTGATCACAAGAGTTTGAAGTGTCTGTTTGATCAGAAGGAATTGAATATGAGGCATAGAAGATGGTTGGAATTCTTGAAGGATTATGATTTTGGCTTGAACTATCATCTCGGTAAGGCTAATGTCATGGTGTCACATCGCTGCAAAGAGGGGCAGGCAAGGACAGAAGAGTCGCCACCGTTCGTTATTTACCCCAAAAGAGGGAAACAAAACGATTAGAGAAAACCTAACGAAAAGGGAAAAGATAGGTCATCGCAACCATATCTCGGGTTCGGGAGTCGATCACGCAAGGGGAAGGTATTAGCACCCCTCACGTCCTTCGTACTCGATGGGATCCACACTTTGTTGTCTATCTAAAAATGGTATTTACTATCTAAGCTATGGCTACAAGGACAAAAGAAAAGAAAAGAGACTCGATAGAGCATCGCCGCTTTATGCCTACATATTCCCTCGTGTAATGGGAAAGTTAGAGTCATTGTAGTTCGGCTAACTACGGGTGAAAGGTGGGGGAAGGTTGCTCGCCAAGACATCGTCGTCTTGTGCCTATGTATTCTCATCTGGTATGAGAAATCAGCCAAACGTGGTTTGGGCTAACAAGAACACCGGTTGGTTTAAAATGTTTTAGGCCCGAGTAGGTTTAAAACTTAGTTCTAGCAGTTAGGTGTATGCAACTCAACCATTGGTGACTTAGGCGTTACCTGTTTGCAGTAGAACCAATAGTTAAAAAAACTCTCCTTATGAAAAAGGTTTCCAAATTAAGATCCCAAAGGATAAAAATATTTGAAGTTTGTTTTTGTGTTTTTTAGAGAAGAATTGCATTGATTATTGTTTGTTATTCATGTTGCACTAAAGACTATGACCTAGGAGCGAATGTGTCGCATATCGTCCACAGGACAAACGCTAAACACTCTAGATAATTGAGAGGAATCCCCCCAATCACCATTTCCCAAGTAGTTAAGGCTCGTAACGCACAATAATCCTTAACCATTATTAAGTGTTTTGAAGATGTTTGAAGATGAGAAGAGAGAGACACTCTAAAGGGAGACTAAGACTCAACCTAAAGTTATCATGCAAAGTGTACCTATAATTGGGATGAAAGGGAATGCTACCTAATGTTATCATGCATGGAATCAAGCCTAAGGTCTATCATAATCAACCTTGAACAAGGAAGATTAGAGATCCTAAGGGAACATGGCAAAGAAGAACAAAGAAGAAGAAGAAAGTATAAGGAAAATGCATTATGCAAACATGTAATGCACAATTAGAATGAAAGTGAGGGAGGAACAAAGTGTGGGGTAAACACCACCACAAGCACATCTCAACCTCAAGCATGCAAATGGGAGATGCAAAACACAAGAAAATGCACACAAAACCATGCAAATGAGCTTAAACAAGTTCAAGCCAAAAGCGAGATGCAATGGGAGAAGTCATGACTCCTATAACCATTCAAGCATCAATCACCGAAGAAAAGCGGGAGGAAAAGAGTGTGGGACAGTAGCCACCACAAGCGCGTCTCAACCAAATCATTCTTCAAACTTATGCAAAGACCAAATGATAAACATCACTTTGAATAACATATACGAGAGTATGCATTCAAGTGGAAAAAGAAACGCATGTTGACAAAATCATGATTAAACAATCAAGAACAGCGACATATATCCAAAACATCTCACTCCTAATGCATCATACTGATCCATAAAGATTCGAAGTGAAACGACACCAAAATAAGCATAAAAAACAGCAAAACAGGCCTGCTGGCATAGTTTTAATCGATTAACACCAGGGGTTAATCGATTAACCAGTCAGAAATGCCTGAAAATTTGAAAAATTCGTGTTGGTTAATCGGTTAACACTGTGCTAGAAGCAAAAAAACAGCAAGATAACATCATTTTCAGCACATAAGCACTTATCCAAGGATACGGGTCATCACATAATCAATTATGCACGAATTTAAACCAGAAAACAGTGATCCAATCAACATGTAAACACATTAAACCAGCAAGATCACAAATCATATGAATAAAATTAGCAAAATCAATCGAAAATGAAGATCCACATGAGAATTATACAAATAAGCTCTAAACAACAATGGATCTAGAATTCCAACCTACGAAGCGGATAATTGCTTTGGTTAGTGTTGATTTACTCCAACGAAGCAGATCCAAGCAAGGAACCCGAAGATTCTTCAAGATCCAAGGGTGTTCTTGTTGTAGGAGTGAAGATCCACCACAATTAAGCCAAAATAGTCCAATAAGCTCCTTCAAAGCAACTTCAAAATTCAGATCCAAACTTGCACGAAAATTGGATGAAGAAATTGATTCAATGAGAATGATGGATGGAGGCTTAGCTCTTAGAAATCAATGATTCCAATGGAGAATCAATGAATTCAAACAAAGAAGAGATTTGGTGAAGGTTTGGGAATGGAGGATTTGAGAGAAAATTGAGAGAGTGAGAATAAATTCTGATGTATGAATGAAATTATGAGGATTAGATGTGTGAGGTTTGGAGTAGATCATTTAAATCCCCTTTAGGCTTGGATCCAAATGAGGCTTGGAGTGTGGTTTGTGAAAATTGTTTTGGAATAAGGGGTGGAAATTTTGGAGGGAATTCGAAATGATTTGAAAGTTAACCAAAATTCAAAATGGTTCTAGATCCTTCCCTTGGTGTAAAATCAACTCACAAGTCATCAAAATTGGACCCCAAAGTGACTTCACTTGAAAATTCACGTGCAGAGCAGAAATTTGCACTGGTTAATCGGTTAACCATATGGTTAATCGATTAACACCCCTTATTTGACCTGTTTTTGACTTGGTTAACCAGTTAACCAATTGTTTAATCGATTAACACCTTCAAAAATTTGAATTTGGCTCCTTTTGGAGGGAAACCTGCACAATGACCTGTTTTCAAACGTTTTGAGCTCTGTTAAGCTTCTGAAACTTGTTCTTGAATATTCCAACTTTGAGAATGCTTAATATAGCCTGCATGTTGTCTCCTGCACTGAAAATAACCTGCAAAACAAAATAAAATCGACCGCTCGATCACTGGGAAAAATAAATGTCGGAGCCTTCGATGCTCGTTGTTCAGTCTTTTGCGCTAAACAAAAGCTTTGAGCCACAGGAAAACCTTGATCCCCTGTCTCAAGAACAAATTCTATGCTATGCAAAAATGAAAAAATGCAGAGAACAAATGTTAGAACAATGCAGTTAAAACATAAGCCAAGTAAATAAAAGGTTGGGCAAATTTTGGGGTACAACAGTTGCCCCTATTCAATCGACTTGGACCTAAATGAGTGAAAAGCGAACGACTTTCAAACAATCAAGGTAAAAGACAGTTGAATACCAAAGAACCTGAAAATTTTCCAACTGCAGAAATAAACTGCAAACTCTGATTAGGGATAAAAATCTCTGGAAGTAAATGAACTGATAACTGCAATGGTAGCACGCAAACTAATTACCAAACTTTCGACACGCAATCAGAAGAAACATCTGCTAACGCGCAGGCCTTCACTAAATAAAAGCGAGCATCGAACCCTAAGGCCAGATCAACCGAAGTTGATAAACACATCTTGAGAATACTCCGTTGGGGAAGAGAGAAACTTAACCAAGCAACTCTGGCAGGGAGGAAGAGAGAAATTTAACCAAATAACTCTGCTTTGGGAGCGTGAAGAAACTTAACCAAGTAACTCGGATGAGGAACAAAGAGAAACTTAACCAAGTAATTATGTTGGCGACCCCACTGGGGAAAGAAGAGGAACTTAACCAAGTAACTCTGTTGGATAATACACTCATGCATCAAAAATCTGCGCCATGGTCTGGATACCATACAGGCTTAAAACATACCACTTCAAATTGCCGGAATCTGGATACTCAACGAACAAAAACGAGTCAATGGACTTGGCCGGAGTCTGAACACTCAACGTAAAAATAGGAGTCTGGATACTCAACAAAATAAGCGGAGTCTGGATACTCAACGAAAATGACCGGAGCCTGAACGCTCAACGTAATAACCGGAGTCTGAATACTCAACAAAATAACCGGAGTCTATATACTCAACGAAGCAACCGAAGCCTGAACGCTCAACGTAATAACCGGAGTCTAGATACTCAACGAAAATAACCGGAGCGTGAATACTCAACGCAAATAACCAGAACCTGACTGCTCGACGTAAATAACCGGAGCCTGAACGCTCAACGCAAATAACCGGAGCCTGACTGCTCGACGTAATACCGGAGCCTGGATGCTCGACGAAAATAAACTAGAACCTGGATGCTCAACAAAATAACCGGAGTCTGGATAATCAACAAAAATGATCGGAGCCTGAATGCTCAACGTAATAACCGGAGCCTGAATGCTCAACGAAATAACCGGAGTCTGAATACTCAATGAAATAATCGGAGCCTGAACGCTCAACGTAATAACCGGAGTCTAGATACTCAACAAAAATAACCAGAGCCTGAACGCTCAATGCAAATAACCGGAATTGACTGCTTGACGTAATAACCGGAGCCTGGATGCTCGACGAAATAGCCGGAGCTTGAACGTTCAACGTAAATGACCGGAGCCTGACTGCTCAACAAAAATAACCGGAGCCTGAACGCTCAACGAAATAGCCGGTGTCTGGATACTCGGCGGACAAAGGGATACACCATAAATATACTCATCAGGGTATGAATACCACATGGGTTTATAACAACAGCTGAGGTCCGGCGACACCGCTGAGGAATAACATAAGTCGGGGTCTGGATAACACGTGGGCCATAAGAAAACATTAGTCATCAAGGTCTGAACACCATACGAGCAACTACATCAACCACAACTTGCCATGGTATGGATACCATACAGGCAAAAGATAACCTTTCAAATGGTCGGAGTCTGAAAACTCAACGTAATTGACCGGAGTCTGGATACTCAACAGAATTGGTCGGAGCCTGGATACTCAACGAGATTGACCGGAGCCTAAATGCTCAACAAAAATAACCGGAGCCTGAACGCTCAACGTAAATACAAATTTGAAATTGCCATGATTACCATGCGGGCTAACAAAAATTGCCATGGCTGGGATACCATTTGGGCAACAAGGTATCAGTCAAAACTTATCGGGTCTGAACACCAAGCGGACAAAGTGTCACTACTGCGAAAAAAGGTGCCGGCAATGACAGAAGAGTCGCCACCGTTTGTTATTTATCCCAAAAGAGGGAAAGGAAACGATCAGAGAAAAACTAACGAAAACGGTAGAAGACAGGCCATCGCAACCATATCTCGGGTTCGAGAGTCGGGTAGGCAAGGGGAAGGTGTTAGCACCCCCTCACGTCCATTGTACTCGACGGGATCCACGCTTTGTTATCTATCTAAAGGGTGTTTATAATCTACGCTAAAGGTCTCAGGGACAAAAGAAAAGAAAAGTGACTCGGCAAAGCATCGCTGCTCTGTGCCTACGTATTCCCTCGTGCAATGGGAAAGTCAGAGTCAACGTAGTTTAGCTAACTACGGGTGAAAGGTGAGGAAGGTTGCTTGCCAAGACATCGCGTCTTGTGCCTACGTATCCTCATTTAGTATGATAAATCAAAATAAACGTAGTTCGGGCTAACAAGAACACCGGTTGGTTCAAAATGTTTTACCCGAGTAGGGTTAAACCTTCATTCTAGCAGTTAGGGACGATGCCTGTTTGTGGTAGAACCAAATCTTAACGATACTCTCTTTAAGAAAAAGGTTTTACATTATTAAGATCTCGAAGGATAAAAAATTTTGAAACTGTTTTTAGTGTTTATTAGAGAAGAAGTGCATTGATTATTATTTGTAACTCATGTTGCACTAAAGACTATGACCTAGGAGCGAATGCGTCGCATATCGTCCAAAGGACATATGCTAACATTCTAGACAATTAAGAGGCAACCGCCCAATCATCATTTCCCAAGTAGCTTAAGGCTCGTAATGCACAACATTCGTTAACCTTTATTAAGTGTTTTGACACGGTTTGAAGATGAGAAGGAGATAGGACAAACTAAAGAGAGACTAACTCAAACCTAGTAGTTGTCATGCAAAATGGTCCTATGATTGAGGTTAAGGGATACTACGTAATGTTGTCATGCATGGTTTAAGTCCTAAGGTCTATCATAATCTCAAGAGATTAGAGATCCTAGGGGAACATGGCAAATAAGAAAGAAGCAAAAGAAAATGCAAGTATGCAAACATGTAATGCACAATTAGAATGAAAGTGAGGGAGGAAAGTAGTATGGGGCAGCAGCTGTAACACCCCACTTCCCAAATTAAAATAAAATATAATTAAATCAACTAAATATCAGAGTTTCCCCATAAAAACGGGATGTTACATTCAACACAATTTCATCAAACACTTCATTAGATGGTTTTCAAAAAAATGCAGCGGAAACAATCATTTGTACATCACTCTAGGTCATCCGCCAATTTACATAAAATATTCATTAAGAGAATTCATCAAAATAAGATACGTCATAGGAATACAACAAATCCAATCATAAAACAAATAAACTCCCGAATCCCGTGTTACGTATCAGAGCATCCTAGGACTCAACTCGCACACCACTATCCAAGCTAGCTATGCACCTGGATTATCTGTACTTCCGAAGAAGCACATACCACAACAACAACAAAGGGGTGAGAAAACATGATCAAAATTATCGGTAATAAAATACATGAAATAAAGGTAGCAAATATACAAATCATCCCCCCACCAACATCAAACACGACCTACTGTCCAATCATCAACACAACATACAATAATGCAAGAATGCAACTCAACACCATGCATGCGGTACCGACTTATTGGTTCATTCAATCGAACCCCAGAATAAATCACTTACGCTCCTCCTGAGACATGATCTATTCCCACCATTCTCCACAAAGGAGTACGGATGAATCACTTACGCTCCATCCAAGACATGATTCAACTCCGCAATTCTCCACAAAGGAGTACGGATGAATCACTTACGCTCCATCCAAGATATGATTCAACTCCGCAATTCTCCACAAAGGAGTACGGATGAATCACTTACGCTCCATCCAAGACATGATTCAACTCCGCAATTCTCCACAAAGGAGTACGAATGGATCACTTATGCTCCTTCTAAGACATGATCCATCCCACCATTCTCCACAAAGGAGTACGGATGAATCACTTACGCTCCATCCGAGACATGATTCATCCCACCAAAACACCATGATATGCACAACACCAATGCACAACACACAAACATCAAGCACACTAAGTGCACACGGTCATACTGATCACATCACCATACATCATATATACTCAGATATATATACACACCAATCAATTATGTCAATCAAATTAAATAATAGGGAAATTTACATCGAACACCGAGTACACACGATCCTCCTTATCACCTCACTATGCGTCATATATATATATATATATATATATATATATATATATATATATATATATATATATATATATATATATATATATATATATATATATATATATATATATATATATATATATATATATATATATATATATATATATATATATATATATATATATATATATATATATATATATATATATATATATATATATATATATATCTTACCCACCAATTAATTATGTCACTTAAATTTAATATTTCATATTTGCACCTTTCCACACTAGGAATACTCTCTTCACCACTAAACAACATCTCTCAATCTATCACAACCCAAGGAATCCTACAAAATTACAAGGCAAAACAACACAAAAAAATCACATTTTGTCACGCTCGCTGGCTCACTCGCATAGCGAGGCCTCAGCGAACGCTCGCTGCGTCACTCACCTAGCGAACTCGCTAGCGAAGGCAGACAATGACTACTGGAAGTACTCGCTACCCAACTCGCCTAGCGATTTCCTAGCGAATGCTCGCTACTAGCTCGCTCAGCGAAGGTGCTGGCGAATGTCTGCGATTTCACAAAACCCTCACTGTTCAGAAATCCATCAGAAGCTCAAAACCTAACCGATTCTCACTAAAAAAGTCTTAGCCTAGCATTCTACGACTAAACCATACTACTTATTCCATACATTACCCGATAAAACACCAACTCTACTGATTAAATCATTTTCGACCTAAACGGTAAACTACACCAATTCACCCCAAATTATTCCAACAATCACCTTACAATCACATGCAAGGAGGTCACCATAATAGAAATGATCAGAAAACACAACAACATATTAATTATATCATCAAATCCCTATGGGGTTAAGGAATCCCCAACTACCCCATTCGTGCAATTACCAATCCCAATCCGTTTCTCCCCCTTACCTCGACTAGTTGCTTCGATCGATGAAAAACTCTCAAGAATCCGACAGCCTTGGCGTTCTTCTTCTTTCTCTTGTTCTTGTTCTTCTTCCTCACTCTTCTCCAAACTAGACCATGTTCTTCTTTCCCCCTTCTAAAACTCACAAATACCCCTTATAACACGTATTCCTCCTTTCTTTTAATTCCAATAATAATAATATTAATTATTATTATTATTTTTATTATTATTATTATATTACTATTAATCATCAAATTATTATCATTATCAATTATTTTATACTAATATTTAAGGCCATAGCTTCTTAAATAATCTCCACAAAAGACACGCCGAAATAAAATAACACTGGAAAGACTAAATAATTAAAATGAGTGTTACAACTCTCCCCCACTTTAATTATTTTCGTCCTCGAAAATTACCTGATGGAAACAATTCTGGATACGCCTCCCGCATCCTACTTTCCAATTCCCAGGTCACACTGCCTCCTGCAGCACCTCCCCAAGCCACTTTCACCAAAGATATCTCCTTTCCTTGGAGTTGCTTCATCTTACGATCTTCAATCCTCAACGGCATCGTCTTAACGGTAAGATTCTCCCTGACTTGAACTTCATCTCTTTGAATCACATAAGATGGATCTGAGACATACCTTCGAAGTTGCAACACATGAAATACGTCATGCAAATTTGACAGTTCAGGCGGCAACGCCACCCTATAAGCTACAACACCAACTCTCTGCAAAATTTGATACGAAGCAATAAACTTAGGATCCAGCTTCTTGGACTTCAACGCACGACCCACACCAGTCACTGGGTTGACTCTAAGGAACACGTGATCTCCTTCACTGAATTCCAGCTCTTTCCTTCGGTTATCATGATAACTTTTTTGCCTACTCTGAGACGCTTTCATTTTTTCACGAATCATCTGAATTGTCTCAGTAGTCTGTTGCACAATTTCCGGTCCCAATACTACATTCTCACCGGTTTCATACCAACACAGAGGAGTTCTGCATCTCCTACCATATAAAGCTTCAAATGGTGCCATTCTGATACTAGAATGGTAATTGTTGTTGTACGTGAACTCGATCAACGGTAGATGAGTATCCCACGTACCACCCTTTTCCAACACACAAGCCCTTATCAAATCCTCCAGCGACTGAATAGTCCTCTCTGACTGACCATCAGTTTGCGGATGGTAAGCTGAACTCAACTTCAATTTAGTACCCAAAGCTTCCCGTAAACTCTTCCAAAATTCTAAAGTAACCGTTGGATCTCTATCCGACACGATACTCGACGGAACACCATGAAGCTTCACTATTACCCGAATATAAATCTCGGCTAGCTTCTCCAACAGAAAACTGATATTGATCGGCACAAAATGTGAAGACTTCGTAAGTCGATCCACAATCACCCAAATAGAATCAAATCCTCTCGCCGTATTTGGCAAACATATCACAAAATCCATGGCTATACAACCCCATTTCCAAACCGGAATTTCTAAAGGTTGTATAGGTCCAGAAGGTCTCTGATGTTCTACCTTCGACTTCTGACATACCAAACAGGCGTAAACAAATTGAGCTATATCTCTTTTCATACCAGACCACCAAAATATTTTCCTTAAATTGTGGTATATCTTCATAGCTCCCGGATGCATACTCAAACTACTACGATGTCCTTCACTCAGAACTGACTTTTTCAGCTCATCATTATCCGACACACAAATCCTGCCTCTAAATCTCAACACACCTGTGCTATCCAACTTAAAATCACTATCGAAGTTACTTCCTTCTTCATGAATCAAATCCACTAACTTCATATCTAGCTTTTGGTTCTCTTTAATCATATCCAAGAAATCATTGTTCACTTGCAACTTGCCCAACATCACCCAACCTGCCGTAATTTCACAAACCATGCACAAATCTCTGAACTGCTCAATTAACTCCATTTCTTTCACCATTAAAGCCGACATATGAATTGTTTTCATGCTCAAAGCATTGGCTACTACATTCTCCTTTCCTGGATGATAACTCAAACTGAAATCGTAATCCTTCAAGAATTCCAACCAACTTCTCTGTCTCATATTTAGCTCATTCTGATCAAACAGATATTTCAGGCTCTTATGGTTACTGAACACCTCAAATCTCGAACCATACAAATAGTGCCTCCAGATCTTTAACACAAAAACTACCGCAGCTAATTTAAGGTCATGAGTAGGGTAATTCCTTTCATGCACTCTCAATTGTCGCGAAGCATATGCCACTACCTTACCATTCTGCATAAGAACCCCGCCTAATCCCATCTTAGACGCATCACAGTATACCACAAAAGGTTCACTCAGATTTGGCAATATTAACACCGGTGTTGTAGTCAACCTCTTTTTCAGTTCCTGGAAGCTTTATTCACAAGCAGCATCCCACACAAAAACTTGATCCTTCCTCGTCAACTGGGTCAATGGCGACGCTAAACTAGAAAACCCCTTAATAAACCTTTGATAATAACCTGCCAAACCCAAAAAGCTTCTGATTTCCGTTGTTGTCTTTGGCGGTTCCCACTACAGCACTGCACTCACTTTCGACGGGTCCATCGCTACACCGTCACCAGATATCACATGCCCCAAGAAACTCACAGTCTTCATCCAGAATTCACACTTGGATAGTTTAGAAAACAACTTATTATCTTTCAGCACTTGCAACGCAATTCTCAAATGTCCTGCATACTCTTCTTCAGACTTAGAATAAATCAGTATATCATCAATAAACTGATCCAGATAAGAATGGAATATTCGGTTCATATACTCTATAAACACTCCTGGCGCATTAGACACCCCAAAAGGCCTTACTGTATATTCGTAATGTCCATAACGGGTTCTAAACATCATTTTCTGAATATCACCTTCTTTCACTCTGATCTGATGGTAACCCGACCTCAAGTCAATTTTACTGAACACACGAGCTCCCACCAACTGATCCATCAAATCATCAATCCTTGGAAGAGGATACTTATTCTTAATGGTCACTTTATTCAACTAACGGTAATCGATGCATAGACGCATACTACCATCCTTCTTCTTTACCAACAGCACTGGAGCTCCCCACGGCGACACACTCGGTCTGATAAACTTCTTATCCAACAATTCTCCAATCTGAGATTTCAATTCAGCCAGCTCCACTGTCGACATCCTGTACGATGCCATAGATATAGGTCTCGTACCAGGAACAAGATTAATGCTAAATTCAACTTCCCTCGTCGGAGGTAATTCCGTAATATCATCAGGGAACACTTCGAGAAATTCGTTCACCACCGCCAACTCTTCCATCGACGCCTTGTTGTCAATATATAATGATGTAAATAAAGCAAACATTTTAGCTTCGTCCTCTAACAAGGTTCTCAATTCCTTATTAGACACGAAATCCGCCAATGCTTCCTCTTCTGGAGTAAGGAACAACAACGCCTTCCGAAAACAATCGATGTAGACTCGGTTGAACTCCAACCAGTTCATACCCAGAATAATATCCAGCTTACCAAGTCGCAGACAAATCAGATCTTCTCCAAAGTCTCTACCGAAAATATTCAGTGGACACTTCAAACACACCAAAGAAGTAGTCACTGAACCAATAGAGGGAGTTTCAATAGTCACCCGATGCTCAAGAGTAGACGACACCAATCCTAATCTCTTCACACAATCAACAAAAATGAACGAGTGGGTTGCACCCGTATCAATCATAGCAGTCAAAGGAACATTATTGATAAAACAAGTACCTTTGATAGAACGCTCCTCGCCGGAAGATTGAGTCCCTACCACTGCAAAACTTTACCACTGGCCTGAGGCACCTGAGACTTCTTCAGCTTCTCGCAGCGTGTAATGATATGACCTTTCTCACCACTGTTATAACAGGTAGGCATGGCAGCCCTGCAATCCGCCATCACATGGCCTGGCTTACCACACTTGAAAAAGTTATTCACCTCATCAGGAGAATCATTAGAATAATGCCCCACACCACCACATCGGAAACACTTCACACCAGCAGATGCTCTCCCTTCTCTAGGCTTCTTATCAGTAGCAGCCTTATGTTTTCCCTTATCAGTAGGAGCACTGTAAGGAGTACCTTCAAATCTTTGCTTACCCTTACAGTCATTCACAGCCTTATAGTGTGCAATCCTGGCCCGGTTGTCATTGTCATAAATTCTGCTTCTGCTTACCAGCTCAGGATAATTCCTGATCTTCTGACAAGCGATCCCCATCTTAATCTTCGGACGCAGCCCATTTTCAAACTTCAAACACTTGGAAGTCATCGCCTCTTTAGTATTGTAATGAGGACAATATTGTACCAACCCTTCAAATTTAGCAGCATACTCTGCTATAGTCAGATTACCCTGCTTTAGCTCTAGAAACTCTATCTCCTTAGCACTTCGTATATCTTCTGGAAAATACTTTTCCAGAAACCCAGTTTGAACCACATCCCAAGTAATAGCAGTTCCTGCAGCCTCCAATCTCTGGCGACTGTTGTCCCACCAAGCCTTAGCTTCACCTTCCAGCATGTGAGTACCGAACCTCACTTTCTGCTCATCATTACAACCCATTGTTTTGAAAATCTTCTCAATTGCCTTCCGCCACTTCTGTGCTGCTTCAAGATCCAAAATTCCCCCTTCAAACGTCAGTGGCTTGTTACTCTAAAACTGTGCCAAATCTCTGAATTGCGCACCCACAACTTGGTTCTGATTAGCAACCACCTGTGCCATCGCTTGCATAGTCGCAGCCAAAGCAACATCATTCCTCCCTGCCATACTGCACAACCAAAACAACACTAGGTTAAAAGGTACACAACCTCTATCCTATGGACAGACTCAACTACTACACTGGCCGGACGGACCGACCTGCTCTGATACCAACTTGTAACACCCCACTTCCCAAATTAAAATAAAATATAATTAAATCAACTAAATATCAGAGTTTCCTCACAAAAGCGGGATGTCACATTCAACACATTTTCAACAAACATTTCATTAGATGGTTTTCAAAAATATGCAGCGGAAACAATCATTTGTACATCACTCTAGGCCATCCGCCAATTTACATAAAATATTCATTAAGAGAATTCATCAAAATAAGATACGTCACAGGAATACAAAAAATCCAATCATAAAACAAATAAACTCCCAAATCCAGTGTTACGTATCAGAGCATCCTAGGACTCGACTCGCACACCACTATCAAAGCTAGCTATGCACCTGGATTATCTGTACTTCCGAAGAAGCATAGACCACAACAACAACAAAGGGGTGAGAAAACATGATCAAAATTATTGTTAATAAAATACATGAAATAAAGGTAGCAAATATACAAATCATCACCCCACCAACATCAAACACGACCTACTGTCCAATCATCAACACAACATATAATAATGCAAGAATGCAACTCAACACCATGCATGCGGTACTGACTCAATAGTTCATTCAATCAAACCCCGAAATAGATCACTTACGCTCCTCCTGAGACATGATCTATTCCCACCATTCTCCACAAAGGAGTACGGGTGAATCACTTACGCTCCATCCAAGACATGACTCAACTTCGTAATTCTCCACAAAGGAGTATGGATGAATCAGTTACGCTCCATCCGAGAAATGATTCAACTCTACAATTCTCCACAAAGGATTACAGATGGATCACTTACGCTCCTCCTGAGACATGATCCATCCCACCATTCTCCACAAAGGAGTACGGGTGAATCACTTACGCTCCATCCGAGACATGATTCATCCCACCAAAACACCATGATATACACAACACCAATGCACAACACACAAACATCAAGCACACTAGGTGCACACGATCCTACTGATCACATCACCATACATCATATATACTCAGATATATATACACACCAATCAATTATGTCAATCAAATTAAATAATAGGGAAATTTACATCGAACACCGAGTACACACGATCCTCCTGATCACCTGACTATGCGTCATATATATAAATCTTACCCACCAATTAATTATGTCACATAAATTTAATATTTCATAATTGCACATTTCCACACTAGGTAAACTCTCTTCACCACTAAACAACGTCTCTCGATCTATCACAACCCAAGGAATCCTATAAAACGAAGTACAAGGAAAAATAGCACAAAAAAATCACATTTTACCATGCTCGCTTGCTCACTTGCCTAGCGAGGCCTCAGCAAACGCTCGTTGTGTCACTCACCTAGAAAACTCGCTAGCGAAGGCAGACAGTGGCTACTGGAAGTACTCTCTACCCAACTCGCCTAGCAAATTCCTAGCGAATGCTCGCTACTAGCTCTCTCAGCGAAGGTGCTGGCGAATGTCTGCGATTTCGCAAAACCCTCACTGTTCAGAAACCATCAGAAGCTCAAAACCCAACCGATTCTCACTAAACCAGTCCCAGCAGTCTTAGCCTAGCATTCTACGACTAAACCACACTACTTATTTCAGACTTTACCTGATAAAACACCAACTCTACTGATTAAATTTTTTTCGACCTAAACGGTAAACTACACCAATTCACCCGAAATTATTCCAACAATCACCTTACAATCACATGCAATGAGTTCACCATAACAAAAATGATCAGAAAACACAACAACATATCAATTATATCATCAAATCCCTATGGGGTTAAGGAATACCTAACTACCCCATTCATGCAATTACCAATCCCAATCCGTTTCTCCCCCCTTACCTCGACTAGTTGCTTCGATCAATGAAAAACTCTCAAGAATCTGACAACCTTGGTGTTCTTATTCTTCCTCACTCTTCTCTCAACTAGACCGTGTTCTTCTTTTCCTCCTTCTAAAACTCACAAATACCCCTTATAACACTTATTCCTCCTTTCTTTTAATTCCAATAATAATAATATTAATAATAATAATAATAATAATAATAATAATAATTATATTACTATTAATTATCAAATTATTATCATTATCAATTATTTTATACTAATATTAAAGGCCATAGCTTCTTAAATAATCTCCACAAAAGACACGCCGAAATAAAATAACATCGGAAAGACTAAATAATTAAAATGGGTGTTACAGCAGCCGCCACATGCGCATCTCGACCTCAAGCATGCGTATGAAAATGAAAAAGAGAAATGCAATAAGAGCAAGCAAACATGAACATGCAAGCACATCATCACTTTGAACAACACATACAAACATGTGTATCCAAGCAGAAAAGGAATGTGTGTCGACGAAGTCCCAATTAAACAATAAAAACAACGACAAAATGTCCAAAACATTTCACTCCTTATGCATCATATTGATCTACGATGATCCGATGTGAAACGGTATTCAAACAAACAAGAAAACAGCAAAATAGACATGTTGGCACAGTGTTAATCGGTTAACACTGGATGGTTAATCGGTTAACCTATGGGAAATGTTTGAAAATCACAAAAACTTTGAAAACTTTGAAAAATTTGAATTTCTGTAATGGTTAATCGGTTAACCAAATGTGTTAACTGATTAACACTGTGCCAACAACACAAAAACAGCAACAGAACAACATTTTTAGCAAATAAGCACTTATCCGATCAACCAGATGATTGCATAATCACTTAATCACGAAATTAAACCAGTAAACCATGATTCAAACAACATATGAACATATTAACACAACAAGATAATGGATCAAATGGATCGAGTCCATCAAAACTCAATCAAATATGAAAATCCACATGATTATGTAAATAAGCTAAAAACAGATTCGGATCAAGAATTTCCAACCTATGAAGCGGAGATTTGCTCCGGTTAGTGTTGATTCGCTGGAAATAAGCAGATCGAAGCAAGAAAATCGTAGATTCTTTGAGATCTAAGTATATTCTTGTTGTAGGAGTAAGGATTTACCAAGATCAAGCTAAAATAAGCCAAATAACCACTTCTAAAATCACTTCCAAGTTCAGATCCAATTTTGCACGAAAATTTGATGAAGAAATTGATTCAATGGAGAGAATAGATGAAGGTTTAACTCTTAGAAATCAAGGGTTCCAATGAAGAATCAATGATTTCAATGAGAAGAGCTTTGGTGAGGGTTTTGAAGAATGGAAAATTGAGAGAATTTGAGAGAATTGAGATCAATTCTGAAAATGAAATTGAAATTATGAGAGTTTAGATTGCTTTGGTTTGGAGTGGATCACTTAAATATCACTTAGGCTTGGATCCAAATGTAAGGTTTGGAAGGTGGTGTGTGAAATTTGGTTTGGAATGAGGAGTGGGAGTTTTGGAGGGAAAATGAAATTAACCAAAATTTAAGATGATTCTAGATCCTTCCCAAGTGTAAAAATGAACTTATCATGTGATCAAATTTGGACCCCAAAATGATTTCTCTTGAAAATTCACGTGCATAGCTGAATTTGCACTGGTTAATCGATTAACCATTTGGTTAATCAGCTAGCACCTTCAAAAATTCAAATTTGGCCTGATTTTGCTTTGGTGAATCGATTAACACATTTGGTTAATCGATTAACACCTTCAAAAATTTGAATTCGGCGCCTTTTGGAGGGAAATTTGCCCATTTGCCCGTTTTCAGCCGTTCTTCGCTCTGTTCAACTTCTGAAACTTGCTCTTGAATATCATAACCATGAAAATTCTTGCGATAGCCTGAATGTCGCTTTCTGAGCTGAAAATACCCTCAAATAAAATAAAATCGGTCGCCCGACAGCTGGGCAAAATAAATGCCAGGGACTCTGATGCTTGCGATTAAGTTTCAGGCACTGAGATGAAAACTGAGTCACGGAAAAACCTTGATCCCCTGTCTCAAGAACAAATGCTATGCAAATGCAGAAATGCAAAGAAACAAAAGGCAGATGCTGCTAAAACGGAAAGACGAATTTTAGGGTGCTACAGCTGCCCCTATTCAAACAACTTGGACCTGAAGGGAGGAAAAGCATTCGCTTTCAAACATTCAAGGTATAAGGTGATTGAATACACAAGAACCCAGAAATTTGCACACTGCGGGGATGCAAAACAGCGAATACCAACCAAGAGTTGGAATACGACACGCTGGGGATAACAATCCAATGCGATCAGAACTTCATCCAAAGGACACCAACCATGAGTTGGGATAACAATCAAAGATACCAACCAAGAGTTGAGATGAAGATCAACGGATACCAACCAAGAGTCGGGAGGACAAACCTCGGATACCAACCAAGAGTTGGAATAAAAGTCAAAGGATACCAACCAAGAGTTGGGATACAACCAAAGGATACCAACCAAGAGTTGGATAACGAATCCTCGGATACCAACCAAGAGTTGGGATGAAACAACCGACAGATACCAACCAAGAGTTGGGATAACAACTGAAGGATACCAACCAAAAGTTAGGATAACGAACCAAGGAATACCAACCAAGAGTTGGGATAACGAACCCTGGATACCAACCAAGAGTTGGGATGAAACAACCAACAGATACCAACCAAGAGTTGGGATCACAACTGAAGGGTACCGACCAAAAGTTGGGGTAACGAACCAAGGAATACCAACCAAGAGTTGGGATAACGAACCCTGGATACCAACCAAGAGTTGGGATGAAACAACCAACAGATACCAACCAAGAGTTGGGATAACAACTGAAGGGTACCAACCAAAAGTTAGGACAACGAACCCTGGATACCAACCAAGAGTTGGGATGAAACCAAAGATACCAACTAAAAATTGGAAGAACAAAATCTGGTTACCAACCAAAAGTTGGGATAACAACTCCGCCGGGGAATAAAAGAGAAGATTAACCAAGCAGCCTTGTGGCGACTTCACTGGGGAAAGAGTAGACTAACCAGAAGAATCTGCACAGGATACACATCCATCCCAAGATACCATCCAGAAGACGGGATAATACTTACTCTCTAGGGATAACAACCAAGCACTACCAACCAAGAGTTGGAACCACCACACCACTAACCGAAATCTAAATGGCGAGGCGACTTCGTCGGGGAGGTATATTGACCAAAAGTCGGAATCAACAACCAGGAAACAAAGGTTACCAACCAAGAGTCGGAACAACGTCAACATGACGACCAAACCGGATATCACCACCCAAAAGTTGGGATCAAACTCCACTGGGGAACCAAAGACTACCAATCAAAAGTTGGAAAATAAACAGACGACCAAGCTGGGTATTGCCGACCCTACCGGGGAATCAAAGACTACCAACCAAAAGTTGGAAAACGTCAACCAAACCTTACCAACCAAAAGTTGGGATAACAACTCTGCTTAGGAATAGAGGAGGACTACAACCCAAAAGTTGGAACAACAACCAATCACGTAACAAACTACCAACCAAAAGTCAGAATAACAACTGCAGGGGATAACATCTATCCAAAAGTTGGGAAACAAAGCTACTAACCAAAAGTTAGGATCACTATGAAAAGATCACCATCGACCAAAAGTCAGAACCAGAGCTATTAACCAAGAGTTAGGATTTCCAAGAAAGGTGCTCATTGACCAAAAGTCGGAACATGAGCCACTAACCAAGAGTTAGGATAAAAGCTACTAACCAAAAGTTAGGATAAAAGCTACTAACCAAAAGATGGAATTGCCGACCACGCTAAATGAAAACGAGATGACCGCAACAAAGATTACCAACCAAAAGTTAGAATCCCCGACTTTGCTGAGGAAAATAAGGATTAACCACCAAAAGTTGGAATAACATCCAAACGCCAATGGGTCACCAACCAAGTGTTGGAATGAAACAAAGATTACCAACCAAAAGTTGGAACAAGGACTCTGCAGAGGGAATCGAAGATTACCAACCAAAAGTTGGAATAACATATCCTAGATATTACCAACCAAAAGTTGGAAAACCAAGCACAATAATTTGGACTACGCTGGGGATTACCAACCAAAGGTTGGGATAACGCACCCAGAATAGGAAAGCAACAGAATCAACTGACTCACACTTGCAAAGAAACATCTGATAGGAAAAGAGAGGTTCAAACAACCGACTCTACCAAGGAACATCAGTTCACTAAGCACTCTGTTGGGGGAGCAATGTCTGATCAACAAACTCAACTAGGGAAGAAGGCCCTTACAAGTGACTCACCTGGAGAGAATGACGACATTTAACCCAATGACTCAGTTAGGAACAATCCAACAAAATAACCAACCCAAAGATCCACACCAACAGAGATAACACGAAACTCTCCTGAATCAACCAATCTCTGGCACCAAACCTGGCTTATGCTTCAACGCATATGTTTGAAAATAGCGCAATGCTCCATACGAAATGGAAATGCTACGCATTTGGGAGGATGCTATGCAAAAAATGCAAATGCAAATGCAAAGGAACCACCCCAGCAACATAAATGCTGGAGAGAAACGATCAATTCTGCCGGGGAGAAATATGACCCCGAGCATGATCGGACTTATACTGGGGAACAAACAAGCCCTGGATAACCTCCTTGTAAAGCACCTCTCGGATATAACTGTTTAAAGAGAACTAAAATCCACTCCGCTGGGAATCCAAACTCTGCTGAAAGAAATGCCATGGATGGCTTCCCAGAAAACAACCCTTATGGGGATCAAATGCTTAGGCTGTGGAAACGCCCAGAACAGCATTCCAACACTCTGGGGAATAAACACACTCAACCAGGGAGAACCTTTCAGAATACGACCCTACCGGGAAGCAAAGTAAACTGTTGGGAAATAGCTCCACTTGGCTTGGAAAGAAATTCCACCTTGCCGGAGAATATCAAATACTTCTACTGAGAGCTCTACTCAACCCAGAAATGGATCTCGCTCCGCCTGAACATCTGTCACGTCGAGGGAATTAGCATTGAACTCTACTCTAGGAAGAAACCCTGAACACTAATACTGCCGAGAAAACACCATAAAATCGACTCCATTGGGGAGAGGACGTCGAAAACGTTGCCTCCGCTGGAGAATAATACGCTGAGAATAGACCCACCTCACCAAGGGTTAGCCTTTGCAGGGAGACGAAACCCTATTCCGTTGGCGATTTACTACACACCTCTGTTGGCGCTTCCTAACCTGATAGTGAGACTCTGCGGGTAAGACAAAATCTCTGCTAGGGGAGAAATTGAATCTGTATTATAATTTCAATGTCGTGGAGGAACACATCTGCTGGGGAGATCTGCCATCCTGCAATAAAATAAAGAAGTGCACGCATGCGAAATGGTTACCTCAGTTACCATTCATGACACTTACCATGCGAGCAAAGTCATTTGCTTTCGTTACACTCTGTAAAGCCTCCTGTTTTCACCTGCAATGTTTATCAAAATATTGGACGTTTTTGCAAACAAAACAGTAAAAGTAAAACAAGAAAGGGAAATCTCTTTGACTGAAGTGAATACTTTATTGATAAAAGGCATGTAAATAGGAAAATTACAATTCGGATGCAATTCCAGAAAAAAGGCAATTGCGTAAAAGAAAAAGAATATATACAAATGTCGGCAACGTGGAAACAGGCAACCACCATGTAACGATTCGGCTATGACCTGTATGTCTTTGATGTACCCCATGTTTTGCCTTTTGAAAAGACTGACTGGACTGATTCCTTTCCTCCAAGATAACTACTCTTAAGCTCACAGATCGAACACATACCGCAGTCGTTTGCTTTTAAATCCCTAAGTTTTTCCTGGACCGCCCTTTCGGGTTTTCAATCCACCAGAATACCCATTTTTTCCAAAGGAAAAGTTAGGCCTTCGTGGCCAAAACCATAATTTGTTATTTGTCTAACCCTGAAGGGATAGGAGTATTTGATAATTAGTAACTTTAATGCCTTGGGATAACTATAGGAAAATTGTAATTTAGGACATGACTATGTTACGGGATTGGCCTAATAAACCGTAGGTTTTGTGCCTTTATCGCCATAGGACCTTAAGGATGGTTTAGGGATGTTTGGGGGGCATTGGGTAAGTGAATCGTATGGGCATTTGGGTAGATTTAAGTTCTGGTGTGTAGCAGATTTTGTTGTCATCGCACTGTTTTCCTAGCGAACCATGTTGTTCCCAGACTCGCCTAGCGAAGAATCCTTCGCCTAGCAAAGAAACTCGCCCTAGACTTGCCTAGCGAACATGTCTGCGAACGTATTAGAGTTTCGCGTATGTTGATTGTGTGCAGTGATGCCTTGATGTTTGATTCTGTGATTTCTGTGATGAGTTACCTTAGGGATAACTATGGTTTTTATGTGATTAACATGTGATATGTATATGATTACATGATGGTTTATATGATGTATTATGATGATATTACCTTGACTTTGATGAATTATATGATGACATGAGACATGATAATGATTGTGATGATGATGAATATGATGAATGATGATGCATCTATTTTGTTATTATGAGGATGATTATTGACGTGTGCATCATGCATTCATGTGCATCCGTACTTCGGTTCAGGACCTTGATTACTTTGACTTCAATCCCATTGTGTGGATGTGGAGTATTTTGATATGTTCCGGTTCTCTAGTAGAATCGATCCTATTGATAGGTATCTATGAAGGGTTGATGGCCCAGTGTCCATCGCGCTGTGATGATTGGTACCACATGCATTGGGTCTTGTTGCGTTTGCATTTATGAGTCATTTGGAATAATTTATGATGTTGTGGCCTTTGAGCCCTATTGATGGATATGAATGTGTTGAATATGAAGATGACCCAAATTATAAGTTGATTTTCATACATTGATTATTATGAACCGTTTTACTCACCCTGCCTGTTTGAATGTTACCTCCACGTGGGTAACATGCACATGACTAGGTTTAGCCGTGGACTATGTTTTAATTGAGTTATTTTAATTATCTTTCCGTATAAGGAATACCTTGGATTATACCTTTTGAGTTCCGCTTCCTTTGAGCAATTTTTGATATATTTTGGGAAAACCCGTTGTACATGGAACCTTGACCTATTTTATTGATTTGGGAAATGTACGCCCTTTTGGGTGGCTTTTTGTTGAAATTTAATAATTACTCTGATATCTGTGTTATTTTGCCATAATATTTATGGGGTAGAAAAGGGTGTTACATTAGTGGTATCAGAGCAGGTTGGTCCGTCCGGCCAACTTGTCTACTGTTATTTGTTCCCTAGTATGCGACATGTGTGTAAAAACACTGTCGGTACATGTTTGTTTTCTAAGCATTGTCTGCAGAAGTGGGAATGAAACAAGTGGGGGAGAAGCTTAAGCTTCTCCAGGATGCTTCAAGTGTGGAGTGGTGGCTCAGTGTGTCGATGAACGCTCTTATAGTTTGGTAAAGATGGTTTATGCCCCATCATGATTTTCGGTTGTCTATTGACAAATTGAGGAACTAATCACTCTTAATATCTTTTGATAGTGGACGGAGTCATGTTTGTGGGGATAGACGTGTCTTGCAAGCTTAGATGGTGTGTGCAGTGAATTGTTTTGAGTTAAGCTACGGGCTTACGAATTGATTTGATGAGTCAATGCAGGTTGGTGCTGACATGTTTATTTTGATGGAAACATTAAGTGTTAACAAAAGTGGGGAAGTGGGTGGGTTTTCAATTAATTGTGATTGTTCAGAAGTTTTTTGATGAGATAAGTGATTTAAATCCAGAACGTGAAGTGGAGTTTACGATCGACTTAGTTCCTAGAACTAGTTTGGTAGCAATGGCTCCATATCATATGTCTGCATTGGGATTGAAAGAGTAAAAAATTCAACTTGAAGGATTGCTTGGAAAGAGATTCTTTCATACGAGTGTGTCACCGTGGTGTGCACCAGTTTTGTTGATTAAGAAGAAAGAATGTTTTGTGAGGCTTTGGGTGGATTATAGACAACTGAACAAGGTGACTATCAAGAATAAGTGTTGACTTCCAAGGATTGATGATTTGATGGATCAGTTGGTTGTTACAAGTGTGTTTAGTAAGATAGATTTGAGATCTGAGTATCATCAGATTCATGTGAAGGCTGAAGATATTCAAGAGACTGCTTTTAAAACAAGGTATGGACTTTATGAGTATTTCGTGAGGCCATTTGGTGTGACTAATGCACCATGTGTATTTGTGGAGTATATGAACGGGATTTTCCATCCTTATTTGAGCAAGTTTGTGGTTGTGTTAATTGACGATATTTTGATATATTCAAAGAGTAAAGAGGATCATACTGAGCATCTGAAAATTGTGTTATCAGCGTTGAAAAATGAGCAGTTGTATGCAAAACTATCAAAGTGTGAGTTTTGTTTGAAGGAAGTAAGTTCCTTGGTCGTGTGATCTCGAGTAGAGTTATTATGGTTGATATGTCGAAGGTTGAAGCTGTATCGCAATATAAAGCTCCAAAACCTGTTTTTGAGATTAGAAGTTTTCTTGGGTTGGCAGATTATTATTGAAAATTCATTGAAGGATTTTTCCAAGTTATCTTTGCCATTGACGTAATGGACTAGGAAGGTTCAAGCTTTTGTTTTGGATGCAAAGTGTGAAGAAAGTTTCAAGGGCTTTTGAGAAGGCTGTCAACAGCTCATGTTTTGATTTTGCCCAATCCGGTAGAACCATTTGTTGTATATTGTGATGCTTCGCTGATGATATTGGGAGGTGTGTTAATGCAACACCAACAAGTTTTAGCTTATGCTTCAAGGCAACTTAAAGTGCACAAGAGGAATGATATGACGCAAGATTTAGAGCTGGTGGTTGTTATGTTTGTGTTGAAGCTTTAGACGCATTATTTGTTTTGTTTGAAATTGAGATGTTTAGTGATCATAAGGGCTTAAAGTATTTGGTTGATTAGAAAGAGTTGAATATGAGGTAGAGGAGATGATTGGGACTTCTGACGGATTACGGTTTTAGTTTGAATTATCATTCGGATAAAGCAAACGTGGTAGCTGATGCATCAATTTGGAAATCTTTGCATATACTGATGATGATGGTAAAATAATTAGAACTGATTGAACAATTTTGTGATATGAGTTTGGTTTGTGAAGAGACTTCTTATGGAGTTAAGTTTTGTATGTTGAGGCTTACTAGTGGTATTCTTGATGAGATTCGAGGAGGTCGGAAATCTTATTTGAGTTGGTAGGTCGGTTGAATTTGATGAGTCAAAGTCGAACAGCTGATTTTCGGATTAATGAGAATGGTGTGATAAGATTCAAGGATAGAGTATGTGTTCCTGATGTGCCAGAATCAAAAAGAGCATTCATGAGGAAGGTCACAGAAGCGGGTTGAGTATTCATCCTGGTGCCACAAAGATGTATCAAGATTTGAAGGAGTTGTTTTGGTGGCCGTGTATGAAGAAGGAAGTTGCAGAGTTCGTGTATGCTTGTTTGACTTGTCAGAAGTCGAAGATTGAACATCAGAGATTGTCGGGTCTGATGCAACCGCTGAGTATTCCAGAATGGAAATGGGATAGCATTTCTATGGATTTTGTGACAAGTTTTCTGAAGACTTTGAAGGGATATGATTCGATTTGGGTGATTGTTGATAGATTGACTAAATCGGCTCATTTTATACCGATGAGGATCAATTATTCGTTGCAGAAGCTTGAAGAGTTATATATTGATCAGATTGTGAAACTGCATGGAATTCCTTCGAGTATTGTGTCTGATAGAGATCCGAGATTTACGTCGGGGTTTTGGGAAATTTTGCATACAGCTTTGGGTACTAAGTTGAGGTTGAGTTCTGCCTATCATCCACAGACGGATGGAAAGATAGAGAGAACTATTCAGTCTTTAGAGGATTTGTTGAGGGCTTGTGTGTTGGATCAAGGTGGATCATGGGATAGTCATTTGCCGTTGATTGACTTTACCTACAATAACAATTACCATTCTAGTATCGGAATGGCACCATTTGAGGCTTTGAAGAGTTATATATTGATCAGATTGTGAAACTGCATGGAATTCCTTCGAGTATTGTGTCTGATAGAGATCCGAGATTTACGTCGAGGTTTTGGGAAATTTTGCATACAGCTTTGGGTACTAAGTTGAGGTTTAGTTCTGCCTATCATCCACAGACGGGTGGAAAGATAGAGAGAACTATTCATTCTTTAGAGGATTTGTTGAGGGCTTGTGTGTTGGATCAAGGTGGATCATGGGATAGTCATTTGCCTTTGATTGACTTTACCTACAATAACAATTACCATTCTAGTATCGGAATGGCACCATTTGAGGCTTTGTAAGGTAGAAGGTGTATGACTCTATTGTGTTGGTATGAGTTAGGCGAGAGTGTTGTACTCGGACCTAAGATTGTGCAAGGGACGACTAAAAAGATCAAGATGATCCAAGGAAAGATGAAAGCGCCGCAAAGTCGTCAGAAGAGTTACCATGATAAGAGGAGGAAAGCACTTGAATTCCAATAAGGAGATCGCGTGTTCTTGAGGGTTACGTCGGTAACTGGTGTTGGCCGAGCTTTGAGGTCTCGAAAGCTCACTTCGCATTTTGTTGGTCTGTATCAGAGTGGCGCAGCGGAAGCATGGGAGAAGTAGCATGTTAGGCTGTTTTACCGCTGTCGCTGGTGAAATTGCATGATGTGTTTCATGAGTTTCAGTTGAGGAAGTACATTCTAGATCCTTCACATGTGATTTAGATGGATGATGTACAAGTGAGAGATGATTTGACTTTTGACGCAAAGCCTGTTCGGATTAATGAACGAGAAGTGAAGCAGCTGCGAGGTAAAGAGATTGCCTTGGTAAAGGTAGTTTTGGGAGGACCAGCTGGAGAAGGTTGGACTAGGGAGCGTGTGAATCAGATGAAGGAGTTGTAACACCCCAAATTTTGTTGGAATATTTAAATAATTTACTTAAATAAGAATATTCGCATTTCGGTGATTTTCGGTGGTTTTGTGGAATATTGGAATTTAATGGAATTTGGGTTATTTATTTTGAATAATAATATATAATATGAATATATTAATATTATTATTAATTAAAATAAATAGAAGTGAAATAAGGGCAAATTGGACAATTAAGAGGAGTTAGTGAGGATAATATGGGAAAAGCCCAATTGTGAGGCTCAAGTCTAGGTTTAACAAAAAGAAAATTGTGAAGGGATTAGGATTCATTTGTTAGACCGTGAAGAAAATTGAGGCCAGAGCTCTGAGAAGGAAGATTGGAGGCAAAAGCTTCAGAAGGTTCCCGAAAATATTGGAGAAGGCTTTGATCGACAATTAAGGTATGGGGAGTATTACCTTCATGTTTTTCCATGTGTAACTTTTAATGTATTTAAGGTTGATTTAAGGTTTAAGGGATTTTGAGGGTGGATATGAGAAATAGTGATCTTTGGCCTTCGTGGCCTAAATCTGTTATTGTTAATCTAACCGTGGAATTCATTGGGGAAATGGAAAAATTAGGCCTTCATGGCCAAAACCATGATTTGTTATTTGTCTAACCTTGAAGGGATATGAGTATTAGATAATGAGTAACTCTAATGCCTTGGGATAACTGTAGGCAAATTGTAATTTAGGACATGAGTATGTTACGGGATTGGCCTAATAAACCGTAGGTTTTGTGCCTTTATCGCCATAGGACCTTAGGGATGATTTAGGGATGCTTTGGGGGCATTGGGTAAGTGAATCGTATGGGCATTTGAGTAGATGTATGTTCTGGTGTGTAGCCGATTTTGTTGTCATCGCACTGTTTGCCTAGAGAACCATGTTGTTCCCGGACTCGCTTAGCAAAGAATCCTTCGCCTAGCAAAGAAACTTGTATCAGACTTGCCTAGCGAACATGCCTTCGAACGTAGTAGAGTTTCACGTATGTTGATCGTGTGCAGTAATGCCTTGATGTTTGATTCTGTGATTTCTGTGATGAGTTACCTTGGGGGTAACTATGATTTTTATGTGATTAACATGTGATCTGTATATGATTACATGATGGTTTATATGATGTATTATGATGATATTACCTTGACTTTGATGAATTATATGATGACATGAGACATGATAATGATTGTGATGATGATGAATATGATGAATGATGATGCATCTATATTGTTATTATGATGATGATTATTGACGTGTGTATCATGCATTCATGTGCATCCGTACTTCGATTCAGGACCTTGATTACTTTGCCTTCAATCCCATTGTATGGATGTGGAGTATTTTGACGTGTTTCGGTTCTCTAGTAGAATCGATCCTATTGATAGGGATCTATGGAGGGTTGATGGCCCAGTGTCCATCGCGCTGTGATGATTGGTACCACATGCATTGGGTCTTGTTGCATTTGCATTTATGAGTCATTTGGAATAATTTATGATGTTGTGGCCTTTGAGGCCTATTGATAGATATGAATGTGTTGAATATGAAGATGACCCAAATTATATGTTGATTTTCATACATTGATTATTATGAACCATTTTACTCACCCTGCCTGTTTAAATGTTACCTCCATGTGGGTAACATGCAGATGACAAGGTTTAGCCGTGGACGCCGTTGAGGACTTTTGAAGTTTCAAGTTGTTAGCCTTTTGGTTAACTTAGAGGGTCTCGCTCTGATAGTGTAACATCGGGTTGGGGTATATATTTTAATTGAGTTATTTTGATTATCTTTTCGTATAAGGAAAACCTTGGATTATACCTTTTGAGTTCCGCTGCCTTTAAGCAATTTTTGATATATTTTGGTAAAACCCGTTGTACACAGAGCCTTGACCTATTTTATTTATTTGGGAAATGTACGCCTTTTTGGGTGGCTTTTTGTTCAAATTTAATAATTACTCTGATATCTGTGTTATTTTTCCATAATATTTGTGGGGTAGAAAAGGGTCTTACATTAGTGGTATCAGAGCAGGTTGGTCCGTCCGGCCAACTTGTCTAATGTTATTTGTTCCCTAGTATGCGACATGTGTGTAAAAACACTGTCGGTACACGTTTGTTTTCTAAGCTTTGTCTGCAGAAGTGGGAATGAAACAAGTGGGGGAGAATCTTACGCTTCTCCAGGATGCTTCAAGTGTGGAGTGGTGACTCAGTGTGTCGATGAACTCTCTTATAGTTTGGTAAAGATAGTTTATGCCCCATCATGATTTTCAGCTGTCTATTGACAAATTGAGGAACTGATCACTCTTAATCTCTTGTTGATAGTGGATGAAGTCATGTTTGTGGGGATAGACGTGTCTTACAAGCTTATATGGCGTGTGCAATTAATTGTTTGGAGTTAAGCTACGGGCTTATGAATTGTTTTGATGATTCAGTGCAGGTTGGTGCTGACATGTTTATTTTGATGGAAACATTAAGTGTTAACAAAAGTGGTGAAGTGGGTGGGTTGTCAATTAATTGTGATTGTTCAGAAGTTTTTTGATGAGATAAGTGATTTACATCCAGAACGTGAAGTGGAGTTTACGATCGACTTAGTTCCTAGAACTAGTTTGGTAGCAATGGCTCCATATCGTATGTCTGCATTGAGATTGAAAGAGTAAAAATTTCAACTTGAAGGATTGCCTTGAAAGAGATTCTTTCGTACGAGTGTGTCACCGTGGTGTGCACCAGTTTTGTTGATTAAGAAGAAAGAAGGTTTTGTGAGGCTTTGGGTGGATTATAGGCAACTGAACAAGGTGACTATCAAGAATAAGTGTTGACTTCCAAGGATTGATGATTTGATGGATCAGTTGGTTGTTACAAGTGTGTTTAGTAAGATAGATTTGAGATCTGAGTATCATTAGATTCGTGTGAAGGCTGAAGATATTCAAGAGACTGCTTTTAAAACAAGGTATGACATTATGAGTATTTCGTGAGGCCATTTGGTGTGACTAATGCACCATGTGTATTTGTGGAGTATATGAACGGGATTTTCCATCCTTATTTGAGCAAGTTTGTGGTTGTGTTAATTGACGATATTTTGATATATTCGAAGAGTAAAGAGGATCGTACTGAGCATCTGAAAATTGTGTTATCAGCGTTGAAAATGGGGCAGTTGTATGCAAAACTATCAAAGTGTGAGTTTTGGTTGAAGGAAGTGAGTTCCTTGGTCATGTGATCTCGAGTGGAGTTATTGTGGTTGATATGTCGAAGGTTGAAGCTGTATCACAATGGGATGCTCCAAAACCTGTTTTTGAGATTAGAAGTTTTCTTGGGTTGGCAGATTATTATTGAAAATTCATTGAAGGATTTTTCCAAGTTATCTTTGCCATTGACGTAGTGGACTAGGAAGGTTCAAGCTTTTGTTTTGGATGCAAAGTGTGAAGAAAGTTTGAAGGGCTTTTGAGAAGGCTGTCAACAGCTCATGTTTTGATTTTGCCCAATCCGGCAGAACCATTTGTTGTATATTTTGATGCTTCGCTGGTGGGATTAGGAGGTGTGTTAATGCAACACCAACAAGTTTTAGCTTATGCTTCAAGGCAACTTAATGTACATGAGAGGAATTATGTGACGCATGATTTAGAGCTGGTGGTTGTTATGTTTGTGTCGAAGCTTTAAAGGCATTATTTGTTTGGTTCGAAATTGAGATGTTTAGTGATCATAAGGGCTTAAAGGATTTTTTTGATTAGAAAGAGTTGAATATGAGGTAGAGGAGATGATTGGGACTTCTGAAGGATTATGGTTTTGGTTTGAATTACTATTCGCATAAAGCAAACGTGGTAGCTGATGGATCGATTTGGAAATCTTTGCATATACCGATGATTATTGTAAAAGAATTAGAACTGATTGAACAATTTCGTGATATGAGTTTGGTTTGTGAAGAGACTTCTTATGGAGTTAAGTTTTGTATGTTGAGGCTTACTAGTGGTATTCTTGATGAGATTCGAGGAGGTCAGAAATCTGATTTGAGTTGGTAGGTCGATTGAATTTGATGAGTCAAAGTCGAACAACTGATTTTCGGATTAATGAGAATGGTGTGATGAGGTTCAGGAATAGAGTGTGTGTTCCTGATGTGCTAGAAATCAAAAAGAGCATTCGTGGGGAAGGTCACAAAAGTGAGTTGAGTATTCATCCTGGTGCCACAAAGATGTATCAAGATTTGAAGAAGTTGTTTTGGTGGCCGAGTATGAAAAACGAAATTGCAGAGTTCGTGTATGCTTGTTTGACTTGGAAATCTTTGCATATACCGATGATTATTGTAAAAGAATTAGAACTGATTGAACAATTTCGTGATATGAGTTTGGTTTGTGAAGAGACTTCTTATGGAGTTAAGTTTTGTATGTTGAGGCTTACTAGTGATATTCTTGATGAGATTCGAGGAGGTCAGAAATCTGATTTGAGTTGGTAGGTCGATTGAATTTGATGAGTCAAAGTCGAACAACTGATTTTCGGATTAATGAGAATGGTGTGATGAGGTTCAGGAATAGAGTGTGTGTTCCTGATGTGCTAGAAATCAAAAAGAGCATTCGTGGGGAAGGTCACAAAAGTGAGTTGAGTATTCATCCTGGTGCCACAAAGATGTATCAAGATTTGAAGAAGTTGTTTTGGTGGCCGAGTATGAAAAACGAAATTGCAGAGTTCGTGTATGCTTGTTTGACTTGTCAGAAGTAGAATATTGAACATCAGAGACTGTGGGGTCTGATGCAACCTCTGAGTATTCCAGAATGGAAATGGGATAGCATTTCTATGGATTTTGTGACAAGTTTTCTGAAGACTTTGAAGGGATATGATTTGATTTGGGTGAGTGTTAATAGATTGACTAAATAGGCTCATTTTATACCAATGAGGATCAATTATTCGTTGCAGAAGCTTGCAGAGTTATATATTGATCAGATTGTGAAACTGCATGGAATTCCTTCAAGTATTGTGTCTGATAGAGATCTGAGATTTACGTCGAGGTTTTGGGAAAGTTTGCAGACAACTTTGGGTACTAAGTTGAGGTTGAGTTCTGCCTATCATCCATAGACGGATGGACATACAGAGAGAACTATCCAGTCTTTAGAGGATTTGTTGAGGGCTTGTGTGTTGGATCAAGGTGGATCATGGGATAGTCATTTGTCATTTATTGACTTCACGTACAATAACAGCGACCATTCTAGTATCAGAATGGCACCATTTGAGGCTTTGTATGGTAGAAGGTGTAGGACTCTATTGTGTTGGTATGAGTCAGGCGAGAGTGTTGTACTCGGACCTAAGATTGTGCAAGGGACGACTGAAAAGATCAAGATGATCCAAGGAAAGATGAAAGCGCCGCAGAGTCGTCAGAAGAGTTACCATGATAAGAGGAGGAAAGCACTTGAATTCCAATAAGGAGATCACGTGTTCTTGAGGGCTACGTCGGTAACTGGTGTTGGCCGAGCTTTGAGGTCTCGAAAGCTCACTTCGCATTTTGTTGGTCTATATCAGAGTGGCGCAGCGGAAGCGTGGGAGAAGTAGCATGTTAGGCTGTTTTACCGCTGTCGCTGGTGAAATTGCATGATGTGTTTCATGAGTTTCAGTTGAGGAAGTACATTCTAGATCCTTCACATGTGATATAGATGGATGATGTACAAGTGAGAGATGATTTGACTTTTGAGGCAAAGCCTGTTCGAATTAATAAACGAGAAGTGAAGCAGCTGCGAGGTAAAGAGATTGCCTTGGTAAAGGTAGTTTTGAGAGGACCAACTGAAGAAGGTTAGACTAGGGAGCGTGTGAATCAGATGAAGAAGTTGTATCTGACTCTGTTTTCTTGAGATAATTTTTTAGGGCGAAAATTTTTTTAAGTGGAGGAGAGTTGTAACACCCCAAATTTTGTTGGAATATTTATTTAATGTACTTAAAGAAGAATATTCGCATTTCAGTGATTTTCGGTGGTTTTGTGGAATATAGGAATTTAATGGAATTTGAGTTATTTATTTTGAATAATAATATATAATATGAATATATTAATATTATTATAAATTAAAATAAATAGAAGTGAAATAAGGGCAAATTGGACAATTAAGAGGAGTTAGTGAGGATAATATGGGAAAAGCCCAATTGTGAGGCTCAAGTCTAGGTTTAACCAAAAGAAAATTGTGAAGGGCTTAGGATTCATTTGTTAGACCGTGAAGAGAATTGAGGCCAGAGCTCTGAGAAGGAAGATTGGAGGCAAAAGCTTCGGAAGGTTCCCGAAAATATTTGAGAAGGCTTTGATCGACAATTAAGGTATGGGGAGTATTACCTTCATGTTTTTCCATGTGTAACTTTCAATGTATTTAAGGTCGATTTAAGGTTTAAGGGATTTTAAAGGTGGATATGAGAAATAGTGATCTTTGGCCTTTGTGGCCTAAATCTGTTATTGTGAATCTAACTGTGGAGATCATTGTGGAAAAGGAAAAGTTACACCTTCGTAGCCAAAACCATGATTTGTTATTTGTCTAACCCTGAAGGGATAGGAATATTAAATAATGAGTAACTCTAATGCCTTGGGATAACTGTAGGAAAATTGTAATTTAGGACATGAATATGTTACGAGATTGGCCTAATAAACCGTAGGTTTTGTGCCTTTATCTTCGTAGGACCTTAGGGATGATTTAGGGATGCTATGGGGGAATTGGGTAAGCGAATCCTATGGGAATTTAAGTGGATTTAAGTTTTGGTGCGTAGCAGATTTTGCTGTCATCGCACTGTTCACCTAGCGAAGAAAGCCTCGCCTAGTGAACCATGTTGTTCCCAGAGTCGCCTAGCGAAGAAACTCGCCCCAGACTCGCCTACTGAACATGCCAGCGAACGTAGCAAAGTTTCACATATGTTGATCGTGTGCAGCGATGCCTTGATGTTTGATTCTATGATTTCTGTGATGAGTTACCTTATGGGTAACTATGATTTTTATGTGATTAACATGTGATGTGAATATGATTACATGATGGTTTATATGATGTATTCTGATAATATTACCTTGACTTTGACGAATTATATGATGACATGAGACATGATAATGATTGTGATGATGATGAATATGATGAATGATGATGCACCTATGTTGTTATTATGAGGATGATTATTGACGTGTGCATCATGCATTCATGTGCATCCGTACTTCGATTCAGGACCTTGATTACTTTGGCTTCAATCCCATTGTATGGATGTGGAGTATTTTGATGTGTTCCGTTTCTCTAGTAGAATCGATCCTATTGATAGGGATCTTTGGAGGGTTGATGGCCCAGTGTCCATCGCGCTGTGATGATTGGTACCACATGCATTGGGTCTTGTTGCATTTGCATTTATGAGTCATTTGGAATAATTTATGATGTTGTGGCCTTTGAGGCCTATTGATGGATATGAATGTGTTGAATATGAAGATGACCCATATTATATGTTGATTTTCATACATTGATTATTATTAACCGTTTTACTCACCCTGCCTGTTCGAATTTTACCTCCACGTGGGTAACATGCAGATGACCAGGTTTAACCGTGGACGCCGTTGAGGACTTTTGAAGTTTCGATTTGTTAGCCTTTTGGTTAACTTAGAGGGTCTCGCTCTGATAGTGTAACATCGGGTTGTGTCGCTACTGCGAAAATCGGCGCCGGCTGAACAGAAGAGTCGCCACCGTGCGTTATTTATCCCAACGGAGGGAAAGGAAACGCTCAGAGTAAACCTACCGCAAAGACGGGAAAGGAATGGTCATCGCAACCAAATCCTGGATTCGGGAGTCGGTTACGCAAGGGGAAGGTATTAGCACCCCTCGCGTCCGTCGTACTCGACGGGATCCACGCTTTTTTTCTGGTACGGATTGTTATTTCTATCTAAACTAAGGGTTAAGGGTTAAAAAGAAAGAAAGGGACTCGGTAAAGTATCGCACTTTATGCCTATGTATTCCCGCCTGGAACGAGAAATCAGAGTCAACGTAGTTCGCCTACCTACGGAAAAGGAGGGGAAGGTTGCTCTCTAGGATATCGCATCCTATGCCTACGTACTTTCATACAGCATGAAAGATCAGAGCAAACGTAGTTCGGGCCACGTACGACACAAGTCTGTCTTGGTTGCTTTTATCTCCTTCTAAAAAAGGGGTTTTTCTGATTACTGGTCCAAGCGGACAAAAATGACATTTTGATGAGTTCACATTCTTTTACGGAAGAAGTGTCTTTTATTGTGTTTGAAATATTTATTGTGTTTTTCTGTTTGTTTTGAGAAAGAAGAGACAGAACTCTAACCTACGGTTGAAAAGGGAATCAAACTAACCTAATGTTATCATGCATGGGTTAAGACCTAAGGTCTATCATGTTCCTCTCTTGCGCAGAGAGAAACAGAGATCCTAAGGGATAAACGGAAACAGAAACAATAGCATATATACAATAAAGCAGTAAAATGCATGAATGCAGTAATATAAGCGAGGCAAGGGAGTCCCACTCAACCTCGAACCTAGAAAACAACAGGAAAAAGCGAACAAAATTCGCTTTCAACCTAACAGATTAAATGGCACACAATACAGTCAGGGAAGTTCAAACAATACATCAAAAATTATAAACAGCAAAAGAAAACAGCAAAAGCAATCTTCATCAACAACTGTCTTCAAGTCATCTTCAACCATCTACAAGCTTCAAGCAAGCATTAGCCTTCATCTTCACAGCCTCCAAGCAAGGTCTCTATCTTCCATCTTTCACTGGCTTTTCTTCAAGTCTCACTCTCCAAGATGAGCAACAATCAACAAGATGAATTGGATGTTAAGCAGTCAATTGCCTACCAAAGGTGGCCTACTGACTGTTAACATGATACAAACAGTTTTCTCTCAAAAGTTCTATCTTTTAAATACATTCACTAATCCTTCCAAAGGAATAAGGTGGGTATTTAAAAGAGACTTTGAATCACAGAGAAAGAATGGAGGCAAACAAGACCTTCCATGTTTGTGAATCAAGTTTCTATTCTAGAGCTCTACCTAACTCCCAGATCCTATAACCTTCAACAGCTGCCAGCAAGATGCTCTTCATCAACCCTGGAAATTGGTCTTCATTCTTTAATCTTCAGTGGCTTCATCAGCAAAGTCTTCAGCTCAAACCCAAACCCCAAGCAGGTCCAATACCCCACACAGTCAAATAATAACCCTAGAGAGGGCACACCACACAATCAAGCAAGCACAGGAAATATACTAGTAGTAATAGTAGAATAGCGGAAGTCTAATATTTTCTAAGGGATCTATTACTTACCCATAATACCCCTATAGTCCCATCATTTAATTTGTCCTAAAGAAAACCCAGAAGAAAATTTGTTTTGTTAAACCTACATTATATTCGCAACCCTAAATGATTAGCCTAATGTTTTCTAACTAAACCACCTAAAATAAATCCTAAAAAATTGGTATAAAAATCAAGGGGGCACCTAATATATGTATCTAATTATACTAAAAAAAATTGGCCTAAAAAGATTATGAGAAGCACCTAAAAGAAATTCTACAAAAACTATGTACAAACTAAAAGCATTTAAAAAGGAATTAAAAGAAAAAAATATGCCAAAAATAATAAAAGGAAATAAAATGGAAATTTTATTACATGATATTTTTCTACACAGAAATATGAAGATGGTAAAAAAACAACCAATCAAAAATATGGAATATTCAATTTATTATGAATTTTCAAACAATTAAGAAAAATAAAGGAAATTAAAATGAAATAAGATGGGTTAGGGGTACAGTTAGTAATGATTTGCATTGAAAAATGAATGATGGGCCCAGACTGGGGGTGCGCGTAGCAAGGCGCGCCTGGGCCCAGTTAATCAGCAAACACAAAAAGAAAATAAAACGAAAACGGTGCAGGAAGTAATAAACTCAGTTCAATTGGAAATGGGCCTGGCAAGCGGGGGTGTGGCTAGCAATTGTCATTAAGCCCACCAGAGGACTTAAGTGAAACGGAGCGTTTCACGTACTACTCTTCCCTCCTATTTCCATCTTTGAATCTAAGCCATGCGATCTGGGTCTTGGTCAGCAGTCAATGCACGATCCAACGCTTGTGGAGTCATCTTCTCCAACGAGCTAGGGTTTGTAGTAAAAGCCATGGAAATTGAACCTTCACACGTGAATCTTCCAGTGACTCGTGCTCCCTCGTTTCTCCATGAAACTCAAAACTTCCAAAGGCGAAATTGATCTACTTTCCTCCCTGAACATAGCCATGGATCCAGTTTGCCCTAACATGCTCTAAAAAGCCAAACCCGATAGCTCTACATCCATGGATACTCAAACTTCCAACTTCTTCTTTTTCCAATTTCTTGCCATCAAAATACTCACCTTGCATCACTGATTAACCTAAGCTATACCACATGAATTAACACCTCCTATTCTTCTAGTTCTAGATCCAAACAGTTGGTGCGCTCACATATCAACCTCCACCAAACTCAGTCAAAATCTCCAGAATTATTCATCTAACTACCTAGGTCATTCTTATCCTAATCAACCTACATCATGCTAACTAAATTAAGCCAATTCGAAGAGATTACTAACCTGGTGTAAAGTTGAAAACAGATGGATGAAATCTCCACTTCAGGTTCAGCAATGCTCCAATAGCAATCAATAGACCAAGATCTTGATTCTGTATGCACTTGTGCTTGCTCAAAGGCTTTGAATTCTTGTAACCAATTCCTTTTGCAATTTAAATGATGAACTTGCAACACATGATTCTTGCACCAATACACTTGGATCTTGCTTGCAATGTGATCTATGATGGATATGGAGTATGATAGGATCAAGAACTTTGAAGAATGATGAGGAATTGAGAGAGTTTGGATGAATTTGCAAAAGTGCAAGAGAGAATGAAACTATGGAGTTTTGATCAAAATGAAGTGTAACCCTGCATTGAAGGAGCTCTAGGGCTTATATAGAAGCCCATGGAATCATCTGGAACTTGCTGGAAACTTCTTGTACACCAATCCCTTGTGTTTTGGCATGTGTCACTTTAATCATAAGCAAGCCATGATATCTCTCAAACTTTGAACTAAACTCAAAAATTCACTATTGGCAATGGTCTCAAAACATTATTTCCAATCAAAATGACCTATAATTTCATCCCATTTGGACATGTATTGCAAAATCTCATTTTTTTAGGTCACTTTCATTCATTAAATTCACCTTTAATTGACAAAATTTTCAACCTTGAGCTATGAACATTATCCAACTTCCATGACCACTTTCCTAGACTCAAAATATCATTTGGAACAACTTTTATGTTCTGAAGTTTTTCATTTGAAGCTTCCTTGTATGAGTTTTAGGCATATGCTTGAAATGACCTGTAATTCTCAAATGACCAAAATACCCTTTGCTTGCCAAAGTCATAAGTAGAGTTCCACAAATCAGATGAAGGCATACCATACCTTTCTAGAAAGATACGATCATGAGGAACAACTTTCATGTTGACCAGAAATCCATTTGAAAGCTCCTTGAGGGGTAAAAGTTGCTTGGAAGACAAGTAACTTTCACAGACAAATTTCAGTGTCCTCAGATGACCTGTAACTTGCAAGAACCATAACTTGAGTTCTATAAATCTCCTTGATGTCTTCCACCACTCAAATTAAAGGTCTTGAGATCCTCTACAAGTTTCATGTTGGCCAAGGATCCATTTGAAGCTTGAATTTTAAATTATCCTGCTTGGAAGTTTGACCTAAATCAGGGGATTTTACACAAAAACCCTAATTTAGAAACTCCCCTTCTTCTTGATTTCTCTTGATTTCTCCTTGGAACAACACCACATCCATATTTACATGTCAAATGATGAACCCCACATCTTTCAAATAGACCTTGATGCCCTTCAATCAAGCATTTGACCTAGGGTTGACCTAGGGTTGACCCAGATGAAACCCTAGTTGACTGCCTTCAACTGCAACTCTTGTAATCACATCAATGACTTGTCTTACTTTCAAAATGACCCTCTAGGTCCTCCATGATGTCTGTATACCCTCCATGCTTAATTCACAGCTCACAACTTCTCTGATGACCTTCAAACCCCCTCAAGATAGGAGAGAGATCCACTGCTTGATCCACTGACTTCTTAGATTTCAATTTCTTTCTGATGACTTGGATAAGATTGAGTTTGAATAGGAACCTCTTGATAGGCTCATAGAGATAAGAGTAGTACTTGGTCCCTTGTTGGATGACTTGTTATGCTATGCTATGCAAATGATTAGACTATGTACATGACTTTTTATGCAAATGCTAATGCAATTGAAACATAAACCAAGTGAAGTAGGTTGAGCAAATTTTAGGGTGCAACAGCTGCCCCTATTCAAGCGACTTGGACCCGATTGGGTGAAGCGCGAACGGTCTTCAAACATTCGAGGTACGAGACGGTTGAATACTAAGAACCCGGAAATTTGCCAACCGCAGAAATAAACTGCACCACTGTTTGGGGAACGCTATCTACAAATCTGATTTCAACATTATCTTGTCAATACTGGAATGAACTTATTGACTTCACTGGGAGAAATACTTCTGTCAACACAACATGACCCTGCCAACGATGCAGGAAAATCACTCCATCACCATTACAGAAAAATAACACCGTCATCACTTCGCCACCACTGCGGGAAGATAATCTGGAAAAAATAACAACACCGCCATCGCTACGGGTACTACTTTATCATTACTACAGGAAATAACTCCGCCACCACTGCGGGAAATAACTCCATCACCACTACGGGAAAATAACTCTGTCACCACTACGGGAAGATAACTCCGCCACCACTGCGGGAAATAACTCCGTCACCACTACGGGAAATAACTCCGTCACCACTACGGGAAAATAACTCCGCCACCAATACGGGAAATAACTCCGTCACCACTACGGGAAGATAACTCCGTCACCACTACGGGAACATAACTCCGCCACCACTGCGGGAAATAACTCCGTCACCATTACGGGAAATACAAGAAAATAACTCCGCCTCTGCTACGGGAAATAACTCCGTCACCACTACGGGAAAATAACTCCATCATCGCTACGGGAAAATAACTCTGTCACCACTACGGGAAAATAACTCCGATACAACTTTTCTGCCTATCTTTGCAACATCTAACTCCATCAATCACATGGGTAACACAATACGAGTCTAGTCTTCCAATTTTCAGTGCTGGCATGGCAGCAAATCTGAGAAGGACTCTACTGGGGATTTTCTGAACCCACACTGCCAGACAACTTCGAAAAATCGATTCACGAAATCTTTTGATGATGTCACAACAACAACCTTGAAGAAATACTCCGCTGGAGGGGTAAGAGAAACTTAAACAAGCAACTCTGTGGGGAACAATGCCACAATTGACATTATCATTACATGTCTCACGCCGAGATATTGAATATTTGGCAATTAATTTGGAGCAAGAGCTCTCTCCACCTGCAAGGGAAACAATACTTGAAAACAAACGGTTAACCAACCTGGCTTATGTTTCAAAATGCATATGTTTGACAATGACGCAATGCTCCATTCGACATGGGAATGCTACGCGTTTTTATTTGGTAGATGCAAATATGACACTATATGCCAATGCAGATGCAAGCTCGAACTGCTAGGATACAGAAAACCGCTTCAGCAAAATAAATGCTGAGGATAATGCCGACTCCGCTGGGGATAACCGGGTGCCACAGAATTATCCCAGCAAAATAAATGCTGGAGGAGTGAAGCCAACTTCGCTGAGGGATAATTGAATGCGCCAATCATGATTGGACTTCTGCTGGAGAGTGAACGGGTATCACACGGTATTCCGACAAAATAAATGCCAGGACACACAACCAACTCTGCCGGGGAGAATCTTAATCTTCGAGTTCCACTGGGAGGAAAGAAAACACTTGCTGAAAAGAGAACTCCGCTGGGGACGAAACGATTCTCTTGGGGAAAATCAACTGACTCCGCTGGGGGAGAGTAAATGACCCTACTGGGAAGAGTAAACTGTCTGAGTACAGCTCACGAGTTGGAAATGTTAATCTTCTGAGGCTAAACCACTCTGCTCGAGATGGGGGAATCCTTTTGGGGGACACCACACTATCTGAATACAGCTTTCAATCTTGGAATCGCCAATCCCGCTGAGGGTGGACGACCCTGCTGGAGAATGTCCTTCGGATAAGCTGCGACTAATTGGGGAACTTGATCCTTCTTTAGTAAGGAACATGGTTATCTTAGAAGCGCGACCTGCGTGGGGATCGAGTCTTTCGTTACGAGCTTCTGGTCAATACTGCAATCTTTTGATCGTCCACTTCATACGGCTACGAACCCTGCAACACCACAAACAAGACAAGACAAGTCTATGCAACCAAATCTATTCAGGTTAGTGTTAGTGACATTATTTTCAGTTAATTCAAAGTTTTAGCAATTATTGGCAAGGGCCAGCGACGTTATACACTTGCTAGTTTTATTAAACCTAGGCGTTTATCATGTACAAAACAGTAAAGAACCAACATCGAATACTGAATAGCATGTTTTATTGATTGGGCCCCTAAATGGGCGGAGTTTTGTACACGGGATGTAACTCCTGAAAAGAGGAAGCTACGCACAACAAATATACAAGTATGCACAAGAAGCATAAATATAATGACAAATCAAATTTGTACACATGTCGGCAACGGGATGCAGACAAACATCATGAACTGATCCTCCTATGACTCGCCCGACTCTAATGCTTTCCCGGTATTCACACTTCCGAAGAGATTGTATCTGATAATCGACCCCTCAGGTATATTCTCCCGCACCAATGCGCACCGCAGTATCGAATTCGGACCGCAGTCATTTGCTTTTCAAATCCCTAACTTTTGCGTGAACCGCCCTTTACGGGTTTTTAATTCACCGGGATACCCTTTTTTGCCGAAGCCGCCCAGTGTAGGTTTTCAACTTCGCGGGTGTACATTTTTCAATTTTATCCCTAATTTTTGCCCGAACCTTTTATTCTGTTTTTGGTTCGCCAGGATGCCCCTTTTTTGCCTGGACTCTCTTTTTTCTGTCCAGCGGGTCAATTTCAAGCAAAGTATTTTTTAACTGCGTCCGAATTCACAGGCGACGTAAAGTCTTCACCGTCCATGGTGGACAACAATAAAGCTCCTCCTGAAAAGACTTTTCTGACAACGTATGGCCCTTCGTAGTTGGGGGTCCACTTGCCCCTGTGATCTGCCTGTGGCGGGAGAATCCTCTTTAGCACAAGGTCGCCCGTCTGAAAGCTCCGAAGATGTATCTTCTTATCATATGTTTTCTTCATTCGGCTCTGGTACAAACGACCGTATGCTAGAGAAGCTAGCCTCTTCTCATCCATTAAACTCAGCTGGTTCAACCTGTCTTTCACCCATTCTGCCTCGTCTAGTTGGACGTCTCGCAATACCCTCAGCGAAGGAGTCTTAACCTCCAATGGTAACACTGCTTCCATTCCGTATACCAACGAGAACGGGGTTGCCCCGGTTGATGTGCGTACCGTCGTACGATAACCGTGCAAAGCAAAAGGTAGCATCTCATGCCAGTCCTTATAGGTCACCACCATCTTCTGAACAATCTTCTTTATATTCTTATTGGCCGCTTCAACAGCGCCATTCATCTTGGGTCGATAAGGGGAGGAGTTGTGATGCTCAATCTTGAAGTTCTGGCATAGCTCCTTCATCATTTTGTTATTCAGGTTTGAACCGTTGTCGGTAATTATCCGCTCGAGGATTCCATATCTGCAAATGATATCTCTCTTGATGAATCTGGCTACCACCTGCCTGGTCACATTTGCATAGGATGCCACTTCCACCCACTTGGTGAAATAATCGATTGCTACTAGAATGAACCGGTGTCCATTAGAATTCGTCGGCTCGATCTTTCCAATCATATCGATTCCCCACATCGAGAATGGCCATGGCGACGACATCACATTCAGAGGACTCGGAGGAACATGGATCTTATCTACATAGATTTGGCACTTGTGACACCTCTTCGCAAACTTGAAACAATCAGTTTCCATAGTCAGCCAAAAATAACCTGCCCGCAGCAGCTTCCTCGTCATAGCATGCCCACCAACATGCGTACTAAATGTACCCTCATGTATTTCCTCCATGAGCAGCTTCGCCTCTTTTTCGTCTACACAACGTAGTAGCACCAAGTCGTGATTTCGTCTGTATAAGACACCGTCCGGATTCAGGTAGAAATTACTTGCCAATCTCCTGAGAGTCTTCTGATCGTGACTGGATGCCCCAGCCGGATACTCTTGGTTCTTCAGGAAATTAAGGATATCGAAATACCAGGGTTTATCATCAGATGCTTCGTCAATGGCAAACACGAAGGCAGGTCTGTCAAGCCGAGAGATGACAATTCTGGGAGCCTCATTCCAGAAGTTGACTTTGTACATGGAAGACAAAGTGGCCAGGGCGTCAGCCATCTGATTCTCTGCTCGCGGTACATGATGCAATTCAAACTTGTCAAAGAAAGGCAACAATATTCTCGCGTAATTCATGTACGGTATCAAATTGGGATGACGTGTCTCCCATTCCCCTTTTATTTGATTCACCACCAGAGCTGAGTCTCCGTATACATCCAGATTTTTGATTCGCAAATCAATGGCTTCTTCAAGCCCCATGATACAAGCTTCGTATTCGGCTTCATTATTGGTAACTGGAAAGGTCAATCGAGCAGTAAACGGGATGTGCGACCCGTGTGGAGTAGTGATGATTGCCCCTATTCCGCTACCGTAGGCGTTTACAGCTCCGTCAAAGATCAACTTCCATTTGGAGCCCAATTCTGGTCCTTCGTCTGGCAACAGTTCTTCACAATCTTTCATCTTTAGGTACATGATATCCTCGTCAGGAAAATCAAACCTCATCGATTGGTAATCCTCAATAGGCTGCTCTGCCAAGTACTCAGATAACACGCTCCCCTTTATAGCCTTCTGCGAGACATACTGGATGTCGTATTCAGTCAAAACCATCTGCCAACGGGAAATTCTCCCTGATAATGCCTGCTTCTCGAATACATATTTGATAGGATCCATCTTCGAGATGAGCATGGTTGTATGGTTCAACATGTATTGTCTCAAACGCTTGGCGGCCCAGGCTAGCGCGCAACAAGTTTTTTCGAGCATTGAGTATCGAGATTCACATTCGGTAAACTTCTTACTCAGGTAGTATATTGCATGCTCTTTTCTTCCTGTCTCGTCGTGTTGACCGAGAACACAACCCATACTTCCCTCAAGAACTGTCAAATACATAATCAAGGGTCTCCCTGCCACTAGAGGTATCAAAATAGGAGGCTCCTGCAAATACTGTTTTATTTTATCGAACGCCTTTTGACAATTTTCATTCCATGTTACAGCCTGGTCTTTTTTCAACAGCTTGAATAATGGCTCACACGTAGCTGTCAGGTGAGATATGAACCGAGCAATGTAGTTCAACCTCCCTAAAAACCCGCGCACCTCTTTCTCTGTTCTAGGCGTCGGCATCTCTTGTATTGCTTTTATTTTTGCAGGATCAACCTCTATTCCTTTTTTGCTCACGATAAACCCCAGCAGTTTACCCGATCTCACCCCGAAGGTGCACTTGTTAGGGTTCAGTCTCAGCCTGAACTTCCTAAGCCTTTTGAATAACTTCAGCAGATTCACCAAATGTTCTTCCTCCGTCTGGGATTTGGCAATCATATCATCGACATAAACCTCGATCTCCTTATGCATCATATCATGAAAAAGAGTCGTCATTGCACGTTGATACGTTGCCCCAGCATTTTTTAGTCCGAAGGGCATCACTTTGTAACAAAATGTTCCCCAAGGTATTATGAAAGTAGTCTTCTCCATGTCTTCTGGTGCCATCTTAATCTGATTATAGCCCGAGAAGCCATCCATGAAGGAGAATACGGAGAATTGAGCAGTGTTGTCAACCAACACATCGATGTGAGGAAGCGGAAAATCATCTTTCGGGCTCGCTTTGTTCAAATCACGGTAATCTACGCACATTCTCACTTTACCATCTTTCTTTGGCACTGGTACAATATTAGCGACCCATGAGGGATATTTTGTAACAGCTAGGAAACCAGCATCCCACTGCTTTTGAACCTCCTCCTTAATTTTCACTGCCATATCAGGTCTAGTTCTGCGAAGCTTCTGCTTAACCGGCGAGCATTCTTCTTTCAACGGTAGACGGTGCACAACCATATCTGTATCAAGCCCAGGCATGTCTTCATACGACCAAGCGAACACATCACTATACTCTCTGAGCATTTCAACCAGTCTTCGCTTGACGTCGCTCTGCAGCGCGGCTCCTATACGGATGTTCTTTTCAACCCCTTCCTACCCCAGGTTAATAATTTCAATGACCTCCTCATGAGGCAGAATGACTCGCTCTTCTTGCTTTACCAACCAAGACAATTCTTCGGGAACATCGCCATCTTCAACAATCTCTTCTTCGGCCTGAAATACCGGGTGCTCAAAGTCGAGACGAGTCATAGGCGGTTCAATGATGTCATCTGAAAATGTTATCCTGCAAAAGGAATGGTTAAATGCTTCAAAATGCGTATAAAGCGAATAACCACGTTGCCATTTTATTGTAAAACACAAAACAGGAAAAACAGAGATCGCAATATTTGTACATGAAAAAAACGCCTTTTATTTAAGGATTAAACAACACAATGTACATAACAGCACAACCCTAAGCAAAATCATGATGCCTCGGGTAAGACGCCAGATTGTTCAACAATTAAGAAAACAAAGTATTACTGTTTGTGAGTCACAGGAACAATCTCCTGAATAGACCAATTGCATAATCCTTGTCCTGGCACGCTTGGCTGAATCCAGGCGTCCATGTCGCAGTCGCTGTCTCCTTCTTCGAAATTTGAAACAGCGTTGATGGCCTCGTGAGACACTCCACTAGCTGTGATGGTTATTGGTCCTTTGAAACAGGGTGCCCCAGCAGCAGGTGTTGATAACGACGGTTGATATCCCAGCCCAAATCTGTCCATCTTCACGGGAATATCCAGCACCTTGCCCCAGCCCTTTGTCTCACCTGTCTTTACTAGAGCTTGAGCCTCCTTATATGACGAGACGGCTACCTCTGACGCTTTGCTCGGCCCGGGACCTTTGTCTTTGATGCGCAACCCTTCAAAGGCTTGACAGGGTGTTTCATGAATCTCGCCGTCGACTTCTACGTACTTGAATGATGACAGATGGCTAACCAATATATCTTCTTCTCCACAGACTGTGACCACACTGTCCCCTACCATGTATTTCAACTTTTGATGCAAGGTAGATGTGACTGCCCCAGCACCATGGATCCAGGGTCGTCCGAGAAGGCAGCTATACGCTGGCTGGATATCCATAATATAAAATTCAGTCGCGAAAACCTCCGGCCCCACCTGTAAAGGTAATGTTATGGATCCAAAGACTGTTCTTCGTGTACCATCAAATGCCCTGACCACCAAGTCACTAGGCGTACAAAGGATTCCTCTGACATCCAGTTTTATCATCGCTTTCTTGGGCAGCACGTTCAAGGAAGATCCGGTGTCTACCAGTACATGAGACATGACTGAGCCCCTATACTCGACAGAGACGTGCAACGCCATGTTATGCTCTCTCCCCTTCGGGGTCAAATCAAAGTCTGTAAATCCCAAGCTATGGCCTGCGTTCACATGCGCCAACACCCCCTCCAGCTGATTCACAGAAACATCTTGGGGTACGAAGGACGTATCCAGAACTTTCAGCAATGCATTTCTGTGAGCTTCGAAACACAATAGCAACGGCAATATGGATATCTTTGACGGCGTCTGTTGAAGGTGCTCAACAATCTTATAATCACTCTTACGAATAAGGCGCATGAACTCTTCCACATCCTTTAATGACGTTTCTTTTTCGTTCCTCTGCACCGGGACATTCTCATTCATCTTTCCTTTTCCCTTTACCAGTCGTTCGGCCTCCACCTCAGGCGATATGAAGATTCTCCCACTTCTTGTCATCCCTCCGGTACCGACGACGTTGTCTACCACCTCAACTGGCTGCTTACTAACATCAATTTTTACCCCATCACAGTACACTTCCAACCCATAGGTCCAGGGGACTGCCTTAGTGCTCTCATAAGGGATTGGTCCTGCCTTGGTGATAGTGATCGGCGGTCGCCTGGATGGCGCCGTTATGGTTATTGTTTTTCGGGGAATCGTCACAGTAGCTACATTACTTCGCTCATCCGCCGATAACTCTGCAGGTTCTTCAACTGCCGTTCGGTCGAATTGTAATATGCCTCCATCTATTAAGGTCTGAATACCCTTCTTCAATTCAGCACACCCCCCAGCTTGGGTCCAACACTCTAAACAATACTCGCCGCAACCTGGATACACACGTCCTTGCAATAATCTGCTCTTTATCTCGCACAACAGTGTCTTGAGGTCGTCAACATTCATAATCAAGTTCAAACCCTCCTCAGTTAAAATGGCATTTGCCCCATGATTGGGCATGGGCTTTTGTACTATGTTCGGACCCGCCTGTCCAAAATTGATAGCCTTACTATCCAATAGATCCTGCACCACATTCTTGAACGCGTGGCAACCCTCTATATCGTGGCCAGGAGCCCCGGAGTGGAATTCACAGTGTTTGTTCGCATCGAAGCCGTACGGAGGAGTGCCCGTTACTGGCGCCATAGTTCTCTTTTCCACCAAGTTCAAACCCAATAACGTCTGTAGCAATTCGGCATACGTTGAAGGAGGCGTTTCCAACACCCTTCTTGGTTTTCCCCCCTGGATTCTGCGCTGAGCGGGATGTACCCCCTGTTGTGGCGGCCGTTGCTATTGTTTTTGTTGTATTGGTTGTTGCTGAAATGGAATAGTAACACTTGTCACCTGCTGCGGCTGATTGTACTGGTTTCGACCTCTGCCCCGGCCCCCAAACACTGCACTTGCATCACCTTGACGGTGCCCACCGAAAGCCCTTCTGTTACTGCCAGCTGAAGTGGATTCCTCAGCTTGGAATCTTCCCTGTTTAATGTTGCTTTCAATCTTCTCTCCCATCAGGATTAAGTCTGAAAAACTGCCCAAAGAAGTATGAAACAACTTGTCATAAAACATACCGGTAAATGTTCCTATGAACATATCATTCATTTCTTTGTCCTCTAAAGGAGGATGAACTCTAGCAGCCATGTCGCGCCATCTCTGCGCATACTCTTTGAAGCTCTCGCCCTTCTTCTGGGACAATCCCTGCAATTGGACCCGGTTGGGTGCCAAGTCACTGTTGTACTTATAGTGAGCCACAAACGCTTCAGCCAGCTGCTTCCATGTCTTTATCTGAGTTGGCTTCAATCCGATATACCACTCAAGGGAAGGACCAGACAAGCTATCTTGAAAGAAATGCATCAGCATTCTCTCATCGTTTGAATACGCCGACATCCTTCTGTAGTATGCCCGCACGTGCACCTTTGGACAGGTATCCCCCTTATACTTGTCGAACGTGGGAGCTTTGAATTTTATTGGTACCCTCAGGCCAGGCACCAGACCCATTGTAGTCATATCTAAGCCAACAGCGCTTTGATTCACGACCCCCTTCATCTGCTCCTCGAGCATTTTGATTCTCTGAGAGTCATCCGTAGGACCTTCGAAACCTCCACCAGAGAAAGCATTATCTTGCTGATCTTCTAGCCAATTACCGTTCCCAGTTCCGTATCCATCGTACCCGTTGTTACGGCCAACTCTAGTCTGATTCATTACAGGGCCTCGCCCCCTGTTACCATACCCCGGAGCGACTCCTGCAGGTCCAAAAGTCATTAACCCAGCACCATTTCCATTTCCGAATCCGCCATAACCCTGATTAGTCATACCAAATCCGTCTTGTCCGAAGCCCTGAGCGTTGAAGCCGTACTTCCCATCATGATCAAACCCCTGGTCATTAAAGCCGAATCCATTATTACCGAAGCCATTACCTCCCATATTATCACCACCCAGATTGACATCTCCGAGCCCAACGTTGTTGACGACAGTCTCGTTACCGTGCCCGGCGGCAGCGCCGTTGTTCACATTGACAGCAGGTATGTTTACCACAGGTGGAGCTACCGGTGTGGGAGTACCATCCCCGTGAATAGTGTCGACTCGCACAGAATTATAGTCTTCATTTCCGTGCCCAGCATTTCTTACCAACAAAGGCTGCACCAAAGCTTGCAAATTCTCCTGGCCTTTCGCAATGGTCTCCATGGTCTGCATGAATAGCGCCAGCTTCTCACGCATGTCCTGCATTTCATTCTGCATCTGATCCATAATTCTTCGGCAGTTGGTACGAGTGGAGTATCGGTGCGGGCGCTGACTTTCAATCCTGAAAAGACCTGGTAGAGTGCAGGAAATGAGATACAATTCAATAATCACCTGTAATGCAATATGAATGGGAATGCAATGCAATATGTGTCTGTGCATTAGGGAAAATCACTCCCCGATTCTAGTGCGAATGTGCCAGTGCGGTGACAGTGCTAGCAATACGGTGATCGGAGCCAAATCATAGAAAACACCTCATATATTGCAGAGAAATCCATTAAACCAAGAATACAATATCAATGAGCGTACAAGGCATGACCTCGACCAACAATCCTGGCGATGGTCAGCACTATGCAAATTAATACATGAAATGGTCAAGTACTCCCATAGGCATGGTAATCCTCTAGTAACTTCTTCGTCTCTGGATGACTTGGTCGGGAAAGCAAACCCTCAACAAGTAGATCTCTTCGCTTGAGAACGCGTCGTAAATGACCAGCGGATTCCTCCCATTCCCCTTCTCTGAAGCGATCCTCTAGCTTCCGCTTCTGAGACACAGCTTCTTTCTTGCCTTTGATGGCCTTGTTCAATGCATTCTGGAGACTATATCTTGCCATTACCTCTTCTTCATACTTCTTAGTGCTAGCCTTCAACTGTTCTTCGAGTTCAGAAGTTTGCTGCTTCAATTTGTCTTCCCTCTTTTTGTTGTTGGTTAGCGTAGCATTCCACGTCTTGTTACAAGAAGAGATTTCCCGGTGGGCGGCATCGAGTGCTTTCTTTTTGGACTCCAACATGTCATGAGAGCTTCTGAATTCTTTCCCCAGGCGTTCACGCTTCTTTTTCTCTTCAGTCAATTCAGCCCCTAGCCTGTTTACTAACTCGATCTGCTGTTGGAAAGAATGCACAGCCTTGTTCTTCTCACTACGCATCTGAGCCAGTTCCTTTTCTAACTCTTCATTGATCTTCATCAAGGCTTCTTTTTCTTTCACAACTCTCTCGTAGACCTCCATAGTAACAGTGGTTGGTTCCTCTATCGGAATATGGACAGGGACCGGTGCAGCTGGAAATGGCATCAGCAACTGTCTTGCTCTCTCTTGGATCCAAACTTTGTATGGTACATAAGCCTGACAATCATTCTTCCCCAACAGTGGTTTCCCTTTTCTGTTGATACGCATCCAGGCGTGCTGAAGCTTGGCTAGTAACTCTCCATTCAACTCACCGGTGAAGTACAGAGATTCCTGTACTTCCTCCTCCTGAGGTGGGTTCTTCAACGCGTATCCGAACTGGCGAATGAACAGAGATGGGTTATAATTGATGCACCCTTTTCTTCCTATCAAAGGAACATTAGGATACCCAGAACAACTGAAAATGAGCTCAGACCCCAGCAAGTCTCGGTCGAACCACTCAACGTTTTTAGAAGATAGTCTCATCAGGCGCTCTGGCCAGTCAGCTGTAGTTGCACTATCTACAAAAGGTCCCTTCAGGGGGAAATGGCTCTTAACCCACATGTTCAACAGCGGCGCACAACAGTAAACAGTCTTTCCTCTTCTATTTTCGTTTTTGTAGTGCAATGAATGATAGAGATCTCCAATCAGAGTGGGTACCGGGTTGCCAGCAGCAAACAGATGAAAGGCGTCCAAGTCCACAAAATTGGGTAAATTGGGAAACCGCACTATTCCGTAGATGCATAGAGCCAAGATAGCACTAAAGACTATCCAACACCCGCTATTGGTGTATTCTTGAGCTTTGCCAACCAGAAAATCAAGGGAGAAACCTGGAACCCCGAGCCAAGAAGTCAGTAATAGTTCAGAAGCGTTCATGTGCAAGGCCTTAGCTAAGTCCTCCAGCTGGGGCTTAGCGTCACGATGGATGAAAGGAATCTTATTTTGCACCGGCAGCTCGATAAACTCTGCATACTCCTCCATGGTAGGCCCCAAAATAAAGTCATCAAATGTGAAACATCTCAAGGCAGAGTCATAGAACTGCATCAATGCATACAGCCCATTCATCTCAACAGCAGTTGGCTTGCAGACCAGTCTCAATAATCTTCCATACCTCATCCTGAAACTTCTCCTAACCTCCTCATCAGCAAGGGACATCAGACCAAATAGGGGAGTAATGTCAGGTGTAGGTAACTTGTACGCAACTGTCTTTCTCAAACCAGCCATGATCAATAAGCAGAAGTCCGGGCACTAAAATCAGGGAATATGCAAATGCACCTGCAGCACAGACACACGTCAATGAAATGCACATGATAATGGTTATGCGAACAATACGATGCAAATAGATGCAACAGGGACCAAATGCCATGGCTGAGAAGCCTGAACCATATCAAAAGTCTCAGATAAACCCTCCAGAATTCCTCAAACCCTGGTCTTGGACAGACCCAATACAGAGCTCCAACACTGGTCTCTGATAGACCCCATAGTATAATTCTGACTGGTCTCTGACAGACCCCACATCATAACTCCAACTGGTCTCTGATAGACCTCACAACTGTCCATAAATACCCAGAATCTCAGATCAAGAAACAAACCGGTATCTGAAGGTCTAGTTACCTGCATAACCCCAAACCCTCTCACAGGTAGGTATCCTAGTAACTGACAATGGTATGGCATCCTATGCGGTCGTCGGCGTCACAGACTTTCAGGGTTGATGATACGATTCCCAAAAGGAGTGGCATCATTAAATCCTGAAGAGGCCTCACTTAGCCAACTTCCAAATGATCGGTTCCCGGAGTCGACAATTCAGCTAACCAACAACCCCTTCGACCCAAAGGGTAGAAAAAGAAGTCAACCAGAAGAACCTCGTCCGAGTGTAGATTTTGTGGGACACTAATGCAATCAAAGCCGGCACGCGCCCACTACTTTCTACTCTAATTCTAAGTGCACTCAAGCCCAGGTCCGACTTATCTCACAATCATAGAACACCCGTCACACCCCAATACAGCAATAATAACAATAATATAATGCTGAAGGTAAATGACAGAAATATAAATCCATACAAAATCCTCGACGGGAAAACAAGCGTTAGGATTGACTCGCTTAAGGGACGTTGGATCCCAAATGCATAAGGAACTATCGCAGTCCTTAGCAGCCAGGGGACGTTGGATCCCCAGCAGAGTCGCCAGCTGTCGCTACTGCGAAAATCGGCGCCGGTTGAACAGAAGAGTCGCCACCGTGCGTTATTTATCCCAACGGAGGGAAAGGAAACGCTCAGAGTAAATCTACCACAAAGACGGGAAAGGAATGGTCATCGCAACCAAATCCTGGATTCGGGAGTCGGTTACGCAAGGGGAAGGTATTAGCACCCCTCACGTCCGTCGTACTCGACGGGATCCACGCTTGTTTTCTGGTACGGATTGTTATTTCTATCTAAACTAAGGGTTAAGGGTTAAAAAGAAAGAAAGGGACTCGGTAAAGTATCGCACTTTATGCCTACGTATTCCCGCCTGGAACGAGAAATCAGAGTCAACGTAGTTCGCCTACCTACGGAAAAGGAGGGGAAGGTTGCTCGCTAGGATATCGCATCCTATGCCTACGTACTTTCATACAGCATGAAAGATCAGAGCAAACGTAGTTCGGGCCACGTACGACACAAGTCTGTCTTGGTTGCTTTTATCTCCTTCTAAAAAAGGGGTTTTTCTGATTATTGGTCCAAGCGGACAAAAATGACGTTTTGATGAGTTCACATTCTTTTACGGAAGAAGTGTCTTTTATTGTGTTTGAAATATTTATTGTGTTTTTCTGTTTGTTTTGAGAAAGAAGAGACAGAACTCTAACCTACGGTTGAAAAGGGAATCAAACTAACCTAATGTTATCATGCATGGGTTAAGACCTAAGGTCTATCATGTTCCTCTCTTGCGCAGAGAGAAACAGAGATCCTAAGGGATAAACGGAAACAGAAACAATAGCATATGTACAATAAAGCAGTAAAATGCATGAATGCAGCAATACAAGCGAGGCAAGGGAGTCCCACTCAACCTCGAACCTAGAAAACAACAGGCAAAAGCGAACAAAATTCGCTTTCAACCTAACAGATTAAATGGCACACAATACAGTCAGGGAAATTCAAACAATACATCAAAAATTATAAACAGCAAAAGAAAACAGCAAAAGCAATCTTCATCAACAACTGTCTTCAAGTCATCTTCAACCATCTACAAGCTTCAAGCAAGCATTAGCCTTCATCTTCACAGCCTCCAAGCAAGGTCTCTATCTTCCATCTTTCACTGGCTTTTCTTCAAGTCTCGCTCTCCAAGATGAGCAACAATCAACAAGATGAATTGGATGTTAAGCAGTCAATTGCCTACCAAAGGTAGCCTACTGACTGTTAACATGATACAGACAGTTTTCTCTCAAAAGTTCTATCTTTTAAATACATTCACTAATCCTTCCAAAGGAAGGAGGTGGGTATTTAAAAGAGACTTTGAATCACAGAGAAATAATGGAGGCAAACAAGACCTTCCATGTTTGTGAATCAAGTTTCTATTCTAGAGCTCTACCTAACTCCCAGATCCTATAACCTTCAACAGCTGCCAGCAAGATGCTCTTCATCAACCCTGGAAATTGGTCTTCATTCTTTAATCTTCAATGGCTTCATCAGCAAAGTCTTCAGCTCAAACCCAAACCCCAAGCAGGCCCAATACCCCACACAGTCAAATAATAACCCTAGAGAGGGCACACCACACAATCAAGCAAGCACAGGAAATATACTAGTAGTAATAGTAGAATAGGGGAAGTCTAATATTTTATAAGGGATCTATTACTTACCCATAATACCCCTATAGTCCCATCATTTAATTTGTCCTAAAGAAAACCCAGAAGAAAATTTGTTTTGTTAAACCTATATTATATTCACAACCCTAAATTATTAGCCTAATGTTTTCTAACTAAACCACCTAAAATAAATCCTAAAAAATTGGTATAAAAATCAAGGGGGCACCTAATATATGTATCTAATTATACTAAAAAAATTGGCCTAAAAAGATTATGAGAAGCACCTAAAAGAAATTCTACAAAAACTATGTACAAACTAAAAGCATTTAAAAAGGCATTAAAAGAAAAAAATATGCAAAAAATAATAAAAGGAAATAAAATGGAAATTTTATTACATGATATTTTTCTACACAGAAATATGAAGATGGTAAAAAAACAACCAATCAAAAATATGGAATATTCAATTTATTATGAATTTTCAAACAATTAAGAAAAGTAAAGGAAATTAAAATGAAATAAGATGGGTTAGGGGTGCAGTTAGTAATGATTTGCATTGAAAAATGAATGATGGGCCCAGACTGGGGGTGCGCGTAGCAAGGTGCGCCTGGGCCCAGTTAATCAGCAAACACAAAAAGAAAATAAAACGAAAACGGTGCAGGAAGTAATAAACTCGGTTCAATTGGAAATGGGCCTGGCAAGCGGGGGTGTGGCTAGCAATTGTCATTAAGCCCACCAGAGGACTTAAGTGAAACAGAGCGTTTCAGGTACTACTCTTCCCTCCTATTTCCATCTTTGAATCTAAGCCATGCGATCTGGGTCTTGGTCAGCAGTCAATGCATGATCCAACGCTTGTGGAGTCATCTTTTCCAACGAGCTAGGGTTTGTAGTAAAAGCCATGGAAATTGAACCTTCACACGTGAATCTTCCAGTGACTCGTGCTCCCTCGTTTCTCCATGAAACTCAAAACTTCCAAAGGCGAAATTGATCTACTTTCCTCCCTGAACACGGCCATGGATCCAGTTTGCCCTAACATGCTCTAAAAAACCAAACCCGATAGCTCTACATCCATGGATACTCAAACTTCCAACTTCTTGTTTTTCCAATTTCTTGCCATCAAAATACTCACCTTGCATCACTGATAAACCTAAGCTAAACCACATGAATTAACACCTCCTATTCTTCTAGTTCTAGATCCAAACAGTTGGTGCGCTCACATATCAACCTCCACCAAACTCAGTCAAAATCTCCAGAATTATTCATTTAACTACCTAGGTCATTCTTATCCTAACCAACCTACATCATGCTAACTAAATTAAGCCAATTCGAAGAGATTACTAACCTGGTGTAAAGTTGAAAACAGATGGATGAAATCTCCACTTCAAGTTCAGCAATGCTCCAATAGCAATCAATAGACCAAGATCTTGATTCTGTATGCACTTGTGCTTGCTCAAAGGCTTTGAATTCTTGTAACCAATTCCTTTTGCAATTTGAATGATGAACTTGCAACACACGATTCTTGCACCAATACACTTGGATCTTGCTTGCAATGTGATCTATGATGGATATGGAGTATGATAGGATCAAGAACTTTGAAGAATGATGAGGAATTGAGAGAGTTTGGATGAATTTGCAAAAATGCAAGAGAGAATGAAACTATGGGGTTTTGATCAAAATGAAGTGTAACCCTGCATTGAAGGAGCTCTAGGGCTTATATAGATGCCCATGGAATCATCTGGAACTTGCTGGAAACTTCTTGTACACCAATCCCTTGTGTTTTGGCATGTGTCACTTTAATCATAAGCAAGCCATGATATCTCTCAAACTTTGAACTAAACTCAAAAATCTACTATTTCCAATGGTCTCAAAAAATTATTTCCAATCAAAATGACCTATAATTTCATCCCATTTGGACATGTATTGCAAAATCTCATTTTTTTAGGTCACTTTCATTCATTAAATTCACCTTTAATTGACAAAATTTGCAACCTTGAGCTATGAACATTTGCCAACTTCCATGACCACTTTCCTAGACTCAAAATATCATTTGGAACAACTTTTATGTTGTGAAGTTTTTCATTTGAAGCTTCCTTGTATGAGTTTTAGGCATATGCTTGAAATGACCTGTAATTCTCAAATGACCAAAATACCCTTTGCTTGCCAAAGTCATAAGTAGAGTTCCACAAATCAGATGAAGGCATACCATACCTTTCTAGAAAGCTAAGATCATGAGGAACAACTTTAATGTTGACCATAAATCCATTTGAAAGCTCCTTGAGGGGTAAAGGTTGCTTGGAAGACAAGTAACTTTCACAGACAAATTTCAGTGTCCTCAGATGACCTGTAACTTGCAAGAACCATAACTTGAGTTCTATAAATATCCTTGATTTCTTCCGCCACTCAAATTAAAGTTCTTGAGATCCTCTACAAGTTTCATGTTGGCCAAGGATCCATTTGAAGCTTGTATTTTGAATTATCTTGCTTGGAAGTTTGACCTAAATCAGGGGATTTTACACAGAAACCCTAATTTAGAAACTCCCCTTCTTCTTGATTTCTCTTGATTTCTCCTTGGCACAACACCACATCCATATTTACATGTCAAATGATGAACCCCACATCTTTCAAATAGACCTTGATGCCCTTCAATCAAGCATTTGACCTAGGGTTGACCTAGGGTTGACCCAGATGAAACCCTAGTTGACTGCCTTCAACTGCAACTCTTGTAATCACATCAATGACTTGTCTTACTTTCAAAATGACCCTCTAGGTCCTCCATGATGTATGTATACACTCCATGCTCAATTCACAGCTCACAACTTCTCTGATGACCTTCAAACCCCCTCAAGATAGGAGAGAGATCCATTGCTTGATCCACTGACTTCTTAGATTTCAATTTCTTTCTGATGACTTGGATAAGATTGAGTTTGAATAGGAACCTCTTGATAGGCTCATAGAGATAAGAGTAGTACTTGGTCCCTTGTTGGATGACTTGTTATGCTATGCTATGCAAATGATTAGACTATGTACATGACTTTTTATGCAAATGCTAATGCAATTGAAACATAAACCAAGTGAAGTAGGTTGAGCAAATTTTAGGGTGCAACAGGTTGGCTTCTATGTTTTAATTGAGTTATTTTGATTATCTTTCCATATAAGGAAAACCTTGGATTATACCTTTTGAGTTCCGCTCCCTTTGAGCAATTTTTGATATACTTTGGGAAAATGCGTTGTACACGGAGCCTTGACCTATTTTGTTGATTTAGGAAATGTACGCTCTTTTGGGTGGCTTTTTGTTGAAATTTAATAATTACTCTGATATCTGTGTTATTTTGCCATAATATTTGTGGGGTAGAAAAGGGTCTTACAACTATCGCATTTAGTGCTACTTTCGAATTATTAATATTTATCATATGATGCTTAATAGGAAGGGGAAGAAATCTAAATTAACCCTGCTCGCAATTTTTTTTCCTACAAATGCTAAGAGATCTGTAATTGGGGGTTGGTTATACTAAGGGAAGCTATTAACACCCTGGGTATCAATAGTAATCTATAGGAACCTTGATTGTATATTTTTATTGATTAATTACTTGCTTGCTTAGGTTTGTTATGCTCTTTAATTGGGAAATTTTTTCCTTTGTGAAAATTTAGGGAAATGTTTTTATTTAGTATTCCTATGGGTTTCTATTGTTTTTGGAAGGTGTCGGGACCTAAGGGTTTTCTATATTAGTGTGTGCTCGCTAACATCTCGGAATCTTATGCCTACATATTCTTAAAAAGGAAACTAAAAAATCAGAGCGTTCGTAGTTCCTCCTAATCTATGGGAGGAAAAAAGTTGTTTTGTATCTTGTTTAAAGCCCAAGATGATGAAAGTAAAAAGAGTATTTGTATCTTTTTCAAATCCCAAGATGTGAAGCTAAAAGTTTGACTGAGAGAATTTGTCATCTCTAAAGGGATATATCTCACCTATTCATCACAAACATTAAAGAGTAAAATCATAAAGGAAGAAGCTTTAAACTTTGATGTTAAATATCCAGAGCAATAACACATCTTTCTTTATGAGAGAAGTGAAAAAATCATGAAGGAAGAAGCTTTAAACTTGGAATTTGAAATATCCAGAGCAATGTCACATCTTTCTTCATGAGAGAAGTGAAAAAATCATGAAGGAAGAAGCTTTAAACTTGGACTTTGAAATATCTAGAGCAATGTCATATCTTTCTTCATGAGCTTTATCATAAAGAGGGGAAGCTTTTAACTTGGATGTTAAATATCCAGAGCAACGCCACATCCTTGTTTTATGTAAAATAGTTTGTTTTGAATATTTGATTTAATTTGAAATGTGATGTATAGAAGGGATATCCTCCCACAGAGAAGACTTAGAATCTCATCTGTAGGGAAGTTGAATTTAGGCATCTTGATTGAAGCCCAAGATATGAAGCTGACAAAGTTTGAAACTGACTCAACTGGGGGAGTTTTATATATCTTGTACAAAGCCAAGGATGGATGCTGACTCATTGGAGAAAATATTTATGGAGACTGACTCTTGTTGAGGATTAGAAGAGAGTTTAAATACTTGAATGATTGTGATTGGAATTTGATTCCTTTAGGGATTGATTTTATTAATTACTAAGACTAGACCTATGTTTTTAGGAAGCCTTGAGGGTCCATGTATGAAGCCCAAGAGGAGGCTGGGGATAAGGCTTTCCAAGTCTCTTTGTATGAAGCCCAAGAGAAGGCTATCTTAGCTGGGGGAAATCATTGTACAAAGCCCAAGAGGAGGCTGACTATACTGGGGAAAGATTCCTTTGTACAATATGGGACTGGTTATTTAAACTAAATAGTATTGATTGAAGGGTTATTATTGTTTGACCTATGTATAAACTAAGGATGATTTAAATGCTAAGAGAAACTTAACAAAATATAAACAAGTATATTAACAAGTATGAAATGAATTTGAAAAGGTGGTGGGTCTTACACTCTGATAGAGGCCCAAGTGTGTTGTTCTTGATTGAATGATTTTTAGATTGATTGAATTATGGTTTTGATAAATTGAAGAAAGTTTTGAGATGATTAGGTGATTTTAAATTTTTGAAAATTACTTTGATTTTTAAAATGAGGGAGAGAAGAAAGGTGTTGGGTATTACACTTTGGACAGAGGCCCAAGATCATTTGTATCCTGTACAAAGCCCAGGATGAATGAGGCTAAAAGATTATTCAATTTATAAAGGGTGTTGGGTCTTACACTCTATTAGAGGCCCAAGATTAAAACAATTTTTAAAGAAGAGATGAGGGACTTATACTATAGCATAGGCCCTGATTTTGATTGAGAAAGTTGATGCTTGGTTTGATTGAATTTGGAAGATTGAAAGATTGAAGTTTTGAAAATATGAAGAAGATTTTGAAAATAGAAAGAGGGATGGGAATTACACTCCTAGAAGAGGCCCAAGATGATTAAAATAGTGTTTGGTTTTAAAACTATGAAAAGTGATGGGTCTTACACTCTGATAGAGGCCCAAGATTTTGATAATTTGAAAGCACAGGGTTGGGACTTACAGCCCAAAATTTTTGAAAGCACAATGATTTTAAACACTTAGAGGAGGGACTTATACTATAGTAAAGGCCCTAAAATGTTTATTTATGTACAAAGGGATGAGACTTACACTCTATTAGAGGCCCAAAAGATTGTTATAAAAATAGTGATCGCACCGTGATTTTGAAAACCGTAATGGGACTTATACTATACCATAGGCCCAAAGATTTGTTTATTTACAGAGAGGGTTGGGTCTTACACTATAATAGAGGCCCAAAAGATGTTGTTATGAAGTTTGAAAGATTGAATCAAAGTAAAAACCCTAATTTCATTTTTTTTAAAGATATGTTTTAAAAGAAAAATCAATAAAAAATGGTATAATTATCAAATAAATCCATTAACCATGTCATGAACAATGATTAAGGTTTATAAAAATATGTTTTATTCACATGAATATTTGAAATCAATTTGGTTTAAGAAAAATCAAGAGAATAAATTATTTAAAAATATTTAACAATTTAAAATAATATTTTTAAATATATTAAAAATAATATCCAATAAAAAATATTTTTTTATTTTTTTGGTGAACAAAATATTTAAATATGTGAATGATGTTCGTTCAAAAAAATCATTTGAAAATAATTAAAATTGACTATAGAAATAAATTTTTGAAAATAATTATGAAAAATAAGAAAACATTCAAATATTTAAATATTTGAAAAATGGCGCGAAGAACATCTTCTTCTTCCTTGTGCCAGCCAGATGCAAAATCCCTCCTATCTCACTCAAGTCGTAATGAAATTGTACAATGTAAACACGAAAATGGCTCGCTTTTGAACAAGGAACACGATGATACCATTTAATTTCATTTATTTTAGTTATGTGATGAACAGATGAACCCTAACTATGCAAAAAATAATATGAAATTCCATACATGAATGATAAGTAGCAATTGGTTGAGAGTTAATGATCTATGAGCATCCAGAAACATGTTGGTAACTTGAAATAACATTTATGATGCATGATTCATGGAGTTTGAAAAGTTCAGGCTTACCTTGCAAGAGGAATTTGAATCCTCGGTTGTAGGTGTTACATAAGTGTTTTGATGATCTAGACAACTTCCCTAGACCTCAAGGAGTGTGTTGATGTGCTTGGAATAGATTGAAACCTTCTGGATTGATGGGCTCGAATCCAACTGTAACTTGCTTGGGATGAACCATGATCTTGTTGAATTTGATGTTACAGATGATGTTTAAGTGTTTGGATCACTCATATATGATGCATGTGAGGTGTTTAGGTCATTGGCTTGGATGGAATTGCTCTGGTTTGAGAAATTCGATTTTCACTCTTTGAAAATTAAAACTTTGATATGAAAGAGTGAAAGTGAGAAAACAATGCTTAGAGTTGTTTTGGTGTGTTTGAAATGATCAGAAATGCCTTCTATTTATAAGAGAACAATTTTGTTTTGGGAGGAATAGTGTTGGAAGAGGAATCACTCTTTTATCCAATGCATTTTGTCATGTAGCGTGACTTGTAGGCTAAGGTACTACAAGTCTCCTCTAGCATAGCTATATCTTGACTCAATTCAATTTTTGCAGGTTTGAACACTCATATCTTTGGACTGAGTCTGGACTGGTTTGCGCTTGATTCATGCCACCTCTATGCATTACATAAATGCGAAATGCCAAAATTGAAATTCAATGCTTTTGTAATGATGCGTTTGCACATGCTATGGATAGAATTCTTGACTTATTGGGCTCTATGTTGTGATTCTTCATCATGATTCTGCAAAAGGAAGGTGCATTGTATCTCGAATGTTAATATTATATGGTGACAAGGCTTGCAAAGTCATCAAAATGACAAAATCGTGTGGTATTGTAAAAATTGTCTTGGAAAAATTAGTTGTGTTATGTGATATTGGGAGGTCCATAACTTCTTGTTCAAGTTGAATCAATGGATGTTCTTGTACTTCATTGAAAGCTGATATGATGTACTACAACATTAATGTTCATAGCTTGCATTGATTCAACTTGGATCATAATGAAAAATGTCCTTGAAAATTGATGTTTCATGCTGAAAGACTTGGCAGAAATTTCACTAAGTGTTGAAACTCATTTCTTTTTTTTTTTATCACTTCATAACTTAAAACCCAAGCATTTTTTTATCATGGTTTAGTCTAGAATTTTTGTAGTATGTGATGAGATCTATCATTCAAGCTTTGGAACAGAAAATTTGGTTGCTTAGATCACAAGTTATGACCTTTGGAAATTGGGTACTTCAACACTTTTTTTCATAACTTAGTGATATTTTCAATTTTCTTAACTTTCCTTCTTTCACAAGTAACCTTGATTTCTTGATTATTCATTAATCAAATGCAACAACGAATCATGTTTTCTTTAATAATACCTCATGAGGATAAATTTTGGCTAAAAAGTCAAACTTTGACTTTTGGTCTCAGATGAATTTTGTACAGAGAAACCCTAATTCCTGATTTTTTATAGATGCATCTTCTGAGGCTATTTTGGCTTTATGAGTGAACTCTTGAGGTTATTTTGAGCTTCCTGAATCATATATTGAGATATTGGCTCATGCCCAGATGAAACTTTCTCTCGGAGGCCTTGGTCGACCAAAACCCTAATTTGGTGACACATATGATCTTGAGGCTTCATCAACTTAAAATGATGTAATCTTGTCCTTCATTCTTGATTTTGAGGATCTCTTAACCTCCATGGATGATTGAGGTACTTGATAAGTTGAAGATCATGCATATTCTTGATTGATCCTTTGCCTGAATCCTCTGTAGGGCTTAAAAACCCTAATTCTTGGTCAAGGTGAACACTCAATAATCTTTGAGAGGATTAGTGATGCATAAAGATACATCCATATTGTGGTGATGATTTGAACATGGTGTGAAATATTAGGGTCAAAATTTAGGGTATGACAGTTCACCCCCGTTATCATAGAAATGAATGACTCTTCTGCATTTGGGTTAACCTTTGAATCACTGCTTAGTATGTTCCTACATTATCGTGACACATGTATTTATTTGAATATATGGTAGTTTCCTTAGAGCTTTCCCCCTTGGAAGGTGTTTATTTATGTCGTGGTTAATGTTGTTATTTTTATTCATGTTGGGGCTATAATTCTTGTATGTTCTTTTGGCTGGCTTAGAGCATCGTGTATCAATTCATTTTGTTGTGTAAAACAAACATGACTTATTCTTTACTCTCTTGTTTTCTAGCCCCCTCTTCGATACAAAGGTGGGTTATCAAGCTCTATAAAAAAATTATTTAGTTTCGTGCCTGTTAAGTTTTAGAAATTCTTCTAAGAAGAGGGTAATTTGTTAATGATAACAACTACTTGAATTTTTTTTATCTAAATTCATACCTTCATTAATAATTTTCTATACTATCTTTTAAATTTCATGGTATTGGGGTTCCACCCATTTTTCATTGGACATCTAGTACTTGAGGTAGCATCTTGTCGCTACTGCGAAAAAAGGTGCCGGCAAGGACAGAAGAGTCGCCACCGTTCGTTATTTATCCCAACGCGAGGGAAAGGGAACGATCAGGGAAAACCTAGTGAAAAGGAATAGATTGGTCATCGCAACCAAATCTCGGGTTCGGGAGTTGGTTACGCAAGGGGAAGGTATTAGCACCCCACACTTCCGTCGTACTCGACGGGATCCACGCTTTGTTGTCTATCTAGAAAGGGTGATTGAAACTGTCTAACTAAAGGTTTGGGACAAAAGAAAAGAAAAGTGACTCGACAGAGCATTGCCGCTTTAGGCCTACGTATCCCCGTCTGGTACGAGAAATCAGAGTCAACGTAGTTCGGCTAACTACGGGTGAAAAGGTGGGGGAAGGTTGCTCGCCAAGAGATCGCATCTTGTGCCTACGTACTCTCAACAGGTATGAGAGATCAGAGCAAATGTAGTTCGGGCTAAAGAGAACACAGGTTTGTTCATCTGTTTTATCCGAGTAAGGTTAAACTATCGTTCTAGAAGTTAGGGATGACGCCTGTTTGCGGTAGAACCAAAGCTTAACAATGCTATTTTATCTGAAAAGATTTTCCTTGATTAAGGGGAGCCCCAAAGGGCAAAAAGAGGAGTTTGACTGTTTGTTTTTGTCTTTTATTAGAGAAGTGTTTTGAATGAATGTTTATAATATATGTTCTACTGAAGTCTAAAACCTAGGAGTGAATACGTCACATATCGTCCTAAGGATGTATACTAAACACTCTAAGCAATTGAGAGGTAACCCCCCAATCAATATTTCCCAAGCACAATGCTCATGGCACAACATCCATTATCTTATTAAGTATTTTAAGATTTTTTTGGGATGAGAAGAGAGAAAGGACTCTAAAGGGGACTAAATCAAAACCCTAAAGTTGTCATGCAAAATGGCCCTAAGGTTAGGATTGAAAAGGCAATTCTATCCTATTTGTTATCATGCAAAGGATTCAACCGAATGTCTATCATCACTATCCTTAATCAAGGAAGTGAGAATTCCTAAGGGAACATGGTAATGAAAGGAAAAGAAACAACATACAAAACTTGAATTGAAATGTGAACATGAATGGATGCACATGTAATGCAACATTACAAGCAAAGGGAGGACACCTCAACCTTTAATGCAAACAAGAGAAACACAAAAATAAAACACACAAGCAAGGGAGGAAATTGTGTGGGGTAAATACCACCACAGGCTCATCTCAACCTTCAAATTCAAACAAGAAAAAGTGCAAAACAAACATTGAACAAGTGAAAACAATGCCCTAAGGCCTCTAACTTGAACATGGGATGAATCATAAAACAAAATAGAAGTGGGAGAAGAAGAGAAAACAGCCATGGTATCCCTTGTGTCACTCAACCAAAGTCTCATAATGACTTGTGCAAAAGATGCACAAAAGGTGTCCTCATGGTTCACCATTCAAGTCAAGCTTCAAATACCTCCTAAGGAGGGATTAAGCAACTTTAAATGGTGCTCCAAGGTCCTTGGACAGAAAAGGAGATGAAAGGAGAATTTACATAAAGTATTTTAAAAGGAACATGCAAGAGATTGCAAGAGAATCATGTTAAGGAAGTGAAGATCATTCAACATATACACATAAAAAGACCTAAATGGAAGTCCTAAAAGGAGACCAGACTTAAACATGTTATGCACATGATCAAGGACTAAAATTAAACATACAGGTGCCTTATTATATACATGACATGGATACATGAAGATTGGGTACTCAAAAAATACACAAAATGCAAATAAGATTCAAACTATCACAAGTGTAGAAGTGAAAATCGTACAAGGGTGGCCTAAAGTGTAAAATACCCTAAAAATAGTAAACTAATCCCAAAAAATCTAGATAAAATGCCATGATACCCCTCTGGTGTTAGGAACTAGGGGGCAAAGGAGGGGAGCCTAAGTCCTAACCTAGCTATGCCAACAGAAGGCAAATCCTAAGGGAAGTCCAATGAACTAGGCAAGAGGAAAGGTCCTAAATATCAAGCCTAAACCCTAATCAAAAGGTACCAAAAACAGGGAGAAAAAATACCCTAAAATCAATCAACATGTTAATGATGTGCACAAAAAATTCCAAGCATTTATTTGAAGTTTTCATCACAAAAGAAAATCAAGAATGCAAGGTATGCAATTTTAATTCAAGTAAAAGCCTTCCAATGAATCATTTATTTTTAATTGAAAAATATCCATAAAAAATAAACTAAAATTTCCTAAATTTATATCTTTAAATACCTAAAAAAAATTTGTGTGTATTTTTAATCCATTTGGAACTATTTTAAAAGAATTAAAATACAACAGATTGCAAAATGTAAAATAAATGAAAAGAAAAAGAAAATGGAAAAAAGCTATGTATGAATAGCAATCCAAACATGTGCAAACAATGGGCTTCACTATGCTGGGGGTGTGGATAGCTAAACAAAGCCCAGTCCAAGCAAGTGTTTAATGAAATGCTGAGTTTTGGTGGAATCCTATGTGTTTAGTCAAAGCAAGCGCATGGTAGGGCGTAATCATTGTTGTTGAAAGGTTTAGTCATTAGATCTGAGGGCACAGGCAAGGCCATGTGGCTATGAGGGATTTAAACATCTCAGATGGAGAGAAGAACACAGACGCCGGAGCACCGCGGCTCCGGTCGTCTACTCCTCTCACTGATCATGAATCCATGATTATCTAGGCCTAATACGCCTTAAATCAACCAAATCGTATCAAACTAAAATCAAGCACACATCACAAATTGTCACTAACAGTCATAATGTCTAACCAGAATCCAACTATGAAGCTTAAGGAACATGAATATGCAAAAATGGCGTGCAATCATGTCATATTCAGGGTGTAATTTGGAAAAGTAGATTACTTAACGGAATAGCTCCGTTGGACCTTGAAACCTTGTTGATTCTTGAAGAAAACGATCCAGAAAGCTTCCACAATCTTCAATGGAGATGTTAGTGTGCTTAATTTTTCTTGAAACTGGCTGAATCCAAGAGTTCAATTCTCACTTTCTCTCGCTCGTGTGTAATTGTTTTCTCTTCAATTCTTGATCAAAAATCCATCCCGAGAGCTTGCACATGATGCTGAGAATGTATACAATGGATATGGATGATGATAAATCCCAATACAAGCCCACATTGATCCAATTAAAAATCCAAGTTTTGCACTTTGAAGCTCCATGGTTCACACGAAAACAGAGCTCAAAACCTCTTGAAATTGGCTCATACATGTTGCTTGTGATGTAAGGAATTTAATGGACCAGATTAATCCCTTGTTTTGATCTCAATGGTGTGGATTGAATATGTTGCTTAAGCTTGAAGCAAGTTGGAAAATGACATGGTTTTGGACCTCCAATCTCAATTCTAATTTTTGCATCATGTTTAGAATGTCAAAATGACTCAAAATATGCACCAACTTGATCAAAATTGGTTCAACATGAATTTATTTGATTTTATGTCTTTTAATGCTCTTTCCATGAATTTCTTTCACCATTCCTTCAATCCAAGCCAATCCAATGATATGTTTATGTTTGATGATGAAATGATCCCATTTGGAGCAACATTGATGTTGGAAAAATTTTCATTTGAGGTGTGCAAAGTTGTGAAATTGACCTATAATCAAAGTTTCCCAAGATACCCCTGCCTTGCAAGCTTCATATCTTGAGCTCTACAAATCAGATGAAAGACTTCTAGTACTTTTTGGAAAGTTAAGATCATAAGGAAAAACTTTCATGTTTGGATCAAAGTGAGGAGAGATATCCTTCTAGGTCCAAAATGTCTTGGAAGTTGGTTGACTTTTGTTGACCAAAATCACATTCATCTGATGACCTGTAACTTGCCAGCTTCATAACTTGAGTTCTAGAAATCCAATGGATGACTTCTAGTACTCAAAATAAATCTAAACACATGCTCTACAAGTTTCATGTTGGGGTCAAGATGAGATGAGACTTGTATCTTGAGATATGTGGTCTTGAAGTTAGGCACTAAATAGGGGATTTTACACTGACAAGCTTAGAAACCCTAGCTTAGCAACTTCTCACACTCTTGATTCTTATTGATTTGATCTTGGAATATTATCTTAGACATCTCAACACAACATTCCATGATCATAAAGACTTGGAATTGATTCTTAATCTCCTTTAATCTCACAGTTGACTTAGGGTTAACCAGATGAAAACCCTAACTGCACCACCTTTGACAGTGGCTCCTTATACTTGATATAATCACTTGCACAAGCCCCTCAATGACCCTCAAGACATCCAATGAGCTCTAATAATATTCTCCATCCATAATCATGGGCTTAATATCCTCTGATGACTTCCAATTGACCCCTCAAGATAGGAGATACACCAATCTTAACCATTTACTCCTTCAATGAGCTTTGACATTCCTCTGGTGATAATAAGCACTTGATAGCTTGAATACAACCCCCTGCTAGGCACACCTCTCTCAATCCCCTGTAAATGGAAAATGTTATGCAAATGCTAATGCTATATGAATCCAATGAAACATAAGCTAGGTAAAGAAAAGGTTGAGCAAATTTTGGGGTGCAACAGCTGCCCCTATTCAAATGACTTGGACCTGACTGGGTGAAAAGAGAACGGCTTTCAAGCAATCAAGGTAAAAGGTGGTTGAATACCAACGAGCCTGAAATTTTGCCAACCGCGGAAATAAACTGCAAACTCTAAAAAGGGATAACAATCTCCGAAGATATCTGAATAACCACAAAAATACTTCGCTGGGGGAAGAGAGGCTTAAACCAAACAACCCTGGCGGGGAGAAAAGAGAAACTTAACCAAGTAACTCTATTCGGGGAAACAGTAATAGGATAACCGCATTCATCAACAGCCATGCCATGATCTGGATACCATATAGGATGAAGGGTAACCTTTCAAATTGCCGGAGCCTGGATACTCAACGTAATGACCGGAGCCTGGATACTCGACGGACGAAGGAACCGGAGCCTGGATGCTCAACATAGAACAGGGAATACCATGAACTGGAAATTTACCGAAGCCTGGATACTCAACATAATGACCGAAATGAACCGGAGCCTGAACGCTCAATATAAAAGCCGGAGCCTGAATGCTCAAAACACAAACCGGAGCCTGGACGCTCAACGTAACAAACCGGAGCCTGGACGCTCAACGTAACAAACCGGAGCCTGGATGCTCAACGGACAGAGAAGGTCACATTTGAAACTGGAAACTTTCCGGAGCTCGAACGCTCTATGTAAAAGTCGGTGTCTGAACACTCAGCGTAATTGGCCGGAGTCTGAACACTCAACGTAATAACCGGGATAAACTGGAGCCTGAACGCTCAAGGAAATATAGAAACTGGAGCCTGGATGCTCAACGAAGACGGCCACTTCACTGGGGATTTGCCAGAGTCTAGATACTCAAAGGACCATGCAATACCTCATAAATCGGACACTTACCGGAATCTGGATATTCAACGGAGAAGGAATATAACCACGGAACTCATCAGGATCTTAGACCCAACTGACCTTTACCGAAGTCTGGATACTCACCGCGGAGAACGGTACCTCACGACTTGAAAATTCACCAGAATCTGGATATTCAACAGAGAAGCCGGATTCTGGACGCTCAATGTAATTGGCCAGAGCCTGGATACTCAACGGACAAAGCAATAATTCCACCTGGGAAATCACCGGAGTCTGGATGCTCGACACCATAACCGGAGCCTGAACGCTCAACGAAGGTTGACCGGAGTCTGGATACTCAACAGACGAAGAAATATTCATTAGAGTCTAGGTACCACAGGGTCTGACTACCAAGTGAGCCTTCTACAGTATGACTAGCAGAAGTCTGAGGACACGACTGGGGAATAATATGAGTCGGGGTCTGGACACCACGTGGGCTGAAAGAACACTTTTTGAATTATTGGGAACGGAATATTCAACGAACAAAACGAGATTTCCGGAGCCTGGACGCTCAACGAACACCGGAGCCTGGATGTTCGACGCAATAAGAGACTCATCACGAATGGGGAATTTACCAGAGTCTGGATACTCAACGAAACTGACCGTAAATCTATTCATCAGGGTCTGGATACCCAACCAAATAAACCGGAGCCTGGATGCTCGACAAAATAAGCCAGAGCCTGGTTGCTCAACGGAAGTTGACCGGAGTCTGGACACTCAATAGACGAGGCAATAACAACACCCATTGTCGAGGTCTACACGACCTACGGGCCAAGATATCAGTCATCTGTTAGAGATGTACCTGCAAACAAAGAGATAACAACCTGGCTTATGTTTCACATGCACATGTTTGAATATGGTGTAATGCTCCATACGAAATGGAAATGCTACGCATTTGGGTAGATGCTATGCACGCATGCAAATGCAACGAAACCGAATCAGCAAAATAAATGCTGGAGATACAGAAACCACCTTGCTGGGAAAGGAGAACGACCCTGCTTGGGATAGTTAGCACATGCCAGTAAACTGGACTTAAGCTGGGGAAGCAAGCCTTGAATAACTGAAAGAAAGAAATTTCCTGAATAACAAAATAACCTGCTGTGGAGATAAAACGATCTGCCATACTGTAGTTCTACTCTGCTGGGGATTATATCAAATCCTGCTGAGGAAAGTTCCCTGAATGGCCTTCTAGAATACGAACCTTCTGGAGAATAGGCGAACCTACCCAGGAAAAGAACTACACACGGGACCCCGTCCGCATGCTGGAGAATCAACGACTCTGCGGGGAATAACGATACACCCCGCGAGATTAACCACTTTTTATTAGGAACATCGGCCCTAAATAGCCTTCCAGAATATAACATTCTGGGGAACAAGCACCTCTGCTAGAGGAACGATGCCAACTGCACCGACCTCACTCCAATATTGGGGGTACTCAGTTGGGGAAAAGACGTTTCTCCTCCGACTCCACTGGGGATAACTCAATGAGGGAATCAAACTCAACCTCTGCCTGGGGGAGATGAGAAATGAACTCATCAATGACCACTTGACCTCCGAGGGGATTCAAAATCACGTGCTCAAACTCTGCGGGGGTTACTTGCTCTGCTGAATAAGCCAATCTTGCACCGCCGAGAAATGAATGCATACAGACAATCTGCTGTGGCTAAATGTGTATTGACCAACTGCTGGGTAAGATTCCACAATTACCCTGTGGAAAGAAATCCAATCCTGACTTGCTGAATAGTAAGAACATATCTGCAATCTGCGGGGATTAAATGTGTGTCGACTAACTACCGGGTATAAAGATACACACTTTACTGCTCTTTTATTAACCAAGCATACAACTCCACTAGGGATAGAGACGCAAACTCCAATTGCTGGGGAGTGGACTCTGGTTGGGGAGAAATCTACTCTCATCCCTACCTCTTTACCCCAAGGGTAACAACCCTGCAAAAATGAATAAACAGACAAGATATCCTACATGAAGATACTATCTCAGTCGTCATTCATGACATTGTTCAGTTAAGTCAAAGTTTTAACAATTATTGGCCAAGGCCTGCAAGTTTATACATGCGCAAGTTTATCAAAAACATCGGGCGTTTTTCACAAACAAAACAGTAAAAGTTAAAACAAAGAAAACGGATTACTGAATAATATATGTTCATTGATAAATGGCCTGTGAATAGGAAAAGTTTTACAACAGATGCAACCCCTGAAAAGAGGAAGCTGCGCAAGAAATATACATATATGTACAGAGATATACAAAAGTGTGCAGACATGTTGGTAATGTGGTGTAGACGAACACCATGAGCCGATCCCTCTATGACTCGCCTGACTTTGATGCTTTCCCGATGCTTCGTCTTTGGAAGAGATTGACTCGGATAAACGGCCTGCAGGTCTCCCAAACCACTAAGCAATGAATTACCATACGTAGATCGCAGTCATTTGCTTTTCAATCCCTAACTTTTGCGTGAACCGCCCTTTGCGTGTTTTAAATTCACCGAGATACCCATTTTAGCCAAAGACGCCTTTCCAGGTTTTCAACTTTGCGGGTTTACATCTTTTCATTTATATCCCTAACTTTTTCCCAAACCCCTTCTTTTTCATGGTTCACTTGGATGCCCCATTTTTGTCTGGATATTCTTTTTTTATTTCCAGCGGGTCATTTTAAGCAAAGTATTTTTTAACTGTTTACGCGTTCACAGGGGATGTAAAATCTTTACCATCCATGGTGGATAACAGCAAGGTGCCTCCGGGGAAGACCTTTCGAACAACGTATGAACCTTCGTAATTAGGAGTCCATTTGCCCCTGTGATTTGATTGTGGTGGGAGAATCTTTTTCATCACAAGATCTCTCGTTTGAAAGCTTCGAGGGCACGCATTCTTATCGAAAGCTTTCTTCATTCGGCTCTGATACAACCGACCGTATGCAATAGACGCTAGTCTCTTCTCATCCAGCAGGCTGAGCTAGTTTAATCTATTTCGTATTCATTCTGCCTCATCGAGCTTGACATCGACCAGAACTCTTAAAGAGGGAATCTCGACCTCCAATGGTAGGACAACCTCCATACCATATACCAGCGAGAAAGGAGTTGCCCGGGTTGATGTGCGTATCGTCGTACGATAATCGTGAAGAGCAAAGGGCAACATCTCGTGCCAATCCTTGTATGTGACAACCAACTTTTTCACTATCCACTTGATATTCTTGTTGGCCGCTTCGACAATGCCATTCATCTTTGGACGATAGGGCGATGAGTTGTGATGCTCGATTTTGAAGTTTTGGCATAACTCCTTCATCATCTTATTATTCTGGTTCGAACCATTGTCAGTAATGATTCGCTCGGGCACTCCGTATCTACAGATGATGTCCCTCTTTATGAACCGGGCTACGACTTGCCTGGTTGCATTAGCATACAAGGCTACTTCGACCCATTTGCTGAAGTAATCAATGGCGACCAAGATGAAACGATGGCCGTTAGAGGCGGTTGGCTCAATCTTGACAATCATGTCAATGCCCACATAGAGGAAGGCCACGGGGATGCCATAACACTCAACGGGCTCGGCGGTACATGAATTTTGTCAGCATAAATCTGGCATTTATGGCATTTCTTTGCAAATTTGAAAAAATCTGACTCCATGGTTAGCCAATAACACCCTGCTCGTAATAGTTTCCGAGATATTGCATGCCCACCGACATGTGTACCAAAAGTGCCCTCCTGGACTTCTTCCATAAGCAACGTTGCTTCTTTTTCCTCCACACATCGCAATAACACCAGGTCATGGTTCCTTCTGTAAAGCACACCATATGGGTTCAGATTAAAGTTACCAAACAACCTCCTCAGAGTCTTCTTATCCTGAGCCGAAGCCCCTGGTGGATACTCTTGTTTCTTAAGGAAGTTCTGTATATCATAAAACCAAGGCTTGCCATCGGCAGCTTCTTCAATGAAGAATATGAAAGTCGTCCTGTCGTGGCGAGAAATGACAATTCTGGGAGCATCATTCCAGAATTTCACTTTTTACATCGAAGCCAACATAGCCAGAGCGTCTGCCATCTGGTTTTCTGCTCGAGGCACGTGATGGAACTCTACCCGATCGAAGAATGGCAACAGCCTTCTCGCATAGTTCATGTAGGGAATCAGATTGGGCTGCCGAGTCTCCCATTCTCTTTTGATTTGATTAACAACAAGCACTGAATCACCGTACACATCGAGATTCTTGATCCTCAGATCAATGGCTTCTTCTAAACCCATGATGCACGCTTCATATTACGCTTCATTGTTGGTGCATGGGAATGTTAACCTGGCAGTGAATGGGATATGAGACCCATGGGGAGTCGTAATGATTGCCCCGATTCCACTTTCGTATGAGTTAAAAGCACCATCAAATATCAATTGCCACTGAGAACCTCTCTCTGGCCCTTCGTCAAGTAGTGGCTCTTCGCAGTCCTTCATCTTAAGGAACATGATGTCCTCGTCAGGAAATTCAAATTTCATTGGTTAATAGTCTTCAATAGGCTGTTCAGCAAGGTACTCTGACAGAACACTTCCCTTGATGGCCTTCTAAGAAACATACTGGATGTCGTACTCTTTCACTACCATTTTCCATCTATTGCACCCTAAAATTCGCTCAACCTATTTCACCTGATTTGTGTTTTAATTGCATTATCATTTGCATATTGAATCATGTACATAATCTAATCATTTGCATAGCATAGCATATCAAGTCATCTAACAAGGGATAAAGTGCCATTCTTATCTAAAGAAGCACATCAAGGGTTTATTCCAATATTAAGACTATCCAAGTCATCAAGAAATGTTTGAAGCTTTAAGAAGTTTGAGGGTCAACTAGTGGAATTCTCTCCTAATCTGAGCGGTATTGAGGGTCATCAATGGGGGTATGAGCTATGAATTGAGGGTATGGAAGGTGTACAAGGCTTATGAGATGCCTAGAGGGTCATGTTGAAGATGAGACAAGTCATTGATTCAAGTACAAGAGCCACAGTTGAAGTGCAGTCAACTAGGGTTTCATCTAGGTCAACCCTAGGTCAACTGAGTGATTGAAGAGCATCAAGGCTTAATTGAAGGATGTAGGATTAATGAATTGATATGGTGATACATGTGTAGTGTTGTTCCAAGGATAAATCAAAGAGAATCAAGAGCAGGAAGAGTTACCAAATTAGGGTTTCAGTGTAAAATCCCCTAATTTAGGCCTAACTTCCAAGCCAGATAAGTCAAAATGCAAGTTTCAAATGGATTCTTGTCCAACATTAATCTTGTAGAGCTTATCAATAGCTTTAATTTGAGTACTATAAGTCTTCAAGGAGATTTGTAGAACTCAAGTTATGGTTCTTGCGAGTTATGGGTCCCCAGAGGACACTGAAATTTATCTGTGAAAGTCACTTGACTTCCAAGCAACTGTTTCCCATCAAGGAATATTCAAATGGATTATTGGCCAACATAAGAGTTATATATCTTGATCTTATCTTTAATTTGAGTACTATAAGTCCTCAAGAGTATTTGTAGAACTCAAGTTATGGTCTTGACAATCCAGGGGTATTTTGGGAAAGTTGAATTATAGGTCATTTTCCAACATAGGTCAAAATCTCTATCTTCCACTCCTCAAATGGAAAAATGTTCAACATGAGATGTGTTCAAAATGGTGTTTTTGGGCTAGATAAGAGGTCATGAGAGCTTGGAAGGGCTTGCTTCACAAAATCCCAAAAATGGCCTAAAATAAGGGTGAATTTTAAATGAACCAAGGATGAAAATTGGGATTCTTGATCTATAAGTCCAAACCAAGCCATATGACATACCAATTTGATTTGAAAACCCATTTTGAGAAAATTGAAATTGCCACAATTTTGAGTTAAGGATTAATTCAAGGACTTCCTTTGTAAAGGGGTTACTTACATCATAAGTAACCAATGCAAAACCTCTTTGTAAGGCATGACCAAGGCCTTAACCCTTGCCAAATCATTCAATATGTCATATAAGGAGAAATTGGGTCTGAATGGGGTGCAAATGCAAGCTTGAAACTCAGCTGCCATAGGTGAATTTCTCATGACATTTTCAAGAGCAAGAGATGTGGAACTTCTCATTGGATCAATCCAGAAGTTTCTAGAGCTTTCATTCATGTTCAATATAAGATTTGGAACTGGTTCAAAGCTTGAGTTGGTGGAGATTGAGGGAGAATTGAGAGATTGCATCTTGAGTTTTCCATTTGCATAACAGAATCAGTTACAACAAATTGATCCATTTCAATCCATTCTTTGGTGTTCAATAGCTTCCTTTGGTGTTGGTGAATGATTCCAGATACAATTCAAGGCATGATTGGTGCAAAATCGTGAGAGAGCATTTTGGATTCATCCCTTGCAAGTCAGAATCGGATTCAAGGATTCAAGAGGTTTCAATCCAATTTGGTGCATACAGAAGCTTGATCATACATCATAGAACGTGTCTGGAAGATCTTAGAGCTTGATTTGGAGGTTTTACCACTCTGTTCATCCAAGATTTGCAGGTACGTAAATTGCTTTCTATGGCTCGATTCATGAGTTTTCTTTAGGTTTTAGATAGTGGTATGCATTATAGAACATGGCTAGGTGGATTCTGGTAACAATTGGCATGATTTAGAGACAAAATTAGGTTGATCACATTTTCTGTTGAGGCTCGTATCTTGCAATTCTTAGAGGTTTATACCTAGTTTAATGGTGGATTTTACTCAGTGTGAGGTGTAGTTGATTTTAGACCTCTCAATTTTGAGTTTGGTGAGGATTGAGGTTTGAGCACTTTCTGAATTTTTCTTCGTGTTTTGAGGAAGAAGATGATTCAATACAAATGGAGGTTAGGGTTGAATTCCTTGGGAAAAAACGAACAAGATGATGTGTTTATGTTAGGGTTTTGATGAGGATTAAGAGAGTTACGTTTGGAGAAGATGAAGCTTGAAGTTCTAATTAGCGCTGGCTTTTTCTCCCTCCAAGATTCAAATGAGGAAGACGATAGGATGGCCTTTGGATCATGAGAAGACTTTGACTAAAATGATCATCTAACGGCTGTGAACGAGTTTTATTTTGTGAAGGGGGTCTGAGTCTCAACCAAACACAGCGTGTCACTTAAACGCTTGGCATGGGCTTAAGTGAATATTTTGCTACCAACACCCCTTTCTGAGGCCCAATTGGAGTTTACATGTGAAGTCCTTGCTATTCCCACCAAGTTTTTTCCATTTTCTTTGATTTTTCATTTTTATTTTCTGAATTGAATTGGGCCTGGCGCGCACTTCCTATACGCACTCCCCTCTGGGCCCAATTGGTGAATTGAACTTGTTCTGATTGCTATTTGTCACGCCCATTTACCATTTTCATTTTATTTTTCTTTTATTTCCATATTATTTTAGGTTAATTGAAAAAATCATAACTAATTGAAAAATAAAAATTTTTGGATGAGAATTTTTTCCTTGTTTTCCTTAGGATTTCTAGAATTTAATAAAACAATAAAAATATTAATTCCTTGCATTTTATATTTTTGACATATTTTACCATTTTATTGATTTTATTTTACATTTGTTTGATGCCTTATTTTTCTGAATTTAGTATGATCAGTTGATGCATGATTTTTTATTGATTCTTGTGAGGTTGATTAGATTAGGGAAGCATGTACGCTTAGGAAGTTTGTCACATTTTTGTGACTAAAACTTAGGTTAATTTGAGAGATAGATAGGAGAGGTATCAGAATTAGGGTTTCACAACAATTAGGTGTAGTTTAGGGCATAGTTTTGGGGTTTTAAAATTGATTTAGGCCTTGGGGTTTAGGTGGGGTATTGGGTACATAGTTAGGGTCCCTTAGAAATTAATCTAGGATTTTAGGATGAGTATTACTATTTTCTTTGATTTTTGCAAATTGGTTGTTATTGGTGTGTTTCCCTCTTGGGATGTTGTTGTGTTTGTTGGGTTCTGGGCATTTCAATTGGGTGTTGGGCTTGGGCTTGGTTTGCTGGAGCTAATGAAGGCTTTGGAGATGATGGGAGACAAAGGATGGAGCTTGGAGCATGAAGATTCTCACTCTTGAAGATTGCTTTTGAAGACTTGAGAGATAGGAGATATAGGGAGAGCTTTAGAGTAGACTGATTTCTTCTGTCAAACATAGAGAGCTTCTTGTGCCTCTATTCCATCCTATGACACAAGGTCCCCAAAGAAGTTCCATCTCTCCTTAGGAGGGATGTAGAGCATGCTTTGATTGGGTAGAACCTTGAGGATAGCATTCACTTGCTGTGTTAAGATCTTAGTGATTTCCCTGGGTTGTCGCTGAGCCTCTTAACATTTCAACTCCATCTCTTAGTTGATTCTCTCCTGTGAGTGCTTGCCATGAAGATGGAAGCCTATTGAAGAT